>JAZKJV010011315.1:0-667626 GCA_037367405.1 Ottelia alismoides
TTTGTGCGGACAACCTTTACGACCACCACCGTTCTTGAAGCGTGGTTGATCAAGTCTCTACGAAAAGAGACCTCCTGTCTCAAGTCCGATCCTCGGAGAAGAAGCTTGCGAGCGCGGGGATGAGTCGTGTGATCCTCGCAATCCAACAAGTTGATCCAAGCATGGTGAACTCCTGAACTCGTTGTACGAGATCGATCGTCTCCTTCGCAAGAGTAGCACTCCAAGAAGATGGAGAACCGTAGAACGTCGAAGCGGCAGCGTGGTGGCGGAGGCGACAACGGTTATCTCCCACTAGGGTATGGTGGACGACCACCAAGAAGTGGGAGAGAGGGGTGACGTGTAGAGAGAAGAGAGAGAGAGAGAGAGAGAGAGAGAGAGAGAGAGAAGTGCTTCAAAAGCTTAGCCCTAGAGGCCATGGTATGCCTCTCTATTTATAGGGTTTTGGGATCCATGGATCTTAATCCATGTGACTCATAAAATCAATGGTTGAGATTGATTTATGATCAATCCAATGGTCAAGATTGTTGTTGGTAAATACCAACAACTTATGATTTAGTTTAGATCAAATATATTTGACAAATCAAATATACATCAATCCTAAAATTAAACCAATCAAATAAGGAGATAAATTCCATAGAGATCTCAATCTCATTGGAATATAGTGGACGGCAACTTATTTCCAAGTGGGGCAATCTCATGAAATCTCATGAGATTGCATATCTCCATGAAATTCTCCATTATTTAATTCAACAACTTTTTTTGTGATTTATTCTTAAAAATAATTAATAATTACGTTTGAGAATATTGTAATCTTACCATTGGAAAATTGTGAATCACATTCACAACCCAAAAAAATATAATTTACATTTTCAATTAATTAAACAATGTGTATCCAATACACATTAATAATTAATCAACAAACATAAATTATAATTAGCTCTCTCTAATACATTATATATCTCATTTATAATATATTATGAATAACTAGATATTGCTATCCACATTATTCTTATCCATAATAATTAAATCACATTTAATTATATTGGATAATTCCACATATATCATGATAATTAAATCACATTTAATTATCAACTTCTCAATGCTTAGATCTATGGAATTATTCTTGAACCCTTCAAGAATAATGCGATTTCTCCTCAGATACTTGGAGATAAGGACATGATGATTGTATTGTTCCACGTATAGTGACTTGGATATTGAGATCACATCTCAAATCCAGATCCCATGGACCTCTCATAGATGCTTGATTAAATCAAGGCCGTGAACCTAATCTTCTCGTTGCATCTGAATCTCATTCAGATCAATGTCCAATACATGGACTAAGATTAGGTTACTTCTCTACTGAGAGGAGTCACTAAAATCCAAACATGTTTCATCACTCCCTCGGAATGGAAGCGTCATGTTTATACAATCGTTTATGATCAAATCACCCTCAGGTATTCCCAATACCTGTACATCCTGCATACTGGAAGACTTATGATCATCCTGAAGATATAGATCAACTTTACACTGTCATCTTCATGGTTTGATCACTAAGTTTCTTAATTTTGGTCCTTGGGATTTGGTATAGATCATATGCTTCACAAAGCATATATCTTACCTTCAAACTCATGTCATGCTTCCAAAGCATGACGACCATGCATAGAAATTGATCAGTCCAAATACCTCATGAGTGAGCTCATGTCTCCCGGTTCATAAGTGAACATGTATGATCCCTTTAAGAGATCGTATTACTCATATGCCCTTATATGCACACCAGCTCACCGGTGTATAGATCTTGGTTAGGTCATCAACCTATTGGTCTGTCAAATGTACATACTCAGACATATAGCAACACATCTGTCTCTGGTCAGAGGATATGTGCCTATGTTGTGACAACATTTAACATAGGTCTTTGGTTATCTCGATCTCGTTAAGACAACCCATTGACTCAACTAATCTGATACCTCCGAATCACTATTCCCATGCAGAGGACCTGCATCAAGAGGTTGATCAGATATCGGCCTAATGAGAAAGGATTGCCATCTCCTACTCAAGTTGGAGATCATCACTTGACAATCATTTGGTGATGCTTGATGAGTCCTTTATCTAACTCCTTAGATATTCATCCAAGCATCAGCCTCCATAATTCAATCAATGAATCAACAGCTGTACGATTATCAAGTTGGCCATGGTACATAACCCTTATTGTACAGAGGGACCTTATAATGCATTCATTCAATCAATTTCAGAAAGGGAGTGAAACATAATCAATAACTTTTATTGATAAATCATTTTCTACAATAACATTTATTGTAGAAATGGTTCACCTCGGGCTCACATTGCTAACAGTCAACTGAGGATAAAAAGAGAAAATGGGCACAAATGCATGGGACTGATCTTTGACCTTAATCTAATCAAAGCAAACACCAAATAAGTTTTGGATTCACCAACTCAACACAAGTGAAGCTGTAAGAGTTCGGTTATTTTTATCTTTTCAATTTTATTGTTGTTTTGCAGGCAAATCTTAGGAGTGTTTGTACTACAAGGAAAGTACCTCGTTCTTCTTCCACCTCCTTTGTAACATGTGATCTACGCACTTTGAGGCCCTTAATCTTGTGTCAAGGGGGCTACTTAGCCAAAGAAATAGAGAAAAGAAGCCAATATGTGAAACTAATACTTCCCTCGCAAGAGAGGTACTCAGTTGTAGGATAGTGAACAGACACCCCCGCGATGGCGTGGCTTATGCTCAATACTCTAGACCAAGTCGGATGCTCCACATAAGGCAGGAGCACTGTCATCGATAAGGCCATACTCGCCTACGTATGATAAAAGCACCAATACTTTACCATCTCAGGTGATAAATCAAGGCGGCCACAGATCGGATTTTGGGCTCAAATCCTTAGAGGTCGTGTCTCACTCAGTCTGAACGATACTTGAAAATAATGAGGGCTTTATGAACATAAAATAATGATGTCCATTAAAAATTTTAATTACGGTCAAAGTTTTATTAGCAGTCCCCTTGTTTTAGTTTTTTGGTTTTAACGTTTTTGAGTATTTTTCAATAAGAATGTGCCATGATTTTTTTATGTTCTTTTGATCCTAAGTGATATAAAATAGAATGAGATAGTAGAAAAGCAATGAAAAGGATACTAGAGTGGAAATCTCATTCTCGTATCAAATGATGCATGCAAAGTAAGGAGTCTTGTGGGGCTTCCCAGCTCTCTCCATGCGGGATGCAAGGCAAAAATATAAATATCTAAACTACATGAGTGGTATGCAAAGTGATAAATGCAGCCTAAATAAGAGTTTCTATTAGCGTGAAGTACCGAATGCTAATCACTCAAAAATGGACTATAAATGTCTAATCTTGGAGACTCATCGGTGCCTGCCACAGTGGGTATTGCAAGCGTTGTATGGAGTCTCTCACGGCATGTGATTCCTAACACAAGTAATTCACAATTAATATTTGATTAAGTGCAAGCGTGATGAACTATAGGCACATGATTCTATTTTAGCTTTGGACCTAATTTATCGATGCAAGCAATCCTACATATGGGGCCTCAATCTCATAAAACAAATGAAAAGAAAAGGTGGAAAAACTCAAAACTTTGTGAAACAAAATAAAATAATGGTGAATAAAACACGAAAAACTCAACGAGACCCCCAAGTGAATAGACATCCGTACAATGGACCTCGTGATGTGGAAGTGTCCGAGTGTCCAAATTATTACAATTAATTATACAAAAATGAAATAAAAACTTTCCTCAAAAAATAATAAAAAATGTTAAACATGCTCCTCTCCTTCTCTCTCTACTTCTCTCTCCTGCTCTCACCAATTGATTCAAGGGGAGAATGGGCCAATCTCCTCGTGCCTCGGGTGCATCCACCTCTTAAGAAGCGGCCATTGCCTCACGGTCCATCGCAAGAAATTCAAATAAATAAGAATGGGTCAGAACAGATAACAATTTTCAAATATAAAAGAGCGGAAAATAAAGGAAAAATAATGTAAACAGTATACAAAAATGCTACGTTATATGTTTCTCCCCAACAATGATGCCATTCGAATAGCTAATCGAAGGTATTCCTTTACACTTTTTGTGGTTATTGATGAAACGATCCGAGAATCGTTCTTGGATCATGTGGTTTTATCTCATGAAAAATTTTTAATTCCGCTGCATCGAACAACTAGTACGACTAGTCGTTCTTTATCGTATTCGATACGACGCTTACGCTTCTGTGATACGCTTGAGGATTTTTTCCATATCCTTCAAGTGTTATCAGAGCCTTAGGTTGAAAATTTTGGATACGATCCACAAACCTAGGACGACTTGGGTTCGTAGAGGTCGCGAAAGATTTTATCGCATTTGATTTCGCACTTCTATTTAGTGAATAAATTCAGCCCTGTTTAAATTGTTTAAACACGAATTAATTACTTGGGGAAACCATGGATGCAGACATGCAATCTGATTTCGTTCTGCTGTCTTTTCCCAAGTCTTTCAATAACTTTATGGTTTCATTCCACATGAACACACTGGAATTGACGAACGTTGGACTTCTTGCTGCATTAAAGTCTGCAGAAGACGTAATGAAGAAAGATGGTCCCGCTGGCAGTGCAATGCTTGCACTGGTCAGAGGGAAGCGCGGTCGGAAGCAAGGTTCTCGGAAGGGCCCGACCCAGAAGTGAAAGAAGGGACAAGGTGTTGGCTCATCTTCTAATGCATCCACTCTAATGGCGTCGAAGAAAACCGACGTTTATCACCACTGCAAGAAGCCGGGGCACTAGAGGCATAACTGGCCAGATTACCTGAAGCCGGTCGACAAAGGTAAAGCCCCAGCAGGTATGAAATCTACTTTTATCATTGAAACCTATTTTCTCGTTGGACAAGAAGGAAGTTGGGTTGTTGATTCTGGTGCTTCTGTTCATGTATGCGATTTGTTGCATTTGTTTCAGGAAACTAGAAAACTTGAAGAAGGGGAGATAGTCATCCAGATGGGATCTGATGCAAGTGTTGCAGCAGTCGCCGTTCGAGACTTGTCGGCTGTCATTATCTAGTGGTAGAGTCCTAGTACTTAAAGAGTGTCTTTATGTACCTGAAGTCAGGAGGAATTTGATATATGTCTCTAAGCTAGTTAGAAGTGGATATTCATTCCTTTTCTGTAATAAATTGGTCATAAATCATTATGATAAATATATTGCAGATGGTATTTTGACTTCTGGTGGACTCTATGAATTGTGCATTAATGAGCATGTCATGAATGTTACAACCACTAATAAAAACCCTAAAAGATCCAGGGAGAATATAAATCATTCAAATATGATTTGGCATCAAAGGCTTGGTCATTTATCTGTTGATAGGATAAATAGATTGATAAAGGATGGACCTTTGGATTTTCTACAGGTTCAATCTTTGCCTACTTGTTAACATTGTATTCGAGGTAAAATGACTAGGATGCCTTTCCGTAACAAGGTTACAAGATGTGAAGGTATTATTGACCTAATACATACCGATGTATGTGGTCCCTTCAGTACCACGACTCGAAATGGATATCGATATTATTTGATGTTTATTGATGACCGTTCACGATACGGGTTTGTCTTCCTATTACGTCATAAATCTGAAACCTTTGAAAAGTTCAAAGAATTCAAGGCTTTGGTTGAGAACCAAACCGATAGAAAGATTAAACGAATTCGATATGATCGAGGTGGCGAGTACCTCTCAGATGGATTCAAGAAATACCTTAAAGAGAATGGAATTGTCTCCAATCTCACTACTCTTGGAACTCCCCAACTTAATGGTGTTGCTGAAAGACGCAACATGACCATCATGGGTATGGTCCGTTCAATGATGAGCAGAGCACATTTACTACTTAGTTTCTGGGGATATGCAGTAGAGACTGCAATATATATCCTGAATAAGATTCCTAGTAAATCTGTACCTAAGACTCCTCATGAGCTCTGGTACGGAACCAAACCTAGTGTTAATCACTTGAGGGTTTGGGGTTGCTTGGTTCATGCGAAGAACGTGGATGCAAGTAAGGTAGAATCTCGCTCTCGTGAGTATTACTTCATTGGGCATGTTAAAGATGGTATTGGATACCAACTCTATGACCTTGAGACCCAAAAAGTTTTTGTCTCTAGAGATGTGATATTTCTGGAGGATGATTTTCTTAAAGGTCAAGACAAAAATGAAGTAGAGGAACTCATTAAATCCCCTGAAGATTCTGAGCTTCCTAGACTAGAAACTGAAGAAGTAAATAAAGATGAAACACCCATACCTCTTCGAAGGAGTTCGAGGGTGGTTGCACCACCTGAAAGGTATGGATTCCATGTGTCAAGTGAGTCTGACAATGATCCTACTTCATTTGATGAAGCACTCGTGGATCATGACATGGATAGATGGATGCTAGCAATGAAGTCAGAAATTGACTCCATGCATAAGAATGGTGTATGGACCCTAGAGGATCCACCTAAAGGGATAAAACCCATTGGGTGTAAATGGATTTTCAAGAGAAAGAGGGGACCTGATGGGAAAGTAGAGACTTTCAAGGAACGACTCGTATCCAAGGGCCACACACAGAGAGAAGGCATCAACTACGATGAGACATTCTCTCCTGTGGCTATGCTTAAATCCATCAGGACACTGCTAGCTATAGCTGCATATCTTGACTACGACATCTGGCAGATGGACATCAAGACGGCTTTCCTCAATGGATATCTCGAGGAGGATATCTATATGGAGCAGCCCCAGGACTTCATAACCGAGGATGACAAAGTATGCAAGCTGAAGAAATCCATCTATGGACTCAAGCAAGCTTCTCGTAGCTGGAACATCAGATTTGATGAAACCATAAAGAGTTATGATTTTGTGCAGAATCCTGATGAACCATGTGTGTATAAGAAGCTTAGTGGGAGCGCCATTGTGTTCATCTTGCTTTATGTAGATGACATCCTTATCATTGGGAATGATACAGGGATGATGACCAGTGTAAAGATTTGGCTATCTCATACCTTTGAGATGAAAGATCTTGGAGAAGCCTCTTACATCTTAGGTCTGAAGTTGTTCAGAAACCGAGAGAAGAGGATATTGGGGTTATCACTACATGGGTACATTAATAAGATTCTTGAACGGTTCCGTATGGATAGTTTCAAGAACGGATTCCTACCCTTAAGACATGGTATCCACCTGTCTAAAGGAATGGCTCCTCAAACTGTTGATAAGAAGAAAGCCATGGCTGGATGCCCTTGTGCTTCAGCTGTAGGAAGCTTAATGTATGCCATGATGTGTATTAGGCCAGATATCTGCCATACAGTTGGAGTGGTAAGTCGTTACCAATCCTGCTATCGAGAACAACACTGGAATGCAGTAAAGAACATATTCAAATATCTAAGACTGACACAAGATTACATCTTGGTCTATGGAGATGGTAATCTCCAAGTCTTGGGATATACAGATTCTGACTTCCAATCGAATATTGATGATCGAAAGTCGACATCAGGGTTTGTATTCCTGTTGAATGGTGGTGTTGTGAGCTGGAGAAGCAAGAAGCAGGACACTACAGCAGATTCAAAAACAGAAGCCGAGTACATTGGCGCATTGGATGCTGCAAAGGAGGCGGTGTGGTTGCGCAAGTTCATCCTGGAGCTTGGTGTAGTTTCCTCTGATACTGCCATCCCGCTACTCTGTGATAACACATGAGCCATTTCCCAGGCGAAGGAACCCAAATGGCATCAGAAGAGCAAGCACGCAGAAAGAAAATACCACATCATTCGGGAGATTCAAAAGCATGGTGACATCATCATCACCTAGGTGGCCTCTGCCGAAAACGTTGCCGATCCTCTTACCAAACCTCTAACACAGAAGGTTTTCGACCAGCATGTAATGAGTATGGGTTTAAGGATTGTTCGTGAATGGTTCTGAAGGCTAGTGGGAGATTGTTAGCAATGTGAGCCCGAGGCGAACCATTTCTACAATAAATGTTATTGTAACAAATGATTTATCAATAAAAGTTATTGATTATGTTTCACTCCCTTTCTGAAAATGATTGAATGAATGCACTATAAGGTCCCTCTGTACAATAAGGGTTATGTACCATGGCCAACTTGATAATCGTACAACTATTGATTCATTGATTGAATCATGGAGGCTGATGCTTGGATGAATATCTAAGGAGTTAGATAGAGGACTCATCAAGCATCATCAAATGATTGTCAAGTGATGATCTCCAGCCTGAGTAGGAGATGTCAATCCTTTCTCATTAGGCTGATATCTGATCGACCTCTTGATGCAGATCCTCTGCATGGGAATAGTGATTCAGAGGTATCAGATTAGTTGAGTCAATGGATTGGCTTAACGTGATCGAGATAACCAAATACCTATGTTAAATGCTGTCAGAACATAGGCACACATCCTCTGAACAGAGACATATGTGTTGCTATATGTCTGAGTATGTACATTTGGCAGACCAATAGGTTGATGACCTAACCAAGGTCTATACACCGGCAAGTTGGTGTGCATATATGGGCATATGAGTAATACGATCTCTCAAAGGGATCATACAAGTTCACTTATTAACCCGGAGACATGAGCTCACTCATGAGGTATTGGGACTGATCAAATTCCATGCATGGCCGTCATGCTTTGGAAGCATGACATGAATTTGCAGGTAAGATATATGCTTTGTGAAAGCTTATGATATGTACCAAATCCCAAGGACCAAGATTGAGAAACTCAGTGATCAAACCATGAAGATGATAGTGTAAAATTGATCTATATCTTCAGGATGATCATAAGTCTTCCAGAATGTAGGATGTATAAGTATTGAGAATGTCTGATGGTGATTTGATCATAAACGATTGTATAACCATGACGCTTCCATTCCGAGGGAGTGATGAAACAGGTCTGGATTTTAGTGACTCCTCTCAGTAGAGAAGTAACCTGATCTTAGTCCATGTATTGGACATTGATCTGAATGAGATTCAGATGCAATGAGAAGATTAGGTTTATGGCCTTGATTTAATCAAGCATCTATGAGAGGTCCATGGGATCTGGATTTGAGATGTGATCTCAATATCCAAGTCACTATACGTGGAACAATACAATCGCCCTGTCCTTATCTCCAAGTATATGAGGAGAAATCGCATTATTTTTGAAGGGTTCAAGAATAATTCCATAGATCTAAGCATTGAGAAGTTGATAATTAAATGTGATTTAATTATCGTGATGTATGTGGAATTATCCAATATAATTAAATGTGATTTAATTATTGTGGATAAGAATAATGTGGATAGCAATATCCAATTATTCATAATATATTATAAATGAGATTTATAATGTATTAGAGAGACACAATTATAATTTATGTTTGTTGATTAATTATTAATGTGTATTGGATACACATTGTTTAATTAATTAAAAATGTAAATTATATTTTATTTTGCGTTGTGAATGTGATTCACAATTTTCCAATGGCAAGATTGCAATATTCTCAAAACTAGTTATGAATTATTTTTGAAGAATAAATCACAATAAAAGTTGTTGAATTAAATAATGGAGAATTTCATGGAGATATGCAATTTCATGAGATTTCATGAGATTGCCCCACTTGGAAATAAGTGGTCGTCCACTATATTCCAATGGGAATGAGATCTCTATGGAATTTATCTCCTTATTTGATTGGTTTAATTTTAGGATTGATGTATATTTGATTTGTCAAATATATTTTATCTAAATTAAATCTTAATTTGTTGACTTTTACCAACAACAATCTTGACCATTGGATTGATCATAAATCAATCTCAATCATTGATTTTATGAGTCCCATGGATTGAGATCCATGGATCCCAAAATCCTATAAATAGAGAGGCATACCATGCTCTCTAGGGATAAGCTTTTGAAGCACTTCTCTCTCTCTTTCTTCTCTCCACACATCACCCCTCTCTCCCACTTCTTGGTGGCCGTCCACCATACCCTAGTGGGAGATAGCCGTCGTCACCTCCGCCACCACGCTGCCGCTTTGACGTTCTACGGTTCTCCATCTTTTTGGAGTGCTACTCTCGCGAAGGAGACGATCGATCTCGTACGACGAGATCAGGAGTTCACTGTGCTTGGATCAACTTGTTGGATTGCGAGGATCACACGACTCATCTCCGCGCTCGCAAGCTTCTTCTCCGAGGATCGGACTTGAGAGAGGAGATCTCTTTTTGTAGAGACTCGATCAACCACGCTTCAAGAGGTATTCCTTTGTACTTGTTGTGGTTATAGATGAAACGAACCAAGAATCATTCTTGGATCATGTGATTTCATCGCATGAAAATTTTTAAATTCCGCTGCACTGAACAACTAGTACGACTAGTCGTTCTTCGTTGTATTCGATACGACACTCACTCTTCCGTGATGTGATTGAGGATTTTTTCCATATCCTTCATTGACCCCGCTCACTTTGAGCCATTCTATTGTTTTACACTCCTTTTATTGTTTGTTTATCTCTGTATCCTTCATCCATTTTCGATCTCCTTTTGATTCTCGATCTCTATTTTGACCCTTGAGATGGTGACTCATGGATGGTTTAGTAGGGACTCTGCCAACCCATATCGATTCGATGTGATCGACTTCTCCAATAATTCAAGGTGATTCCCGAGACCACGGTTCAGACCATGCGAATCGTTCTCCAGACTCTCTGTCTTCTTCAGTAATCAAGGATCACTCTTGTCCCGAGATCTTCCCATTTTGGATGTAAATTGATTTCACTCCATATACTTCTCCATCCTTAATGGAATTCTGTATTGATCTTAACACAAAACAATTGTTTTGATGGACATGCGATCCCATGGTGAGCCATTATGCAATAAATGTTATTACAAATATAATTCCCTAATCTGAAATGAAGAATAATTAATTTGCATAATAGACCCCTTAGTGTAATTAGGGTTATGTACCATGTCCATCTTGATGATTGATGACATGCCTGGAAACTCAGGTTAAGTATGCAAATAATCAAGGGTCGTTGTCACTTGAATCACCAAGTGTAATCAACGAGAAAAATATGTATAAACCACTTAAGAGAAAGTCAATCAATCAAAGCATTAAAAGCGGTCTTCGCTATTTAATTTACCTAGTATAGTGACCAGGGTCGAACACAAGGAACATGATTAAAGAACTCAGTAGTTAAATTTCGAAAATAAAATTTTTAGTGGTTTTTTAAAATTTTCAATTTTTATATTTTTCAAATAAACACTCAAGTCCAAATATGCACACACTCTTTTTGTATTTTTCAAGATGGTAAAAAATTCTCATAAAAATCCAGAGAAAATGTTTTCGTGTTTTATATATTTTAAAATATATTTGGTAATTTTTGTAGAATTTTCAGATATTTTTGTATTTTTCTATAATTCAAATAGTGGCAAAAAGAGTAAACAATACGCAGCCTGGAGTAATTTACAACTTAAAAATATTTCAATATTCAAAACTCCTGGAAATTATTTTTAAGCCAATGTATAAACTAATATCTACACACAGAAACAGAAATAACAATTTTTTAAATTTTTCCTTAATTTTCTATATTCTTTCAAAGTTTTTTGTATTTTGCAATTTTTTGGGTTTTGAAAATGATTAATCACGAAATTTGGAAAGAAATTCAAAGATAGTAAAATACACCTAATCTATTTTTTTAGGAATTTTTCAAGCAATATTCAAATTTTTATGATTTTCTAAAGTTCAGACAGAGAAAATGACACTGTTTTTAAATTTTTAAAAATATCAAATAAAATTAAAATGCAATGAAATTTATGTACAATGAAGAGCACCAAAGCAAGAGTCTATACAAATTTTTGTAAAATTTTCAGAGCACAAATAACAATTATATCATCAAGAAGAACGTACAAGATAAATAGTCTGGACACCATGGACTAAAATGTAAATACTTATTGTTTTTGCATTAAATAAATAAAAGACATAAATTACAGAGTAGAATTTGCAAATTACCCAAGAAAGGGGCGTGTACTACATGTGACTTTTGGAGCAGGGGACTTTGTTACAAATTTGAAAACCTTGGGGAGGATGAAACACAATTTTGCCATTTTTCTATTTTAAAATCCCCATTCTAGAGTTTCTTCGTTCATGTTCTTCACAAAAGGGGAAAGGAGGGGGCCGCACAAGGGGGGTTGCCGCCCCTCTCTCTTATTCTCAAGCAGAGGTTGGACCTGGCGTTGTAAAGAACTTGGTGCGGCTCGTACACTAGAAGGACGGTCGGTGGTGGATGGCTCGGCGATGGAGTGTCATGCGGTGGAGTGGCAGAGGTAGGAGGGCTGGTGGGGAACGGTAGTGCCCGTGCCTGCGCCCACGGTGGAGGAGGTGTGTCGGGCACAGAGGCGAGATGGACGATCGACGGGCAGGAGAGTGGAAGAGTGGCTTCGTGCGGGTTCGGGACTGTCGTCGGTGGGCGCGTGGGCATGCACGACGGAGGAGCATGCTCCAGATGGTAGTGGCGATGGAGGCGGTGACGTGTGTCATGGCGGGCGCGACCGGTAGCGCGGAGACGACACACGCGGGAGAGCCGCGCCAACAGGGCAGATGGAGTCGGTCCGCGTAGGCGGCGGTGGAGGGCCTCCAGGCAGGCGACGAGGCCTGACTGCGGGGGACAAGGATGATGTCGCGGTGGTGCAGCACCGCCTTGGCTGCTTGGGAGGTCGGCACGGGCAGTGTGCCGTGACCGCTGGGCAAAGACTTTGGAGCGCTGCACGGAGGATGGGCCAGAGCTATATTTTATTTTTTTAAACTGAAACAGAAATAAAATTTCCTTTTTTAATTTTTTAACAGAAGCTGTATATTTTTTTATATTTTTTATATTTTTGATTCCTACAAAACAAATGTTAAAGAAAGAAATATATATTTTTATTATATTTTTTATTTATAAATAAAATACGGTGCGTGAACGGGTAAAAATTTGTGATGAAATTTACGGATCTAGATCTACGAGCTTGATGAAAATAAAAACTATTCTACGGTTACACTGTAGAAATGACAGAAAAATTGGATCACACATTGGTGTCGGATAAGCCGTGATGGCCTCGACGAGGACTGACTCGCTGTCATCGGACGGCTCGAGGCTGGGCACATTTCTTCGAAAAGATTGCTCTCGGAGATCGGGCTCCTCTCCACCAAAGATTGATCAAAATGAGAATGGAGGAGCCCAATAAAAAGAGAAGAAAAATCAAAAAAGGAAATATGCACAAATAAAGAATATGTTTAGTGGTTAATTAATTAAATAAATTAAATAAATAAATAAAATAATTAATTAAAAATGAATTCATAATTAAAATAATAATTAAAATAATTAATGTACAAAAATTAATTAGCCACCTTAATGGTGGCTATTTAAGGCATAAAATCAAATCTTATATACAAGGCAAGTTTTTAAAATAAATTAAATAAATAAATTAAATAAATAAATCCAATTTTCTTAATTATATTAATTTATGTAATTAATGTTAGATATTAATTTTTTGATGATTTTTATATAAGGAAATTAATTATATACAAGTATTATATACATATAGTACAATATACACATGTAGAAATAAGGAAATTATTTATTAAATATTTTTTAAATAACTTTTTAGTTTTATTTTTTTAATAATGAAGAGAATATTTACAATTATGTACATTACGTAAAAAAATAAATACGAATAAATATATACAATAAGTAAGTGGTAAAATTACACAAATCACCCAGAAAATTGACTTTTCAAATGTAACTCCAAAAATTATGAACCATAGCCATTTGAAAGATAATTTAATTTAGAGTATAATGGAAGTGAGTTTGATTCAATTTGAGTTCGTATGGAGCCAGAATTGGTCTTTCAATTATTGATTTACGACTTTTTCTGAGCGTGATTATTTGTAATCTGTACATTATTTTATTTTACAATTATTTTTATTATTTAGAAAATATTTTTATTCACAACTTTTGTTTAGAAAATATTTAATTTTAGGTCAATTTAATACAACTAAAATAGTGTTAGTTTTGTACAAATATAGAGGGGAAAATATTTGCAAATTATTTTTTTGAATTTTTGAATTAAATACCCTATGTCCCCCTAGTTTATTCCTAGTTGATGAGGTCAAGTCTTGACCTTATCTCAAGGTTCGGGTCAGTCTGTATTTATTTCATAAATACATCTTTTCTTTTCTTTTCTTTTTCTTTTCTTCTTTATTCTTTTATTTTGAATATAAAGAGTGTTAAAAATGCATACTTAACAATTCATGCAAAATGCTAATTTCATAAAATTAGTGGATATTTACAGGTATTTGACTAAGAAAATAAAGCTAAAATAAAAGAATAAAGGTGATGAATCGTGGATTCATCATTCCCCTATACTTTACCTTTGCTTGTCCCTTAGCAAACTCTTATTTGAAAAATAAGTGAAAACAAAAATAAAGAAAAGAAAAAGGAAAGAAATTAGAACAATATTGACTTTTAAATTTATCTTCATAAATTGTAGTATGGAGCTCTATCGGACTTTTGGATTATTAGTGTGGCAGAACCTTAATGGGAAATGGATTCAAAACCCAACAACCTCTAAGTTCCACAAGACTCCTATTCAAGTCTCCTCAACAGTCAGGTCAGAACAAGTCTACATACACAAATTCTTATGACTATGAATCTTTACTTGTACGGTGTAAGTGAAATATAGCTCCTCATCTCAAAAGTAGCAAAGAAACAACCTTTCTCAACAAGGTAAATCTAGTCCCCCGATCTAGCGACTCTTTCATCGAGGAGCAGGGATATTCCCTTCTAAGTTCAAATACAACCTGCTCAAGAAGAGGGATGGAGAAGAGAACGGATGGTAACCAGTGTAGCTACCTATCCTTGGATGCATGACTAGTGTAGCCAAGTCATCCGCTACAAGCTTACAAACATTTGACTTTGAAGATCTTATTCTTTTTTTTCACTTGTATATAGACTCCGACAGGTATTTTACTTTTCAACCAGGCTTGTCCACTTTTGGAGATTTTGCATTTTTTCTTTGTTTTTTTTGAAAAAATATACAAGGTGCAACATGTACATAAGGAGTTTTTCCGCTTGAGCCAATAGACTATCCCTCTTTTGAAGCATTATTGCAACCCCACAACATCTTGTCTTTAGACCTCAACATCACTAGATCAGGTTGAGATGCACTTCCCTCCCTAGAGGAGGATGAGAGGTTCCACCTAGATGTAGTACCCTCGTATGCTACCCCAAGCCAAAAGATTTTGCCCCCTCACTACCTCCTCCATGAAGATCTACGTGTAGAGTGCTTGTCCAAGGTAAGCCACGATCTGAAAGAATCATGCATGTGTTGTCTCGAAATATGCTCATTTTGGATGGAAATTGATTTCACTCCATATACTTCTCCATCCTTAATGGAATTTTGTGTTGATCTTAACACAGAACGATTCTTTTGATGGACATCTGATCCCATGGTGAGCCATTATGCAATAAATGTTATTATAAATATAATTCCTTGATCTGAAATAAAGAATAATTAATTTGCATAATAGGCCCCTTAGTACAATTAGGGTTATGTACCATGTCCATCTTGATGATCATACAATTGTTGATTCAATTGTTGAATCATAGAGGCTAGTACTTGGATGAATATCTAAAGAGTTAGATTAAGGACTCATCAAGCACCATCAAATAATTGTTAAGAGAGGATCTCCATCCTGGGTAGGAGATGATAATCCTTTCTAAAATGGGATGATATCTAACTAACCTATTGATGCAGGTCCTCTGCATAGGAATAGAGATTCAGAGGTGTTAGATAAGTTAGGTCAAAGAGTTGACTTAACGAGATCAAGATAACCAAATACCTATGTTGTGTGCTGTCACGATATCGACGTGCGTCCTCTGATCGGAGACATATGTATTATTATATGTCTGAGCGTGTACATTCGGCAGACCGATAGGTTGATGGCCTAATCAAGGTCTATACACTGACATGTTAGTGTGCATACAAGGGCAAATGAGTAATACAATCTCTCTAAGGGATCATACATGTTCATTTACTGAACCGGAAGACATGAGCTTACTCATGAGATATTAGGAATCAAATTCCGTGCACGGTCGTCTCACTTTGGAAGCTTTACTGAATTTGTAGGTTTGATATATGCTTTTGGAAAGTATATGATCATTACCTAGGTATACTATATATATATTTGGAAAGTATATGATCTATACCAACTCCCAATGATTAAATGAGAAACTTAATGATAAAACCTTGTAGAAGACAGTCTAAATAGATCCAAAACTTCAGGTTTATTCTAGGTCTTCCAATACGCGGGTTGTAACGGTATTAGGAATACCTGAGGGTGATGTGATCATAAATGATTGTATAACCATGACGCTTCCATTCTGAGAGAGTGAAGAACCGGGTATGGATTTTAGGGACTCCTCTCAATAGAGAAGTAATCTAATCTTGGTTCAGTTGTTGGACATTTATCTAAATGTGATTTAGATACAATGACAACATTAAATCTACGACTTTGACTTATCAAACATCTATGGGAGTTCCCCGAGATATGTATTTGAGATGTGATCTCAATATCCAAGTCACTATATACGGAACATACAATCACAATGTCCTTATCTCCAAGTATCCACGGATAAAGCACATTATTTTTGAAAGAGTTTACGGATAATTTCATTGTTAATGTCCTATCCTTGAGGAAAATTGATAGTTAAACGTGATTGAATTATCATGGATAATATGAATTTGATTCATATTATTCGGCCTTATAAGTAGAGTTATCTATGATAAATAAGTTTGTTTTAATTATCAAAGATGTGAATAATGTGATTGTGATTCATGTTATTTAGACACATAAGAAGAGTCATCTTGGATAAATAAATGTGATTTAATTATCAAAGATATAATTAATGTGGATATACTTATCCATAATATTCATGGATACTATAACTATGATTTATATTAGGTTGGAGAGATTTAATTGCAAATAGAATTACAAATTATATGTTGTTATGAATTGGATTGATAATAAACAATTAATTGTAAATTTGATTTACATATTATGTTGGATATATGGGTATGATTCATAATTATCAATGACATGATTGATGTTTTCACAAATTTAATTTGGAATCATTTTTGTGAAGATAAATGCAATAATGATTGTTGCATTTTATTATATATAATAAATAGGATTTTTATCAGTTTTGCCCCTCCGAGATATTTCAATATCAATTATGCTCCTATCTTTTCTGTAATATCACTTGTGCCCCAAAATTTTTGTCGTTCTATCACTTGTGCCCCTCCGTTACTTTAGCCGCCAGTAATTTGAACTTAACCATGTTTTCCTAAACCATGGTATAGTTAAGAGGGACATATCCGGAAAAAAGATGGCATACCCTTTCACTCTTTCTCCCTCCTCCTCACCCTCCAACCCTTCCTCCTCCTACAACCACCTCCGTCTCCTTCTCCTCCGTCATTCACCATCAACATCAACATGTCAACAACGATGCAACAAATTCTCAATGATGAGACCGACCAGGAGGGGAGGGGATGCTGGCGACGATGACGAGATTTGACTGGGTGGGATGGAGATGGGGGCGAGGTTGGAAGGTGATACTGGCGACGGTGAAGGGGACCGGGAAAGGAGGTCTTCCGCCATCAAGGAAAGCGGGGGAGACTGATGAATCTTGGATTCATAACTCTAAGTCTCATTTATTAGGCTCAATTCCATCAAAATCATCAACATTTATGCATTTATTCTGCATAATTAGCATTCATGCATGTTTTTATAAGAATTGCATTTTAGCCGTTATGTTTGCACAAAATAAGAAGCCAAAAATCCAAGCCAAACTGACCTGTAAATAGCCTAACTTCCCTGATTTTTAACTCCTTCAAGCTAACTCCGAATGATCCAAGACCACCTCCACTGTGTACATATCACTAACAAGAATAAATGAAAATACAAAAAAATCACTGCCCAAGTAAGTGGACAAAAAATCCAAATCCTAGTTTCAGGATTTTCGGACTGAAAGCCCCATATCTTCCCCATCTAGTGTCCGATTTGATCCTACTCACTTTTGAACTAATGCACATTCAATTACTTCAAAACAAGACCAAGTTCAAATGAATCGGAGCTCATATGTGAAAGTTGGGTTTTAGGCCTCTTTTGTAATTGTGTATTTTAGCGGTTTTTGACCCGATATTTTATGTACATATTTTCTTTATTAATAAAAATCCAAAAAATAGATTATGGTGTTGTTATTTATCTTTTATTTTCCATATTTTTCCGGACTTTTATCTAGTTTAAAAAATGACAAAAAAATTACAAAACTAAAAAATCTAGGTATTCTATGTATATGGGATACCACAAAAATTAACTTTGTGCATTTAATCGATTTTGGTTTTTGTGGGAAAGTTGTAGATCTCATCGAGACGAGCATTTTTTGTGAAGGAACTTTTTTGATCTGAGATCGTTTACTATTTCTTTTCAATTTTACAAAATCATTTTCTTCGATTTTTCTGGTGATGACACGTGGCAGCCCCTGGGGCCGTCACGTGTCAAGCGTTTTTTGGTTTTTATTTATTCATTTTTATTTAAAAAAATTAAAAGGGACTGCACGTGCGTCGCGCGTGCCTCCCAGGCACCTCCACGGTCGTTCGATCTGCGGCTGATCGAACGGTCGCTGTGCGTCATCGTCCTCACACCACCGCCCCCCCAATCCTCGCAACCGCCACCCCTCTCCGCAACCACCGCCCCCGTCATCGCGCAACGACCAAACCGCCACCTCCGGGTCTCCCGCAGGCCGTTCGACCTCTCTCCAACCTATTTAAGAGCTTCGACGACCCTCATCTCCCTCATCTGCCGATCAAGGATCGCCTCCGGGGTCCACGCCCCTCCGCCGCGTACTGCCCTGCTCCGAGCTTCTCGTCGAGCCAATGACCTTCTTCCCCGCCTCTCCACAACTTCGACTTCGCTCGCCGACGCCACCGTCCACGACTTCGCCATCACCTATGACAACACCGCCACCTTCTTCGATGACCACCACCAACGACGGCTTTGTCTCCGCTTAGTTCATCATCTTCTTCGCCATAGTAGCCTGGAGCTTCACGTCCATCGATAACGACTTCACCTTCTTCGCCTTAACTTCACCTGCCCCGATCGACAAGAACTCTCCTCCGACTCCAACGCCGTCATCGTCAGCAACTTCAATACCTCCAGACGCTTCGAGCTTCATCCTCGACGTGCACCACCGGTGACCACCTCATCAACGTCAACACGTCTCGACCGCAGCTCGGTCCTCCTCCTCCGCATCACAATCAGCCCCGGTCGGCGCCATAAGCTCTGCAGCGCCAAAGCTCAGCCTCCCCCTTTTGCCTCGCCATCGCCACTCGCCGCCGGGCTCGAAGCCCGAGACCCTTCTCGCGTGCTATGCATGTGAGTGAGGGGACATCTTACGACCAGGCCCCTAGAGTCTCTCCAACTCACATCGAAGTCCAAGGGTCACGTGCCTGGCACGTGACCTTGGAAATTTTACAGAAATTCCCCCAGCTATTTAGGTAATTACGCATACATCCCTGTTCTTCATTATTTTATTTTACATTGCATTTGTACCCTTGTGTTCTTCCTCGATCTTGAACCTCTTCTTGACTTTATTTAATTATCAAAAAATAGCATATTGTTCGTCTCTTAATTCTCTACCGGTTGATATATTGTGGACATTTTTGTGAGTAGTAATTAATTAATAATTAATTGTTTTGTGGAAATTTGCATATTTTGCCCTTTTCTTGCTCTGAAATTTATATTTTCTTACTGTTGCTCTATAAATTCCCCAAAAATCATATAGTAGAGAGTTAATTGTGCTTGACTTTGTGCCCAAAACGATTTGCATTTGCATGCATAAATTGCCTTGTAAAAATCATTTTGTATATTTCAGTATTTAATTTTTAATAGGTATTAAACCCCACATTTTCGAGGTTTAGTTCTGAGATCCATAACATAGTGATAGATCTTAGATAATTTTATCTCTTGAAAACAAGTAGGTTTAATATTTATTATAATTAAATATTGAAAATTATTCTGTTTGCATTTAAAAATTCATAAAAAAATCATATTGCATCCGAAAATTCCAAAAAAAAATACAGTGCATTTATTTTGTCATAATTATCATCTTAGTTAAGTTTCATATTTTTTAGACATCGTTTGAGCATAATTTGTATTTTAGTCCCTAAAATAGGCTGAAATTGCATCTTACACCCCTTATTTGCATTAAAAAATCTAAAAAAGACCGCCTCGAAAACCGTACATGAATCTTGATAGACATAATTCTAGGTTGTTCCTTTGCCTCCTTGTGTTTGACCTTGGGACTTGCCCAAGTAAAATAAACATAAAACCACTCGATTAAAAATTGATTAAATAATTATTTGTGGTTATTTCTTGACCGATTCCGATCACCACCTACAACGAATGACAAACCATATTTTTGGCATGAAGATATAAAACATCTCTCTTTACACGCACGATTTCGGGACTCGTCAGATGGTGCCGTTGCCGGGGAGGCAAATGGCTTAGTTTTGTGTTTTGAAATTTCTTGTTCGGTTTTCCGCATTCGGGTAGTCTGACCCCTGAATTTTTCATTGTAAATTTCATTTTATTTTCTGCATTTATTTCTCTTATTTTATTTTGATTGTTTTCTGAGTCACTCTCTTACACAAATCTCTCTTAATTTTCTTACGAGGTACCTGGCGCACGTGGATCAGTTTTTTAAGAAATCGGCGCATCTTCACCGACATCCGAAAAGCCACAATTAATTTAAGATCGAGTCGTGAGAGAGTGTAGAGTCTAGGTTTTTAATTTCTGCAAATTTCAATTTCTGCTCACTTATAGCAGTGCCCGTTTGGACTCTCACGTGTGTAAAAAGACCTTGAACTCTATCTGTGGTGTGTCGTGGCCTGTTTTACTCTCTAGTGAGGGTGGGGCCCGACTTGAGTGTCGATTAGGATAGACATGCACATACGGCTCTCAGAGCATTTATATTTTTGATTGTGCTCACAAGATCTTAAGCCACACTTCACATTAATCGAGATGCACATAGATCGTTCAACTTAGTCAAATTTAACTCAATTCTTTCCCGCTAATAGAACTTTCTTCTTAGGTGCGATTTTTCATCAGCTTGCATTCATTTAGAATAATTTTTCAATTCTGTATTGCATTCTACATGGAGATTGCGAGGATTCACTATAAGTCTTCTAACTGAGCATACATCATAGTTTTCCGCGTACATTGGCTTTTCCCGAATTTCTCCCTCTTGTTTTATCACATAATTCTAAAGGAAATTGGGACTGGACGGTAGACGTGTATTTGTGCTTATTTAAATTCTTCAGTGATCACCTAATTAAAATTTGGACAACTAAATATAGCTGATCTTAAGAACCCATAAAATCAAGATTTTTTACGGGAGAGCAACCCCGACCTTGGATTATTTTATTTTTTTATTTCTGAGCGAGCAAGAGACGACACTTAAGGCTAGAGCCTAAATCCGGATTTTAATCTTGACTACTGATTCTGCCAAAAACGATTAGCTACTTCTCAGTGAGGATCTACGGGTAGCCGGTAAACGGTCCGGATTTCCTTAGCAGAGTGGGTGGTTTAGAGGACACTGCGTAAGACTCTGTCCTCAAGTAACACAGGTAGCTGTTCTACGGTCCGTACTTACACCCATACTGGCTGAAAGTAGGTGCAACTAGTCGAAGAATTCATGCCAGACATTACGAAAATTTCGGCACCTAACAACTCGATAAATTTTTGCCTAGATTGATTTATCACCAACTAAAATTGAAAAGATAATAGCCGAACTCTTACAGCTTCATTGTGTGAGTTGGTGAACCTAGGGTTTGAATTGTGTTTGCATTGGTGCACGCGAACCAATTTCAAGATCAATAGTCGCACATTTGATAAAATTTCTTTTGACTATCCCAAGTAATCATCTCTCTCCTTTCTTGATTTAAATCTCATCATGGAACTCTTATCCAATAACTCTTGCAGATCCAACCCCTCATTCCTTTCAAAAATGACTGAACATTTATCCGAAAATCCATCAGAGCTATATTATGAAAATAAATTTGTCTCGGTTAGGCTCAAATCAACCAAATCCTCTTCTTTCAATAATCCTCCAACATTTGCGGGAGACTTTCACCCGCGGATGAATTCAGCCCCCTCATTTAATTCATGCTCAAATCATCCGACCACACATGATCATCTACCATCTTGGATCGAACCGTCGTATTCATGGATTCTCGCTAACGAGCCATTTCAAGATCACAATACCTTTGAGTCTCATGACTGGCCAAGAAACCAAACCCAGATGGAAAGACCCGTACTTAATGATCATCAGCGTTGGATTGACCAGGACAAACCCCTCTTCAGACATGATACTCATACAGAGGACTGGACTGACTACATAGAAACACGTAAACCCTGTATGCTGACTCCACAATATCATGGTCTGACCACTCATGATCAAAGTATTGAACTCTACTCAGACCAGCTACACATGCCTGGATCATATGAGCAACCTCCTTCCATAATTTTTGAGGAGAAATTTTCAGAAAATAATGAACATATGTCGGATATTCCAAGAAACTCTCCTCTCAGCACAAACGGGAAAATGGAAGATGAAATTATCGAATACACACCGACTGCTCCCATGATTGATCATGAACAGAATTTTGAGGATGATATTTCGAGGATAAATAAGAGATTCAATTCAATAGAGGATAGATTTCAAAAATTTACCGATCGATTAATTTCACTCTATGGGAGCTCGGACATAAAAATGAATGAGGAAACGATTGGATCTCATTTTGACAATTTTGAGGATGTTCAAAAACCTAGGGATGATTTAGTGAACGACACTTCTGCTTATTATTCCCCTAGACATGACTATGCATCTGACTCCATATCAGAACATCAAAGCCCCTACTCATTGACGGAAGAAACCACATCACCCATCACACACAAAATATCAAAAAAATCGGAATATTCGAAAATCAAGAAAAAATCGAAAATCTTGAAAAATACATAAAAATTGGAACTGAAGAAGATCTGAAGAATTTGGATCCTGCTATACGGGAAGCACTAGGAAAGAAATTGATTTTTGAACTTCCCTTTATACCGGTCATTGAACACTTCCCCGATTTTAAAAGATTTGTAATGGATAAATTAACTATGAAAAAGTCAGGCAGGATTAGAACTAAGACCGAGAGACATATCTTGTCAATGACCTCCTCCTTGGTGTTGTGGAGAAAAACCAAGAGCCGCATAGTAAAGCGGTTGCCCAGATTTGACTGTGAAATCAAAGACACAATTTTCACCCATGCTTGAATTGATGACGATTCACCGATCAATATCCTCCCAACCTCTGTATTTCACGAACTCAAACTCGGGCCGATTCAGAAAATACGAGAGCTTGTTCAATTGGCGGACCGATCGATAAAGCGGCCAAGAGGAATCATTTCTGTCATCATGACATTCCAAGGTGCTCCGCTCAAAGTAGAATTCACGATCATTGATATTGAGCATCAAGGAGAATTCACCTAGTCTCCAATCATTCTCGAAAAGTCATTCTTAGCATTGGGTAAGGCAATTATTGATTTTGAGACTCGGGAAATCAATTTCACAGTATTGGAAGCACTTAGATTTGTCCTTGTCTTTGAGAAACCACGATCTTCTGAGGCAACCCACGAAGTCCCCGACAACCGTAACCATGAAGCGGTAGAAGAGCCCTACCCCGCAGCCACACCTGAGATTGGGTTGTTGATGAGACTATTGGTTTAGAAAATCTCCCCCCTGTTCCTTTCCCAGCTACTCTTACCATGGAGAACCAAGTACATGAATCATATGATCCAGAGACATGCATGGGCACGCCTTGGGTCAACCTATTCTGACTACATGGATCACATCAACTTGACACAGGAAAGCTCCAATGTCAAATCAATTGAGAACGAACATGCAGAAACTCTCCCCAGTATTTCAATTCCCGCGGATCTCAAAATAGACAAATCCTTCTACTACGATCCTGAGACATATGCATGGTCATACCCTGGAGCAACATTCTCTGAATACTTGGACCAAATCATCCCAAATCGAGAGTGCACCAACATTCAAAAAACCAAGAATAAACACAAACTGACCAAGGAGAAAAACTCTAATGGCTATTCATCTGGGTACTCAAGTGAACTGACACCTTCACGAAGAAAGAAAAAGAGAGTTACCTTTGACCTTTTGGAAGAGGAATAAGCTGACGATCCCTCATCAGGTCCGTAAAAGGTAGTCTACATGAGTGAAGTCTGTTCGGAAGCTCTAAAGCCATATCTTTGCAAGGATCCAAAATTCAATTCTCATTGGACAACTCCTGTTCCTAACTACTATTCATCCAAAGCTGATGCTCCTGACCTCTTCAAGTACACTGGAATTATTTCTTATGAGCTGACTGAGACCGGTGCTTCCGAGTATTCATCCGAGGACAAACCACTGGATCCCAAGAAGGAACGAATTCTGAGAAAACAATTGAAGAAACAAAAAGGGCAGAATATTTGGAGTATGTCCACTTTCAAATACTATTCCTCTGAGGGTAACTCTAATGATGGATATCTTTCATCTGACTCAAACACTTCATCTATTATCCATCATGATTTTTCTGAGGATGACACTGATCATAGTTGGGAATCATATGCTTCATCTCCGTCCCGTTATTCTGATCTCCCATCACAGGCTCAAAAGAAGATCAGCCGAAAACCACCTTAATCATCGGCTACCCACCCTCCCTCCCGACCACATCGGTCTCCTTGTACAGCTTCTTCCTCTACTTAGGCCAAGGCCTAAGTATAGGGGGGACCGATGCCATCTATATATACCATCCTTCTCCTTCTCCCGATCACTTCACTTCCACCCTTCTTCTATACTTAGGCTGACCACATCCTAAGTATAGGGGGAACCGGCATCCACCTTATATACTCTCCTCATTCACATATCCCGACCGCCTCATTTTTTTGCTCTTCTTTTATACTTAGACTGTTCACAGCCTAAGTATAGGGGGCGTTACGATCCATCTTTTTCTTTTCCTTTTTTATTCTCTTATGCTTAGCCCGAGCTATGTCTTCTTTACGCTTCATGTGCTCTGAGGACACAACACTCGCTAATTATAGGGGGTTTGTGTATATACTTCATATATATTTTACTCATATCTCGTACTTTTGCGTAAGTCTATATGTATTTATGGGGTGGGTAATCTTTGATAAAAAACAAAAAAAAACAACAACAACAAAAGAAAGAAAAAAGAGTTTTGTTACTAACACTAACTCTACCCAAAATTTTTGAAAAAAATAGCTTCTTATTTTAAAAAAAAATCAAAAATCAAAAATCACAAAAAAAATATTGCGTCTGTATTTCACACACCTGCACTTCATCCAGCATCGCATTCATTTGCATTTGTGAAAAGTCATCGGGTTCTGAACCGAGTTATGAGCCGAAACTGAGAATGGTATGTACTTGACCTTAATCTACCTAATTTTCAGAGGAACTTCATCGAGAAATAGGATTTTAAGAGATCCAGGTCTTTTGACTTAATTCCTTAAGTTCCACATGACAATGTGCAGCGTTTGACTCTTAGTGTCTAACCTGGTCTCTTCATTCTGGGTACAACTCTGGAATAGGGAATTAATTTGTACACTCGCACTATGCACTTAGCTCAACTCAGACGGGATGTTGGAAGACTGTGTGAGTCTCTTTTCTGGTAGCGGGGAAATCTAAAGACTGGAGTACGGGTTGAAATAAATCTTCGAAAAAGGGATGGACAGTTGGGCACAATTTTTTCTAAGACCCGAAAAAATGTACGGAACAAAAAGATTCTATATCCGTAGGGGCACAACAAGATTCAAGCAGAACCACCAAAAATTCCAAATACAAAGAAGCATTCTACCAAATAAAATCTAACCAAAAAAGGTCCAAGCTTCAAGAAACCTGCAGATCTTGGTGGAGACTCGGCTACACTGGCCATCTTCACAAGGAGAGGTGACTACACTGGCCACCCTCCAGTTCTTTTCCCATTCTTCTAACTTCTCCCTCAATTCGATTATGAACACAACGCGACAGACCTTAGAAGGAAATACCTGACTCCCCGAGGACGAGTTGCTGGAGAGGAGAGGAGCATGGTAGTCCGGCATTCTGGATGGGAAGAGCTAAAACCCTTGACACACATGAGTCGGTTGTTCAATATTCATAGTGTATACTTTGGGAAGAGGATCGATCTAAGATGACTTCTGAGCCGAAACTGTGACAATGATATGTAGAACTTGAAGGCTGTCGATTTTAAAATTCTAAGTCTCATAGAAGTTCCGCCACACTATTAATCAAAAGGTCGAGTTTAGTTTCATTTTCACCTTCAGCTAAGGTCTTGGTATGGAACACAATCTCATTTCACCTCATGGCATCTCTTTTTGATGCCCAGGGACGAGCATGGTTTAAGTATAGGGGGATGATGAATCTCGGATTCATCACTCTAAGTCTCATTTATTAGGCTCAATTCCCTCAAAATCATCAGCATTTATGTATTTATTCTTCATAATTAGCATTCATGCATATTTTCATAAGAATTGCATTTTAGCCATTATGTTTGCACAAAATAAGAAGCCAAAAATCCAAGCCAAACTGACCTGTAAATAGCCTAACTTCCCTGATTTTTATCTCCTTCATGCTAACTCCGAATGATCCAAGACCACCTCCACTGTGTACATATCACTAAAAAGAATAGATGAAAAATACAAAAAAATCACTAACCCATGTAAGTGGACCAAAAACCCAAACCCTAGCTTCAGGATTTTTGGACTAAAAGCCCTATATCTTCCCCATCTAGTGTCCGATTCGATCCTACTCACCTTTGAACTAATGCACATTCAATTACCTTCAAAAAAGACCAAGTTCAAGTGAATCGGAGCTCATATGTGAAAGTTGGGTTTTAGGCCTCTTTTGTACATTGTGTATTTTAGCATTGACCCGATATTTTATGTACATATTTTCTTTATTAATAAAAATCCAAAAATCTAGATTAAGGTGTCGTTATTTATATTTTATTTTTCCATATTTTTTCCGGACTTTTATCGAGTTTAAAAAATGACAAAAAAATTACAAAACTAAAAAATTTAGGTATTCTATGTATATGGGATACCCCAAAAATTCACTTTGTGCATTTGATTGATTTTAATTTTGGTGTCTTCATAAAAGTAGTAGATCTCATCGAGACAAGCATTTTTCATGAAGGAACTTTTTTGATCCGAGGTTGTTTACTATTTCTTTTTTATTTTACAAAATCCTTTTCTTCGATTTTTCTGGTGATGACACATGGCATCCCCTGGGGCCGCCACGTGTCAAGCATTTTTTGGTTTTTATGTATTCATTTTTATTAAAAAATATTAAAAGGGACTGTACGTGCGTCGCACGTGCCCTGTTCTAACAACCCGCCACATGGCACCTCCACGGCCATTCGATCAGTGGCCGATCGAACGGTCGCTGTGCGTCATCATCCTCACGCCGCCACCCCCCAATCCTCGCAACCGCCGCCCCTCTCCGCAACCGCTGCCCTCGTCATCGCGCAACAGACAAACCGCCACCTCCAGGTCTCCCGGCGACCGTTCAACCTCTCTCCAACCTATTTAAGAGCTTCGACAACCCTCATCTCCCTCATCTGACGATCAAGTATTGCCTCCGGGGTGACAGACCGGGTCTTTCTCTTCCTGATGAGATCCGGTGGCTCCCCCTCCAGCCACCATTGCAGCCACGCCCCTCCGTCGCATACTGCCCTACTCCGAGCTTCTCGTCGAGCCAACGACCTTCTTCCTCGCCTCTCCACAACTTCGACTTCGCTCGCTGACGCCACCGTCCACGACTTCACCATCACCTATGACAACACCGCCGCCTTCTTCGACGACCACCACCAATGATGCCTCCGTCTCCGCTTAGTTCAACATCTTCTCCTCCATAGTCGCCTGGAGCTTCACGTCCATCGACAATGACTTCGCCTTCTTCTCCTTAACTTCACCTGCCCTGATCGACAACAACTCTCCTTCGACTCCAACGCCGTCATCATTAGCAACTTCAACACCTCCAGATGCTTCGAGCTTCATTCTTGACGCGCACCACCGGCGACCACCTCGTCAACGTCAACACGTCTCGACCGCAGCTCGGTCCTCCTCCTCCGCATCACAACTAGCTCCGGTCGGTGCCATAAGCTCTGCAGCGCCAGAGCTCGGCCTCCCCCTTCTACCTCGCCATCACCACTCGCCACCGGGCTCGAAGCCCGAGACCCTCCTCGCGTGCTACACACGTGAGTGAGGGGACATCTTGCGTCCAGGTCCCTTGAGTCTCTCCAACTCACATCGAAGTCCAAGTGTCACATGCCTGGCACGTGACCTTGGAAATTTTGCAGAAATTCCCCCAGCTATTTAGGTAATTACGCATACATCCCTGTTCTCCATTATTTTATTTTACATTGCATTTGTACCCTTGTGTTCTTCCTTGGTCTTGAACCTCTTCTTGATTTTATTTAATTATCAAAAAATAGATTGATGTTCGTCTCTTAATTCTCTACAGGTTGATATATTGTGGACATTTTTGTGAGTAGTAGTTAATTAATAATTAATTGTTTTGTGGAAATGTGCATATTTTGCCCATTTCTTGCTCTTAAATTCATATTTGCTTAACCTTTGCTCTAAAAATTCCCAAAAATTCATATAGTGGAGAGTTAATTGTGGTTGACATTGTGCCCAAAAAGATTTGCATTTTCATGCATAAATTACCTTGTAAAAATCATTTTGCATATTTTAATATTTAAATTTTAATAGGTATTAAACCCCACATTTTTGAGGTTTAGGATTTTTCTGAGATCCATCACCTAGTGATAGATCTTAGATAATTTTATCTCTTGAAAATAAGAAGGTTTAATATTTTTTATAATTAAATATTGAAAATCTTTTGCATTTAAAAATTCATAAAAAAATCATATTAATCCAAAAATTCCAAAAAAATTACAGAGCATTTATTTTATCATAATTATCATCTGGTCAAGTTTCATATCTTTCGAACATCGTTTGAGCGTAATTTGTATTTTAGTCCCTAAAATAGGCCGAAATTGCATCTTGCACCCCTTATTTGCATTAAAAATTCCAAAAAAGACCGCCTCGAAAACCGTGCATGAATCTTGATAGACATAATTCTAGTTTATTACTTTGCATCCTTGTGTTTGGCCTTGAGACTTGCCCAAGTAAAATAAACATAAAACCACTCGATTAAAAAATGATTCAATAATTATTTGTGGTTATTTCTTGACCGATTCTGATCACCGCCTACAACAAATGACAAACCAAATTTTTGGCACGAACAAATAAACATCTCTCTTTACACGCTCGATTTCGGGACTCGTCAGAGACCTGCTGGGGCAGGGGGATGAATCGTTGGAGGCGCGGTGGAGAGGGAGGTGAGGGCAGGAGGAGAAGCTCAGGGTAAGGGGGGTGAACACACGGGAGGAGGCGCTTGGGAGGGGGAGGTGGGAGCGGTGGGGGAAGGGGGAGAAGCTCAGGGCAAGGGGGGCGACCTGGCGGGGCATGGGGACATACGTGGGGGGGGAGGCGAGGGGAGGGGGAGGCGCGCAGGTTGCAGGGATGGCAGGGGCTAGGGGAAGAAGCTCGTGGATGGGGGGATTCATAGGGGCAATTGGGGCGGAGGAGGCGGTGCGAGGGCGGAGGAAGGAGCTCAGGGCAGAGGGAGCACCTGGGGGTGGGGGAGGAGGCGGTAGTGGAGCATAAGGCTGGGGATGAGGAAGAGAAGGGGAGGAAGATGAAGAGGATGGGGAAGGAGGAAGAAGAGGATGAAAATGACCTTTTCAGCCTTTATTGTTAATTTAATTCCTGTTATGTCCCAAAGTTAACGTCCATTTGCATTGGGAATGAACGACAACTAACCTAAGGGGCACAAGTGATAGAAAGATAAGAAGTTTAGGGGCACAACTGATATTACCAAAAAGATAGGAGCATAACTGAAATTGAAATATCTCAGAGGGGCACAACTGATAAAAACCCTAATAAATATATATTAAGGAAAGCAAAACCACCAACAAAGGTGGCCTTCCACCTTGACCAAGTAAAGGGGGGGGACCGCCTTTTTTGAGATGGTGGTTGCCTCCCTAATTATCTATTTACTATAGTTGAAATCAAAATGAATTAATTTTTCTCTTGATAAAGGGATATAATTAATTTATTTTAATTAACTTAGTTGTTGCAAATTTGTAGCAACAAATTATGGACATTGATTAATAACCTCTTATTCTAAACCATTGGATTAAGAGGTCACATGGATTGAGATCCATGTACATCCAACTAGTATAAAAGGAAGGGTAGGCCTTGCCTTTTAGTCTACACACATAACTCCAAGAGGAATTAAACTCTCTACAACTCTCTCTACACACTCCCCCTCTCCCTCCTTAGAGTGGTTGTCTACCCTAAACCCTAGAGAGGGTCATAGTCATTGTGACAACATTGTGGTGCCGGATTAACTACTCATGGATCTCCATCTTCTTCAGTGTGCTTGGCTCATGAAGAAGATGCTGGATCATGTGAGATGAGATCATGAGTTTCGCCGCTTAGATCATCAACCAGGATTGCGAGGAGCACACATTTCATTAATGTGCTCACAAGCATCTCCTCTATTAGATCGGACTTGTGACAGGAGGTCTCTTCATTTAGAGACTCACTCACAACCACGCTTCTAGAGGTGAACCTAGTACTTGTTTGTGGTTTAGATGAAATGATCCGAGAAGTGTTCTTGGATCATGTGGTTTCATTTTTCAAAATTTTTAAAATGTTGCTGCCCCGAAATACTAGTACGACTAGTCACTCTTGTTGCATATGATACGATCTCCACGCTTTCATGATGCGCTTAAGGATTTTACCATCTCCTTCATCTTTCCATATGGTGCTTTTGTTCAGACTTCGAGGCATCGTTCAATGTACAGATCAAGAGCCGATATGGAGCCATAAATTCTTTTAAATTCAACATCAGATACATATATGGATTCAACTGGAAAAAGGAAGGGACCACAATACCCAGAACCATAACCGGGCCAGCAACTGGATCATAATGTTGTGAATGCCTAGATTCTTGCCTCAATCCGGGTAATACAACAACAATTCACCGACCATGCATTGTCCCAGGTCACCTTCCAGGACATGTTGAACGCTCTGAGGAGAAGAAGAGATAACCCAAGAGTAGGAGAGGAACATGTAGAAGATGGAGCCCGTGGAGGTTCGACAGATAAGCCATGAAGAGAGCGACCCAAGCCGACTCTCAAGAAGACTTACAACCCTTGGGCAAGCCAAATGACTAAGTGGATCTAAATCCCACCGATCCATGCACACTTTGAGCTGAAGCCTCAGCTCTTGACGCTTCTTAATGCAAATGAACAACCATATATTCATCTTCAACAATTTGGACGCATTTGTAGAACAACTCACTACCCTAACATATTGTTAGGCATTGTCAAGATGACGACATACCCATTCAGCCTTCAATATAAGGTGCTTCACCAGATAAATCATTTGGAAGGTCGTCACGACCTGGGAGGAGCTGAAGTCCAACTTTCTGCATAAATTCTACCCTCTCAGATGTCTTGATGATCCTCTCAGCCAACTCGGGTTATGGAATGAATTAAGTTGTTGGTGGTACCCAAATTAAGCAAGCAGAAATCAAGAAAGTCTTATTCAACCACAAAATAAATCAAACACATTAAGCGAGTGGTATAACCTAAATTTATTAACTTAGTATAGCGATCATGGTCAAACATAAGGAGCACAATAAAACCTAGGGAGTCAAATCAAGAGATTCACATGATTTTTATTTTTCTTTTATGATTTTTAGTGGTTATTACTTTTGTAATATTTTTATTTTTCAAAAAAGGAAAATAACGACAATGAATAAAAGAACAAGGTCTCTATTTTTATATTTTTCAAATAGGATAAAAATACTTAAAAAAATCAAGAAAAAAATATTTTTGTGTTTTTTGAAGTTTATACTATTTTGTGTGATTTTTGAATTTTTTGTGGATTTTATAAAAATCAAAAACTAAGAAAAACACAAATCGTAAACTTGTCAGGAGTATTTTTCAAATATAAAATATTAAATATGCTCAAAACTCTTGGAAATTAATTTTTATCAAAAAGTTTATATAGATATCTACAAAGAGAAATTGAAATCATAATTTTTATATTTTTCATAGATTTTAAATTTGTTATGGTATTTTTAGGATTTCACTAATTTCCAGAGTTTTATAAAAGTAAATAAAATGAAAATTATAATGAAAATAAATAAGTCAAAATAAAAATACTCTATTTATTTTTGGAAATTTTGAAGCAATTTTCGAATTTTTATGAATTTACTATGGCAAACAGGGACTTTTTAGGCTGCTTTTGAATTTTTAATAATAGCAAATAGAAGAAAACTAACGCATAAAAATTACTACTCAAAATACATACTAGCAGGAACTATATGCAATTTTTTTATGGAATTTATGGTATTTATTGCAATTAATAAAAGAGCACAAAAATTAAACATTGAACAGAGGACCTGAAAGCAAATATTTCAAGTTCTAGGGCTAAATGTTAACAAGAAATAAAATTTTAGGGCCTCAGTGCAATTAATCCACTAAAAACTTGGCTACACGTGCTTCAAATTCACAGGGGTATAAATGTAAATGCTCAAAGCCTTTACTGATTCAGATAACAAGTTAAAAACACAATATTAAATAAGCAAACATCCTACAAAATAGGTGAAGACACACGTGACTTCAAGTCGACTGAACTAAAATGCAAATAAAGAAACTTTGAGGTCTTACCACAATTGTTCAAAACTACTTTTACAATTAATAGACTAAAATAAAATAAAATAAGTGTGGGGTAAAAAGTGAAGTATACCCTCCAGGTGGTGTGCGAGGCACGTAACGTCTGCGTACGTCTTTGATTGGGCTCTACAGAAAGGATCTGACAGTTGGGAAGCGTGGCACATGTGTATGGTTCTGATGAACCGTTGCTACAGATCTGATGTCTCATGTCGTAGGAGCGGACAAGCTTGCTAAATCTTTATGGAATCTAATCGAATCGTTAAGCTTTGGGCGGCTAAGAAGCCCAATAGCTCTCTGGAGTGTAGCAGCGTCAGAGGGAAGGCTCGGATGAAATAGAGAACAACTCAATGCTGATCTGGAGGAGGTGATGCCTAGAGCGACTCCGACTGCTCTTTGGTGCTTGATTCGTCTCTATTGCACATGCATGGACTTGCAAAGATACTCGTAGCTCGGAGACAACTCCAGCTTGGGTTATTGAGTAGAGAAATCAAAAGAAGCGGTGGGGGAATGAGCCTGACTCCCCGTGTACGTGGAGGAGGAATTCTAGGCATAATCTTGCTCTGATGAGCAAGATGTAGGATTATTAGATTGCGAGGGAGAATGAGCGATGATTCAGCGAAAGTATCGAAACTGTTGTATATGGGAGATGGGGCTCTGACGTGGTAGTCGGAGCAATGAAGGTGGATGTCGACAGAAATAGATAAAAATAAAAAATGAACCTTGAAGGAAAGGAATGGAGGTTATCTGATGATACTGGAGTGGAAGGGGGACGTCAACAGAGTGAAGGGCACGGTCATTGCCTCAACCGAGCTATAGAAAATCGAGGAGGCTACTCGAGATGGAGAACACCGACCATGATTGATCTTCACCTCCACTGGCCACCAAATCGACTACCACGGAACTCCCAGAGATCCTGTCACTATCCTAAGGTTTCATGGCAGATCAAAAATAGGTGCGGAGCGAGCTAGGGTATGGTGGAGGCAGAAGAAGACAATATATAGGATTCCCAAGAGTCAATCGAGTGAAGACGCACAACTTGAGGGGGGTTCGGATCCTCCTAGGAATCCGTGAGGATCGTAGATCTGCATGGAAGAAATGGGTCCGCAATCCGAGGAAAGAGGTGGTCGGACCCAGGCTGGAAAATTGTGAGAAATCGTGTTCAGCGAGGAGGTGCACGGGTCGGACCTGGGAGGCGGGAAGGTAGACCCGCGTTAACAGACCCGGGTTGACCTATAAGAAAATTTCATTATTAAAATAAAAGAATAATAAATAAGAAATTGTATATGACCTTGAAATAAAAAATGAATAAAATAAAAAAATGTTTGTTGCTTTGCAAACTTATTTTCTATGATTTTTAATAAATTTTGATAAATTGTAAATTATGGCATATACAATATATACTATTATGTGCAGGTACAATATACCTATATATTATATACATATATTTTATTTTATTAATTTTGCATAAATACATTAAATTTTATATTTTATTTTTTTTACACAATAATTTAAGGTATATAAAAACATTTTTGCGGGATTTTTGTTGGTTAATTACAAGTGTTAGTAAATTAATACTTTGTACAATATATACAATATTGGTGTTATTATACAATGAAGAACCCATTTTATTGGTGTTATTAGGAATATTTACAAGTATTTAAAAATAAACTAGTTATAATTTATTTACAAAATAAATAAATACATACAAGGATAGGTATGGTACACTCTACATAATTTGCAAATTTTTATTAGTTAAAACACATTTTTTTACAAAATAATTATGAGATCTTTTTATTGAGAAAAAAATAAGTTAATGATATATATATATATATGATGAATAGTGATTTATATATACAGAATAAATAAGGACCCTATTTCTCCCTACTTTATTCCTTGTTGATCGGGTCAACACTTGACCTTCTCTCGGGGTTTAGGTCATACTGCATTTATTGCATAAATACATCCTTATTTTATTTCCTTTATTATTCTTTTCTTATTTATTCTTTTATTTTTTATAAAAAGAATTTTAAATATACAATATTAACAAAAGCAGGCACAATGCTAATTTTTTAATTTAATATATATATATATTTATAGTTATTTTACAAAGGGATTTCTGCTAAAATAAATGAATAAAGGACGCGCATCATGGATTCGTCATTCCCCTATACTTTACCTTTTCTAGTCCCTTAGCAAACACTTATTTTAGAAGTCAAAAGAAATAAAGAAAAGAAAAGGCAAAGAACTTAGAACAATATTGATTATTAAACTTATCTTCATAAAATTGGAGTATGAAGTTTTGTTATACCTTTGGATTATTAGTTTGGCAGAACCTTATTGAAAAATGGATTTAAAACCTAATACACTCTAAGTTCCACAATACTCATATTCAGGTTGCCTCTACACACCACTCCTATTCAGGTTGCCTCAACAAGGTAACTCTAGTCCACCGATCTAGTAACTCTTTCCTCGAGGAGTGGGGTATGCCCTTCTAAGTTCAAGTGCAACCAGGTCAAGAAGAAGGGGAAAGAAGAGAATGGATTGCAGCCAGTGTAGCCACGTATCCCTTGGAGCTTGACTAGTGTATCCAAGTCTCCAGATGTATCACATAAGCTTTTCTTATTCCAATATATACACTATGGTAGGCATTTTATTTTCAATCAGGTCTGTCCACTTTTTTGGAAATTCTGCATATTTTTTATGACATATATACAACATATCTACAAGGTGCATCATGTACATAAGGAGTTTTTCTTTTTGAGCCAATAGACTATCCCTCTTTTGATGCATTATCGCAACCCCAAAACATCCTATCATTAGACCTCAATGCTACTATGCACATCCCTCCCTAGACGAGGACGAGTGTTTCCACTAGTTATAACACACCCGTGTGTGATGAATCCATGATTCATCAACATTTCTGTCACATTTTATCTTAAAACCCTTAACAAATACATATAAATATTAATTAATTTCCACATTTTATCAAAATCTTATTCATGAATAAAAATGCACTTTTATGTATCAAAAACATATAAATAACTAAAGAATAAAAAATAAAGAAAGAAAAGAAGGCAGATTGTAGATATGTATATATGTACAATATGACTCAAAAAATATAAATATAGCTGGAAGATATATTTATATAACCTAACCCCCGAGACCAAGTCAGCATGGATTAGTCGACAAACAAATAAGTAGGGGGAGATTAGAGAAGAAAACCATAAAAATAATTAAAGAACACTCCACACATTATTCACTATTTATCAAATAACTATCAAATATTTATTGATTTTTAATTAATTCATAAGAACATATTTTTCACCAAATTCTTTTCCTAATTATTTCTAAAATGTATATAAAAATATAAAAATAAGTTAAAAATATTATCTTGTATATATGCCAAGAAATCTAACTTTTAAATTATCAAATTCTAAACTACCAAAAATCATAACTTCCTCATAGGAACTCCAATTTCACTCTACTCACCTTTAAAGTTCATAAAATATTGTTCTCTAATTAATAGAGATAGTTTCATTAAAATCAGAGTTCGTTTGCAAAAAGTCGGTTTTGGGACCAAATGACAACGGGGTTTCTAGGTATTTAATTATTTAGAACATATTATTTAGAGTTTTATTAATTTTATAATTTTTAATTATTTTCATGATATTGTATTTACACCATGATTTATTCCAGAATTTTTGAAGCTTATTTATTATTTTATCAAAATCCAAAACCCTAATTTATAGATGAAATTGAACTATCTAACTTATACTTATATTTATTAATATATCTAATTTATTTTATTAAAATCCACAAAAAATTATAAAAGCATTATTTATTATTCTAATAATAAGAAAATATCAAATTAATAAATAAATAATTATTTCTTGAATTAAAAATTCATTAACTATTTATTAAGTATTATTTATACTTATTTATTAATATAATATTTATATTTTGAATAATATTTATTATTTACAAAAATTAATTACACCATAATTTAGATAATTTAATTATCTATATTTTTCGTTTTTATGACTATTTAAAATAATGCTATTTACTATTTATTATATAATTTATAAGTATTTTCACTTATCTGGCCGGTACTGACACGTATCGGCACCTGGCTCTTCTTCTTCAAGAAGCCAGTGTGGTTTATGTTCCACCAGCTGAAGTTCAACCAATTCTTCCTCTCAACCTCTAACTAACTTGCTCGATCCTAACCCTCTATTTTTTCCTCCTAACAACCCTCATGCACGCCAGCCATTAGATTCACTTCAGAGCTTCACCATTTCATCTATGAAAGGCCATGAAGTTGGTACAACCACTTGAGTCTTCTCCAACTACCTGAAAGAAACCACTTCCAGAACCGACCCCTCTCCTTCCAAGATCTGTGCCGGCCAACTCCGGTGGTGACAGCGCTAGTCAGCTGCCCCGTATGGAAGACCATTGTCAGAGGAGAAGCTCCAAGGTGCATCACCGCCATGCATCGCCGCCCAGCGCCGCGTCCAGCTCCTGGAAGATCGTCCGTCGAGTCGTCATCTGAGGTAAATAAACCTCTCTTCGCAGATCTAATCCTCCACCTTTGCTAATTCTTTTCTCGAAGATCATGCCATATTTAGGATAGTTAATCATGACATTAGCTTCACTAATCATTCTTCTTAGATGCCCATACAAATCACCAATTCCATCCAATTTAAAATCAAACCATCTCGTGATTCAATTTCATTTTTTTTATTCTGATTTTCATCTATTCTAGAAGCACTATTTTGATCTTGCAATCCTTGATCCTTTTGCCGATTGCTTCGCAAATCAAGCACATAAATTCATTCTTGCAGGATCAACTTTCATCTGGAGCAAATCTCAAAGCAACTGGAACTCCCAAATACAAGCAATTCACATCCGTAGAAGGTGCAACAACCTAGCAGCTCCAGGATCAAATCTGAGACTGCCAACTTCATCGACTGATAACCATTGACTTCCGCCATCTACGGAGGAGTACCACCACGGGAAAGCTCGAGGGGTGAAGGAGTCACCCCTCTAGCCCCGCCAGAGGACCCAGATCATCTTCATTTGTCAGAGAAAAGTCAAAGAAGGAAGCCCCGTCGTCAGCCGCATACCTGAGTTCAAGAACAGTTAGAACAGCCAGAGGCTACAAGTGCGCAACACGTGGCACACTTGGACGGTCCGGATCACACGCCAGATTCTAATCTAAGCCGTTCAAAGCGGGGTGGAGTAATTGCCTCTTAAGCCCAGCCGAGTTCCTGATTTCAAACGCATCCCAGAGATTTCTAGAAATTGCATTTAGGTCCCCGAGCAGGGACCTAAATATAATTCTTTTAGTTTCTTTTTCATTTTAGTCCCTACAATGACCATTCTATAATAAAAACTATTTATTTTCTTTGCAGTTAGGCCCCTGGCTTGTAGGGGCCGTTTGGACCTCGTATTTTTCGTATTTTGCCTCAATTCTTTTAGGATAGCTCGATAACTACCCAAGATATTTTTTTGAGTATTTTTCCCGTATTTTTCGTCGCTTTGTTTTGTAGTTTTGATTTTCAACATCTCGAGTGGATTTTAGCTATATTTCTTTTCAATTTTCTCCCTTTGTAAAATCAAGAATAAAAGAGGATTATCTTGGAATTTTTTCCTTGACTCAAAAACCGTAGTTTAAATATTCTGCTTCCTTGAGTTTGACCCAGGCACACTCAACTGGTAAAATTAGTAGTGAACGATAAAATAGGATTTTTCTCCTATTCTATCGTAATTTTTGTTGTGTGGTTCCCTCTATGCGGCTTTCTACACCGACAACACATTAAACCGCAGAGCGGGACCGCATTATCAAAATGGCACCATTGCGTGGGAATCATTATTTTTACAACGGTATTTAAATCAAGTTTCTCTCATATTCTTGATTTTACAGTTTTTTGTTTTCTTTTGGTTTTTGACTTACGACTTTTTCTTTGATTTTTCTTTACGATTTTTCGTGTTTAGTTGAAATTTTTGTTTACGGTTTTTTGAGTTTTAATTATTCTTAACTAATCCTTGTAGGGCCTGCAGGTTCAGCCAGCTTCCTCGAAAACTGAAACAGTTGAAAGTACAGAGACCGAGATTCTCGGTTGCGGAGGGCAGGGTTAGTTAGGGTTTGTGATGTATTTTTTTGATTTTATTCTTGTATAAAAAGAAAAGAAAAAGAAAGGGCACTTGCCCGTGTTTTTGTTTTTTAGAAAGGGGCCCCATAAGGGCATCCCGACTTGTACCTCCCCACCCATTTTTTTCTCGGGGTCTGATTCACTAGGTGTCGTGCATTCGGTAGATCAGGGCACCTACCGTGGTTTTTCTCGCATCATTGATTTTCTGCAGCTTTTTACGAGGCTATGCTTAGGAGTTTTTTTTCCTATTTGATTGCGCTCTCGTAGTTAGTCTTAGGAATCGCAACCTAGGTGCATGATTTTAGGAATTCTAAAAAAATAAAAATAAAGACACTCGATTAGACATTCGTCTGAAAAACCCAAAAAATATAAAACCAAAAATAAAATCAGGATTGCTTACGTATCTGATCTAAAACAAACGTAAGGTTCAATTGATTTGGTAGAGTAATCCCCGCACAGGTACTTCTCAGAATGCGCGAGTGAGAGACGACCCTTAAGGATAGAACCTAAACCCGTATTTCTTTTGAAATACTACTTAGTCTATACACCTAATCACCGCTTTTCAGTGGGTACACTCGGGTAGCTAGAAACGGTCTGAGTTTACTTAGCGGAGTAGGGAGTTTAGATGACACTGCGTAAGGCTCTGTCCTCAAGTAACACGGGTAGCCAGAAATGGTCCGTACTTACCTCCATACTGGCTGAGAGCAAGCGGTTCTCTGTAAAGACTCTGGACAGTATTTCAGGGAAACTTCGGGTACCTATCAGCTCACGTTAATCGGGGATTATACTTGTATGCTAATACAATCCTAAAATCGACAAGATAAATAACCAAACTCTTATGGTGATCATCAGGTTGTGTTGGTGAAAATGGGGTTTTGCTTTGTGTTTGCTTGCGGGGCGTGAGTTACCGTGGCTTTTACCCATTTTCTATATCTCTTGAATCGTTAACCGTGCTCTCCCGATCACTCTCTTGACATCGAAGATTACGACTCGATGGCTATTCTGCTCAGACTCCGTGAGCCATCACCACCTCATTTTCCATCCCGATCACTCCCGTGGTTTTATATTTTTTGGGTTTTTTCAGGCGAACGTCTAATCGAGTGTCTTTATTTTTATTTTTTAGAATTCCTAAAATCATGCACCTAGCTTGCGAGTCCTAAGACTAAATACGAGAGTGCAATCAAATAGGAAAAAAATCCTAAGAAACGATCTAGCCTCGTAAAAAGCTGCAGAAAATCTATGATGCGAGAAAAACCGCGGTGGGTGCCCTGATCTCCCGAACGCACGGCACTCGGTGAATCAAACCTCGATAAAAAAATGGGAGGGGAGGTACAAGTCGGGATACCCTTATGGGGCCCCTTTCTAAAAACAAAAACACGGGCAAGTGCCCTTTCTTTTTCTTTTTCTTTTCTTTTTTTACAAATCATTTTATAAAAAATGCAAAAAAACCTTTACACCTCATTAATGAAAATGCTTTGTAATTTTTTTGTAAAATGATTTGTAAATCCCAAAACTAGTTCTACAAATATTTTTACAAATCATTTTACAAAAAAATTACAAAAAGGTTTTTGCAAACATTTTATTTTCAAACACTTTACAAACATGTGTACACTATAATACAAAAAATAATTTACAAGAATTTTACAAACCAAACATTTTGTAAACATTTTACAAAAAATTGTACACAAATAATTTTGCAAAGGTTTTTACAAACATTTTTACAAAAGGTTTTGTAAATCTTTATACAAAAAAATATACAAACATTTTTGCAAATATTTTTCAAAACATTTTATTCCTATTTTTATAAATAATAGCCATATTATTAACAAAATAAAGTACGAGTTATGGCTAAAGTATATATACGATATATACAACAACCCCTATACTTAGCTCGAACTATGTCCTCATAGTGATCAAAGAGAAACAAAGCAAGGCATAACTTGTGCTAAGTATATAAAAGTGAAAAGAACCCTATATTACAATGACTTAAAGAATGAAAGAATAAAATGAATAGAAGTCGGTGATCCCCCTATACTTAGGACCAATCAATCCTATGTATAGAAGACTATACAGAGGGGGAAAACTGAGGAAGAGAATGTACACGAAATCGATGATTCAACTTGTCCTCCCATACTTAGAATAAAAGATCTCTGGATATAAGAAATAATATCAACAATTGAGGGATAAGTGAGAGAATAATCAACGAAATGGAAAATAGATATTACCTCCTCTATAGTTAGAGTCAGATGTCCCTACACATAAAAAGCAAAACAGAGGTAATAGAACAAAAAGAAATATGAACAACACATGTTCAACACTCCCTATACTTGGTATAAAACATATCTTATGTATATCAAAAATCCTAAGCGAGACCTCGGGTGTTAAACAGAATGGAAGAGTGAAAGAATAAAATAGAAAACATGGATATACAAAGAGGAATACAAAAGTGTAACTTAGGTATGAGATGCAAAAGAAGAGAACCAAAGAACACATCTTATACAAAATGAATCGGGGCAACATCAATGGTCAACGAGTTATTATCAAGAAAAGGCTTCAGGAACTGACCTTTGACCCGAAAGGTGGACTCAGAAGACAACTCGGATATGTCAATACTATCGTTGTCATGCAACTTTCTGACTAAATAAGGACCTTTCCACTTGCTCTGTAATTTCCTTGAAAAAAATCTCAGTAGTGCATCAAATATCCATACTCTATGATTAGGTTCAAACTTTTTATGGCTGATGTGTGAATTATTCCATATCTTCATTCGATTCTTATACTGTAGGCTATTTGAAAAGGATGTATCTTTAGGCTCCTCTAGGGCTGCCAACTCTGCTTTACTCTGATCTCTCACACTCTATGTATACAATAGTATCTCCGTGACCGCCCATAGTGACTTATGCTTGATTTCCATAGGTAAGTGGCATGGCTTGCCATAAACGAGTTGAAATGGATATATTCCCAAAGGGATGTCCTATAGTCCCACAAGATTGAGTCCAAAAGCTGTGACAAATACTTTTAGTATGGTTGGACAACCTTTTGTAATATTGTCTTGATCTCTCGGTTTGAAATTTCAGCAAGACCATTCGTTTGTGAATGATATGGAGTGGCAACTCTATGATCTATGCTGAACTCATTAGCAAGGGTGCTTACCTTGTCATTGATAAAATGATTCCCCCCATCAGAAAAAAAACTCTAGGAACCCTAAATCGTGATACGATATTCTTCCTCAAAAATATGCAAACAGTCCTTGCATAAGCGATTCAGGAAGGGATGCCCTCAACCCAATGACTCACATAATCTACAACCAACACAATGTACTCGAATCCCTGACTTTTGGGGAACGAGCCATAAAATCGATGCCCCATGCATCAAAAACCTCACAGAAGTGAATGTGTTGCATCAACATCATGTTTTTATGACCACAACTACCCATCCTCTGATAGTCAGTACACCTCCTCACAAATTCATCTAAATCCCTGAAGAGCGTTGGACACCAAATGCCACATTGGAGAACCTTTTGTGTTGTCCATCTCCCAAAATAATGGCCTCCTGCCTCAAGCTTGTGGCAATAGGTGAAGACATTGTCGTGCTCCTCTTGAGGAATACACCGACGCCAGTACTATCCACTCCTCTTTGGTAAAGGGTGGGATCCTCCCAATGTTACGACTTGGCCTTCGTGAGGAAAGTCTCAAGTCGTTTCATGGTCCAACCTTGTGGAACTTTCTTAGCAACAAGATAGTTCACAATGTCGACATAGTAAGGGAGAGAGGTGATAGCAAGAATCGCTTCGTATGGGAAAGTCTCAGTAATAGGTTTGGTTGTCTCTGAATCCCTAAGATGCTCTAATCGGAAGAGGTAATCCGCCACCACATTCTTGACTACAGGTCCTTAATCTCAATATCGAACTCCTGGAGTAGAAAGATCCATCTAGTCAGTGTGTCTTGGCATCCTTCTTAGCCATTAAGTACTGGATGGCAGTATGATCAGTGTAAATAGTCACTCTAGATCCAAGAATGTACGATCTGAACTTGTCCAAAGCAAACACTACCACTAGCATATTCTTCTCTGTAACAATATAATTCAGCTGGGCAACATCCAAAGTACAATTAGCTTAGTGAATGGCAAAAGGCAATCCATCCCTCCTCTATCATAGCATAGCCCTACAACAAATTCAGAAGTGTTTGTCATGATCTCAAATGGGAGACACCAATTGGGTGGATGAAGGACAGGAGCCTGCGCAACCAAATTCTTAAGAGTCTCAAATGACGAAAGACACTTATCATCTACAAGGGACTTAGTGTCTTTCGTGAGCAAATCAGTAAGCAGTCGAGCAATACGACTAAAGTCCTGAATGGACAGTCGGAGAAACCGACATGCCCCAGAAAAGACCGCAACTGCCTCAAATTGTATAGTGGAGTAATCTTCTTGATGATATCCACCTTGGTCAGATCGACCTCCATGCTCCTGTTGGAGATGATATTACCAAGGACCATCCCTTGAGTCATCATAAAATGACTCTTCTCCCGAGATAGAATAAGGCTGACCTCAATGCACCGTTGAAGCACACAATATAGGCAAGAAAGACAAGCATCAAACCCATCACCATGGACCAAAAAATCATCCATGAAGACCTCTAAACATTCACCCACCATGTCTAAAAAGATGGAAAGCATGCACCTTTGCAATGTAGCCGGAGCATTACATAATACAAAGGGCATCCATTTAAAAGCATACGTCTCAAATGGACATGTGTATGTCGTCTTATCCTGGTCTTCGAGCACAATGGCCACCTAATTATACCTCGAGTACCCATCAAGAAAGCAATGACTCTTCCCAACTAATCTCTCAATAATCTTATCAATGGATGGTAGCAGGAAGTGATCCTTCTTGGTGGCATGATTCAATCGTCTTTAGTCCACATAGACCCTCCAAGAAATGGGTACACGGGTTGCAATCCTCTCTGTCCTCATTCACAACTGCAGTGACACCCACCTTCTTGGGTACCACATGTAATGGACTAACCCACTTGGAGTTAGAGATGGGGTAGATAAAATTGGCGATCCTCCACTTGGACATTTCCTTCATGACCACTTCTCGAAGATTCGGGTTTAGCCAACGCTGGAACTCACAAGAAGGCTTAGCGTCTACCTCGAGATAGATGTGGTAGAAGCATAGGGTCGTACTTATCCCGTGGAGATCTACTACAGACCAACCTATCGCTTTGTGGTTCCTCTCACGAACATACATCAATTGAGATTCTTGGTCACCAGTCAAATCCGCAAAGATAATGACTAGAAACATATCAGGCTCGCGCACAAGGAATCTGTACTTCATGTTACACAGTAAGGTCTTAAATTCTAGGCATGTGGGAGCTGGCAAATCTGTCCTCTGAAATGTCTGAGTGAATGCTACCATATATGAATGCGAGAACTCTTGCTACGTCTCTGAACTCGATGAAGATGGCCCTATTGGTGTCTCTATCAACTGCACTGGCTCTGTCTCCGTTTTGGCTGTCAACTCTATAGAAATCATACGCAGAAGGTACTCATCAAACTCCTGCTAGTCAATGTTCGTGTCTGAATTAGAGGAATGAGAATGATAAGAACTGAAATCAACCTCGCTAACCGAATTGGTATTCCCAACCTCTATGATATCCTACTCCAAAAGTGCGCTATCTGAACTCTCATCAGTTGTCAATTATAACTCTACTGCCTCTGAAGATGTGACTGGAGCTTGTGAATCCTCATCCTCCCAAAACGCACTCATGGTAGATGTCTGACTCTAAATCTGTCATCTGCACTGAGCTGGTTGAATCTCTGGCTCTCAACTCCTCAAAGTTTATATTTGTAAACTCTCACCCTCAATGCGATAGTATACCTTCCCGCTATCATTATCAGACACGACCTTTGTTGTCTCTAAGAAAGGTCATCCTAATATGATTGGGGTATCGATCATGCATTCATGGATCTCCATGTCCAACACAATGAAGTCCACAGGGAATTTCAGGCCCTGAATGGTGACGACAACGTCCTTCAGTAACCCCTTCGGTCTCTTGACAGATCTATCTAGAAATGGAAGTACTATCCTGCTATGTCGAAGATGGCCAAACTCGAAGCGGTCAAGTAAGGTAGCCGGAAGATATTTAATCTAAGACCCGCTATTAATTAGAGTATGATCGAACTGCTACTCGTGAATGTGGCACTTGACATATGGAGCCCCTACATATGGTCTCTTGGCTGAAAATTGGATCTAGATGGTGAAGCACATGGCATGGGTCAGCACATGAATCTCTACACTATGGTTGCACCTCTTCTTCCTACGAACTATGGTCTTCTCTCTAAGGTTCTTCTGGAAGAGATGGATGTGCTCCAATGTCTCCTGGAGTGTCAATATATATGAGATCTATCTATCATCTGCTCGTTGATGTCTAGCTGTTGTGTCTTTTTAGGATTTTTTGTTTTTTGGCCCTTCCCCAAACGAAGTGCTTGAGGGAAGAGGATAGGTGCACCCTTCTTAGGAACTACAGGGTCAGGAGTAGGAAAAGGTCTTTGAGCATACAAATGGCTGGAATCAATACAAGCATCATCATGTATCACATCTGATGGACCAGGAGAAAAAAAATCCTTCCCTTTATTCATCTTTTTATTTTTCATAATATTCCCATTTTTCGTATTTTTATAAAAACATCCTCCTCAGTACAGTAACAGAAGTCAAAACAATTGGAGTATCTGCACATGGACTCTTGGTGGAATCAATACCACCAAAAACATCCGAAGAAGCATCATCATTACCGTGCTCTGGACCGTCATATAGAATACTGGTGAAATCAGCACCACCATTTGCAGCATCTGAAGAAGGGACGACATCAGCATCGTCGTCTGGATCATCCATCTTGGTGGCATTTGCACCACCATCATCATCATCATCATCAAGATCAGGGGCATCAACAATGCCTCTAGCTCATCTGGCACTCTTGAGTGGACATCCTGCTATCGCCTAGATGAGGTGCCGACTGTTGGCTTCCTATCACTCCTAAGTGTCACAAAATTAGCATCAAATAAATAATGTATATCATCAAGTACCTCACTAAGAGTGTCGTACTATGTAGACTGAACCTGCTCAGATTTCCTCTTTAGATTGTTTGGATTTGACTCGATCTGTGCAGGTATGGCAACCTTGCCCTTGATGATCTCTCTCATCTCCTGCTTGAAGTCATCCATCTCTCACATAAAAGTGGTCACCTGCTATGTAAGAATACGGGTGAGATCCTCTAAAGCTGGGTTCTATTACAAGGGTGTATGGGAACCGGATACGTTGCCTCTCTAAAAGTGCTAAGGTAGGCCATGCTGTTGCTGCTATGGGTATGAGTCGGGGGGGGGGGCTGGTGAAACATGGAGTCAGGCTACTGCTACCTCCAGTACTGACCCTGAAATTGGTGTCGAGGAATGATGTGCTGGGAGTTATGGGACTTCTGTAGTTGGGTACCCTTTCCTGACTATGTCGGAGGCTGCTGCTGGAACTGAACACCTCTAGAAGACCATCTGAAGCCTGGTTGATCACAATGGATATCGAGTTGCTACTGGTACTAGGAATACCAATTCCTGTTGACTTCCATCAATGGTTCCGTCTTCTCATGTAATGGTGGGGGAAGGGACGGCAATGGTTTATCACTGTGATAAACCACCATCTGTGTCTCTAGTGAAGGCGGTGGTGGCAACTAGTAATGCATGGGTGCCTGAACATGCTCTTCCTGAATGTGATTACCTTATTTGTATGAGGCGTATGGCTATAATAATCTGCTCCCCTGATCAGCCTGTGACCTAGGCTATGGCAAAGTAGCTGTATGTGCCTCTTGAAGGCACATGATATGCGTCTTAAGGTCACCAAAGTCTAGGCCAGCTCATCATTCCTGTTGAGCTTGTCTAGGCCATGGCACGTCTTCTTCTCTATAATATCCATGTTGTCCAACTTCTGGCTAATGATGTCCATGTCTGCAACTGATGACGCTGCTAGTGCTGCTGTTGTAGAAGATGAAGATGGACCTGCCTCTATACGTGCAACTTTGTGGTGAGACAACGCTTGGGGGGAGGCTTCCCCTAAGTGTAGACATGGGTCTAGGTCAGTACTATGTAATTCTCAGCCATCTCCTCATAGACTACCCAGACATGATCCTCATCCTTGGAAAAATATGATCCTACACAAGAGGCGTTAACAAAGACCCTATAGCTCAGGTGTCATCTCACAAAAGAAGCTCTTGACCAAGTTGGGCTTGCTGATATCATGATTTGGACACCTATCTATGAGCTCTTTGAATCGATCCCAAGCCTCATGGAACTGATCGTTTGGGATCATGGAGAAGTTGTTGATCATCACTCTTGCTGCATGCGTCCGACTGAGTAGATAGTACTTGTTGAGGTGTTCGGTCCTCAACTGCTCTCAGGTAGTGACAACCCTCCCCCAGTGCTTCAGCTAGTAGGCTGCTCTGTCAACCAAGGAAAATGGGAAGGCTACAATTTGATAGTATCCTCGTCCACCAGCCTGTCATGGACGATGCTGGAAATCATCTCGAACTCCTAGAGATGTAGATGGGGATTGGTGTCATTCCCATGGAACATGGGCAACAACTGAATCATCTGTGGACGGAGCTCAAAATCTCCTAGAATGGCTGGCAATTGAATCCACCTATGAGTGAGAGTTGCTCTAGGGTTGTACAATGCCCTCATGGTGCACAAAGGTCTCTGTGGATTATGGGCCTCCTCCTTGCATGTATGTCTATCCTATGCTCGTTCCTCAAGTATCTCTCCCCTCCCACTAGGTCTGTCAACTCTAGCATCTGCTCTCCCATCTCACATCTGTGTCAACTCCCGCCTCACCTCTATCATGAGCAACCCATGGTCCCTAATCTGTCTCTACATCTCCTCTAGGGACGCCAGGAGGGTGTTGTTGATTGTAGTCTGATCAAATACATCGTGAATATCTGGCTGCTCATCCTCTCTCTGCTCTTGGGCGATCTCATCATACTCTGAAAAGGACAAAGAGTAAACCTCAGGTGTTACCAAGTCAACAAAAATCTGCTCTGACTCTTGTTGTTTTACCTCAATGTGTTGGGAAGATCGAAGAAGAAGGAGGTGGAAAACTCGGGTTTGGAGAGTGGGTCTGATCTCCCAGGAACTGCCCTAGATGAATGAACAAGCGTGCTGTAAAGAGGTCCCTCAAAGGTAGCCTAAGAGACCACCTGCCCATCATCGTGATGTAGGGAAAAGTGAAGAGTAGATATTGACTGAAAAATAATGATGAGAAAACAAATCCCTAAGTTCACCAACTCAACACGATGATGACCGTGAAAGCTCGGTCATTAATCTTTTCAGTTTTAGAGTTTAGTGATAAAGCAGTTTTATTAACAAGCTCACAAGTGTAGTATCCTAGTAGACCGTGAATAAGTCGACGAACCCCCACATAGAGAACTATCCTCGTAAGAACTCGGGAATCGTTCTAAGGGAATCCACATCTGTACCCACGTGACTACTTCTACTAATGTCTGAGGCAAGTGCTTTCAAAAATAACAGGACCCGAGAGTCAAAGACCAAGCACTTATGGCACAAGTCCAGAGCTTTGGGCTCTATTCCCAAAGTGTACGTGCCTCACTTAGTCTGGAGAGTACTTGCAAATAAGGAGGGGGTTACTCTTCCCAAAATAATGATGATAATTCTTTACGTTAATTTTAGGGTCAATTGAATACTAGTAGTCACAATTTTATTAGTTATCACTTTTTTTGCTATTTTGAATAAAAACACGTCTAATCAATTTTCTGATTTCCTTTTATTCCTAAGTCTAAGAAAACTGGGGGAGGAAGACAGAAAAGTTGATGAGTGAGAAACTATGAATGCATGCACGAGATAGAAGGCGTACCTTGCTCCAACAGTCTACATGAAATATGATCCGTGCATAAATTAAAACTAATCTATATGCATGCAAATGCGAGAACTATCCTAAACAAAAGCTTCTATTACAGGAAGAACCACTTTATTTTGACTAAGTCCAATCAAATTCATAGGAACTGATAATCTATTAGAGTTGTGGACCTAATCTCTACCTGGCTCAACCAAATGAAAACCTAAGTCTATGGGCTCAAGCACACGAAAACAACGAGATAACAAATAAAATAAAGTGATGAAAAACCAAAATTCGATGAGGTTCCCCAAGTGGACCAGCACTTGGTGCATGGACCAGCACTTGGTGAAACATACCCTGAATAAGGTCAACTGTCCAGAGTCTTAGGTCCTAAAAACGGAAAAAGGGCAAGTGCCAATAAGATATACAAATTTATTACAGAAATGACTAAAAAATAAAAAGTCTAAAAATTTAAACAATCTCCTGCTCCTCCTTAGCTGCTCTCTCCTGCCGGTTGGTGTAGAATGCCCGACCTCCGCCTCGATTGGGTGCGTCAGCTCTACTAAGATAACCTACCTCGCTCCACACGCCCTCGCAACAAAGGTGAAAAAAGAAGAATGTCAGAAGCAGTCATGAATAATAGAGAGAAAATAAAAGAAATAAAATGACTAAAAGTGAAATATACATTTATGAGAAAATAAAATCTTGAACTACCTAGTCGTGCTCCCTTGCAACAACACCATTCTAATGATTGGCTCGGCCAACTCGTGTTAAGGAATGGATTAAGTTATTGTTGTTACCCAAATCAAACAAGCTGATATCGAGAAAATCTTATTCAACCACAAAATAAATCAAACAATTCAAGCGAGTGCTTTGAGCTACTTTTATTAGCCTGGTATAGTGACCAAGGTCGAATACAAGGAGCATAGTAAACCCAGGTAATCAAATCAAGGGATTCAAAGGATTTTTAATTTTCTTTTACGATTTTTAGTGGTTTTTAATTTTGTAATTTTTTATTTTTCAAAAAATAAGCCAAATAATGACAATGAATAAAAGACACACACACTCTCTCTCTTTGTTTTTTTCAAATAGGATAAAAATGCAAAGAAAAATCAAGTAAAAATATTTTTGTGTTTTTTGTAGTTTATACTAATTTTTTAATTTTTGTATGCTTTTTGAAATTTTTGTATTTTATAAAAATCAAAAAAATAAGAAAAACACAAATAATGAACTTATCAGGAGTATTTTTCAAATATAAAATATTAAATATGCTAAAAATTCATGGAAACTAATTTTACCAAAAAGTATATTTAAATATCTATAAGCAGAAATTGAAATCATAATTTTGGGATTTTTCAAAGATTTTTATATAATTTTTATGATATTTTTTAAATTTTGCTAATTTTTAGAGTACTATAAAAGCCAACAAAACGAAAATTAGATAGAAAATTAAACAAGTCAAAATAAAGCTATTTTAATTTTTTGGAATTTTTGAAGTAATTTCAAATTTTTATGAATTTTCAATGGAAAACCAGGACTTTTTAGTTTGTTTTGAATTTTTAATAACAATAAAAGAAGAAAATTAACACACGAAAATTACCACTCAAAATAGACACTAGCATGAACTACATGCAATTTTTATGAAATTTTTGGATTTAGTCTCGCATTTATTATAATTAATAAAGGAGCACAAAAATTAAATACTGAACAGAGGACTTGAATGCAAATATTTCAAGTTCAAGGGCCAAATGTTATTAAGAAATAAAATTCTAGGGGCTTCAATGTAATTATTCCTATAAAAAGGTGCGCTACACATTCTTTGGATTCATAAGGGTATAAATGCAAATGCTCAAACTCTTTTCCGATTTAGACATCAAGTGAAAAACACAAGACTTAATAAGCAAATATCCCATCAAATACGTGAAGACACACGCGACTTCAACTCAGCTAGACTAAAAAACAAATAAAGAAATTACAAGGTCCTTACTACAATTATTCAAAACTAATTTTGCAATTATTAGACTAAAATGAAATAAAAAGAAGTGTGAGGTGAAAAGAGAAGTATAGCCTTCAAGTGGTGTGTGACACGCGTGATGTCTACGTACGACTCTAATTGGGCTCTGTAGAAAGGATTTGACAGTCGGATATCATGGTGTAGGTGTACGGTTCTAATGAACCATTGCTGCTGATTTGACGTCTCAGGTGGCAGGAGCGAACGTGCATGCCAGATCTGCTTGGAATCTGATGGAACTGTTAAGCTTTGGATGTGAAGGTACGGTTCGAATCAAACCTGATTGGATTCCTCTTCATTTGACGGTGATGAAGATGTCACGAAGTACTTAGAAGAAGGGATCATCGGATGGGCTTCGATTAAGTGTATCTAGTGCTCCAAGGCTCGGGTCGGCTCACTAAGAAGCCCATCATCTCCCTAGGGTGTAGCCTATTCGGAGGGAAGGCTCGGATGAAACGGAGAACAGCTCGATGTTGATCTGGAGGAGGTGATGACTGGAGCGACTTCGACTGCTCTTCTAGTTCTTGATTCAGCTCTATTATGCATGCCTGGACATGCAAATATACTCATAGCTTGGAGACATAGCTCCGGCTCGGGTTATTGAGTAGAGAAACCAAACGAAGTGGTGGGGGAATGAGCTTAACTCCCAGCATACGTAGAGGAGGAAGTCTAGGCCTAATCTTGCTCCGATGAGCAAGATGTAGTATGATCATGTTGCGAGGGAGAATGAGCTATGATTCGACGAACATATCGGAATAGATGGATATTAGAGATGGGGCTCTGGCGTGGTAGTGGAAGCAATTAGCAAAAATAGATATAAATGGAACATGAACTTTGAAGGCGAGGAATGGAGGTTACCTGATGCTGCTGGAGTGGAAGGGGATGCCAGCGGAGTGAACAACAGGGTCGTTGCTTCAACCTAGATGTGGAAAACCAAGGAGGATACTCGTGGCGGAGAACTCCAGCCATGATTGAGCTTCGCGTCTACCAACCACCAAATCGACCACCAAGGAATTCCTAGAGATCCCATCACTATCCTAGGGTTTTTTTGGTGGATCAAAAAGAGCTGCGGAGCGAGCTAGGGCATGATGGAGGCAGAAGAAGATAATATATAGGATTCCCAGGGGTCTAGAAGATTCGAGGAAGATGCGCAACCCGAGGGGGATTTGGACCCTATTAGGAATCCACAAGGATAGTAAATCATCAAGGAAGAAATGGCTCCACAATTCGAGGAAAGAGGTGGTCAAAACTGGCTGGAAAATTGTGAGAAATCGAATCCAGTAAGGAGGTGCCTAGGTCGGACCAGGGAGGAGCGAAGGTTGACCCATGTCAACAAACTTGGGTTGACCAATCATAAAATTTCATATTAAAAATAAAAGAATAATCAATAAGAAATAATAAATGACCTTAAAATAAAAAATGAATGGAATAAAAAATATTCGATATTTTACAAACTATTTTTTTGTGATTTTTATAATTTTAATAATATGTATATTATGGCATATATGATATATACTATTATGTACATGTATAATATACTTATATATTATATACACATATTTTGTTTTATTAATTTTGCAAAAATACATTAAATTTTATATTTTATTTCTTACAAAATAATTTAAAGTGTATACAAAAATTTTTCTTGGATTTTTATAGGTTAATTAAAAGTGTTAATAAATTAATACTTTGTATAATATATACAATATTGATGTTATCATATAATGAAGATTTTAATTTATTTTTATTTTATTTTGTAATTTATGAATTTTATTTTAATTATATTCAATTATTAGGAACATTTGCAATTATTTAAAAATACAATTTATTCACAAATAAATAAATACAGGGATAGGTATGGTACACTGTATACAATTTGCAAATTTTTATTATTTAAAACAACATTTTTATTTACAAAATAATTATGAGATATTTTTATTGAGAAATAAAATAAGTGAATGATATATACATGATGAATAGTTATGAATATATATACAGAATAAATAAGGATCCCATCTCTCTCCCTACTTTATTCCTTATCGATCAGATCCCTGACCTTCTCTCGGGGTTTGACACAGTCTTCATTTATTGCATAAATACGTCCTTATTTTGTTTTCTTTCTTTTTCTTTTCTTCTTTATTCTTTTATTTTGGATAAAAAGATGGTTAAATATATAATATTAACAAAAGCATGCATAATGCTAATTTATTAAATTTAATATAAATTTATAGTTATTTTACAAAGGGATTTCTTTTAAATAAAAGAATCAAGGATGTGAATCATGGATTCATCACGTCTCAACCAGATGCAAGACCGCATAAAGAACTTCTCCCAAGACATGCATGAATCCATTCATGAAGATTGGGAGTGTTTCACAGATTTGCAAGAGAAGTGTCCACACACTAACATTCCTCGGACTAGCCGCGTCCAACATTTCGTTGTGGGGCTTACTCTTGAAAGACAGAAGCTTGTGGATGCCTTTTGTGGTGGGAAATGCTTCAACAAAGACAGGGATGTCATGTAGAAGATTTTCGAAGAAACGGCCGAAGGAGAGGCTGCCTTGTCATCGTCCTGTACATACCAGCGTCAGCCACAAATCCATCATAACATAGTACATAGCCGCATGATCAGAACAAGGATGAAAGTTCCAACTTATGCATCATAAGGCGCCACCTGTCCAAGGTGGATATTATCGAGAAAAGATTACGGGACCTTGGAAATCTTTCTGTAATCGAGTAGAGGATTTAGAATTTGAACAAGTTGGATCAGATCACCAAGTAGTTAGAGCTGCTAGTGAGCACCATTAGCTCTCGCCAGTCGGTTTCTGCATTGGCTTCAACTCATGCTGTGACGAAGGAGCCATCATCACCTCAACCTCCTTAGCAAAGTCCAGCATAGCCAGTGGTCCAACACGTGTACTACCTACAGGCCCCCGGACCTACCTTGCCTCAACAGATGCAGCAGCAACTGGCCCGAGCTCCAGATCGTTTAAGATCCATGTTCTCCTTCCCCACCTCTCATTCAAGAGATGAATGGCATATGGTCAAATGATGCACAACTGGCCCATCCAGGAGAACAACAACAAAGCCAGCCTGCCAATTCACATCCATTCCCTTAGCAGCAATGAAGGAGAATTATACAAACCAACCAACATCCTCACCTCCACCAGTCTCTGCCATATTAAGGAAATTTGAGACAAAATCAGTACCAGCAACAGTAGTACCACCAACATCAGCACTATCGACAGTATTCAAAAGTCCCATATTAGCGCCCTCCTCAACACAACAAGTACTGCCCTTATTCTCCATACAATTCCCATTATTCTTACCACAACCTCCACACCATTTTTAGTCTTAGTGTGGTCAACACGCTGAACAATCCGAGGGTGCTCCTGTGAACCCCACATTAGATTGCTTGGCTCAATTGGTGAAGAGCCTCGCAAAAATGAGCCAGAAGCTGGATGACCTCATCGTTTCCAAGACTATCATTCCAACACAGGTGGAGGCTAAGCCCAATAATTTCAGGAAGCGAGAGTAGGTAGTCTATGATATCTCTTCTAATCCTACAAAGTCATATGTTCATGATATATTTTTATATAATGTTGTTACTTTCAGGAGAAGTAGGATTTTGCAGCCTTCTACCACCATGAAGGGAAGAATAAAACTTCTATTAGTGAATCATCATCTTCTTCTGCATCAGCTGAACCAGTAGCTATGTTGGGTGAGGAAGAAGTAGACAGAGGAGAAGCATGATAATAAAAACACAAAAACATGAGAAAAATAAAAAAAATCCAAAAAGATAGCAGCAACTGAAGCGTTAGCCAGCAAGCGATGGAGAGGAACGCACCTGCAACCGATCCAGAGCTAGCTGATGGAGCCCCAACTGCATTTTTAGGACGTCCATATTGGATGGATGAAGATATTAATTTTTGGCATCAATTTGTACAACCAGATGTGGTCAATGATATTTATGTAAATAAGAAAACTATTTCTACTTTTGATTGTGTAAAATATTCCATTTCCTGAAGCTATGTGAGAATCTAAAAAAATAAAAAAAATTGAAAACAACCTTGTCAGAACCAAACATTGTATTTATTCAGCTTCATGTTCTTGAGACACATCTACTAAAGGCCATTAAGTACATGCCTAAAATTAAGAAAGGGTTAAAGGAGACATGTACTTCAAAAATATAGCTACGTAGAGCTAGGCAGAGAAATGTAAAGCACATACTGATTGCAACGACAATAAATGCAATTAGCAATCTCCCAAGCAAGAAGAAAGCCATGTGTTTGACCAAGAGTTTGACAGAACACTTCTTGACATTGTGATGATCATCCATCAATCTGATGCCTACTTCACTACTGAAGGAATTTGGGTTGGGATCGCTTAAATCCACAAGAATGATTCTACAGTTTGCGGATATATCAATAAAGCGAGCTTGAGGAATTTTGGAGGATGTCATCATCACCATTCATAGGATGCATTTTCCTACGGACTTCAATGTATTGGACATGGACACCTCAACTCCTCTTCCACACATCTCGATTATACTTGGACGGTTATTCCTTCGAACAACCGATGTAGTGGTAAATTTCAACAATGGAGAGATCGCCATTATATCTAACAATGACAAGATGCTTATCGAGATGTTCCGTGTGGCCAACTGTCAGAATACACATCAGATGAGAGTGTACCTTCAAAACAGACATAAGACTATGACTTTCTTACAGAAATCAGAGATACTACCTTGTTCGTGGACAAGATCGAGACTCACAAATTCCTCACTATTGAGGAAGGAGTGGATATCATAGTCAAATTCCCTCTGTCTTAGAAAATGAAATTTTAGCTAAGTTGCTTGAAGAACTGATTGATGGCCACCTGTCCTTAGCAAAGGAAGAGGAGATTATTGAAGAATTCTTCGAATAAGATTTTATCAATGAAAATTTTCTGCTGCATTGAATTCAGAGGTTGGAATGTCAATGGTGGACAATGCACCATTGAATGATCTGACACCATCGCCATGCATAGTTGCAGAAGTTGCCATTGAGATTACTCAGACCCCACCAAAGCTAAAACCACATCCAACGAATATGAAGCATGCCTTCCTCGCAAGTGCGCAGAATATGTTCCCGGTGATCATCTAATCACAATTAACCAAGGAACAAGAATCTTATCTGCTCGAGGTTCTAGAAAGAAATCGTATGGTCATAGGCGAGAAAATTTCATATCTCCTTGGGATTAACTCATCACTATTTTTCCATCACATCTACCTTGAGGAAGATTGCAAGCTGTCGTGAGAAATTCAGCGAAGATTGAATCCCAATCTCCAGGAGGTTGTGATGAACAAAATTACAAAACGGTGTGATGCAGGCTTCATATATCCCATCTTTGACTCAAAATGGGGGGGTCCCTTACATGTTGTGCCAAAGAAATCAGGTATAACCATCGTAAAGAATGACAAAGGATAGGAGATCGCAACCAGAGTTCCAACTTCTTGGCACGTCTGTGTGGATTACAGTTGCATAAATCTAGCGACTAAGAAGGATCATTTTCTGCTTCTGTTTATCGAGAATATAGTCAAAAGATTGTCTGAAAATGAATTTTTCTACTTATTGGATGTATATTCTATTTACAATCAAGTTGCCATTGCTCCTAAAGACAAAGAAAAAACCACCTTAACCTATCAGTTTGGGATATATGCCTTCTGCAGAATGTTGTTCAGTTTGTGCAATGCTCAAGTGACATTTCAGCGATGCATGTTGACAGTGTTTGTCGATATGGTTGTAGCTTTCTTGAGGTTTTCATGGATAATTTCTCTATCTATGGTGAAATTTTTTATTAGTGCTTATCATATCTAAACCGAGCGCTGAAAAAATGATGCGAAGTGAACTTGGTGCTCTCATGGGAAAAGAGTCACTTCATGGTGATTGGAGGGATTGTGCTAGGACATGTCATATCAAAACATGACATGAAGGTAGATCCTATAAAGGTGGAAGTCATTTCGAAGCTAGAGCCACCTATAAATCTGAAGTATGTCTGGTCATTCCAGGAGCATGTGGGATTTTATCACCGACTAATCAAATATTTCAGCAAAATTGCTTGACCGTCAACTGAGCTTCTGTATAAGGAGGCATATTTCATTGTACATTCCAGAGTCCTCCAAGACTTCAATCAATTGAATGATCTAATCACTCAAGCTCCTATCCTTCAACTACTAGACTGGTCTCTACCATTTGAGATCATGATTGATGCTTCTGATTATGCCGTTGTAGTGGTCTTGGGACAAGAAAGAGATAATTTACCATTTTCTTTTAACTATATCAATAGAACTATTGATGAAGCTCAAAGGAATTACACAATTACTAAAAAGAGCTTCTAACAGTCGTCTTCACCATATTCACATTCATATCTCACTTGTTTGGATCCAAAGTAATAGTCTACATTTACCGTTCTACCATCATATACATCCAAAGCAAGAAGGATGCCAAACTAAGAGTCATCATATGGATCCTTCTACTCCAGGAGTTCGATCTCAAAATTTGAGATAATCCTAGAATAAAAAATGTGGTGGTAGACTATTTATAAAGTTTATCCTGAGCAGAGTTTGTTGCCAATTATAGAAACCTTTCCAGATGAAGCCATTTTGTAAGCCACCTCTCTCCCCTAGTTCATCGATATTGTGAACTATCTTGTTTCCAAGAAAACTCCACAAGATTGGCCGAAGTTGAATGTTGATAAGTTTTTGTCAGATATTCAATTCTATTAGTGGTAGGATCCTTATCTCTTTTGTGAGCGGGCAAATTGCATCTGGAGAAGGTGCATTCCGCAAGAGGAATTTTATGGTATCGTCTAACATTTTTATGCTCGAGAATTAGGGGGACACCACTCTGGGAGACGAACGACAATGAAAGTGCTACAATGCGGCCTCTGATGGCCGGCTCTTTTCAAAGACGTAGAAGGTTTTGTGAAACGATGCACTAACTATAATAAGATGGGTGAAACCATTGGAATGAGAGACATGATGCCCCTGAAGTGCATTCATATTTTATACATATTTGATGTGTGGGGCATTGAATTCATGGGCCCATTTGTCAATAATCAGGAATTTGAGTATATTTTGCTTGCAGTCGATTATGCAAGTCGTTGGGTGGAGGCTATCCCAACTCGAGCCGCTGACAATTGTACCATCTTCTGATTTTCGAAAGAACACACCATTGCAAGCTTCTGGATCCCCAAAATTCTTATATTTGATGGGAGTAGCCATTTCATTAATAGAGAAGTGATGAAACTGACTCAAGAATGCTACATTGAACATCACGTCGCTTCTCTGTAGCACCCACAATCCAATTGCTTGGAACAACGTTCAAATAGGGAGATTAAGACAATTCTATAGAATCTTGTACGTCTCGATAGGAGGAACTAGCCAACTTCTTGACTCAATTTTTAGACCTATCAGACCACATACAAGCCTCCTTTGGGAATGTCTCCCTACTGCCTTTTATATGGCAAGCCATGGCATTGGCCCATGGAATTGATTCATAAATCTTTATGGGCAATAAATATATGCAATTTTGATCCAAATAAAGCAAGAAAGAACATAAAGCTCAATCTGAAAATGTTGCTTGAGTTTAGAGACTATGCATACTGCAAGAAACTGATGTACAAGGAGAAGGTCAAGACGTGGCATGACAAGCACATCTACAAAAAGACTTTTGAACTAGGTCAGAAGGTTTGGTTGTTCAATGAAAAGTTAAAATTATTCCCAGGTAAGTTGAAGAGCAAATGGACCGAGCCATTTGTAGTGAAGCATGTATGTGAAAATGGAAGCATTGTGATATTCGGATTGTTAGCTGACGCACAAACCTTCATCATCAACGAACAAATTCTGAAGCCGTACCTCAAGCATGAAACTTTCCTATCCATAATTGAGTCTATACATGTAGTCTATGATGAAGAACTTCTAGTCGCATCATAACAGATTCAAATAGGGAACTAAAAAACATTTTTGAGTAGTTAATCTTTTTTCTTCTTTTCTTCTTTTCGATTTCCATTCTTTCATTCTTATAAAACCTTAACTCATCACATTCATCATTGCTATACTTAGGATATACTTAATCCTATGTATCGAGGGAGAGGGGATGAGTGTATATGAGTGTTCATTCTTTGATCCCCTCTCCTATCTCACCCTAAGTATAGGGGATACAGTCCAAGGCAATGATTTATTTATTCCAACCCTCGACCCTCCATGTTTCGTGTACAGTCTTCTATACTTATGATTAATTGATCCAAAGTATAGGGGGGCAGTCAACCTCTCATTCTTTAATCGTTGCAGTATAGACTTTCCTATACTTAGTGTGAGTTATGTATTCCTTTTCTATCCGATCTATGAGGACATAGCCCAAGCTAAATCTATGAGGACATAGCCCAAGCTAAGTATGGGGGGTGTATATATGTTGTATATACTTTATCCATAACTCGTACTTGTGTATTTTTATTAATATGGCTAATTAATAAAAAATTCAAACACAGATCAAAATTCTTTGTAAATATGGTTAATAAATGGTTAAAAATGTTTTGCAAAATGTTTGGATGATGGTTAGAAAATCTCCTTGAAATATCTTTTGCAAAACTATTTGAAAAATATTTTGTAAAATATTTGCAAGCCTTTTGAAAAAATATTTTTATTTGAAAAATTTGTTTCATTTGCTTGAGTAAAATGCTTTGAAAATCTATTTGCAAAAGGTTTGGAAAATGGTTGCAAAAAAACTAAAAAATCTATACATATTGTTTGAAAAATCTTTGCAAAATGATTTTCAAAATTTTGTATCTATTTGCAAAAAATATTTGTAAAAATTATTTTCAAAATAAAGTTTTTAAAATGTTTGTCAAAATAGTTTCAAATTATTTTAAGAACATTGTATATAATGCAAGCAAATAAAGATTATTTACAAACTCTGTATAAAAACTTGTAAATAATCACTAACTCTTGTAAATTCTTTCAACTTATTCTTGTGAATAACAAGACACACTCCTATGTAAATATCTGTACATATTTCTTCTACTGATCTTTTATTTTTGAAAATCTCTAAAAATATGCAAAACCAAAAACCCATAAAAATTTTCAAAATGTTTTCAAAATTGTATAAAAAATTACAAATCTTTTTCAAAAATCCCATAAAAATTCAAAATTAGAAAATTGCTTCAAAAAATATTTTCATGCATTGCATAACATTTTCATTTTTTCAGAATGATAATAAAAATTGAACTAGTTTAAATAAAATCCAAACATTTGAGCTTGGTTGTATCTTAATTCACTTGATCACATGAGCCTTAAGGGAACTGGAATGGAGACGCTTCAGGTCTACTAGACTTAATTCTTTGAGTCGACAAGACTAAGTTCAGTGTCTCCTTGACTTCCTAAGTAGAATACTTCAGAATACACGCATGACTCTTGTTGACAATAACCTAACTTGAATACCTCCACCTTACACTTTGTTCAACTCAGTGAAGTGGTAGAGGGTTGGATTTGCCAGCATGAGAAACAAGCGAATGGAAACATCAGAAGTCATGATTCCATGGCCATTGTGCCCCAACCCGATCTAGTAGCCATGAGGTCCATTGAAAGGATGTTATGGGTTACAATAATGATTCAAAAGAGTGTTAGTCTTTTGGCTCAAGAGGAAAATGTCCTTATCTAAATGTTGTTATATATAGTATTCAAAAAATGAAAAATCAAAAACTCAAAAAAAAAAGAGATGGGCATGTATATAGTCAATAAGCAAGCTTGAGCTTCAAAGTCAAAGATTCATGTGAGCATGCCACTGGATGACTTGGCAGCACCCTGGTCAAGCATCCTAGGATAGGTAGCTACACTGGCTACCATCCATTCTCTTCTCCACCTCCTCTTCTTGAACCAGTTGTACTTTAACTTAGAAGGGAATACCTCTCTTCTAGAGGAAAGAATTACTGGATTTGGGAATTAGGGTCACCATGTTGGAGAAGCCTGACCTTTACCACTTCAGCCGAGAGGAGCTATACATCACTGACACTGTGGAAGATAGACTCATCATCATAAGGGACTGGGTATGGCATCGACTTGTTCGGACCTAGCTTTTGAGGAGACTTGGGTACAATTTTGTATGTCTCAGAGGCTGTTGAGTTTCAAGTCTGGTTCCCAATAAGGTTCCCACAAACTAAAAATCCAAAGGTCTGATTGAGCTCCAAACTTTGATTTATGAAGACAAGTTTAAGAGTTAAAATCAATCCAAGTTTTTTTCTTTTCTTTTCTTCATTTTATTTTTTGAACTTATAGGAATAAGTGTTTGTTAGGGACTAAAAAAGGCAAGTATGGCGGGGGGGTGATGAATCTCCATTTCATCCTATTTATTCTTTCATTTTGGCCTTAAATCCCTAGCTAAATGCATGTAAATATAATTAAATTGTCAAAATAAATACTCTATGAATTGTACAAAATATTTTATAAAAGGAAAAAGGAGCCTACATCCAGGGGTGTAGGTAACTACCTACACCCAGCTCATTTTTCATAGATTTTTGATTTTTTTTGAAATGAAACCTTGCCGTAAAGATCACTATATATCACCATGGTGCCATTCAAAATTCAACTTAATTTGAGACTCCTATTATCTTCATCAAGACTATCAAATTTTAACGGTCTCAGAATTGCTAAAATTGACTCCTTCTAGATGAACGTGTTAGTAATGTTTCTTTTGCATGAAACTTGAAACACATAGTCCCCTCAATATATTAAGAATATCCTCCTAAGGTTTCCTTCAAATAACTCAAATTCATGGAGAAAAAAGGTCGGGTGTAGGTAGTTACCTACACCCCTGGATGTAGGCTCCCAGCTCCCATTTATAAATTATATAAATAATGTATTTATGTCTAAAATAAAGAAATAAAGGAAGAAAAGAAAAAGAAATGAACTACCAAAGGTATTGAATGACCCTATACCTCGAAACCCAGTCGTTGTCATCATTTAATCGATAAGGAATAACGTAGGGTGAGATGGGGTAGAGAAATTGTACAGAAAACACCTAAGAATCGTATCTTTTAATTAATTAATAATTCCATTTTGGCACCTATTTTAATTTATTACTTTTACACCTCACATAAACAAGCCCTCAACATGAATAATGTAGATAAAAAAATATATAGAAAAATACAAAATTAATATCACTGAAAAATAATGCACTGGGTGCTCGGGACAAACAAAATAAAAAGCCAAAATAAAAATTTTGTAGAACGGTATCTTCCCCATACTATATGAAAATGGACCAAACTCACTTCTAATAGTGTATAACATTTATTTAATAAAAGGTGGTTTCATTCAATTGGAGTTTTGATGCAAAAGTTAGGTTTTGGGCCTCATTGTGCAATATACATGTTATATTATATTCAATTTATTTATTCAATATATTATTCAATTTATTTTATTTTTATTAAATTGTAAATATTATTTCAAAAACATATATAATCAAAATAAAAAACCATTAAATAGGAAAAATAAATAATACTTCTCCATATATATACATATATAGATAAAGTATACCAATATATACCTATAATATAAATGTATGTAGTTTATTAAGCGTATAAATTAATTTAGAAAAATACAACAAAAATATCTAAATGTATATTTAAATAAATTAAAATTATATAAAACACTTTTATATATTAATACAATATATAATAAAAAATAAAAGAAAAATACCCAAATACAAGTACATATACCTATATATACATGTAAATATTAACTTCTAATAAAAAGCATTTAAAAAATAAATAAAAATATGAATAAATAACTACATTAAATTACAAACATTTGTTATGTTTTAAAAAAAATTATTTTGTTTTTATTTATTACGTAATTTCCTAGAATTTCTCATTAGAGAATTTTCTAGTTGGTCCATGTGGACCAACCAAAAGCCAACGCTAGTTGAACTTGGTCAACTGGCCCCTCTCTCCTCCTCAGGCCTTGGATTTGTCAAAACCTTTGATTTCCTCCCTTTTTCTCGCTCAAAGTGATCAAAACACATAGCGCCTTGAACATCTTGTGAGCGCCTGACCTCCATGATTCTTGCAAGATCTTCAAGTGTGCCTCATCTGCCTTGAATCGATCAAGATCCTTATCGCAACCAACCTCATCGTTCATCCTATAAAACAACCTTCTCCACCCAACTTATAATTTTGGTCCCTCTTAGGCCTGTCTTAGCCCCTCAGATCCACTCCACTCCCTTTCCCTATGTGATCGTTTTAGATTGGGAGGATTGCCAACGAGGAGGAATGATTGTGAAGGTGATCCACTCCATCGTTGGAGGAGCTACGATGGCTGGTTTCACCTCTTCGACTCCAATCGAATTGAGGCCCTATACTTCTGTATTTAGGTAAATCTTATATACTCTTTTCATTTTCTACAACTAGTTTAGCTTTTAACAATCAAGTTAAAGAGTATTTAGAAATCCCCTTTTGACCTGGAGCTTGAGATCCTGGACAATTATTCCATCCATAGACTGTTTCCTCGCCTGATTTTCATCCCACTCGACTCCTCTCATGTTCTCCATCGATCGCCTCATCTAATCAATTCAGATTAATCGAATTCGGTGAAATGAAGCCTCACTCCACTTCCCTTACTTAAAGGCTCGCCATTGCCACCAACCCTTTGTTGTACAACTTCATAAATTGGTCGAGGGAGTAGCCCTCAAACCTAGGAACTTTTTGGTGCAGGTTAGCAGTGTAAATGACTCTTCTAGAAGCAAAGAACACACTTGGAGTAGCTCTAGGTATCTTGGAACTCAAGTAACCCTCAGATCGAGCTAGAGGCCATCTGGGCCTCTCTGAGGGAACCTTCACACATGGAGAAGCTCCATCTAGCAATTGGACCAGACAAAGCAAAGAATCATTGCCAGAGCATGGAGAAAAGCCAAATCCAAGCACCACCTGTCGGAGTTCTTCAAGCGTTCTTCTAGAGGCCTCCATCGTTGTTCGATCAAGAACACGACCCAGATCTAATCTAGACCATCCAATCATTGTGAAACATTGTGCCTCCTCAACCATTCGATCGTCCACATGGCAATTAAGGAGCAGTTGGATCAAAAGTGCTCAAATGGGGTAATTTATGCATACCCCCTCTGCCTTTTGTATTTAAGAAGAAGTATTGTAAATGTTTAATTACATTTAAAACTTTTTGAAAAAATGCATGTGAGCCCAAGGTCTCTTTGGATTTTGCATTTTAGTCCATTGCATGGTCACCTCACGTGGTACCCCACGTGAATGGACATTTTTGCATGCAAACCCCTCCAGGTTTTATAATTAGTCTTTAAAAATCAAGTTGTAGTTCAAAAATTGTGGTTTTTTGCATGTGATCCCTTGAACTTTATTTTATTTACAACTATGCCACTATCAACTTGATTTATTTTTATTTGATACGTTTCTATTATCTAAAATTGTCTCTTATGCTTTAAAAAATGTGTAAAAACAGGTGTAAATGCATAATTAAATGCTTGTTCATGCTATGTGATTTGCTTGATATTTTTATTGCATTCACTATTTATTAAAAATAAAAAAAATAGTTATTTTATTCCATGTTTGCATTAGAAAATATAAAAAATTATAAAACATATTTTCAAAAAAATACATATTTTTTATTATCCTATTTATCTCTCCAAATCAAAAATCACATAAAATATGAAAAGAAACTTCAAAAATTAACAAACCCTTTCTAACCCAAAATATTATAAAATATTTTCTAAAATCTTTAAAAAAATAGTTTATTCCAAATTTTTATATATACTATTTACTGCATATTAAAACTGGCTTTGAGAAATTTTTAATTTATTTACTATTTTTAATTCTCAAAATAATCATGCCTATTTAAATGCTCCCTGTTTTACCCTATTTCTGATTTTAAAAATACAAATCAGTTAGCACAAATTCCTAAAAAAATCACAAAAAAACAAAAGAATATTTGGAAAACACAAAATATTTTATTTTGAATTTTTTAACTATATTTATTTATATCTATAATTGTAATACCTATATAGCCTATTTATATCTATATATTATTATATATAGTATTCATTATTAGTAATTATTATAAATACTTTATAAATGTCTTAAATCCTTTCTAAAACAAAAAGGATTGTTTTCATTGTTTTTATTTTTATTTATTTGTTATATATTATATATATACCACCATATATACTTATATATACTCTTATATATCTTTTATAAAATTTTAAAAAAGGAATTAGAAAATTAAAATTTTTATAAATGTATATATATAATAACAGAAAAGATTAAATACTTAAAAACCCACGTAAACATTGAGTAAATATTGTGCATACATATAGACACATACCTATATTATTTATTTATAAATAATATACCTGCTATATCCCTCGTTCCCTGTGTTCGACACCCTACTCTACTTGCCCACTATACCCACTTATTTGTAGGCTTTTATAATAAATTTTGATCCACTTATTTTGATTGTTTGATTACTTTAGTTGTGGGTTGATTGTTGAATTTGTTAATCGATCGGGTGCAGCCACCTCAGCGGTACTATAGGTCCTGCATTGCGTGGACCACTTTTACGACCGCCTCCGATCAATTAGCTTTTCAAAAACCTAAAGCATAAATCCTATCGATCAATGCCCATCACCACCCTCATTTGTTTCTTCCGACATTGTCTCCACCAAATAGAGAGAGCTGAGCACCGATGGTTGGTGACATCAACCATCTCTTGTGGTGAAGAAACCTCTACGTGAGATACAAGGCGTATCGAATATGTTGTTGTTGTCTCCATTAGAGATATGTCGAGCTTGCTTCACATCGTTCGATGTTAAAATGAAGAACCAGAGTCGAGACCTAAACTCCTCCACATTCAAGCGACCTTCTGGTTCCCTTCCCTATCCTTTATCCCTTCCTCTGTTATTCACCACATCTTATTATTTTGTCCTTCGTCTTTGTTCTTCTTTTTCATTTACTATGCCCCAATTCTCTACAACCCTTCTCCTCTACACTATCTTTGTTCACAACACCACCAAATCGCCAACTTCATCCTTCGCAGTCGAATACCTCGATAATCAACTACATCTCATCTTATGAAGCCCCGTACTTTTATTCTACCCACCAGAACCCATCATCTATTAGGCTCGGATCACTCACACACGATAAAGCCTCTGCCCATATTCCTTTCAATCTTAAAGCTTGACATCTTGTCGAGCATTGTATGCTCGTGTGAACTTCGTATTGCATGATTAATTGGATAAAAGGGCCACTGGAAGTATAATATGCCCTTATTGGAAAGGAGTTATTCCAGCATAACACGAAACCTATTGTTCCTCATCGGAGCTCTTCTAGTGTTCCGCCTTGTGAGGATGAGATCGGAAGCCAAAGAGCATATCCAGCCATTCGTTCCACGCCCAAGACATGTGCAAGTGCTTGTGACATGGAATCTTGCATAAAACCTCTTTACAAATCCAATTAAAATAGATCACTACCACCTCTAGAAATATTGCATAAAGACCCACGTGGGTCTATGTAATCCTAAGTCACTGTGCTTTGTTATGAATTTTTATTTTATTTATTTAAATTGCAATAATGCCCCTATTTTGAGAAATAATTTGAACCATTATTTGCCATTATTTTTGAAACCAAATTGCGTGATGAACCTGGATTAATTCTCTACTTAATGAAATTTGATTGGTATTTTTATGCAGTTTAGTTAATTATTAAAATTATTTAAGTAGAAATGGTCATATTTTACATATATGCGATTCATTTGTTCATAATAAATCAATTGTATATATAATAATTCCTTAAAAATTACATTTTGTTCTTGATCTCATTATGCATTGCATTTTTATTGCATAAAGAATATAAAAAATTCCACTTGAAAAACATGTGCATTAAATGATCTCAATTGAATTGAATCCTAAGCTTATTAAGTTGCTTCTTTGTGACGGCTTTGGGGCTTAACTAGGTAAAATAAATAACTACCACTATCATTTAATTGAATAGTTTTGTGTTTTTTGATTGATCGTTGTATATCTGTGCTACATTTAAAAAGGACATATTGAAAAAAGAGTTTAGCATTGTTTCACATGGTAATATTGTAGGGGAGACACAAGTTAGGATCTTTTAACAATATAGTGTTCGGATTTTCCATCCCTCGGGTAGTCTGACCCCCGAGTTATTTGTGAATATTTTCTCTATTTTATTTTTGGTATGCTTATTTTTTGTTTATATTTTTGTGATATCTCTCTAATATTTATTTCTCTTTTTGTGCAAGAGACTCGGTGGACTTGGAACGGTTTTTTAAGAAATCGACGTAACTCGAAAAGACCGGATTCAGACAATTCCGTGGACTACTAAGCTTGATGAAGAGGTGCCAAAAAAATTTTTGGAGAGAGTGAGCAGTTTATATTTTTGTTTTATTCTATTTTATTTTTTCAAACATTATTTTTGTAATTATTTGTAATAACTACTAGTTTTCATCCGTTTTCATTTTAAGACTAATGCTTATTACCCAGACAATGGACTTTCTGATGGATGTTTTAAACTTTGCATAATGATAATTCGGAAAATACAAACTTTTTTCAAAAACATTAACCGTTCTTCTCAACAAATTTATGCTTTGTGAAATCATTAATTTAGGGAAACTATTTTCCTGATGTGATTTCTTATATTCTAATAAATATTAAGATGAGATCGGGTTACCTCTTGAATTGTGAGTTTCTAAATGAAGAAACCTCTCGAATCAAGCCTATCTACGCTTGCTTCTCTCGTGGGCATGATGATGAGTTGTGTACCATCCCACAAACTTCGATATCGACTTCTTGGACTTGTCCACGTGATGAATATGTGATTCATCACTCTAAAAGTTGAAAATAGAGCTTTGTTCTCGAGTAATTAGATGCATTTCATCACTTATATTGCATAATTAGCATTCATACATGCATAAATAATAGGGTTAAATGGGGCTGCCCCTTGGGGAGAGCTAACTTGTCTCTCCCACCCCATTTCGTCCGGTTATTTTTTTATTTTTTTGAAATTTTCTTCCGTGGAATTTCATCACTATATCCCTATATTATGTCATAAAAATTTCATGCGAAACAAAGACTCTTATGACCTCCATCCAGACAGTCATTTTTTAATGGTAACAGAATTGCTAAAATCAACCCCATCTGGATGGAGGTCGTAGGAGTCTTTGTTTCTCATGAAATTTTAATGACATAATATAGGGATATATTGATGAAAATCTACGGAAGAAATTTTTAAAAAAATAAAAAAATGGGAAAAATGGGATGGGGGAGCCAAGCTAGCTCCCCCATGGGGGCGGCCCCATTGCAATTTAGCATTCATATTTGCATAAATAAGAAGTCCAATTCACTTGTAAAAATCACGTGTAAATACCATATTTGTATATACTTTATGCTAACTTCAAATATAATAAATTCATCTCTATTGTGTATATCTTACTAACACTAATAAAGAAAAAATATCAAAAAAATACTAACTTGTAAAATTGACCAATAAAACCCGAGTCCAAGTTTGAAACTAGGAGTCTTAAAACACATATATCTCTCTCATACAGTTTCCGATTTAGGTTTACTCACTTTTAAAATATAATACATTCAAAGACCTTCAAAACGAGACCAATTTCATTAAAATCGGAGATCGTATGGAAAACTTGGGATTTAGGCCCCCTATTGTATATTGTACATATTGACCTTTTTGCCCTTGTATTTTATCTTTTTATTTTCTTATTTATTAAAAATCCGAAAAAATTAGATTAAATTGTAAATATTTCTTTTATATTTTCTCTTTTTTTTGATTTTTCACTTATTTAAAATGACAAAAAATTGCAAAAGAAGAAAATGTGGTATTTTATACCTATAAGATACCACCTAGAAATACACTTTGTACATATGACTTCTTTTGATTTTTGATCCTTCACAAAAGTTATACATCTCGTCGAGACGAGCAACTTTTGTGTTGACTACTTTTTGATTTAACCCCTTTTGTTATTTCTTTGTAATTTTCTTTACATTTAATTTTTGATTTTTCTAGATGCGACACGCGGCTGCTCCTAAAGCCGCCACGCGGCACTCCATTTTTTTTATTATTTTCGGATTTTATTTTATTTTTATTTATTTATTATTTTTATTTATTTTAATTAATTATTTATTTACATTTATTTATTTTTTTGATTTAATATATTATTCTACTTTTATTTTCTCTTTATTTAGTAGCATACTTATATTACTTTATTTATTTATTTTTTCCCTTTTTACTTCTTCTTCTTTACTTGTCTTCCACTCCAAGCCATCAACTCCCCACTCCTCCATTTTCTCCATCTCTTTTCCAACTTCCTCCTCCTCTTTATATTCGCATCTCCTCCAACATTTTTCTTCATCCGCCATTTCTTCGATTCGAGATAAGAGAGGTCGAGCCCCTTTAACCTACAGGTGACAGCTGAAGGAGACAAGTTGAGTGACGACAACATTTCAGGAGAGATCCACGGTACTATGTTACCGTGTCGCGAGCTTCCAAGCGGTCTTGTTTAGCTTCGAAGGATTCCATCATCCTTCTCAAGGCGACGATCGGAGATAAAACATAGCTCCTCCAAATTACGATGAATCATAGGTAAGTAATCCTCCTTTTCCTTGTCATTTTATTTTTATCTGACAATTTTTTTCCTTGTTAATCCATATCACAATCACCATCTTCATTTCTTTTCCTACATCATTATCACACATCACACACACCACATCTTCATTCCTACATTTTTCTGTTTAAAAAAATTTTTACAAAAAAAATAAAAAAGGAAACAGGGGAAGTAGCTGTCGCCGCCCCCTACCTCCACCCCAGCGTCCTGCCTGCCAGCGGTGATGCAAACTGAAATCGCGCGGCGATAATAATAATAATAATAATAATAATAATAATAATAATAATAATAATAATAAATTTTTTGGTAGAAATTTTGGTGGAGAAAAGTAGAGGGATTGAGAAAAAGAACTCGTTGGGAATACGAGAGGTTGAGGGAGAAGAACGCGGAGATCGCGGGAGGAGAGAGGAGAGACAGGGAGAGATAATGAGATAAACTCAAATTTTCATTAATCTGGACTGACTAATACATTGGACCCTCACCCCTTTATATAGGAGGGATGAGATTACAAAAATAGGAAAATAACTAATTATCCTAAATTAACTCTAACTAATTAACCAACTAACTACTTAATTTGAAATTCAAATTAAGACTAATTGAGATCACATGCGATCTCTTTATTTAAATAAAAATGTGACAACTTAAAAACGTAAATAAAATTAATCACTAAATTTATTTAATAAGTCGGCCCTATACTTGGGCCCTACGCTGCATCAACTCTCCTCCGCTTTAAAAATTCATCTCCTGACGAATTGCTTGATGTAGATGTGCGTTGGAGAAATCGTCTTTGAAATTGTAGCTTGCAATTACATTCTTTTCAACATTACGTTTGTAGTTCTTTTCAATTGGGGGGCATCTCTGCAATTTTTGTACCCCTTCAATCTTCCTCAAATTCCTATTGCCTTTGACCTTTATGCAAATATGGTATTTAGGAAATTTTATTTTGCAAATTTTCCCACTAATTCTCCAATCCCTCTTTTTCAAGGATTCGGTTCCCTTCCATCCCGCTCTTAGGGTTCGGGGCTTCTTTTTAGGCGCGGGGGCGGCAACATGGAACCTCCAGTAGCTGGCCGCGGGGGCGAGTCAGCGCTGGCACCGCGTGGGCGGCGGCCTGGAGACGGAGGGCTGCAGCACTCGGCTAGGCAGGGCGCGCGGAGGTGCGCGGTCATGGTACGCGGTGTAGAGCGGCTTAGGGAGGTGGCAGACGGTGTCGTTCGAGCGCGGCGAGGCGGGGGTCACAGGGGTTTCGCGCGGGAGGGCACATGCGCTGGAGGGCGTGATCGGGTTCGGTGGGGCTTGGGAGGTGTGTGCGGTGAAGTGGGGGCGGCGCTAGCTGGGGAACGAGGGGGTGAGAGGAGGGCGGCGAGCGGCTGGCTGGGAGGTGAGTCGGTGTGGGGGAGAGGCGGCGATGGTGTGGAAGAGCTGTAGGGGGAATGCGGAAGTGCCTGGTGTGTGGCGCGTGGCTGGGGGTTGCACGGCTAGGGTTGGGCGAGAAGGAGGGCTGGGGATGTATGGGGTGGGGTTCGGATGATGTATTGCGGGGAGTGGTAGGGGCGAGAGGAGGCGGCAGTGCAGGGCTTAGTGCGCGGGAGGGGAAGTCCTGGGATGCGGCGAGAGCGAGGGAGGGTTGCGGGGAAGGTGGCGGGGTTGTGGCCGGGGGCTGTGCCGTGGGAGGGTATGGGGATGACGGAGGGGCTGTTAGGGTGGGGATGATGGCCGCGAGGGCTGGGGAGGGTAGGGGAGTTACCTGGGGTGGTTGGGATCGTGTCGGGACGGTCGAAGGGACCAACGGGACCGATTCCAATGGCGAAATCGGATCTGGAAGGTGTTGGACAGCCACTGTTTCTTCGAATTTTTCTTCTAAAATGGCTGGGACAATGGCGGATTCTTCGTTGACAGCGAGCTTCTCGTCGTGGACGGTGAGATCTTCGTTGTTGGCGGCTAGATCTTAATTTTTTTGTTCAAAATCGGGTTGCACAACGGCTTCTACGATCTGATTTTCGTTGTCGACGAACGAATCTTCATCGGCTTGTGCATCTAGCCATTCTTGGACCATGAGGCTTGATTCAAGACGTCGCATGAACTTATGTCGACGTGCACGTGTATGCGAATCAGGAGATAGGAAACTCAAATCGAATTGCACACGCCAATATGCGACAGGATCGTGGAATCGTGAGAACGACCCCATAACCTGGCTCTGATACCACTTGATGCAAACTGAAATCGCGCGGCGATAATAATAATAAAAAATTTTTGGTAGAAATTTTGGTGGAGAAAAGTAGAGGGCTTGAGAAGAAGAACTCGTCGAGAATACGAGAGGTTGATGGAGAAGAATGCGGAGATCGCGGGAGGAGAGAGGAGAGACAGGGAGAGATAATGAGATAAACTCAAATTTTCATTAATCTGGACTGACTAATACATTGGACCCTCACCCCTTTATATAGGAGGGATGAGATTACAAAAATAGGAAAATAACTAATTATCCTAAATTAACTCTAACTAATTAACCGACTAACTACTTAATTTGAAATTCAATTAAGACTAATTGAGATCACACGCGATCTCTTTATTTAAATAAAAATGCGACAACTTAAAAACGTAAATAAAATTAATCACTAAATTTATTTAATAATTCGGCCCTATACTTGGGCCCTACGCTGCATCAAGCGGCATGCCACCCCCTCGCCGCCGATGCCGCCCCCATGCTGCCCTCCCGTGGCCGCCGGCGGCAACCAGCCGCCAAGCACGCTGCTCTACGTGCTTCCAGCCACGACAACCAGACACCCCGCCTCCATCGCAGGCATGACACTCCAACTCGGTCGCGGGTGCCCTCCAGCCTGCCGTGCCTTCTCCGCCAGCCTCCCACGGCAACCATCCCTGCCAGCTCCCCAGATACGACTACGCGCCGTCACGTGCTGCTCTCCTGTGGCAGTCGCACCGGCCCCTGCTCCGCCTCTTCCCTTGCAGCGCGGCTGGGCACTACCGCTGCACCCGCGCCTCCTCCCTCCTCCGTCGTGCGCGACCAACAGTAGCACCTCCAGGCTAGCCGTACACCGCTGCCCCACGACCGACCCCAGCTCCGCCTACCGAAGCCCAGACCACCAGCAGTTGACGCTCCCCATTCTGCCCACATCTTCTCCGCCCCTCGTCCACGTCGCCACAGCTTGCGCCTCGTTGTTGCACTTACTCCGACCATCCGCCATCCAACCACGACCCTTCATCACCATTCCATCATCACCCACAGACGTGTTTGGTTCCACCAGCCTCCAGCCGCCCTTACGCCACCCTCCAAGGACCATCGCATCCCAGACGCCACCTGCGACGTGGCTCCTCCTCGATGTTCCCGGTGTGAATGAGATCCACCTCCAGCTACGTACATGACACTTATCTCTTGGGGAATTTGCACTGTTGCTCTTTCGCTTCGCACAAATTTCACTACAGTCCCCACCGGCCAGACATCATGTGTACAAAACTGTAACATCCAGAATCTACACAAACATGGACCCGATCCGATTTGGGTCCGATTAACCCAATAAAGTTATCTGACAACATTAGATAATCTAAATCGACCAATTGATTTTAATTCAAATTCGTTTGGGCAAAATCGACCGAAAATCGGTCACACCGTAATGCGTTTCGTGAAAAGGTCGCGACGCAACTTCGGAAACCGCAAAATGAATCGAGACCACCTAAAAATCCGATTCGACGAAATATGACCAACAGAATCAACCGTTCGTCAATAGGAGGTTGTTTGATATTTTAAAACCATAAAATTTAATCTCAAACAAAAAAAAATCGTATCCGAAAATTTCAGGTATTCAAAACACGATCGGAAGTATATCAATATTATACTCATTTTGATCGTCGTTGAAAGATGATCAAATCGAGATACTTCGCGTCAAAAACGGAAGCCCGAGGTACGCGTACGATAGATCTTTAAGTAGATTAAATAAAGAGATATTTTGTATAATAATAATAATAAATTATTTTTAAAAACAGTAACAGGCACACATGCATGCCTTGGTTCCAGCCGTTGTGGTATTTCTCTTTTTCTTTTCCAGCCCTTGGCTTTTCCCTCATTTCCACGTAACAGCCCACTCTCCACCGCATGGCAAGCAAATCGAGTTCCCTCTTTCCTATTTAAACCTTTCCCCAAATCACCTCTCCCCATTTCCTCCATTGTTTCGCCCCCAAACTCCCCACCTTTCTCCAACGAGAGAGCCACAACTCTCTTATCTTTCTGGAGTTGTTGTTTCTCTAAGGCATCTCCAGTATTCCTTGGAGCTCCTGCTAGAGCTGCAGTCTAAAAAATTCCAGCACTACAAGCACGATCATCTCAATTTCTTGAAGGAATTTAGGTACATTCCCTCACAATCTTTGCTGCCAAACATGAGCTTTCACACAATTAAATTCATGTTTGTTACAAATTTTGGGATAGAAATTCATGAAAGATAGCTGTCGTTGCAATTTAGATCATTTGTTGCCCAATCTCCACTCACTTTCAACCACTTCAATGGAGTTGCTACTTTAAATTTCCTGCTTTGCATGCAACATCAAGATCTAATTCTACCATTTTTTTCAATAGGTACAATCCCTAACCCATCTCTTTGCTGCCATGCATGTGTATTTCCCTTAATTATATGTACATTCCCTTTCCCTTATTGCTGCCACGCATGAAATTACTCTACATTTTGATCCATGTTAAATGATTATTGATTTTTTTAGCTTGTTGGGTCGTGGCTGTTACATGCATGTGAATAGGAGCCTGAATGATTGGGATTTGGTCATCCACCATATTAGAAGTTTGTTTGCTAAAATCTCTTAAGATCATTAGACATGGGTTAAGGGAATTCAACAATTATGTATCAATTAAAAAGTTTTGTTGGGATGGCAGGGATGTGCATTGCTATTCTTAGTCCCTGTTTCTATTTTTTTCCAGAATGTATATACATTCTAGCATGTGCTTTAAAATGTAGTGTTTTTACAAATATTGCTCCTAGAACATCCTTGAATTGATCCAAATATGAAGGCACTAAATTCTGAGAAGAAAAGACCAAAACTCATATAATTATTGAAAATATATCTAATTGGTTTTTGTTTAGAAGTAAGAACTTGCAAGTGTTCTATTGTTATCATGTCTGCTTTTGCACTACTTTAAGGAAATGGCAAACTTACAGATTTAATATGCTTTCAGGGTTAGTTGCCAAACTTCAAAAGTTGATGCCAATCTATTTATTTGTATTTCATAAAAAGATAATAGTCATAAGTATTCGGTGGTTGGCATTGATTACGCTACAATTCACATCAACATTTACTGGTTACATGTTAAAAATTTTGATATATATATATATATATATATATTCATGCAACAGAAAGTTAAATAACTAGTTATTAAGTAAAGTATTGTCTCATGTTTTATACAAGAATAATTATATTACATGTGAAAATTATAATTAATTTATAAGTTTTGTCCACATTTAATAGGTATGTATCAACACAAAGGTTAAATGATCAAGTAATTGACAGTGACGATATGTATTAGGGCGGGGTTGTATGGTTTGAACCAAGTAGGCATATGCAAGAGAATTTCGGAGCCTTGTAAAAAGGAAGAGAGATTAAAGGGATAATCTTTGAATTTATAATAACTATAGATCACAAGTTATAAGAATTATGGACAACACATCTAAATATATACAGTTAACAGAGATTGTGAAAGGTTGGAATAGACAAGTAAATGAAATTGATGATAACAAAGATATCAATATGATTGTTAACCAAAACACCTAGGTCTAAAAAAAAGATCGAAAGGGTTTTCTGCTATTATATATACATATAGTAAAATCCAGGAGCTCATATGGTGTAGGAAACTTTTAATTTGTGAAGAGAAAAATGTTGAAATATAATAAATACAGTCTTAAAGAAGAATGAATAATCATTGTTTACTGCCCCTTCCAGCATCCTGGATTGCTACTGAAGTGACCAATACCCTTAGAGGACCTTGTAAATTTTAAAAGTTGCTAGCAAGAAAACCTGCAGTATAGGAGGGTTGTCTGGTAATAAGGAAAATCTAATCCGTAGACATTTACTGATGGCTCAATAGATATACAATGAATCACTATTCCCTAGTTGAAGTTATGTTCTCTCTTGTTTCTAAGTGATAGTCATTTCGTAATATATATATATATATATGAGATGCAGGAACCATCCTTGATTAGTTTCTGGTTGGAACAATCATCAAAGGAGTAGTTGTCAGAGTTGGCTGATCTAATGAGTATGTACATAGTGGTCCTAGCATTTTGATTGGAATAAAGATTAGGTGCGCGCATCATGCTATAGTAGAACATCTGGTTGGTGTTTATCTTTAGCTTATTAATCAATGTGGACACAGACATACGGATTAGTGAACATCAGTGATATCAAATTATTGTGCCGGTCATGGTGACCTTTGCACCTGATCGTGCGAGGGTGCGGTGACCCTCACCTAGGCGGGAGATAGGAAGCCCAGTTTGGGCAGCGGCCGCCAAGTGCGTGGGTTTAGGATCCCAGTCCCTTTTCGGTTTTTACGCGAGCTCGCAGTGTTTTTACGCCTCGTTGGGATCCCGACTTTAGACCGGTTCCGCTGACCCTCTGTTTTAGGATATCCAGGCGGGGGATCCTTGGTTTTCAGTTTTACGTACGAGCTCGGTTTCCCGTTACCGGTCGGGTTGTTTTTCTAGAGTGACTTTTCCGGGAAGTCTCTCTCACCCGTCTCAGTGGTGTAGTTTGGGAGTAGACATATCTCTCTATTGGATCACTCTTCCAATTAGAGGGCGAGACGGAAGAGCCTTTTGTTGGCTACTTCACCGCTTTAGTTTTCTTTCGCCAACAGACTTGGCGATTCCACATCCAGATTATCCATATCTATATCTATACCATCTAGAGTTACATCTGAGACAGTTGCACTTGAGGTTTGAAGGGATTACAATCAAAGTTGAGTAAATGGAAGTAACTACAATCTGAATCGAAATCTCATGAAGCTAGTGGATGTGTTGGGAACTTAGTTAGGATGCACTATACAACACCGCATGCCTACGGAGGCACCCCAACCCTAAGACATTCCCCAAGTCTTAGAGTCATAGTGTGAGGTTGCACACAAACCAAGACCACAGACTATCCACTAGACTTAATAATTAAATAAATCATTATATATTCTCATCTCATCTTTCCCATCATCAAAATCCACAAATATGATCTTTGAGTAATATGAGAATAAAATATACATACTAATGATCAATTAGTTACCATAGAAATATGCTTATGTGGGAAATGTTGGGATAATGGCTGATCACAAGAGGTGTTTACTAGAAATTTGGAAACCTTTTGCATTTGCAAGTAGAATTAAATTTTAATTTGAGTTGTTCCTGCCTCTCTACTTGCTTGCTTTTGCACATATTAAATGTCTATTTATTTTTATAAATTTTGGGAGGTACCAGCAATCGTTGACGCCTCTTCTTTCCTAAACATGTTTTGGCAGGCAAACATCCGTTGATCAGTAGCTGTTCATGCTTCCAGAAGATATGGTATACACTAGACGATATGGTTTACTTTGTCTCAGTTTTTGGTTGGTTGATTATGTGTAATGCTTCTCTTCTGTCAAGTCAAATTTTTTTGGGATATTGTATGTACTAGCAGACACTGTACATGATGTATAATGATATCAGAATTAATGAAATAAAATTTTGATGCCATTTTTCTCTAGTAGCTTGTGGTTATGATTATGGATGTGAATGTCATATACAATTGTTGCAACGCAAAAAATTTCCCTATTTTTCTATAACTTGTGCGAATCTTATGTGAATGAAATACCGTGAAAGTAGCGTAAACGGGCACCCGGATCCTCGGGGGTTCACATTTTTGGTATCAGAGCAGTGGTACTCCGATACACACATTTGCAGTATTATAATTCCGATCGTATTAAGTTCTCGCATAGCGACAGTCTTCCGACTTGTCGTGAGTCTGAGAAGGGAAACATGACATTCGAATTCAATCACCGCATATGTCACCAATTTCATTAATTTTCATATTATATCCCAAAGAAGAGAAAAAGTATATATCATATTATCTGCAAACCATAACTTTTTATGACTAAAAATGATTCTCATACAGAGCCATGTCATCCCGACCAGACTAGGAGATGACTAACCAACTAGCACACATACTAACTACCCTTATCGATCTTTCCATGTTATATTTGATTCTGGTGTGACGCATTCTTTACTTGCTTTGAGACTACTAATTTTTTAGGTAGAGTCGCAGAGACTCTCACTTCTCCATATCACATACGAGGGCCAGGTGGCCAGTAGTTCATTAGTTCACTGAGAGTCAGGCACTTGCCCGTACTGATTGGCGGTCACGAGATGATCGCAGATTGTCTACTCTTACATCTTGATGAGTTCGACCGGATTTTGGGCATGGATTAGCTATTTACTCATCATACACTTGTTGATTGCTTTAGGAAGATGGTTGTCTTCAGGATTCTAGATCTACTCGAGTTTACTTTTGAGGGTACTATACATGACTCCACCGTGGAGTACATTTCAGTGTTGCGAGCCCAACAACTTGTTGATCAGGGTTGTGATTCATACCTTCCATTTGTTCGGGAGGTATCTGATCAGGAGCCAATGACACAAGACATCCGAATAGTATCAGAATATACAGATGTTTTTCCTGATGAGCTACAAGGACTACCTCCTTAGAGAGAGATCGAGTCCGAGATCACGTTGTTACCAGATATACAGCCGATCTCGATGACTCCTTACCGTATGGCACCAGCTGAGTTGAGGGAGCTAAAGGTGCAGTTGCAAGAGTTACTTGATTTGAGATTCGTGAGGTCGAGCACTTCACCTTGGGGTGCTCCGGTCTTATTTGTCAAGAAGAAGAATGGATCCATGAGACTATGCATTGATTACCAGCAACTGAACAAGAGAATGGTGAAAAACCGTTATCCGTTGCCACGCATCGATGACTTTTTCGACCAGCTCCAGGGATCTTCGGTGTTCTCGAAGATCGATCTTCGCTCAGGCTACCATCAGCTGAAGATTCGAGAGTCTGATATTCCGAAGACTGCCTTCAAGACACGCCATGGACACTACGAGTTTGTGGTGATGCCGTTTGGGCTCAGCAATGCACCTGCAGCTTTCACGGATATGATGAATCGGATTTTCCGTCCATACTTGGACAAGTTTGTAGTGGTGTTCATTGATGATGTGCCCATTTACTCACGGAATGAATGGGATCATGGGAATGATCTACGGATTGTCTTTGATACATTGCAGGAGCACAAGTTATATGTCAAATTAAGCAAGTGTGAGTTTTGGTTGTCCCAAGTCTCATTTTTAGGGCATGTCATTTCTGAAGCATGCATCACAGTTGATCCCGCGAAGATTGAGACAATTATGTTTTGGGAGCAACCCAAGATTGTTACGCAGATTCGGAGTTTCCTATGTCTAGCGGACTATTACAGACGCTTTGCCAATGGATTTTCACGCATTATTCGTCTTCAGACACGACTGACCCAGAAGGGAGTCCAATTTATTTGAGACGATTCATGTGAGCAGGCCTTCCAGACACTGAAGGAGAGATTGACTACAACACCTATTCTTGCTCTTCCTTCAGGCACTCAGGATTATGCTGTATACACAGATGCATCTGGAGAAGGTCTAGGAGCAGTATTAATGCGGCGAGGGCAAGTGATTGCTTACGCGTCACAATAGTTGAGGTCGCATGAGCAGAATTACCCCACGTATGAATTAGAGTTGGCGGCAATTGTCTTCGCTCTAAAGATCTGGCGCCACTATCTTTATGGAGTGAATTTCGAGATATTCATGGATCACAAGAGTATGAAGTAATCTTTGATTAGAAGGAGCTGAACATGAGACAACGCAAATAGCTCGAACTACTGAAGGATTATGATTGCACGATCTCTTACCATCCCGTTAATGGAAACGTGGTGGCTGATGCACTTAGCAGGAGAGCTCATGCTGAGGGAAAGGCAAACTGGCTATATACATGGGATATGCTTGTAGCCTTGACTAATTGGCATCCACAGGAGAGCGCATCCATTTCTACCGACGTACCTTCGTGATTTAGCCGTTTGTGGGATCGTATCATCGACGGCCAGAAGACAGATCCATGGAATAGAGATAGATACATGTGCGTCGCCAAGGATGAGGTTGATGATTTTGTTGTGGCAAAGTCTATTTTATGGAAGGCAGGACGGGTCGCTGTGCCCAACGACGAGAAGCTCCGTAGAGACATACTTGATGAGGTACACAGTTCACGATTATCTATACATCCAAGTAGCACAAAGATGTACCGTGATCTGTGTTGACATTTCTAGCGGGATGGAATGAAGCGCGATGTGGCACAACATGTCAGCAGATGCATGACCTGTCAGATGATCAAAGATGAGCACAAGAGACCATCAGGATTATTGCAGTCTCTCCCCATTCCCGAGTGGAAATGGGAGAGCATTTCTATGGATTTTGACACAAGTTTGCCGAAGACACCAGGTGGCCATGATTCTATTTGGGTAGTTGTTGATAGGTTGACCAAATCAGCCCATTTCATACCTGTCAATACGACTTACACTCCATCCAGATTACCAAGCTCTATGTGCAAAATATCATTAGGCTACATGGTATACCACGAGAGATGGTGTCTGACAGGGATTCGAGATTTACATTGCATTATTGGCATCAGTTCATGTCAGCACTACAGACAGAGCTTATGGTGAGTTCTGCATACCATCCACAGATAGATGGGCAGAGTGAGCGCACCATTCAGACACTAGAGTATTTGCCCCGTACTTGTGGAGTGGAAGGGGTCCTGGAAGGATCATCTGCCACTGGTTGAATTCAGTACAACAACAGCTATCATTCCAGTATATGCATGGCATCATTCGAAGCCCTATATGGGGGGAGATGCCTCACACCTCTTAGTTGGCGTAAAGTAGGTGATCATGCTCTCTACTCCATAGATCTCTTGGAGGAGATCACGAGAGCTGTTGATCTTATGAGACGAAGGGTTCTGACGGCACAGAGTCGCCGGAAGAGCTATGCAGACCGTCGGAGAAGAGATTTGGAGTTTCAGGTATCCAATCTTCTTCTCTTTCTTTTATTACAAAATTTACTTAATCGCATATTAATGACATTCCTGTAAATTATAGGTGGAAGATTGGGTATTTCTCCGTGTATCTCCCATGAAGGGAATACAGAGATTCAGTGTTCGTGGCAAGCTGGTGTCACGATATGTTGGACCATTCGAGATTCTTGCTCATGTAGGGACGGTGGCCTATCGGGTTTCCCTTCCTCCACATCTTCATGTTATTCATGACGTCTTCCGTATATTCAACTTGAGGAAGTATGTGCACGATCCTCGACACGTCATCAGCTACGAGAATCTAGACGTGGATCCAGACTTGACATATGAGGAGAGGCCGGTGTAGATACTTGACAGTACTGTGAAAAAGCTTCGCAGCAAGGAAATTCAATTGGTCAAGGTGTTGTGGCACCAACACAGAGTCAAAGAGGTGACATGAGAGACTGAAGCTGACATGCAGGCATGATACCCGCGGCTCTCCTAAGGAAATAATCGAAACAAGCCTTTGTAATTAGATATATGTTACAATATATGGCTTGTTTTCTCTTTGAGGTTTTTATGGGTTTAAAATCCTTTGAGGTTTTTATGGACATGTGAAATCTAAACAAGAATACCTAATGACCTTGACTCGAGTCTCGAGGACGAGACTCCCTTTGAGGTTTTTATATTTGTAACATCCGGAATCTACACAAACCCGGACCCGATCCGATTTGGGTCTGATTAACCCAATAAAGTTATCTAACAACATTAGATAACCTAAATCGACCAATTGATTTTAAATCAAAAAGTCGTTTGGGCAAAACTGACCGAAAATCGGTCACACCGTAATGCGTGCCGTGAAAAGGCTGCGACGCAACTTCGGAAATCGCAAAACGAATCGAGACCACCTAAAAATCCGATTAGACGAAATATGACCAACAGAATCAACCGTTCGTCGATCGGAGGTCGTTTTATATTTTAAAACCATAAAATTTGATCTCAAACAAAAAAATCGTATCCGAAAATTTTGGGTATTCAAAACTCATTCGGAAGTATATCAATATTATACTCATTTTGATCGTCGTTGAAAGATGATCAAATCAAGATACTTCGTGTCGAAAACGGAAGCCCGAGGTATGCGTACGATAGATCTTTAAGTAGATTAAATAAAGAGATATTTTGTATAATAATAATAATAAATTATTTTTAAAAACAGTAACAGGCACACATGCATGCCTTGGTTCCAGCCGTTGTGGTATTTCTCTTTTTCTTTTCCAGCCACTTGGCTTTTCCCTCATTTCCACGTAACAGTCCACTCTCCACCGCATGGCAAGCAAATCAAGTTCCCTCTTTCCTATTTAAACCTTTCCCCAACGTCACCTCTCCCCATTTCCTCCACTGTTTCGCCCCCAAACTCCCCATCTTTCTCCAACGAGAGAGCCACGACTCTTATCTTTCTGGAGTTGTTGTTTCTCTAAGGCATCTCCAGTATTCCTGGGAGCTCCTGCTAGAGCTGCAGTCTAAAAAATTCCAGCACTACAAGCACGATCATCTCAATTTCTTGAAGGAATTCAGGTACATTCCCTCACAATCTTTGCTGCCAAACATGAGCTTTCACGCAACTAAATTCATGTTTGTTACAAATTTTGGGATAGAAATTCATGAAAGATAGCTGTCGTTGCAATTTAGATCATTTGTTGCCCTATCTCCACTCACTTTCAACCACTTCAATGGAGCTGCTACTTCAAATTTCTGCTTTGCATGCAACATCAAGATCTGATTCTACCATTTTTTTTCAATAGGTACAATCCCTAACCCATCTCTTTGCTGCCATGCATGTGTATTTCCCTTAATTATATGTACATTCCCTTTCCCTTATTGCTGCCATGCATGAAATTACTCCATATTTTCATCCATGTTGAATGATTATTGATTTTTTAGCTTGTTGGAATGTGACTGTTACATGCATGTGAATAGGAGCCTGAATGATTGGGATTTGGTCATCCACCATATTAGAAGTTTGTTTGTAAAATCTCTTAAGATCATTAGACATGGGTCAAGGGAATTCAACAATTATGTATTAATTAAAAAGTTTTGTTGGGATGGCAGGGATGTGCATTGCTATTTTTGGTCCATGTTTCTATTTTTTTCAGAATGTATATACATTCCAGCATGTGCTTTAAAATGTAGTATTTTTACAAATATTGCTCCTAGAACATCCTTGAATTGATCCAAATATGAAGGCACTAAATTCTGAGAAGAAAAGACCAACACTCATATAATTATTGAAAATATATCTAATTGGTTTTTGTTTAGAAGTAAGAACCTGCAAGTGTTCTATTGTTATCATGTCGGCTTTTGCACTACTTTAAGGAAATGGCAAACTTACAGATTTAATATGCTTTCAGGGTTAGTTGTCAAACTTCAAAAGTTGATGCCAATCTGTTTATTTGTATTTCATAAAAAGATAATAGTCATAAGTATTCGGTGGTTGGCCTTGATTAAGTTACAATTCACGTCAACATTTACTGGTTACATGTTAAAAATTTAGATATATATATATATATATATTCATGCAACAGAAAGTTAAATAACTAGTTATTAAGTGAAGTATTGTGTCATGTTTTATACAAGAAAAACTATATTACATGTGAAAATTATAATTAATTTATAAGTACTGTCCACATTTAATAGGTATGTATCAACACAAAGGTTAAATGATCAAGTAATTGACAGTGATGATATGTATTAGGGTGGGGTTGTTTGGTTTGAACCAAGTAGGCATATGCAAGAGAATTTCGGAGCCTTGTAAAAAGGAAGAGAGATTAAAGGGATAATTCTTGAATTTATAATAACTATAGATCACAAGTTATAAGAATTATGGACAACACATCTAAATATATACAGTTAACAGAGATTATGAAAGGTTGGAATAGACAAGTAAATGAAATTGATGATAACAAAGATATCAATATGATTGTTAACCAAAACACCTAGGTCTACAAAAAGACTGAGAAAGGGTTTTCTGCTATTATGTATACATATAGTAAAATCCAGGAGCTCATATGGTATAGGAAAATTTTAATTTGTGAAGGGAAAAATGTTGAAATATAATAAATACAGTCTTAAAGAAGAATGAATAATCATTGTTTACTGCCCCTTCCAGCATCCTGGATTGCTACTGAAGTGACCAATACCCTTAGAGGACCTTGTAAATTTTAAAAGTTACTAGCAAGAAAACCTGCAGTATAGGAGGGTTGTCTGGTAGTTAGGAAAATCTAATCCGTAGACATTTACTGATGGCTCAATAGATATACAACGAATCACTATCCCCTAGTTGAAGTGATGTTCTCTCTTGTTTGTAAGTGATAGTCATTTCGTAATATATATATATGGGATGCAGGAACCATCCTTGATTAGTTTCTGGTTGGAACAATCATCAAAGTAGTAGTTGCCAGAGTTGGCTAATCTAATGGGTATGTACATAGTGGTCCTAGCGTTTTGATTGGAATAAAAATTTGGTGCGCGCATCATGCTATAGTAGAACATCTGGTAGGTGTTTATCTTTAGCTTATTGATCAATGTGGACACATAGTATCGATAATTAATATGGGAATATACGAATATGATTCACATAATTGCCATATTATTAATATGGATATGGATCCATAATAGTTAATATTAATATGATTATAATTCATATTTATTTTTAGGACATGTGAATGCGAATTCACATAATTGTTTCTAGTCTAATCTCCCTTCCTTAGATCTAATCTCAGGGCCGAATCCGGTTAGTTAACAGTACATCCCACAAACTATACTCATTGGAATAAAGGTAAATTGGATTTGCATTTTATTATGGAATAATGAATTTGATTGATTATTTGGTTGGATGAGTTTATAATATCCCATGATAGTCTGTGGTAATTAATTGATAAGTAAAATAATTGTTTTCATACTTATGATGGACCAATTGCCTTTTTGATTTGAATATATGGATGAACAATAATGGACAAAAGACGCCACTAATGTCTCACATGTCCGTCCACCATGGAGCAATAAAATGAGACATTTTATTTTCTTTTCCATTGATAAATTCGAGTTAAACAGAGTTCTATTGTAAGTTGAATCAATTTAAATTTCAAATTTCGAAAAGAGACAAGGTCCTATTTGAAATACTTCCTCTTATGGTCGTCCATAGGCCTTTAAATAGAGGGCATGTCCTCTTTATTTTCTTATTGAATTCATGCCCAACAAGTACACCCTAGTCTTAAGTATCAAGAGGAGAAAAAAAGAGAGAAAGGTTCTTTCCTTTTATCATTCCTTGGCCATCCCAATACCACCACATATTCTCCTTGCCTTTTCACCATCTAACCTCTCTATCTTCCCATTGGCTCTTTGCAAGGGGATCCATATTCTTTTTCATGCTTGATGTATGTGGAAAAGAACTCCATTTAATGAGATGTTACCGGAGAATGAAATCATTCTAGATCTAATTTGACATATACAATCAGTGGAGATGATCTGTCAAGTTTGTGAGAATATCCACGAGTCATCATCATGGCCACGAGTGAAAGCATCCGTCGAATAAGACTTGATTTAAGAGGTCTCTCATTTTAGAGACTCACACATCAAAGGTAAAATTGCTATACTCTTGTGGTTTGCGATAATGGAACAGAAATAGTTTCTATTACCATGTGATTTTGCAATAAAAAATGTTATATGCTTGCTATGTCGCTCATATGATGAGCATTCTTTATTTTGAATTTGATCCATATTTTCGAGTTTTCATGATATGTGAGGTCAAACCTCCCTTCACCTTGTAAGAATAAGAAAGCAGAAGAGCTCAAAAGATAGAGAATTTTTTTCTGGTTTTGATATGAAGAATATTATTTGATATCTAATAATTAATGTTAAAAGTTTTACTTATAACCTTTAGTAGTGATAGTGTCAAAAAGATAGAGAAGTATTGTAGAACAAGGTATGTTTCAAAAAATATTACAGCAGAATGTATTTTTCAAATAAGTTGAAATTTGAACTTTATTTACCTTTTTAAGGATAAAACCAAGAAAGGTTTTTGCACAAATACTTCACTTATATCTTTTTAATAAAATACTTCAAATTGATTTTGGCATCATCAAAAAAGGAGAGATCGTTGGAATGCACACATGCATGCATATTTAATATTGACAAAGAATTTTATTATTACTGAGTAGTTTAGACATGAACAACAAGATAACAATTTGGTGATGAAAGATGTGACATGAAGAAAGCGCCAAAAGCCTTGATCAAGCTAGAATAACAAGCAAAACTAAAATAAGAGCATCAAGAAGTCGCCTAAAAAATTTAGAAGAACCTAAGCTAAAGAAAATATCATAAACAAATATTACTAAAATGAGTTAAAGCCGTGATAAAACAATTAACAACCCTTTATGTGATATTTGAATATCAAAGTTTGTGAGACCGTTAAAGAAAATCGTAAAAAAAACTATTTACGACATTTTTCCTTTGATTTCTCCTCTTCCACAATTTTTGTTCTTCGTGTGCTTTAAACATGGATATGTCATCTAAGGATGTTTAAGGAGAAATGAACAATTTTGTAAGTTGAATAACATATTAGACTATGATGCTCATGGTTTTTCAAAATATTTACTTTTGTTGGCATCACCATATCTTAATCTTGTCCCTTATTAATATATTACTACAAACGAGATTTTGTAAAACGAGTTATCTAAGACCGAATATATCTAACTTCTTTTGACAAATGTATACTACCTATTGTGTATATTTTTTTTAATTTTTTTTAGCGGTGTTACAGTTGTGATGACTTACATATTAAATTAGCTTCTTTCATTTAAATTCATAAACGGGAGATTGTGATCATCAAATCATTGATGTAGAAGCATCCTCCTTGACTTTTATATATTCTAAAGCATTATCTGTGAGGACAACAGGGGTAATTTTCAGAATAATCTTTAAGTCCGTAATTGAGGAGCATCACCCATGTAATATCATTGAGCATCTAGGGATGCAAACTAATATCGATATATTTATATCTGGTCTGTCGTTGTATCTATTTCACATAAATTTTAACATCCATATCCAATATAAATGGATACAGTTATGGATATGACTTAAATATTCATAGTAAGTATATGGTAATATATGCATTGTATCCATATCCGGCCATTTGCATTCACATCACTCATGTTTCTAAAAAAACCAAGCTGGTTAGTCAAAAGTTGGTTTTCGAGGACTAGAAAATTTCCATTCACATTGTAATTTGCAAAACATAAATTCTTGTATTTTTCTAAAATAAATATTTCTGCCCAGAAGTTTTCTTGAGTTTGAATATTAAACCATTCTATTATAAATCTTAAGTTTTCAGTGCCCTCCCAATTGTAAAAAGCTAGGTTTGCTAATGGAAAGAAGATATCTCTATTGGTGAACTTTGTGATTCTTATGTCTTATTTAAGGATCCCAATGTCATGTTTTACTGCTCATCATCTAATTCATTCAGACCTTCCTTTTTATTGCAAAAGAAAGTGTTTCTCGAGTTTTAAACTCCGAAACTCCAGTGTGTTATTGTGATGTATTACTTTAATCGTATGCATACTATAATTTGAAAGATTGTTTCTACATTGACTTTATTCTACATTGCACATCATTTGTGATTATGATTATTTTATTTCTTTATGTTTTTTTATATGATGTGCCTAGGTCATGGGAACCCTCGTCCAACCAAGAAAAGAAGTTATTAGTAGAGAAACTTAGGAAGGAATAAAAGGTTGTGCATGAGATTAATCTACCCATGTTTAAGCAGACCGCAAAGCGTTAGTATGATTGATTTACTCTAACGAAATCTTGAATCAGGAAGACCACGATTGTGATTTTTACGCAGTCGAATTTCCATGTAAACATCCTATGTATACTTGTGGTTGATTGGAAATTTTGTAATTAGATTATATTATTCTTGTAGAGTTTGTTTTCATTGTGATAAATAAGAAAATAACATCATCGATCTTCAACTATAGAGATCATAACACGTGGATAAAACACAAAGGGGGCGTTCGGTTCGTGGATAAGCAGGAAAAAGAATAGAGAATAAGGAGAATAAGAGTGATGGACTGCGGATGATCTACCCTTTTAATGTGATTTAATTGACGATTTCGTTGCAGTCGGGTAAATCCGGATCGATCAAAATTAACCGCACAAATCGATGAATCTTCGAATGAAATAACACATGCTTTTATGTTTTTTTAGCCTGGGCAAACCCCAGGGTCAACTCAAGGAATAAAGGAACAACTCGAGATCAGATTAGACGCATTAGATCACCGTTTTCCAAGTGAAATTTTTTTTAAAAGATTTTTTATGCAATATAAATGACAAATTCAATGATGCGAATGAACAAGGTTTTTAAGAAAATCAACAACTTATCCAACTTTAATTTTAATGTGGAATTAATTCAAATCAGCCAAGTTATATTTTTCCTAAGAACCTAATCCAACAATGAATGCAAAATGTATTTTTTTGGAATTTTTGGATTTAAAATGCATAAATGAAAAATGCAAACTTTTTGGGGGTTTTACGCAATTTGTCATGCAAATTATAAGCAAAAATTATGAAAATTTTACTGGAAGGTAAATATGATGAAATAAAGCTACACTAATTTTTTAGAATTTTCTAACACTTTATGAATTGTTTATGAATTTTTAACTGAAAACTGAGCGACTGCAGGTATTTAATTCCTAGTAAATCCACGATATAAAATCATCCAGAAGTAAAATTATCTCAAATATATATTTTAATAAAGGGTCCAGGAGAGTTGAAATTTCTCAAAAATCTTATTCATGGAATTAATGAAAATTCAATTACATAAATCACTCTAGAATTTATTCTATGCACAAGACAACTCCTAATTGGATGAAACTTGGACTGTAATTAAAGATTACTAAGAGGCATCATTCACAATTTTTTCACAATTTTTTAGAGCAATAAATATGGCTGTGCAAATTTTAGAGCTTAAATAGGAAAAATATCTTTGATTTTCAATCTCTGATTTTTAATAAATTATCAGATGCTCACAAAAATATAAATGAATAGCCAAAATGTCTAGAATTAATTTGTCAACAACATGCTATTTTTGTATTAAAAATTGATGCAAAAAATACTGTCCAAATTGATATGTAAATACAGGGGTATCCGAGCAATATAGAACTGAAAAAAAAACAACTGAAATGTGCCTAAGGGCACTTTTGCAATTTTAGAAACCTGAAAGGATGCAAATGCAATTTTCACAATATTAAATAAAAGAATGGACCTTCTTTAGCCCACTAGGGCACAATGCACGGGCGGCGGCTAGGGCGCGACACGAGGGCGGCGCACACGGGGCAGTCTCGGTGGGGCGGCGCGCCTGTCGAGGCGCGAGGTCACAACACGCTGGAGCGCGAGGAAGAGGTGGCACCACCGTCGCTGGAAAGTGGCAGTGGGGAGGTCGATGGCTTTTCGGTGAGGAGGCTGCTGCATCGGCACGGGAGCGCGCGACACGCGGGCAGAGGCGCGCACGGCGGGTGACTGGAGTGCGGGGGGCTGGTGGAAGATGGCGGGGGTCGGGGGATCTCGCGTGGAGGCAGGAGAACGGCGAGCACGCGAGGGTCAGCGTCGCGCGGCAGGTGCGGCAAGGATTGGAGGTCGGTGCGGCAACCACGCGTCATGTGGGAGGTCGCAGCGAGGGGACTGGTGCGACGTCGGGCGGTTGTGCGGAGGGAACGAGGTCGACAGCCGGGCGTCGTCGCCTGGCAGTGGCGGAGGGAGGCGACGACGCGTGGGGCTGGTGGCGTAGAGGGAGAAGCCCGCGCTGAAGGTCGGCGACCGTGAGCAGCTGGGCTGGAGGGGGAAACAGCTGGCGAGCCGGCGTCGTGGCAGGAGGGCGGCCTGACCTGGAGGTCGGGGCTCCACGGGTGGCGCGGCCGCTGGGCTGGAATGGGACGGCGGCCGTAGCGGGCCGTGGTGGCAGAGCGGCGGTTGACCGCTAGGGGGCTGACGACGGCCCGATCCATATCCACGGTGTGCGGCTTCAGGTTGTCGCTTCGATCAATGCCCGATGAGGCACCGAGAAGCTACAACTCTTCCAAGAAGGAGGAGTGGCGAAGGTTGGGAACCATCATATCTCACCGTGATCACAGGTCGTCGCTCAACGGTGGTTCTCGGTAGCTGTCACCTACAGATATCCGAAGCTCTCTCTCTCTCTCTCTCTTTTCTGTCGAAAATGGCGGATGGGGGTGAAAGTGGCCGGAGGTGACTGATTTATAGGATGAAAGGTGACAGGGTAGCTGGCGACGAGGTGGTGTTCGTGGGTGTCGTGGTGCGACTCTGAGGGTCGTCATGGAGGTCGAGGGGGCTGGCGAGGATGAGGGATGTGAGGGCTACATCGTGGTGGTGTCAGGTGGCTGAGAAGGCGGTCGGTGTGGTGCCCGAAATAGAAAGGGGGCGGCCCCTTGGGCACGGTGGAGAACTTGGGCACGGGGCGTGTGGAGGTTGACGACGATGTCTCGACCGTTGGATCTTGCGATCCAACGGTCATGATCAGGGCACTATCGAGCGGCTACGATGGAGTCTAAGGTGACGTGATCGAAGGGCGAGTGGTGTGCCATGTGTCGTACTCTGGAGTGAGCACTGGCGGACGGTGGTGATGTCTTTGCTAAGGGCGATCGAAGGGTGGAGAATATGGGTGAAGTGAACGGCTGAGATGGAGGTAATCGTGAGGTGCACAAAGCATCACGTGGCGGGTTCTGATCGCGGCGATAGCGGACGATCCAGATTACATCTGGAGATCGATCGGAGGGTCGAGGTCAGTTGCGGGTTTGGATGGTGAAGATTGGATGTGAGACGAGCCATCGGATGGTGGAGAAGATGACACGTGGTGCAAGGGGGAAAGAGGCGCTAGCGGATGGCTTGAATGAGATATGGCGCTTGATCAGACGGCGGTGGTGGAAGCGTGTACGTAGAGATCCTCAGGTCGTTGGATCAAGAAGGGATCCAACGGTGGGCGGTGAGGGCGTATGAGTCAAAGGGAGCGGGCCGTGTGGCGCTATAAGAGGGCGCCACGTGGCCAGCTCTGAGTGGCTGAAAGGAGAAATGAGATTAGAGGGAGAAGGAGGCCGAATTTGGAAAAACTCAAAACATGAAAGTTGTAGATATCGATGAGATCTACAAGTTTTATGTTGACCAAAAATGGATATGAGGTCAAATATGATAAAAAAATACAAGAATACAATTATACATATGTATAGTATACAAGGAGGCCCAAAAAACCCAACTTTTGCCTACGAGCTCCGAATTGAATGAAATTGGTCTCGTTTTGAAGGTCTCTGAATGTATATTACTATGAAGGTGAGTAGACCTAATTCAGAGCTGGTAAGAGAGAGAGATATGGGCATTCTAAGGTCCAGGGGGTTTAGGGCTTTATTGGGTATTTTACAAAAGAGGGACTCTGGCCTTCTTCCCTATATTATTAATTAATGGTGTACACACTATAAGGAAGGTGTTATTTTATTTTGGAGAGGATAAAATACAAATGAATAGGTGGATATTTTACAGTGGATTTTACAAGTGGATTGGCTTCTTATTTAAATGCAAATATGGATGCTAAGATGCATATTTTGTGGATTGATGCAGGAATGCTATTTATGCAAGATAAAGGGAAATATGAGGCTAAATACCCGGGGACAAAGCTCTATTTTCAACTTTAAGAGTGATGAATCACAGATTCATCAACCCCCTATACTTAAACCTTGCTCATCCCCGAGCAACTAAAATGAAATGCAAGAGTGAAATGATTTTGGGTTCCATACCAAGGTCATGAACAAAAGTTGAAAATGGAGTTTGACTCGACCTTTGGATTAATTGTATGGTGGAACCTTATTGGGACCTGAACTTAAGACCTAACAGACTTCAAGTTCCACAAGTCTTCTATTCAAGACTCCTCAATAGTCAGGTCAGAATAAATCCTCAAATGCAAATTTCTGATGACTATGATTCTTACTTGTACTGTGTAAGTGTAAAATAGCTCTCCACATCAAAAATGGCTCAGAAACAGCCTCCTCTAATAAGGTAACTCTAGTTACCCGGTCCAGTAACTCTTTCCTCGAGGAGCGGGGTATTCCCTTCTAAGTTCAAGTGCGACCAGCTCAAGAGGAGGGGGTAGAGAAAAGAATGGACAGTAGCCAGTGTAGCTACCTATCCCGGGATGCCTGACCAGTGTAGACAAGTCATCCAATTGCATTTTCTTTTCTAATATACATACTCCAACAGGTATTTTTTTTGGACCTGTCTGATTTTTTTGGAGTTCTTGCATTTTTTCTCTTTTTTTTCTTTTTTTTGAACTATATACAAGGTGCAGCATGTACATCATGAGTTTTTCCTCTTGAGCTAGTAGACTATCCTTCTTTTGAAGCATTATTGCAACCCACAGCGTCCCGTCTTTAGATGTCAACACCACCAGACTAGGTTGAGATGCACTTCCCTCCCTAGAGGGGGACGGATGTTTCCACCCATATGCTACTCCAAGCTAAAGGATTCTACCTCCTTACCACCTCATCAATGAAGAGCTACGTGCATAGTGCTTGTCCAAGTTAGGTCACTGTCTATAAGAATAATGCGTGTACACGAGATATTCTACTTAGACTAATCAAGATGACATGTGAACATAGACTTGCGGACTCAAAGAATTAAGTCACTTGACCTGATTAATCTTAACTCCAGTTCATATAAGGTTCCTCTGAAATTAGGTGGATGAAGGTCAAATCAAGTCCTTCCTCAACATCTACTCATAACTTGGTTCAGAACCCACTAGCTTTTCACCTTGCATATGCAAGATATGTAGATGAGATGCAGATGACATGCTATGTAGATGAATGAAATGCAAGACTTTTTTTGTCTTTTTTTTGCAAGGATGATGCAAGAGTAAATAAGAAGCCTATTTTCCTTTGTTTTTTTGTGTTTTTTACAAAACTTTGGTATACCTCCTATGTTACAACAATTTACAATAGTTTTATAAGTATTATGCAACAAGTAAAAAAATTTTGATTTTTACCCACCCGTAATTATTGCGAAATATATACAAAGATATGTGAAAGTACGAGCTATGGGTAAAGTATATATGTAATATATACACGCCTTCCTATACTTAGCGTGTGTTATGTCCTCAGAGCACGAAAAGCGAGGAAAAAGACATAGCTCGTGCTAAGCGTAAGAGAGCCAAAGAGAACGAAAAATGTAAAGAAGTCTTTCTATCCCCTATACATAGGCTCTGGCAGCCTAAGTGTAGAAGAAGAACAAGAATGGGGCGGACGAGGTCAAGAGGAGAAAATGGATGAATATACAATGCGGGCATCGGTCCCCCCTATACTTTGGCTCAGGTCAGCCTAAGTATAGGACGAAAGTGAGTATGAGGACCATTGTGATCTGGAGGATGTACAGAGACCCGACTTAAGTGGATCATCCCCCCTACACTTAGGATCTGATCATCCTAAGTATAGTCCAAGATGGTGATCAATGAAGCTGGGACGAGTTACTAGAGTCGCGGGGGAGAAAGGACAGAATTTACAGGAATGATGGTATATACAAGTGAGTCGGTCTGAATCTTTCAAGATGCTGCCGATGGCTAGAGCTTACTGCTGCAAGGTCTCATGCGAGGCTCGAGGTGTATCTGTTGAATCTGTCTCGTGCATGAAAACAATCTCCTCAACATAGACTAACTTCTCATTGGATTCGATGAAGTGCTTCAACGGTTGTCCATTCACTAGGAATGTCGATGCATCATCTGTGAGATCTGAGATCTCGACACATCCACTATCATGCACCGTACGGACGACGAATGGGCATGTCCACTTGGACTTCAACTTTCCTTGGAAGATCTTCAGCCTAACATTAAACAACAATACCTTCTGTCCAGGAACAAAGGTCTTTTGTCTGATATATCTATCGTGCCAACGCTTAACCTTGTCCTTGTACACCAAACTGTTGTCATATGCGCAGTTTCTGATTTCCACAAGCTCATTCAGATCCATATCTCTCTGCTTCTGCCCAAGGTGCGTGTTTCAATTGACCTTCTTGATTGCCCATTCTGATTTATGCACTAGTTCTGCGGGCAAATGGCACGGCTTTCCAAATACCATTCGGAATTGGGAGGTTCCTAATGGTGTCTTGTAAGATGTCCTATATACCCATAGGACATGATCCATGATCTGAGACCAGTCCTTCCTGTCTGGGCGATAAGCTTTTGCAATATAGTCTTCACCTCCCTATTCGACACCTCAGCCATACCATTAGTGTGTGGGTGATAAGGACTAGCGACACGATGTTCGATGTCGTAGTCCTTCAGGAGTTTCTTCACCTCCTGATTTACAAAGTGGCTACCCCCAACTAATATCATCATTTTGGGGATCCCGAACCTAGAGATGATGTGCTTTCCGATGAATTTACAGACAGTCCTGTTGTTTGCAGCTCGGGTCGGGATAGCCTCCACCCACCTGGATAGGTAGACTACCGCAAGAAGAATATACTCGAACTCGTGGCTAACAGGGAATGGGCCCATGAAATCAATGCCCCATGCGTCAAAGACATCACAAATTATGATAGGTTGCATCGGCATCTCATCCTTGGAACCAACGGTTCCTCCCATTCTCTAATATACTGGGCACGACCTCGCAAAGGTGATGGCATCGTGAAACAGAGTCGGCCAGTAAAAGCCACACTGAGGTACCTTCCATGCGGTCCTCTTCTCGGAGTGGTGTCCTCCTGCCTCCAAGCTGTGGCATAAAGAAAGGACACTCTGGTATTCCTCCTGAGGAATACACCGTCTCCAGACACAATCCAGTCCTTCAAAGAAAAGGATCAGATCCTCCCAATGGTAGTGTCTAGCATCTGACTTTAGTCGGTCGATGTGGCTCTTGGGCCAACCCTCGAGAACCTTCTTGGAGACAAGATAGTTCACGATGTTGGCATACCATGGGAGTGAGTCGACAACAAAAACGACTCGTCGGGGAAGGAGTCTTGAATTGGTGAGTCCTCGAAAGTATTGATATCTTTGAGACGGGAGAGATGATTGGCTACTACGTTCTTCTTTCCAGGTTTATCACTAATGTCCAAATCAAACTCCTGGATAAACAAAATCCACCTAAGAATACGTACCTTCACGTCCTTCTTCTCCATCAAGTATCATAGCGTCGTGTGGTCAGTGAACACAATTACCTTGAATCCAATTAAGTGAGATCTGAGTTTATCTAAGGCAAACACTACCGCAAGCATCTCCTTTTCTGTAACTGTATGGTTACACTGAGCGGTATCAAGCACTTTGCTTGCGTAGTGAATTGTAAACGGGATGCCATCCCTCCTCTATCCTAACACAGCCCCAACAGTAAAATCTGATGCGTCTGTCATGATCTCAAAAGGTAGAGACCAATCTGGGGCTTGTAGGATAGGTGCATCCATGATCATTCCCTGTAATAGCTTAAAGGCTTCAAGACATTTGTGATCAACAACAAACTCCATGTCTTTGCCTAAAAGCTCAGTTAGCGGTCGGGCAATCTTAGAAAAATCCTTGATGAATCTCCGATAGAATCCGACATGCCCGAGGAACGATCGCAACTGCTTGATGTTGGTTGGTGGCTGGAGTCGTCTGATCACATCCACCTTGGCAGGGTCAACCTCCATTCCTCTCTTGGAGATGACATGCCCCAACACAATGCCCTCCGTCACCATGAAGTGAATTTTATCCCAGGAGAGCACTCGATTAACCTCACAACAGCGTTTGAGGACTCGGTCCAGATTCCTAAGACAGGAATCGAAGGAATCGACGTTGACCGAGAAGTCATCCATGAAGACTTCCAGGAATTCGCCGACCATTTCAGCGAATACAGCAATCATGCACCTTTGAAAAGTACCTGGAGCATTGCATAACCCAAAGGGCATGCGCCTGAAAGCATAGGTACCAAAGGGGCATGTAAATGTGGTCTTTTCCTAGTCCTCCGGAGCTATGGCTACTTGATTGTAGCCCAAGAACCCATCTAAGAAACAGAAGAACTCTTTCCCTGCTAGTTTCTCTAGAATATGATCAATGAACGGTAGGGGGAAATGATCCTTCTTCGTCGCGGCATTCAGGCGTCTGTAATCCACACAGACGTGCCACGACGTGGGCACTCATGTCACAATCTCCTCTCCGTCCTCATTGGTGGTCATCTGAATTCCTGACTTTTTCGGGACCACATGGATCGGGGCCACCCATTTCAAGTTGGAGATGGGATAAATGAAACCTGCGTTGCACCATTTCTCTATCTCCTTCTTCACTACCTCTCGTCAATTTGGATTCAAACGACGTTGGAATTCACGAGAGGGCTTGGCTTCATTCTCCAAATAGATATGGTGCAAACACAGAGCGGGATTTATCCTGTGGAGATCGGAAATGCTCCAGCCTATTGCCTTGTGGTTTTTCTCCAGGATTCTCTAGCAAGCGAGATTCCTACTCCTCAGTCAATCGCAAACTGATGATGACCGGACATTTCTTCTCTTGACCTGCAAGGAAGGCGTATTTAAGTGTTGTGGGTAAAGGTTTGAGCTCAGTTATGGTGTGATCGTCTAGGATATCTGGCTTAATCAAATCTGGTGCGGTCTTGGAAGTGGCTGGATCTTTCTCTGTAATTGCTGCCACCAAGTTATTAGGCTCTGGAGTCGGATCATCAAAGGTCTCCATGCAATTGGCGAAAGTCACGTCTGACTTGTCATCCTCATCTTCTGATTGTCCTAGAGAGGGAAGGACTGACAGACCCGACTGGGCCTCTAAGTCATCGAAGATGTAGGGGGATGCAGGTTCTGAGCTGTACTTATTTTTTAGGACCTCACAAACTGACTCATGCACGAGATCATCTCCGGAAGGGAGGGACTCATCGGTACTGGCTGGATTCTATCTCCATGGCCCAACTGTGTCTACATGGTCGCAGTCTGCTTCGGTTGAAGAGTACTCGGTGCTGGATTCGAAATCCGGTCTCTGCCATCTGGTCTCTTCATCTCAAGTTCCTCATCTCCGCCTGGAGTTTGGAACTGGATCTTCCCGAACTTATAATCAAACAAGGCCCCCGCTGTCCTGAGGAAGGGCCTGCCAAAGATGATCTGGAATCTCTCCAATTATGAGGGGTTTCCATATCTAGGGCAGTGAAGTCCACCATGTATTCCTGACCCTCAACTTTGATCACAACATTCCTCAATTCTTCTTGGAACCTCTTGGTCGATTTATCAGCAAACTGCAGGAGGGCTCTAGATTTCCTAAGAGGTCCGAGATTAAGCCGCTCATAGAGGGCTGCATGCATTAAGTTTATTGAGGATCCGTTGTCTAGGAGAGTGCATGCAAACGCAATGTCATCGACATGACTGACCACATATGTGCACCCATGTCTCTTCGCTTCCTTGGAAACGATTTTTTTATTGCACAAGTCGTGGCTACTGATATAACGTGTTTCTCAACACGGCTTTTGGTCTTCCTCAGTAGGTGTGCACCTCACCTTTAGGTACTTTTGGAATGCTGGTGTCATTTCCACGTACTTGTCAAATGGGATTGTGACCTTGATATATTTGTTGCAGAACTCTGCCATCTCAGGGTCATCTTTTTCGATTTTTTTAATTTTCTTTTTTCCACCATTAAGAGCTCGGGGGAAAGGGATTATTGACTCTAACTCAGGTTCTGAAACTGAAATGTTTTCATTGAAAGCTTGAACTGAGTTCTGTACACGACTCGAACTCTGAAACAGACTCGGTCTCTGACTCTGACTAAAAGAAAAATGCTGTGGCAAAACTGATGATGCGTCTTCTGCGACTTTTAGACGGTTCTCCTCAGATGGAGGTGCGGGCTCTTTGTCAGTTTCGTCGGACTCTCTGCTGGTGCGGGTTTGTTGCTGCTTCGAGGACCCAGAAGTCCTCTTCTTCTGCCGGTGGTGGTGATGGTGGTGCTGCTCCTCTTCTTCCTCCAAGTTCTCCTCAGGTAGAGAATTGGCAGCTCCTTCCTCCGGTGCTTGTGCCTGATCAGGTATGATCACGGTCCTTCCGCTCATGAGGGACATATGGTTCACAATATCATACGAAAGGATTTCATGTTCAGATAAAGAATTATCTGAATAGTATACCTGATCACGAGGTCAGTTCTGGCCCTGAGTTATGCTGTTCGGGTTGGCTTGAACCTGTGCGGGAATTGGGGTCTTTGGCGCCATTTGTTGATCCTGGGTACGAGAAACATGATTCGGATCGGTTCTCATATCCAGATAGTCATTCTGGATCTGTTGGACCCTATCAGACAGGGTCTGGATCGCCAAGGTGAGGGATTCCAATTCGGTGGGCTGGGTTGGCTTCTACTGACTTGCAAATGAGGTTCTGTACTGGCCCTGCTGGCTATGTCGATATTGCTGCTGCTGATGGGACAGTGACGGGCCCTACTGGCCCGAGTGGAATGTATGCTGCTGTTGCTGGTGCTGTTGAGGCTGGTACCCTCGTTCGGGCCTGGACTGAACAAAGCGCAGTACGGGGACAGAGCTTGTTTCCTGGTAAGCTGGAGAAGGTCGGTGAGGCTGACCGTTCCCCATCCCCGACTGTCTGTTGACAGGGTCACGGCTGTACCACAGCCCATTGATCTCGAACACCTGCGGAGGCTCCTCGTATCCGATTTCTACTTGTAGGGGTGCATGCTGGTCCTGCTGGGTGTAAGTCCAATCCTCTACCCAGCCACTCTGAGGCCCCGGTGCCTATTCCTATACATGATGGACTCGGTGTACAAGTGTTGAAGAGGATTTTTCACGGGTCTAAAGTAATCCACACAAGGCGGGATCACAGTGTCGCTGAGGCGACCCGTAAGAAACCGATCTTCGAACAACAATTAACCCACAACAATCAAATAAGGAAATCAAAGTGAATGTGCGGAGTTAAAAGTTATTATAACTCTACAAAAAAGATGTGTATAGGTGCAAGTATGTGTAGAGGTCGAACACAGAGAGTAGACAGGTAGAACGGGGCAAAATGCTCAAAATGTGAGTGTGATAAATTTGTCTATCTAAGCTGCTATGTTTTTGTGGGTTTTTGATTTTATACTTTTTTATTTAACTTTTAATTTTATATTTTTATATTTTGGTTTTTAATTTTCTGATTTTATATTTTCTTTTTGTATTTTATATTTTATATTTTTTTCCAATAATAGAATATATATATATAATATAGGAGAGAGAGGAATGGAGTATTTATAAAAATAGGTAAAATAAGGAAAAATCAGGAAATAAAAGTATTTTTAGGGTTTTTGTATTTTTCTAATATTTTTATGATTTTTCTAGATTTTTTCAAATTCTTTTGGTATTTTTAAAGTCAAAAATACTGAAAATAGTGAATAAAAGTTGCTGGTTGAAATTAAAATGAGGATGAAAAATATCAAATGGTGTCCAAAATTCCTCAAATTAATTTTATTTGAAAGATAATAAATCAAGGAAGATACAGAAACTGGAATTGCATTTTTTGGATTTTTATAGAATTTTTAAGATTTTTATGAAGTTTTTTAGAGTTTTCTAATTTTTGGGAGCTTTGTTTTATATTTTTAGTGATTTTTGGATAGAAGTTACAACACACTAAAAGACACAGAAAACATTTTTTTGGAAATTGTAAGAGGTGTTTTTATAATTTTTATGTATTTTCTAATGCAAACAATGCTGAAAATGCGTGTTTTTGAATTTTTATAAATAATAAAAAGACTCAAAATTTAAAATAAAAATATTGGCGGAAAGAACAATGCAGCAGGAGCTTAAATCTATTTTTTGAGATTTTTTAGAGTTCTATAGAGGCATGCAATAAATAGGGATAACAACAAGAAAATACATGCAGGCAAGGGGCGTATTTGTAAATAGCAAACAACTCAGGGGCCTACATGTAAAAATCCACAAAATATATAACTGAAATAAAAATGTTTTAGACTAAATCTAAATATGCAACACTCCAAGATATTTCTGCAAAAATGCCAAGTCACGTGCATAGAGCACGTGACCTGGCGAGGACTAATATGCACTATCACAAAATAAGGGGGGAAATGTTGCAAATTCTACAAAAGTTTAACACACAGATGAATGCTTTAACGTCTAATAGTAAAATACAAAAAATGGGTGGGGTATACTTGCAAAATCCCCAGTCAATGGGCGGATCGCACGGCTGTTGAGAAGTCACTTAACCACGTGGCGACGATCCAACGGCCCGTACCCCTTCGACGATGCATTAGAAGATCTGAAACGATTGACGGCCTGGGCTCAAGCAGATCTAACGGTCCCTGAAGCACTAGAAGAACAGCTGCGAGATCAACGGCTCCGGACGATGATGGAAGAACGCATGAATTACTGGCCGCTGGCGAGATTGGTTTTGATGATTCCGAGGCTCAGATGCCTCCTTCAGGACCTGCAAGGAAGAGAGAACACAGCAATACCAAATAGCATGAGTCCTGGCTTTTATTGGCGAGATATTGGCAGGTGGCGAGATAGATGATGGTCGCCGGAGCTCTTGAGCTTCGGCGAGGTGTTCGATCGTGAAAACTACGCTAACTAATCGTTTAAAAAACAAACTAAATACCCAAACTAAAATCTGAAACTAAGAGCTAACTAATCAGCGATAAAATGGAAAGAAAACAACCTCGAGTTGGCAGAACGACCAACGAGATAAACCTCACGGCCAACGGCCAGAGATGGGGGTGGATACGCCTCCGCGCTGCTCCTCCGCTCCTCCTAATGGCGAGGTGAGGTTGCTGTCACCTCCCTCTAACCTCAGCACACGAAAGAAGGGAGGAGAAAGGGGCAAAAGGAGTTCAAATTCGAAAAATGGAGGAATGGGGTCTTTTGAACAAGTGGTTGAGTGGGCGTGAAGATCGAGGTGGACCGAGCGAATCGTGGCTCCAAAGACCTATCCAAGCCATGGGCGTGTATGCTCATGCCACGAGGAAGAAAAGTTGTGAAGAACGCGACACGAAATAGTGAAAGGCGTGACCTCCAAAATTTGGAGAAAATGCCAAAAAAACTCAGATATGACACTGAACAGACCTTGGTTAGAGAGATGGTCAACACGGCCCAAAGGACGAAGAAAATAGGGCACATCAGTAACCCAATGTTCAATATGGTGCCTGGGCGTGTATGGTGGGTATATAGGGAGAAAAAATCGAGAAGGACACAAGGCCAAATAATGAAAGATGCAGCCTCGAAAAATGGGAGTAAATGGCTAAAAACGCAGCTTTGACGGGCTGCAGGAGCAGACCAGGGAGTTGACCAGTGGGTCAAACTTTCCAAGTCACGTGGTTGGTCCACGTGGGCCAACCAGGAAAATCCCTGGAAAAAAACATTGCTAAAATCAATTAAAAATATCAAATCAATTTATAATTTTTTGGTTATTGAATAAAAAAAGTTTATTATTTTATGAATTATTTTATAGTGATTTTTAATTATTTTTTAGAGGTATAAAAATACAAATTACCTTTTATAGCCTTATAGGTATACATATCTATATATTTTGATATTTTATTTTTATTTTGTGTATTTAATTTTATTTATTTTGTTTATTATTTTATAAATTTATAGAATATTTGTATACACTTAAATATATTTTTATTTTATTTTTATGAAGTATTTTGTACACTTAATAAAATAGAAGTATAAATTATACGGGTATACTTATAGGTATTATACCTATGTAATATATATAGGTATTTTATTTTTGTATTTTCTTGAGGTTTTTATTCTGATTTTAATGTAAAAATATATTATAAGTAATATTTACAAAATTATAAAAATATAAAATTATAAAAATAATGAATAAATAATAAAATGAATATTTTAATCTATACAAGTATACAATAGGGGTCCAAAACTCAACTTTCAAACCGTAGCTCCGCCAAATGCGAAACCACTGCCATTAAATAGATTTTTTTTAAATTATATATAATTAAAGGGCGAGTTTGATGCATTTGGAGTTTTTATTTGTGAGATACGGGTCTGGGAAGTTGGCATTCTGGAATCTTATTCAGATCATAACTTTTTATCTATACATTATTTTTGAGTGAAATCAATTTTTTATTTTTCTATATTTAATTATCTACAACTTTCATGTACAAAGTTTATTTATTTGAGGTATAAAAAGTGGAACCAAAAATAGGTCCCAAAATGAATAAAGAATGGATAAAATAAAAGGGAATTTTATTGTATTTGGGCCTTTATCTCCCCTTACTTTATTCCTTGTCGTCCTAATCATCGAGATGCCTAGGTCTCAGGGTTTCGGGTCATAAAATATTTACAATATTTTATTCTTTTTCTTTTCTTTTCTTTATTCTATAATTTTGGCTCTAAAAACGGTATTTTATACACTTTTTACACACACATGCATGAATGCTAAAATGCATGAATTAATGCTATTTACACGCATTTACTAGGGTTTTTGAGGCCAAAATGATAGAATAAAGATGATGAAACGTAGATTCATCAACATGCACAGGTGGTGCAGAAGGGGTAGGTAGCTTTATCTTGACTACATTCTCAGTAAGTTCCTCCACTTGCTTCGGCAAACGCGAGAGAGACTCAAGGTCAGTGACCCTCTTGTGGATCTGCTCGACCATGTTTAACTTGTCAGCTATCATCCCCATGCTGGGGATGAGGTCCTCTGTCAAATCCTCTACAGTCCTCCTAGTTGTATCGTTGGATAGGAATGAGGGAGACAACTGATAGGCCCTGGTGACCTGCAACCTGCATGTTTCCGCCATCTGTTCCAGTATCTTCCATACAACATTTTCATTCTTGTTCAGATAGCTTCCTCCACATACGGCACTGACTAACCCTTGTATCTCCGGGATCATGCCACAGAATAAGGTCTGGACTAAGATCGCCTTAGAAATGCCATGGCAGGGAAATTTCTGAATTAGGTCATTAAACCTATCCCAGGCTTCATGGAATGGTTCACTGGATCCCTAGGAAAAACTAGCGATCTTTGTTCTCATTTGATTAGTCCTACTGAGAGGGTAGAACTTCTTCAGGAATAGGTCCTTGAACTGCATCCAGGTTGTACATATCACCCCTAGGTTCTTCAGCCAATGTGCTACTTTATCTCCTAAGGTAAATGGGGTGGCCTCCAGTCTAATGTAATCCTGCCCAACCCTAGGATGACTAAGGTTGTTGCAAACCAGCTCGAACTCTCGGAGGAAGGCATATGGTTCTTCATGGGCATTTTCGTTGAACTTCGGTAGCAGGCTAAGGAAGTGGGGCTTGCGCTCTAATGCTTCGGGGGAACCGCTGGTGCCAACCAACTGTGCATCTCGTTCTCTGCTAGGTTGTAGGCATCAACCATTGGTCGGTCGATTCCTCCTGCTGCAATGATCTGTCCCATTCTAGCTGTGAGATCTGCATTTTGATGTTCGGTTGTGGCGAGGCGATTAAGTATCTGTCGCAATGGATCCTCATCCGGTGGCTGCTTAGGTGGCATCTTGTCCTCTAGTCCTGGGTATGAAACATGGTCTATGTCAGAGGAAAAATCAAGGAAGGGATTCTTACCGAGGCGATGGTCTTCCTCGGTAAGCTCAAAAGAGAGTAAAGGGTTGGTTTGAGAGTAACCACCCTGGGTGTGAGGGAACCAGAACTCAAGAGGGTCATGAGTCCTGGGTGGTCCAAGTTGCGCTTGGGCCGATGAAGAGGAGCTTCGTGGGGGGATCAAAGAGAGATTAGAGAATAAGGAGTCGATATCCCCCCAGTTTCTCATCTTGGTTTGGCGAGAAGATTCGGGAGTTCTAAGTGAAGATAGGATTTGACTCCTACCTGAAGCAAACAATTCAATCCAAGACCCAGGGTTCACACTCAATACAGTGAAGGACCAAAAATCGAGTTCAATTAATCTTGTTAAATTTAAGTGTGATTTTTCAAGCAAGATAGCAAGGATTTATGTGGCCTATAGGGAAGTCAGCTTAGAGCCGGATGCGTCTTCCCTGTGTAACCTGTCGCCTAAGATACCGCCGGTCCTTCCTCTCTTCGCTCCTATCCCAAGTTGATGGATTCAAAGACCTGCTCCTATATACCTGCAAGCAGGCGGAGGCTGACAAGGCCGGAACTTCACCACGGGGGGTTACTAGCAAGTTGTCGTGAAGTACCGTAATTTCACCCCTATCTACCTGAGACAGGCAGAGGCTACTTGGTACTAGTCAGTGAACCTTAATAAATTCAACTTGTGATATTTGCTAGGATTAGTCGGAACGTGATATGGAAGACGGAGATTTGAGCTCTGCCTTAAGGTGTTCACACACACTCAAGTACCCTCACTCAGCCTGAAAACAAGGTCGGGGATTAGTCTTCCGCAAACAGATTTTCCAATTTTATTATTATTTTTTTGGGTCAATAATGTTAGCAATCTCGGTTTTAAGATCAGTTATCACTTGTTAGTCCAACCACACAGCACGCCTATCGTCCAGTCCCAATTTCCATTTAATTTAAGTTTGAAAAATAGAGGAGAAAATCAAGAAAAACCGATGCATGAAAAAAAATGATGTGTATGCTGAGTGTAGAGTACTTACAGTGATCCCTTCGCTTTTTATGCATGATGCAGAACAGAATTGATATCTTTTACACTATATGCGAATGCAAGCAACAAAAATCCGCTCCTAGACAAGTAGTTCTATTAGCGAGTGAAGCACAGGTTATTTTGACTAGATCTGCGGTCTAAGTGTATCTTTTAAGTGTATTGTGTGGTCCTAGAAATTTACGAGCACAAGCAAATCCTAGAGTGGCTCGATGAGCTGCTAGTGCAAGCCTAATCTACAATTCAATCCACACAGCACACGGGGACACAATTCCACTATCTTTACACACGCGAGAACCCAAATGGGAACTGTTGGAAATGATGCGAAAAAAATAAAGAAATAAAAAAATACAAGTTCTCTCAAATCGCTCAAGAAATTAAAATGTTGATTCCTCGAAGCGTCTTCGACTCCTCGTGTTCCTCGCATAGAAATAATTTGAGGTCGGATAGAGAACGACTCAAAAATACAAAAATTAAACGATAGATAATTATACACAAGAAAATTGGGGGTCAGACTACCTGGGGATAGAAAATCAAATACTCAGAAATTACTACAAATTAACCTAAGTCGTGCCTCCCCCGCAATGGCACCATTTAATGGATCGCGGATGATCTACCCTTTTAATGTGATTTAATTGACGATTTCGTTGCAGTCAAAATCCGGATCGATCAAAAAGCAACCGCACAAATCGATGAATCTTCGAATGAAATAACACACGGTTTTATGTTTGTTTAGCCTGGGAAAGCCCCAGGGTCTATTCAAGGAGACAAAGGAACAACTCGAGATCAGATCATATGCATTAGATCGTCGTTTTCCAAGTGAAAATTTTTTTAAAAGATTTTTTTATGAAATATAAATGACAAATGCAATGATGCGAATGAACAAGGTTATTGAGAAAATCAACAACTTAGCCAACTTTAATTTTAATGTGAAATTAATTCAAATCAGCCAAGTTATATTTTTCTTAAGAACCTAATTCAATAATGAATGCAAAATGTATTTTTTTGGAATGTTTGGATTTAAATTGCACAAATAAAAAATGCAAACTTTTTTGGGGTTTTATGCAATTTTTCATGCAAATTATATGCAAAAATTATGAAAATTTTACTGGAAGCTAAATATGATGAAATGAAGCTACATTAATTTTTTTAGAATTTTCTGACACTTTATGAACTTTTTACAAATTTTTTACTGAAAACAGAGCGAGTGTAGGTATTTAATTCCTAGTAAATCCATGATATTAAATCATCCAGAAGAAAAATTATCTCAAATAGATATTTTAGTAAGGGGTCCAGGATAGTTAAAATTTCTCAAAAATCTTATTCATGGAATTAATGAAAATTCAATTACAGAAATCACTTTAGAATTTATTCTATGCACAAGACAACTCCTAATTGGATGAAATTTGGATTAATTAAAGATTACTTAGAGGCATCATTCACAATTTTTTCATAATTTTTAGAGCAATATCTATGGATGTGCAAATTTCAGAGCTTAAATGGGAAAAATATCTTTGATTTTCAATCTCTAATTTTTAATAAATTATCGGATGCTCACAAAAATATAAATAAATAGCCAAAATGTCAAGAATTAATTTGTCAACAACATACTATTTTGTATTAAAAAATGATGCAAAAAATACTGTCCAAATTGATATGTAAATACAGGGGTATTCGTGCAATATAGAATTGAAAAAAAACAACAACTGAAATGTGCTAAGGGCACTTTTGCAATTTTAGAAACCTGAAAGGATGCAAATGTAATTTTCACATTAAAAGAATGGGCCTTCTTTAGCCCGCTAGGGCACAATGCACGGGCGGTGGCTAGGGCGTGAGGCACGGGGCACGGCACGAGGGCAGCGCATGCGGGGCGGTGCGCCTGTAGAGGTGCGAGGTCGTGGCGCGCTGGAGCGCGAGGAAGAGGTGGCACCGCCGCCGCTAGAAAGTGGTCGTGGGGAGGTCGATGGCTTTTCGGTGAGGAGGCAGCTGCAGTGGCACGGGAACACGCGACGCACGGACAGAGGCGCGCACGGCGGGCCACTAGAGTGTGGGGGGCTAGCGGAAGGTGGCGAAGGTCGGGGGATCTCACGTAGAGGCAAGAGAACGGCGGGCGTGCGAGGGCCATCGTCGCGTGGCGGGCGCAACAAGGACTAGAGGTCGGTGCGGCGGCCACGCGTCGTACGGGCGGTCGTGGTGAGGGGACCGGTGCGGTGTCAGGCGGTTGTGCGGAGGGCGCGAGGTCGGCAATCGGGCATCGTCACCTGGCAGTGGCGGAGGGAGGCGACGACGCGTGGGGTTGGTGGCGTGGAGGGAGCAGCCCGCGCTGAAGGTCGGCGGCCGCGAGCTGCTGGGCTGGAGGGGGCGACGGCTGGCGGGCCGGCATCGCGGGAGGAAGACGGCCTGACCTAGAGGTCGGAGCTCCATGGGCGGCATGGCCGCTGGGCTGGAATGGGACGGCAGTCGCAGTGGGCTGTGGTGGCAGAGCGGCGGCCGACCACTAGGGGGTTGATGGCGGGCAGAAGCACATGCTTTTGTTTATTTTTTTTTGATTTTTTTGTAAATTTTTTTATATTTTTTTGTAAATAGGAATGAAATGAAAATTGAAAAGGTGTAAATGTTGTGATAGTGATGATGGTGGTGGTGTGACTTTTATGTGATGTAGGAAAAAAATAATTATGTGGTGGTGTGCTCTTGATGAAAATGATGGTGGTGAATGAAATGATGGTGAAAGTGAAATGATTTGTGGATGAAGCAACAAGGGGGAAAATCGTTAGATAAAAAAATAAAATGACAAGGGAAGGAGAAGTTTACTTACTTGTGATTTGCCGAAAGTGGATCCACGGTGTGCGGCTTTCGGTTTTCGCTTCGATCAATGCCCGATGAGGCACCGAGAAGCTACAGCTCTTCCAAGAAGGAGGAGTGACGAAGGTTGGGAACCTTCGGATCTCGCTGTGATCAGAGGTTGTCACTCGACGGTGGTTCTCGGTAGCTGTCACCTATAGAAATCCAAAGCTCTCTCTCTCTCTCTCTTTTCTATCGAAAATGGCGGATGGGGGTGAAAGTGGTCGGAGGTGACTGATTTATAGGATGAAGGTGACAGGGTAGCTGGTGATGAGGTGGTGTTCGTGGGTGTCGTGGTGCAACTCTGAGGGTCGTCATGGAGGTCGAGGGGGCTGGCGAGGATGAGGGACGTGAGGGCTACGTCATGGTGGTGTTAGATGGCTGAGAAGGGGGTCAGTGTGGTGCCCGAAATAGAAAGGGGGCGGCCCCTTACGCACGGTGGAGAACGTGGGCGTGGGGCGTGCGGAGGTTGACGATGATGTCTCAACCGTTGGATCTCGCGATCCAACGGTCATGATCAGGGCGCTATCGAGCGGCTGCGATGGAGTCTGAGGTGACGCGATCGAAGGGCGAGTGGCGTGCCATGTGTCGTACTCTGGAGTGAGCGCTGGCGGACGGTGGTGATGACTTTGCTAAGGGCGATCGGAGGGTGGAGAATATGGGTGAAGTGAACGGCTGAGATGGAGGTGATCGTGAGGTGCACAAAGCGTCACGTGGCAGGTTCTGATCGCGGCGATAGCGGGCGATATAGATTACATCTGAAGATCGATCAGAGGGTCAAGGTCAGTTGCAGGTTTAGATGGTGAAGATTGAATGTGAGACGAGCCATCGGACAGTGGAGAAGATGACATGTGGCGCAAGGGGGAAAGAAGCACTAGCGGATGGCTTGGATGAGATATGGCGCTTGATCAGACGGTGGTGGTGGAAGCGTGTACGTGGAGATCCTCAGATCGTTGGATCAATAAGGGATTCAACGGCTGACGGTAGGGCGGATGAGTCAAAGGGAGCGAGCCGCTTGGCGCAATCAGAGGGGGCCACGTGGCCAGCTCTGAGTGGCTGAAAGGAGAAATGAGATTAGAGGGAGAAGGAGGCCGAACTTGGAATAACTCAAAACACGAAAGTTGTAGATCTCGATGAGATCTACAAGTTTCATGTTGACCAAAAATGGAGATGAGGTCAAATATGATACAAAAATACAAGAATACAAATATACATGTTAGAGTTACTATATTTACATTTATGTTTGTAAACCCTTGTACTCTCTAGGGTTTTCTCTCTATATAAGAGACCCTGGCTCTATGGAATAAACATCTCATTCGTTCCTCTTCTCAACATGGTATCAGAGCGACGATCCTAAATCGAAGCCTAATACCCTAAATCCGCCGCCACCACCAGCCCTCTCTCCACCGACAAGGAGAGAGGGCTGGACCTCCTGCATCTCTTGTGGATTCAATGGTCTCGCGCAAGTCAATCCGAGCCCCCAACAGCACCAGCTTCCACCTCCAATGACACCTAAAGCGCTGCCCGAGGCTCCAACAGCTCCTGCCTCTCCTCTGGCGTCGTTGGCACTGCCTGGAGCCCTCCTCCAGCAGCCCATGATTCATCACGACTTGTTTCTCCCAACTTTTATTTCTCCCAACTTGATGTTCCATACTCTTTATTCTATCAAGTATGGGAGAAAGGGGGAGTCAGAGATGATTCTTCAGGACGTCTGCTGCCCTACAATGACTGACAGACCAACACTCCAGACTACTACTCAGATCATCCGTTTTCACCGAGCATCGACTTCTTCGTCAGGGTGTATACTTCTTCTTTTACATCCCGACTACTACTCCGCGTTGGACTTTTTCTACAACGATTCTTCTCCAGGCACGATAGAGATATGTTCCGGTGACCTCCAGGCACGAGAGAGATACGTTCCGGTGACCTAAAAGCCGTAGACCCATCCTCGAGCGAGGTCTTCTACCAGCAGCATACATATGTTCTTATGATGCTTCGTGTGAAGATGTGGTGTATACTTTTTCTTTTTGTTACAAGTTGTAGCTTTCTCAACTCCAGCTTGAGGGGGAGTGTTAGAGTTACTATATTTACATTTATGTTTGTAAACCCTTGTACTCTCTAGGGTTTTCTCTCTATATAAGAGACCCTAGCTCTATGGAATAAACATCTCATTCGTTCCTCTCTTCAACAATACATATGTATAGTATACAAGGAGGCCCAAAAAACCCAACTTTTGCCTACGAGCTCCGAATTGAATGAAATTGGTCTCGTTTTGAAGGTCTCTGAATGTATATTACTATGAAGGTAAGTAGACCTAATTTGGATCTGGTAAGAGAGAGATATGGGCATTCTAAGGTCCAGGGGGTTTAGGGCTTTATTGAGTATTTTACAAAAGAGGGACTCTGGCCTTCTTCCCTATATTATTAATTAATTGTGTACACACTATAAGGAAGGTGTTATTTATTTTGGAGAGGATAAAATACAAATAAATAGGAGGATATTTTACAGTGGATTTTACAAGTGGATTGGCTTCTTATTTAAATGCAAATATGGATGCTAAGATGCATATTTTGTGGATTGATGCATGAATGCTATTTATGCAAGATAAAGGGAAATATGAGGCCTAATAACCGGGGACAAAGCTCGATTTTCAACTTTAAGAGTGATGAATCACATATTCATCAAAGAGTATATTCTCTGTTCGGCTGGAAAGATAGGAATAAGGAGAATAAGGTTGAATAAAGGTATGTAAGGTGGAATAAATATATAAATAAAGGTGGAATAATGTGAAATAATGGTATGTGGAAGGGAATAATTGTACTCTTGGGAATCGCACCAGACGGGAAATTGACCCCTTATTTCCATGTGTATTCTCCAAACAAACATGGCCTAAGAGTAAGAAAATAAATGTATGACATCATAGCATGCAAGAAAAGAGATAAATAAATATTACAATGCCACGTACACAATGGAATCTGCAAATTAAATACTACAAGAAAAAAGAGAGAGATGCATTTAAATCGTCTAACCACATGATGTTTGAATATCAAAGGAATTATATCCAAAAGTGGAAAGAAAGCAAGCAAATATTCGACTAAAAACCATTAAAGAACGTGTCATAATAGTCAAGAAACCACCATTGGCATACCAATTGCTTGGAACAATGTGACACCAATCAATGAATGTCTTTAATAGACCATGCAAGTGGAATAATGTTCATCCATCAACAAAGTGCACTAGACTAGCATCGCATAAATGGAAGCTTTTAGGCCATCAATGCATGATTTGAGAGCTTAAAAAAATCAGAAGAATCTGAATCGTTATCAAAGGATACAATAATATATTAATATAATCAAACATTGATGAGTAGAGAGAGTAAGCTTTTAGAATGCTTGAGCTTTTTCACAAAAAAAGTGCTATATTTATAGTGGTTATAGACTTTTCCTACATATGATCGCTGGAACAAAAGTGGAAAGAAATCAATGTGATTTGTCACATCATTAAAAGTTTTGATTGACAAAAACTTCTGGTTGATTGATTGGAAGTCAAGTTGATCGTTCATATGCTTCAAGTTGATCAGAAAATAAACGTTATAAAAATGTTGAATTAAAATTTGAATCTTAATTGGTCATGGTTAAAAGTTGGTTGATCAGATAGTGATCAGCCAGCTGGAAACTGATGGTCGATTAGGAATTGATTGATCAAGTTTGTAAGTTGATTGATTAGGCATTGATCAATTAGGATTTGACAGTTGGTTGATCAAATCAATTAAAGTCTGAAGATTGATCGATCAAGAGTTGATTTTGAAATTAAAGTCCTACTAACATCATCAAATATATCTGACTATATTGATAATTACAATTCAAGTTGCAATAAAAGAATGAAAGGTCTTGAAATAAGGCTTTAATATTTTGATGCCTTATTGATCTTGAAATAAAATGTAATCATGTAAGCCAAGTATAGATAATATGCAAGCGGCTTGTGATAATTGTATGTCATAATTAAAACATGATTAAGACAAGAAACGCTAGACGTTCTTTTCAGGGATACATAAAACTAGCATTCTCTTCCTTTTAAATGATGATAGAACAATTAAGGAGTTTTGAAAAGAAGTTGCATCTAACAAGACTAAGATCATGGAAACAAGTCTTCCCCTAAAGACATGAGGGATTATTAAAAAAGTTAGAGTTTAAATAACATTTTCTATTTTCAAACACTTAACCCTCCCCCTTTTGTAAAAAAAACAAGGGAAGTAAACCATGCATAAGAGAATAACTCAAAATACGCATAGATTAACATACTTATGAACTAGCACAAAATGTTAATGGGATCGGACAAAGTTTTTGTTACAACCAAAGATAACAAATGAAAGACAAGAAACAAACTAGAAAACTAGTCTAGATTACAATAGAGATCATAATCACCATCATCATATCAGTGAGGAGAGGTAGGAGGGCAACATATCTTGTTGCCTACAATATGCTACATCTAGCCTTGCTACTATGTCCGACGTAACCTTCAGAACTAGAGTCAGAAGATGTTTTTTTCTTCTTCTTATTTGGCATATTATATTATAATCCTTTTTCCATGAGAGTAAGACAGAGGCAACGGAATGATTGGACGCCAAGGAGGAGAGGGAGCTCTTGTAGGAGGAGGATGCTTAGATCTTGCTGAGTACGATGATGCTGAGGGCTTCTTCTTCTTCTTGATATCAAGTGAAATATTAGAGAGTGCCTCTGCCTGGGTGGTGTGAAAAATGTTGAGTACTCACTCTCCCATTGAACCATATTGATGTTGTGGTTCTTCATAAGCCGGGTGTCCTACTGACTTCTGTTATACAAGAGGGAGAAAGTATCAATCTTCTCCTGTTGTCTAAAAGACTGGACATGGCCAACTTGTTGTCCTTGGTAGGTAGGCTCAGGTCTGGTCAAAATAGAAGGGTTGGCATAGACTAGAGGAGGAATGTAGCCCTAAGAAGAAGGGGTTGGAGTAAGGAGGAAAGGATTAGCTTGAGCAGCAGAGGGTGGTGGTGGATGGTTGTCATCTGTCTCACGACCGAAATGTGTTGCCTCAATACCGAGTGGTGTAACCCTAGGAATGACATTGGGATCCACGGGTTGAGGCATGTTGAAGTGGAGGAGGAAATGGGGCATGAGGACACCTAAAGAAAGATGGTGAGTGCGTAGATATATTCCTGAAATGAGACTGTAAGGCAGTCTTGTTCCTAAAGTCGTGGGTGTCATGCAACAAATTAGTGATCTTGTTCTTAAAGTTCCACGAGAACATGCGGTTTAGGAATGAAGGGAAGGGCTTGAAGTAAGGTGCAATTGGCAAACATAGTAAGGGCCTCCAAGGTGAAGAGTTATTCACATCATCTGTAGTGAGAAAATCGAGCCAAAAGATCACCAATGGGTGGTCCTCTTATTACCTTAACCAAGAATGGGATTAAAGACAGGATCATATATAATAAAAGTGTGATTCTAAATGGTGGTTTGAAGATGGTAATCGGTGGTAGAGTCTCACTGATATCAGAAAGATCGATGTACATGTACAACTCCGTAATGGTGTAGGGTGAGATTGAATCAATCCTAGATACTCTCAAACTAGAGTGGACCATCTGATTAAAGAAAGTATACATCCTATTATGGTGGAAAGGATTGGAATAAGAAGGGAAGTTGTCTCGAAAAGTCGGCTAATGGGTAGGATGATTGGAGGAAGCTTGGAGAATCGAGGAGACAGTCTCGGGTGGCCAAATTTTTCTTGCCTTGTAACTTTTTCGAAGCTGTAAGAGATGATGGGGTAAGTTTTTCACGATTCTTCTAACAAAGAACATGGAAACATGACCTAATAATTTGTTGGCTCATCATAAGAACGAATAAAAATATAGAAAAATAATATTTGCAAATCACGGATGATTGGTCATTCGAGTATGCTGATCTATCACACATTTATTGATCACCATAGGATGCCTAATCGATGAGACAAGGCACGAAGTTGGGGTTTCTGGATGGGAATTGGAGAGATAAGTAAGCATGGAGTCATTTCTTAAGGATGAGGGAAATAAATATAGTCAAGAGGAGATCTGAAAAAAAGGGTTGTTGAGAATTAAAGAGGATTTGATGGGGTTTGACAATAATCCATTAAAAGTTGTATTTTCTAATAGGTAGTGCATCTATTAGGAAAATTTGGTATCTACAAATGTGTTTCAATGTAAAAAGTTTCACAAAAAATATTGTTTAAAAAATCATAAAACATGAGGTCAGTTCGACCAGTCTAAGACACGTGATTGATTACCTTCTAATCAATGAGGGGGTGGTAATTGGTCGATCATCAAGTCCAAATTGAGAAACTCTAGATAAGAAACTTTTTTAGCAAATGTCTATCAAAAGACACAAACCTAATTCTCTTCTAATTTTCTCAACATGAAGAGGTTGCTCATGATTTAGTGAAGATATCTACAAGTTGTCTATCTATAGGAGTAAGTTCCATATATATCTCCCCTTCCCTAACATTTTTCACAGAGAAAATGGTGTTGAATATCTATATGTTTAGTCCTAGAGTGATTCACCAGGTTCTTTGGTCAAATTGAAAGAACTAGTTTTTTCACAAAGAATACGACTCTGGTCAAAAGTCAAACCAAAGGTGGATAGAAGGTAAAGCAGCTAAAGTGACTACAATATACTATCCCTGAATGGTCGGAAGAATTGCACATTTTGGTTATTTCAGAAAACCAAGATACTAGGCTTCGAAAAAGATTCTGTAATCACTTACTCAAAATCTCACTTATAAGATTTCATTTTGGAAAATTGTCCACAAATTTTTCTGAGGAATTGTTCGTGATATACCTAATCAATGCATTCTATCATGAAAAATATATACAAATTTTTGACTGCTGCTTAGTATCATAAATAAGTTTGAAAAGGTATCTAAAAGGGAGAAACTTAGATATTTACACCATGTCTATGTAAGGAACCGTGGCATATATGTTTGGAGCAGATTCTATTTTGAGAGATTTGAAAAAGCACAGATTTGAAAAAGTAATATCTCCTTGAAAGGTTCTGTAGGAATGATCTCTAGAACCCAAGAAGGAAGCTATCCCTTTCCACATGATTTGGCATGTGTTACTAGTACTCTTTATATCTGTATAGTGGCTAGCATAATCGACGCCACTATATGCAAATAAATTAGTAATGTTAATCTTAGGATAAAACAATCCTAACATAAAAAATAATTAACATGATGTACTTTTAACAACATTAAGGTGACTTTATTTAATAATAGAGTAAATATGTGCTACTAAATAAGTGCTAAAGAGGATATTGGATTAGGTCACAATAAAATTAAGTAAAGATCCAATCATATCTCTATACAACTTCTGGTCAACGGGCTTTTCTTGCCTCATCTAAATCAAGAAGCAATGGCGAAAATAATTGTGTAGGCTTACCTATGCATTTGTCCATATTGTATCTCTTTTTTATGGGCATATAAGCTGAGAAAGAACTTCATCTCTTCCATCATGCTCATTTCAATTCTTAGCAAATTCTTTGCATAAAGAGCATTAGTAGAACCAAACAAAGTATCATGAAAAAAATATGAACAAGTAATATATAAGACTTTTCTAATAAAATATGTGCAAACTACCTTCCACCCTTAAAATCTAATGTAATTAGGAAGTCCCTAAAATTGCGAGGTGATTAGGAGGTTTTTAAGTCTATCATACCACGCCCCAGTGGCTTTCTTAAGGCCATAAATATCTTATCTAAGTTTAAGGACATGATCATGTTTGGTTGGGCCTTCAAAACCAAGGGGTTGCTTGACAAACTTTTTATTTAATGAAGTTGCCAAGAAACACACTTTTTACTTCCATCGGATACCATTTGGTTCCTTGATAACATGAAAATGCAAGGAGCATCTTGATTGATTCAATCCTACAAATAAGTGTATTGGTTTCCTCAAAATTAATGACTTTCTTTTGAGTGTATCCTTGTGCAACAAATCTGTCTTTGTTCCTAACAACATTGTACGATTCATCCAACTTGTTCTTGAATAGCCACTTCTTCCTATATGGTGTGGTCACATGGTCTTGGTATAAGTTCCCATACATTGTTCTTTTCAAATTGGGAAGTTCTTCTCGCATTGATGTAAGCCAAATTCATCATTGCATGCATCTATAAATTGTGGCTCACTAAGGGATGTAACATCTGACATTGGAAAGTATTAAAGTGCGATCTTATTTGAATTTCTTCGAATACTTCTGCAATCACCAACTCTTTTAGGTGATCATGAAGAAAGCTAGAATCCTTAGGTAGACCATAGGGATTTTTCTTGTCATTGTATATCTAAAGGATATTCAATCGGTATCTCTTCCTCATTTTTCAATTCCTATGGTGGAGAACACTTTCCCAAACTTTCATCAAATGAAACATATACTGAGTCCACAACAATTAAAGTATTCTATTTGAATATTGCTACTTATTTTTTATATTTGGTAAAAAAGGTCATTTGCGATATGCAAAAAGCAAATAGCAAAAAAATATATTTCAACACTTATACTTTAACTAGGCAAGTGTACATGGGTTGAACTCAAGAAGCACTTACTAAGGAGTTTTCTTTTTAGTCAGATTTCAGTTTAAATGTTAATTTCAATCACACAAACAAATACATGTAATTAAATAAATACAACACAGATTGAGATATGCACACTATAGAATAGAGATAATGTAGAGAGAAAACAATAGAAGAGAGAAATAAGAAAACAAAATAGAGAAAATAAGTAATCAAAATATGAAAAGTATAGATAATAAATAAAGAAAAGAAAATTTCTTTTTTGGTCGTTAAAATATATTCAAGTGTTTTTCAGATTTTTAGAATAAAAGAAAAGCAATAAACAAACGAAAAGAGGTAATTTTACAATTAGAGAAACAAGGTAAATTAGGGGCTTACACAAATGCGAAATGATACTAAAAAATTAATTTGAGAAAAATAAAATAAAATTTCCACATGTAGAGAAAAATAAAAAAGGATTTTGATTTGGGGTTTTTGAGGTTATAAGATTTTTAAGGATTTTTGAAACTTTTGCAAAGTTATTTCATTTTAAGATAAAATGTGCATTATTTTTTAGTAATTTGTATATGTCATGAAACACAATAAAATACAACTACAATATTTGTTCGATAATTTTTTAGGCATTTTGATATGAGATGTGGATTTTTAGAAAATATCAACCAAGGTTAGAAAATTCATTATTAATTCTTTGATACACCCCACAATGTATACCCAATAGTTTTTTTATTTTTAAAAAGTATATGATTTGTACTTTAGATATATCAAAGAAAATTTATTAAATTAACTACCGGAACAAATTAGAATAATAACAAAATCCGTTAACCACAATTTAATACATGATTCGTGCTTTCAATGGGTAAAGTTTCATTCAAAAATATGATAGGTGAAATTTTCTATGATTAAATTAAGCAAAAAGGATAATTTTCACTCAAATGACTCTAATTCATTGTAGCTCCAAAAATTATAAACTCAGGTGCAAAAAATAGAGTATAAAAACCTGATCACACCCATAGTTTTATTTTCAAAATACCCACAAGATAAAATATATTCAATGTAAAAGTTGAGGGTCTACTTAGATGACACCAAGTAATTTACAACACTAAATACACACCCATGGGTGTGTTTGCAATTACCTAATATTCTGGTATCGCCTCTGCAAAATTGCCCCGCACGCGATGCGTGCATAAGGACGACGTCGGTGTTGCGTCAGAGGCTGGAGACGGAAGTGTAGGAAGGGGAGTATACAAGGCACGCGAGTCTCCTCTTTAATCAAACGATGTGGGATGTTGTTGGAGCTCCTGATTGGGTGGTGTATAGCACGCCCCGCGGTGAAGCTTCATGCTTGGAATGTTGTGTCGGTCGACGGTGAGGCTTTAATCCTTCTCCAACGACTACGATGGAGGCTAGCAATCAAACAAAGGCCCCCTGTAGCTTGAGGCTGAATATTAAGGTACGACAATGGTAAGATCTGGTGGTTGCTAGTACGTGAGAGTGAATGGTAGAGATCACACCTGATTACTATCTCCTTCTTCTTCTTTGATACCTCTACAAAAGAATTGAGTTTTAATGACGGAATTTAGACGACAGATTCCATTGCGACGGATATCCGCCACCTAAATCTGTCGCGTAAAGTCCATATACCACATGACTATCGCAACCCCCCCCCCTTTTTCAAAACCATATTCCCTCTCCTACTGCAAACCCTATTCTCGTACAAACATTTGTCTCCGTCATCATCTAATATACCCATTCCCTCCACTTTCTTGCCCCCATCCTTGAGGTCGAGGTCGATCTCCATCGAGGATCCTCTATCTCTGGTGGTTTGGTCGCCACCAGCCATCATCAGGCCTTCTCCATCAAGGAGATCTCCAGATATTCTGGCTCCATTTCCATTGCCTAGTGTTTGGGGATCTGGTCGAGCTTATTGGTCTTGCTTTTGAGGTCGGTGACGACACCGACGTCTGTCACTCTGGCTCTTGCTCGTCCCACAGCTCCATGATTCCCCACCGACAACAACATCACTCTCATCTCTATAAATATGCCTCCACTATCCCCCACTTCTCCATTTCCTTTTCCAAAACCCCTTCCCTGTGATGCCCAAATCCCTAAACCCGATGGACCACTACGCCCTCCACCTTGCCCTGTGATGACTCTCGTATTCATCATGCTAAAATTGATCAATTAGGCTATGTTCTCCATAATTCATTTGCATTTAATCATTAATACAACATCATTAGCATTCATACATGTGTTAATAATATTCGCATTTGATCATGCATAATTGCATCAAAAAATCCAAGTGTAAATTAACCTAAAAAGCTGCTAACTTTTCAGATTTTTAATTAATTCATCCTAACTCCAATTGACCCCAAACCACCTCCATTGTGTAAATATTACTAATAAGATTTAATTAAAAATACAAAAAATTACTAACTCAAATAAGTGTCAAATAAATCCAAAACTAATTTTCACATCTAACGGACTAAAACGTGCATATCTCCCTCATATAACGTTCGATTTTGGTCTACTCACTTTTAAAGTACTCAATTTTCAAATACCTTCAAAATAAGATCAATGACATAAAATTCGAAGCTCATATGTGAAAATTGAGTTTCGGGCCTCTTTTGTGTCGTTTATCTTTTTGCTATTTTGACCTAAGTTTTTATGTACATAATTAACCTTTCTAATTTTATTTCTTCTTCATTTGTATTCTTTGAGGAAAGTTTTATCAAGCACTAAAAATTCCAAATCTATGTGAAGACTGGAATTAAAGAAACTGACTGTGTCCGAGTGTCTGTTTTAAGTATGTACAAATTTCTTGTATTTCATACTTCTATTTTATTTCCCTATTTTCTTATTTATTAAAAATACAAAAAAAATAGTTTAGTGTGTAATTAATTTTCCTGTATTTTATCATATTTTTTTCTAGATTTTATCATCTTTTAAAACCACCAAAAAATACAAAACCCCCAAAGTTGGTTCTCTATACACTTGAAGACCACCAAAATATCACTTTATACAGATGACCTCTTTTGCTCCCAATTCCTTCATATAAATTGTAGATCTCGTCGAGACAAACAACTTTTGTGAAGGAAATTTTTCGATCTGAGGTCTTCTTTTATTTATTTTTTATTTTTCTTTCTCTTAAAATATTGATTTTTTGGGGTGACACGTGGCAGCCCCATGGCATGCCACATGGCATCCCACTTATACTCTCCCCATGGTCACGTGCAGAGCACGTGACCTGTCACCTTCCTCCCCGGTCACGTGCTCCGCACGTGATCTCCTCCCCCACCCCTTCCGCCTATAACGCACGCACCACCCATTCCATCCGCCCTCATCCGCAACAGCCGCCGCTCCCACCTCCTCAACAGCCATTACAGTCGCACCTCGTAACGCCCCCTCCCACCTCTCCTTTAAAATACCTCCCTAGCTGGTCATCATCCCCTGTCTGCCCAATCTGACCCAAAATCAAAGAGAGAGAGAGAGTGCGTGTTGCGTCGTTAGGTGGTGACTGCACCCCGCGATCGCTGGCTAAGACCCTTCGAGGCGTGATCCACGATTGTCCTTGCCATGCTGCTCTGCTCCAAGCAAAGCTAAGCTTCAGAGCCACATCACCGACTCCTTGAAGCAAGCATCAGAGTGAGATTTTTCTCCTACATTCTTCTAGGCAAACTCCTTTAACAACCATCGCCACTCCAACCCAAGCCCCACCTTCGACTACCGCCAATTGTCCATGCTCTGCCACCGCCCTCGCACGTTTGTTGTCCTTCTCAGGTCACGTGAAACCAACATCGACCGCTCCTTACCCAACACTTCTGTTGCATCCTCACGAACACCGCCCTACACTAGCCACCTTCGAGCTCCACCTTGCACTGCCCCGGCCACAGCCTCTGCCCTGCCGTCGTCGCACCTTCAATCACCTCTGCCCCCCTCCTCTGCAGCTTCTCGTTGCCACCACCATGAATGATATGGTTTGATCCTCAAGCGCATCACAGAAGCGTGTGCGTCGTATCGAATACGACAAGGAGCGACTAGTCGGACTAGTTGCTCGATGCAGCAGAATTTAAAAATTTTTATACGATGAAACCACATGATCCAAGAACACTTCTCGAATCGTTTTGTCTAAACCACAAACAAGTAATAGGATCACCTCTTGAAGCGTGGTTGCGATCGAGTCTCTAAACGAAGAGACCTCCTGTCTCAAGTCCGATCCGACGGAGGAGACGCTTGCGAGCGCGGGGATGAACCGCGTGCTTCTCGCAATCCATGTTGATGATCCAAGCAGTGGATCTCCTGATCCCGACACACGAGATCCGTCGTCTTCTTCACGAGTGAGGCACATCGAAGGAGACGGAGATCCACAAGCAGACGATCGGGCAGCATAACGACGATGATGCGGTGACGGAGAACCTCTCCATGGTATCCATGGTGGACGGCCATGAGAGGGATAGAGAGGGGTGAAGTCTAGAGAGAAAGAGAGAGAGAGAGAGAGATTCTTCTCAAGCATTTTGTGTAAAGAGAGAGCATGGGTATGCCTCTCTATTTATAGGGTTTTGGGATCCATGGATCTCAATCCATGGGCCAACACAAATTCAATGGCTCTCATTGATTATGTTTCTTTTAATGGCTAAGATTTGTGTTGTTAAAACCAACAACAATTAATTTAATGTAAATTAAATATATGTTGATAAATCAACACTATTTAATCACAAAATTAAATCATCAATACATGGAGATAATGAAAGGAGAGAAAGCCTCCTTCCATGTGGAGAGGTGGGACGGCCTCCCTTTCCTAATGGGAGTGGTGGCCGTCCACCCTCCTCCATTAGGAAGGTGGCTATTTCTTCTTTTATGTAATCTCCATTATTTGCAACAACTTATGTTGCAAATTATTCTACAAAAATAATTCACAATTATTTTGTAGACATTGCAATCTTGCCATTGAAAAATTTGTGAATCATATTCACAACCCAAAACAAAATATAAATTACATTTTCAATTCAATGTCCAATGTGAATCCAATTCACATTAACATTTAATTAACAAATGTAAATTACAAATAGCTCTCTCTTATATATTATAAATCACATTTATAATATATATGACTAATATGGATATTGCTATCCACATTATTCATATCCATGATAATTAAATCACATTTAATCATCTTGGATCTTTATTCTCTTGTTCTCAAATAACATGAATCATATTCACATTATTTACATCTTTGATAATCAAATCATATTTAATTATCTAAGACAACTCTCTTTATATATGAATCGAATTCATATTAATCATGATAATTAAATCACATTTAATTATCCATTTCCTTAATGCTCGGATACATAAATCAACAATAGAATTATCCATGAACTCCTTCAAGGATAATGCGCTTTCTCCGCAGATACTTGGAGATAAGGACATGGTGATTGTATTGTTCCACGTATAGTGACATGGATATTGAGATCATATCTCAAATCCAGATCGCGGGCCTCCCATAGATGCTTGATTAAATCAAGACCGCAGATCTAATCTTCTCATTGCATCTGAATCATATTCAGATCAATATCCAATAATTGGACTAAGATAAGATTACTTCTCTACTGAGAGGAGTCACTAAAATCCAGACCCGTTTCATCACTCCCTAGGAATGGAAGCGTCATGGTTATACAATCGTTTATGGTCACATCACCCTCAGGTATTCCTAATACCTGTACATCATGCATACTGGAAGACTCAGATTAAACCTGAAGTATTGGATCAACTTTATATTGTCTACTTCATGGTTTTATCAGTAAGTTTCTCATTCGATTATTGGGAGTCGGTATTGATCATATACTTTCCAAAAGCATAAATCATACCAAGGTCTTGATCATATACTTTCCAAAAGTATATATCAAACCAACAAATTCAGTCAAGCTTCCAAAGCGAGACAACCATGCGCACGGAATTTAATTCTTCCCAATATCTCATGAGTGAGCTCATGTCTTCCGGTTCAGTAGTGAACCTGTATGATCCCTTTGAGAGATCGTATTACTCATATGCCCTTATATGCACACCAGCGCGCCGGTGTATAGACCTTGATTAGGTCATCAACCTATTGGTCTGCCAAATTTACATACTCATACATATAGTAACACATCTGTCTCCGATCAGAGGATGTGTGCCTATATCATGACAGCTTATGATATAGGACTTAGGTTATCTCGATCTCGTTAAGTCAACTCTTTGACCTAACTCATCCGACACCTCTGAATCTCTATTCCTATGCAGAGGACCTACATCAAGAGCTCGGTCAGATATCAACCTAAATGAGATAGGATTGCCATCTCCTACTCAGGCTGGAGATCATCTCTTAATAATCATTTGACGGTGCTTGATGAGTCCTCAATCTAACTCATTAGATATTCATCTAAGCACCTGCCTCTATGGTTCAATAATTGAATCAACAGCTGTATGATCATTAAGATGGCCATGGTACATAACCCTAATTGTACTAAGGGACCTATTATGCAAATTATGTACTCTTTATTTCAGATTAAGGAGTGAATTGCAATAACATTTATTGCATAATGACTCGTCGTGGGCTCGCATGTCCAACAATCTCCCACTAGCCCAAAGAGCCATTAATGGGCTAATCATTTAAACCCACACTCATGTGACAATCATAGGCTATTTAGAAAATAGCTAGGTAAGCTGATCAGTCACTCTGTTCCCAAAAGACTACGCTAAGTCCTTTTACGGCACTTGCATATCTCCTAGTAACAGTGCTCGCATCCAATGTGAATGTTGCATCTCATGCAACCGATACTCAATTTTGTTGGTTATAGTGTCCTTGACACTACATCTTATTAATTATCATAACCAGTATTCCCATAATCCTTATTAGAATACCTTCATTCCTGGAGATCTCTATCTCCTAAGGTATCTACAATTAAGACCCTTATAAATCACTATCTACAAGGTCTTAAACCTTTGAAGATAAGACTTTGAGATCACTATCTCTAAGTTTCATCATCTTTGAAGATATTGTTATTACCGCAACCAAGTGTTTTATTTCCAGAGTAGGATTAGTAACAGTTTACTATTCCCACTGCATGGCAGACATATGGCTTTTGTACACATCTAGCATACACTTCAGCTTCGCGTAACTGATGCACAAGTGCAAGCAGTTCTGGCTTTTACTTCCTCAACTCTTTGAGGTGCTATCCCTTTAGACAGGTCACTACCACATCTTAAGGGAAGGAAGCCTCTCTTGGAATTTTCCAGAAAATGGAATAAGTCCAAGGTGTATTACTAATGTGACGGTCCCAATATCCTCTTCTCTTTGCTTCTGAGCTACTTCAGAACTAAGATCTAAAAGGTATCCTCGAGATCGTATCTCAAGGTATGGAACAACCAAATTATCAAACACTTATTATTTATTCTTATATCATTCTAAATGATTAGAATAATATCTACATTAAGCACGATGAACACAATGGCACTCCCACTAAGCTTCACATAATTCATCAAGATTTTATCTGAAATCACAACATTTATAATTTCATCAAATCTTATATTCCAACTACAGGAAGCTTATTTGAGTCCAAAGATGGAGTTCTTTAGCTTGCACACCTTGCTTTCCTCAACCATGAAGCCTTAGGGCTACTTCATATGAATATCCTCATAGAGGTATTCATAGAGGAATGCAATCTTGACTTACATCATGAAGATGTCATAGTCAAGTTGTGTGGCTATGGTTAGCAATATTCTGATGGGTTAAAGCAAGGTCACTGGAGAGGAAGTCTCATCGTAGGCGATGTCTTCTCTTCGGTGTGTAGCTCATGGCCACGAACCGTGCTTTGAAGGTCTCTACCTTTTCATCAGGTTCCCTCTTTCTCTTGAAGATCCATTTACACCTTAATAGGTCTGACCCATATAGGTGGATCCTCGAGGGTCCATATACAACACTTGTATATGAAGTCTACATTAGACTTTTATTGCCAGCATCCATCTTTCCATGTCATGATCCTCAGGAGCTTCATCACATGAAGTCTGATCATTTTCAGATTTAACTGACACATGGAATCCATCCTCAAACTTATTTGAAGAGGTATTAATGTTTCATCTTTAATTATCTATTTTAGTTTCCGATTTCAGGGGCCTCATTATATTTTCAAGATTAAATGAGTTCCTTTACTTCATTTTCATCTTGATTCTCAAGAGAGTCATCCTATAAGAATCATATTCTCAAAGATGAGATCTTTTAAGAATCTCAAGGTCGGAAAGTAGGTATCTAATACCATCCTTTATTTTCCTAATGAAGTAGCACTCTCTGGTGCTAGATTCCAGCTTACCAGCTTGGGACCTTATTAAGTGTATAATGTAGTCTCTACCACATATACCTGGAAACTAAGAGATAATTATGCTAAGATTAATCATTGATCAAATCATGTCACACATGATCAATTGCATCTCCCTACAACTCTATTGAGTTAAGGCTCATTAGGAGGGGTGAGATAGAAATGATATTCTCATCTCAATAAGGTATTCCTTGAATTCATCTAATAGGTACAAGCTACCTTGATTAGATCAAATTCATTTCATCTTCCTTCAAACTTTGGTTCTAAACCAAAATTGTGAAATCTTTGAACATTTCAAAGTTTTCTAAGTGAAGAGAAGAAATTTCATATCACAAATAATCATTAATAGATATCACATATCCATAATGTTTATTCTGATATAGATGATTCACATACATCAATATTTATGAGATCTTGAATACCTTAACATCTTACACCATTCCAAATGAAGGGTGTATTGGACATTTTACTTTGAATACAATATTCATAAGTATGCAAGTTTTTAAAATTTTAGACATTCTAAAGTTTCATCTCTTACTTGTCCAATGATCTCATTAACAGACATATGTCCAAAACATTATGTCAGATCATCGTCAAATGATCTTTATCCTCCTATTGATCTTTAAAGGTTTAATTTTCAGTATTAGAAATCTTAATGAACCATTCATTAATTTTCTAATTTAGTGGAGTCCACTAGATGTTAGATTACTATCTGAAATATCTCTATCATAACTCTTTATGATAGGTCTATTCTAGATTTTATGTTTATTCCAACGTTTCGAAATAAACAATGAGTGTATTCTAATATCTAGGTCATGGAGACATTCTCTAAGACTAAGGGCTCCCACTGAAATTGAGAAGTCTATCAATCCAATAGAGATTGTGGCAACAATTGCATCAATATCCATGTAGAAGACTATAAACCTTAAGATCAAATTTTCCAGTCTTCTAAAACATATGCAACCCATTGCAAGTGTTGTTAGAAGATTGAGATACAATTATAAGACTTTATATTATTCAATAAGTAAGTCAATATCAATGATCTATGTAGATTATACTGATGCTCCATCCGAGTCCTTCTCTGAGGATTCTAGACAGACTTGATAGTCATACTATCAACACATCAATTTATTGCAGTATTGGCATTTATCTAACTCTTTGGATGGAAGTCACAGAAGTACAGTCAACTCTTTGACTATACTTCTAACTTGGGTCCAACCCATGCTTCCACTGCGCTCCCTTTGTCTATAAGCAACCATTGCTCAAGACCAAGGATCTCTTATGTTAAAATCAAAAATTTCAATATAAGAGTATTTCAACATTTATACAAGCTTCATACAATATGAATATTATGAAACTTCATGAATGACTAGAGTATAGATAGTAGAATGATGACATTCATCGTATCTACATCCATCTAGACTCTTAAAATATTGGTTCAGGTAGGTACTCAAACAATTTGAATACATCATCTCTTATAGAGCCACCATTCTGCATGATGCAGAGAACCACACCATTCATGATTAAATGTCGAGAGCACATATGTATGCCAGAACATCTTCTTAGAATTTTATAAGGATTATTTGATAATTACGATCATTATCGATATGTCACTTCAAAAGTACATTCGATAAGATCAAGACTTATAGAGACATACAAACCCTGGGATTTCAGTCCTATTGTCTTATTTAATCATCATTCCTCATTATTATGAGGAAACTTGCACATTGCAACCACATACATTATGTGTCCAACTGCAAGTACAATATCTGGATCATGAGTCCAATCCATGATATTTTACTGGTTATTATTGAGTATAACATTGAGTGGGTTTAATGAAGGATTATCTGAAATAAGAAATTTACATAATGGTATATATTTATATATATACATGTTTTACTTTGATTTAGGAATTTTTATATCAAAGTTGTCTTGCCATGTCAACAATGAAAGTTCATTCCCTTAATCACTTTCAATGTAAGAGATATACTTACCATTATATCTCAAGCAAGATCTGGGATCTCCTTTCTTATCTTTGTTGCATCCCAATAATATGAGAACCTGCAATTCGGATAAAAAGAAGCGGGAACACATTCCGCCTTGCAAGTCCAACTTGCATCTCCCAATTCGGTCTTTAACACTCGGGCCCACCACCCCTAAGGTGATGTTGACCCGTCATTAACTGAACCAACCGTCAACAGGAATACAACTCGCTATGCGCAATCCAATATCGCCCCAATAATATGAGGACCCGATATTGGGGTCATTACGCATACGTCCTTACTCTTTCGAGAAGCGACGAGCCCGATCCAAATGGATCATATGCAGGAGCTGTCACTTCGGACAGGCATCTCCCACATATAATATCTGGCGACGAAACCCTTCGCCTTGACGGGAGACCATGGAGGTCACTTATGTGATCCTCCATATCTTATTCAAATTAAATTAATTTCTATGAATCACATTCATATAATTAATTCTTCCAAGGGAACTATCAACTCTAATCATATTAGAGTATTTTTATTGGATATAATTAACTTAATCATATTAACTTAATTATCAATCCAATTCAATCAATCAAACTTGATTGTCTTACTTGAATATATATGGTATTATTCTCAAAGTGCGTATTAATTCGTATTTTAATCATTAGAAAAATACATCTTAATCCCTCAGACATTATCCCGGCCCTACCCGTTGTCATGGCCAGTACCGGCGGGAGTGGGACGGACCACATACGTTGCAACCCGCTACCCCAGTGATCCCCGACTAGACACCATATCCGCCTCGGGAAGGATAATGCCAAATTGATTAATTTGTACTTGAGATGATCATCGGTTCTTCAACCGAAATTATACCATATAGTAATCAAAACAATTTTGATTATAAGGAAATTTGCTAGACAAATTCCCAATCCTATTCAAGCAAGGAGTTTGATGATTGTGTTTCCAATTATAATCTAGATCAAATCTAATCAATTAATTGGTTGAGGTCAAGTCAATTAAGGAAATAATCATATTCCAATATTTCTCAAATATTTTCCATAATTATTTCATGAAATAACAATTAATTTCGCTAATTGACAATCACATGGTTCTTGATTAGGAAAGTAATTTCAGCAGTGACCCCTACTTACTAAAATTAGCATATCTCAATCAATTTAAATCCAAATTAAGCAAAGTAAGTTTCCATAGTTTGATAACTTGATTTACAACAGAACCTATGTGATTTTCACGCATTTCGAGGCGTCTCTAAACAGTATTTAACTCTTTAATTACGTTAAGATTCGCAGTTCCCGTAACAGTGAATACCTGTTCATTAAAACTACCATATCTAGAGCATACGAAATTCGATTTACGCAAACTCAGATCCTATGGTTTCCTTATTTAATGGCGAACAAAATCCAAGTATTAAATTCGTGTTTAAACAATTTAAACAGTGCCGAATTTATTTACTAAACAGATCTGCGAAAGCAAATGCGATGAAAACCTTCGCGACCTTAACGAACCTAAGCCGTCCATGGTTAGCGAATCATATTCGAAACCGTCGACCTAAGGCTCTGATACCACTTGAAGGATATGGTTTGATCCTCAAGCGCATCACGGAAGCGTGTGCGTCGTATCGAATACGACAAGGAGCGACTAGTCGGACTAGTTGCTCGATGCAGCGGAATTTAAAAATTTTTATACGATGAAACCACATGATCCAAGAACACTTCTCGAATTGTTTCGTCTAAACCACAAACAAGTAATAGGATCACCTCTTGAAGCGTGGTTGCGATCGAGTCTCTAAACGAAGAGACCTCCTGTCTCAAGTCCGATCCGACGGAGGAGACGCTTGCAAGCGCGGGGATGAACTGCGTGCTTCTCGCAATCCATGTTGATGATCCAAGCGGCGGATCTCCTGATCCCGACACACGAGATCCGTCGTCTTATTCACGAGCGAGGCGCATCGAAGGAGACGGAGATCCACGAGCAGACGGTCGGGCAGCATAACGATGATGTTGTGGCGACGGAGAACCTCTCCATGGTATCCATGGTGGACGGCCATGAGAGGGATAGAGAGGGCTGACGTCTAGAGAGAAAGAGAGAGAGATGCTTCTCAAGCATTTTGTGTAAAGAGAGAGCATGGGTATGCCTCTCTATTTATAGGGTTTTGGGATCCATGGATCTCAATCCATGGGCCAACGCAAATTCAATGGCTCTCATTGATTGTGTTTCTGTTAATGGCTAAGATTTGTGTTGGTAAAACCAACAACAATTAATTTAATGTAAATTAAATATATGTTGATAAATCAACACTATTTAATCACAAAATTAAATCATCAATACATGGAGATAATGAAAGGAGAGAAAGCCTCCTTCCATGTGGAGAGGGGGGACGGCCTCCCTTTCCTAATGGGAGTGGTGGCCGTTGACCCTCCTCCATTAGGAAGGTGGCTATTTCTTCTTTTATGTAATCTTCATTATTTGCAACAACTTATGTTGCAAATTACTCTACAAAAATAATTCACAATTATTTTGTAGACATTGCAATCTTGCCATTGAAAAATTTGTGAATCATATTCACAACCCAAAACAAAATATAAATTACATTTTCAATTCAATGTCCAATGTGAATCCAATTCACATTAACATTTAACTAACAAATGTAAATTACAAATAGCTCTCTCTTATATATTATAAATCACATTTATAATATATATGACTAATATGGATATTGCTATCCACATTATTCATATCCATGATAATTAAATCACATTTAATCATCTTGGATCTTTATTCTCTTGTTCTCAAATAACATGAATCATATTCACATTATTTACATCTTTGATAATCAAATCATATTTAATTATCTAAGACAACTCTCTTTATATATGAATCGAATTCATATTAATCATGATAATTAAATCACATTTAATTATCCATTTCCTCAATGCTCGGATACATAAATCAACAATAGAATTATCCATGAACTCCTTTAAGGATAGTGCGCTTTCTCCGCATATACTTGGAGATAAGGACAGGGCGATTGTATTGTTCTACGTATAGTGACATGGATATTGAGATCATATCTCAAATACAGATCGCGGGCCTCCCATAGATGCTTGATTAAATCAAGACCGCAAATCTAATCTTCTCATTGCATCTGAATCATATTCAGATCAATGTCCAATAATTGGACTAAGATAAGATTACTTCTCTACTGAGAGGAGTCACTAAAATCCAGACCCATTTCATCACTTCCTAGGAATGGAAGCGTCATGGTTATACAATCGTTTATGATCACATTACCCTCAGGTATTCCTAATACCTGTGCATCCTGCATACTGGAATACTCAGATTAAACCTGAAGTATTGGATCAACTTTATACTGTCTACTTCATGGTTTTATCAGTAAGTTTCTCATTCGATTATTGGGAGTCGGTATTGATCATATACTTTCCAAAAGCATATATCATACCTAGGTCTTGATCATATACTTTCCAAAAGTATATATCAAACCAACAAATTCAGTCAAGCTTCCAAAGTGAGACAACCGTGCGCACGGAATTTGATTCTTCCCAATATCTCATGAGTGAGCTCATGTCTTCCGGTTCAGTAGTGAACCTGTATGATCCCTTTGAGAGATCGTATTACTCATATGCCCTTATATGCACACCAGCACGCCGGTGTATAGACCTTGATTAGGCCATCAACCTATTGGTCTGCCAAATGTACATACTCAGACATATAGTAACACATCTGTCTCCGGTCAGAGGATGTGTGCCTATATCATGACAGCTTATGATATAGGACTTAGGTTATCTCGATCTCGTTAAGTCAACTCTTTGACCTAACTCATCCGACACCTCCGAATCTCTATTCCTATGCAGAGGACCTACATCAAGAGGTCGGTCAGATATCAACCTAAATGAGATAGGATTGCCATCTCCTACTCAGGCTGGAGATCATCTCTTAATAATCATTTGACGGTGCTTGATGAGTCCTCAATCTAATTCATTAGATATTAATCTAAGCACCAGCCTCTATGGTTCAATAATTGAATCAACATCTGTATGATCATTAAGATGGCCATGGTACATAACCCTAATTGTACTAAGGGACCTATTATGCAAATTATGTACTCTTTATTTCAGATTAAGGAGTGAATTGCAATAACATTTATTGCATAATGGCTCGTCGTGGGCTCGCATGTCCAACATGCCCGCCATTAGATCGGGAGATCCAACGGCTGCAATGCAGCCACGTGTCCCCCTCACCCCGAGCCTCAGCCTCAACCTCGAGGCTTGGGCATCCCGGATCGCCTACTAATGCCACGTCAAGGCTCAGACAATCGAGCCTTCGCCTCGTTTCACCCCTCGAGGCTCGGACCCTCGAACCTGTGTCGAGCCTCCTTTCACCGCCACATAGGCTTGGGCATCCGAGCCTCAACCTCAAGCATCCCAGTCGTAGGCCTGAGCCCCGTGCCCCGAGCCTCACTGCTCACGTGGACGGCACGTGGAGCGAGCGTAAATTATGCCCATGCCCTCAGAAGTTCCAGAAACTGCAATCAAGTCAGAAGTCCTCCAAGGACCCAATTGAGAAGAAAACTTATTTTTTAATACATTTTAGTCCCTGTATATTTATTTTAGCATATCTTTCTCAAACGAACTCCATTTCTAGCGCATAATATGTTATTTTGAAGCTAATTTTGTGCTCTATAATCTTACATATCTTGTGGACAAATCAGGAATATTTATTGATGATTATTATTTGAGGAGCATTTTGATCTTTGTGCAGGCTAAAAATTAACTTATCTGCGCTCTTTTGTTGAGAAAATTGTTGATTTTTCTGTAGGGACTCATTGAAAATATTTTACGAGATTAATATTCTTTCAGGGACTGGAAATCATTATTTGGATTATTTAATCCGTGTAGGGGGCTCATCCGAGGAAATGGATTATTGATCATATTTTTTAGGAGTCAATTTTTTCAGGAGTACAAATTGATATATTAATCCTCTTGCCTGCATTTAGATTTCAATTGATTTGATCTGTGATTTAATTTCGAGGATTAATGGATAAATTTATTTTAGGATTGATTTTACATAAATCATAGATCTGGCCTGTTTATTTCTTCGCATCTGCATTACATTGTATTATATTCTTCCAACACAGAAATCAATCGAACATTTAAATAATTATTTAAACTAATTTAAAGCCATGCAACTAAAAAATATCATTCCATGTGTTCGACCTTAGTAGACTAGCCTAGTATAAATATTCCACAACATTCAAAGATTGTGGTTTTTGATGAACCGAATTTGCCTCCTATACTACGATAATTGCTTATTATTAAAGAGGCAAATTTGATGCTCATCAAATTACGTCGTTGCAGGAGAACATCGTATTTTTAGGGTTCTAAATTATTTTTTATTATTAATTTTTGTGAAATTAATTTTTGTGTCTTTTTTTGCATTTTATTTTATGCATTTCATTTTGCATTTCTCTCTCACTTCTGATACTAATCGCAATTTCTCTCTTCACATATTACTTGGAGCAAATTTTCGGGGTATAACTGAAGGATCTGCAAGGACAAAAATTGAATCTAAATTTTGTGAGAGAGAAGCTTAGTCTAGATTTAATTTTTTGCATTATTTACATGGTCCCTCTATCTTTGAACCATGTTAATTTGTAATATTCAGGACTGAACTTCTCTGTGGTGTGTCGAGTATGTTTCAACCCCTTCTGTGTGTTTGGGATCCGACTTGAGTGGCATGAGAATTAGGCACATATACGCTTGCTTGTTTATCATTGATTGTGCTCGTAATTCTTAGGCCACACTTTCACTAATTATATGTAGTTGTAGATCGTTCAACTTAATCAAAATTTTAAATCAATTCTTTCCCTCTAATAGAACTATCTGCTTAGGGCGATTTCATCTGTGCGTATTATTTAGTGTAATTTTAATTCCTTATATTGCATCCCGCATGAAGAACGCGAGGAATCATTGTAAGTCTTCTTCTTAAGGGTGCATCATTGATTCACTCTTGCATTGACTTTTTCGATTCTCCCTCCTCAGTTTTACAACTTAGGAATTAAAGGAATTGGGACTCCTCGTTAGGCATGTATTTTTGTGCTCAGATAAAACTTCAGTGATAACCTAAATCTAAAATCGGGACTGCTAATCAAGGCGACTGTAAATAAAATTTACATAAAATTAACCACTGTATCTGGTGGAGATTAATCCACTCATTGTTTGTAAGGAACATATCGCACACTTAGGACAGAGCCAAAAACCAAAAGTTTTTACTCAGACTAATATTTTTAGAAACAACTAGCTACTTCTCAGTGGGGTTTTCGGGTAGTTGTTTTATGGTCTGACTTCCCTTAGCAGAGTGGGTGGTTTAGAGGACACCATGAAAGGCTCCGCCCTCAAGTAACACGGGTAGCTGTTTAAACGGTCCATACTTACACCCATACTGGCTGAAAATGGATGCAACTATTTGTATGAACTCGAGACAATTTTTGTGAAATATTTCGGCACCTAACAACTCTGTTTAAATTTTCAAGATTGCAATGGCATTAAATTAAAATTGAAAAGATAAGCGGACGAGCCCTAGCTTTCCTTCACCAGTGTTGAGTGGGTGAATCTACATGTTTGTTTTGTGTTTGAGTTGTGTGCGTCAAAGATCTTGCAATCGCAAGCAAATCATGGTTTGCAGATCATTCCATCCCTCTCTTGAGAAGATGTTGGCACAATGGTCTTCTTTCCCGATCTCCACGATCATGTCCCGATATCCTTCTTCTCACACTTTCCAGGAGAACCTGCTCTTCAAATCAGGTCCTCCTTAGCCATCATTCTCTTATCTCCCATACATCCCACCCTATGACCACACTTCTTCTTGGAATAGACCTCTCTCACATTCTGACGATCCTAAGGACATGAGAGAGTAAGTAGAATTAAGGATGGAAAATAGAGTAATCATTATTGACAGAAAAACACGATTTCCGATTACTATGGACTCCTAACCTCTTGAACCATCCATTACTCAGGTTGACTCTCTTCTTGAGTACGACCAATTTTCCTTCAACAATTCACGAGCAAACCAAAGTCAAGGTCAGATCGTAACGAGTATGAATAATCAATACTCTACTCGAGGTTACATGCCAGAATCACAACATATGGAGAATGATTATTTAATCACTAGTCATGAGATGTTTGAGGATGAGATTGCTCGAATTAATCCTAGAGCAGACACTTTAACTGAGAAAATATATAATCTCATCCAGTCTATGCAGAATTTAGAAGAAGTCAGGCCACCACCTTGCGAACCATTGAATCATCAAGTAACTCACAATCAGGCACATCCACCTCTGACCTTTAACCTCCCTACTGACCATATCACAGAAAATACCAAAAAATGAAAAAATAGAAAATCCAAAAAATGGACAATTCTGAAATGGAAGCATTTTGCAAAAATATGATCTTAGAGCTTCCATTGATCAAGACCATAGAATATGTGCCAGATCTTAAGTGATTTGTAAAGAGTCGAGTAAACCCTAAAAAGATGGGCAAGAAACGATCAAGGACTGAATATCATGCCATACATATGTCCAGTTCCTTGGTGATGAATCGAAAAACCAAAAGACACAAAGTCAAGCAGTTAACTCGGATCACATGTGAAATTGAGGATACATTATTTACTCATGTTCAGTTCGACGACAATTCTACATTAAACATCCTCCCCAAGTCCGTTTTTAACAAACTCAAACTCGGACAACTCAAAAATACTAGAGTGGTCGTTCAATTGCCTGATCGATCCATCAAAAGACCACGGGAGATTGTTTCGCTCATCGTAAACATTCGAGGTGACAAACACAAAGTGGACTTTATTGTCCTTGACATCGAGCACCGTGGAGGATTCTCTGAGTCTCCTATCATTTTAGGAAAGCCATTCTTAGCCTCCGCAAAGGCAATTGTGGATTATGAGACTCAGGAAATAAAGTTTCCGAACTTGAACCACATTGAACAGGCCCTCGATGATATTACCTGCTCTGAGGAAACCCGACTTGAAACTGGCAGTTTTGGGCAGGAGACAAATAGTTCATATGATTAGGCATCTCCTCACGGCACACAGATACAAACCCCAGGAGAGTCACCTAAAAGACTAACTGTTGGATAAACCTCTGATTCTCACCTTGATAGAGATCCTTTGCGGAACCAAGATTTTGGAGCTTATGAAGAATTGGACCATATTTCTGAGGATCATCACAATTATTTAAGTGGTCCAATCTTTGAGTCCACAGTAATTCATGAGATACTTGAACTGTACAAGGAACCAACTCAGGAAACCTTCGATGTCACCAACATTCATGATTATCTGGAGGTGACATCAACAACACCAACCAACAATCAAAAAGCCAGCAAGAACATGCTTCCTCGAGCAAAGTCGTGTATGACCCTACAAAAATTGGTCGACTTTTACGGGTATTCATCCGACTAAGAACTTATAAATGGCACACCGGTTACTCAAGATAGGGAGATAAAGACTATCCATCTTCCTCCTAATACTTCTCAAGGAAACAAACCGACCAATAAAGTCACGTTTGACCTTAGACACCAGGTGATTTCTGAAGAGTCATCGTTCGGTCCTGAAGTGATTCATCATGTAAGTGCAATAAGTACGGCTCTAATCCAAGGGCACTTACCTCTGGTTGATAATAGTTGGAGATCCTCTACGTACGACTGCTATTCTTCTAAGGACGACTCTGACGATGGCTGGTCTTCTTCATCCGCTCCCTCTTCACCACCCTCCACATTTCCATATTATCTTCCACCCCACTCCTGCAAGAAGGTCCATCGCAAACCTCCTTGACCTTGTACATCTGTAAATCTACCTGATTCCCCACTTGTAATTACCTGATCATACTTAGGCTGACCCGAGCCTAAGTATAGGGGGACCGATACCATTGTGTATACATCGCTTCTATTCTTTTCGCTCACACTCGACTGCCTCATTTCATTCTTTTCTTCTATGCTTAGTCCCTTAAAAGTCTAAATATAGGGGGCAGGCTGATTTCTTTTACTTTTTCGCTCAACTATATTTAGTACGAGATTTGTCTACATTTCACTTCGTGCCATGAGGACATTGCACAAGCTAAGTGTAGGGGTGTGTATATGTATATATTCTACTATATCCATATCTCGTACTTTAATGGTTTTCATCTAGCATCAGGGATGGGTCCAAGTAGTGTATATTATGTATATTATACTAAATTCTTTCTGTAAATAATTCATGTTTTTCAAAAAAAAACCAACAACAAATTTTAAAAAACAAAATAAAAAAACAAAAATCTTTTTGCATAAAAAAATCATCACTCATGGTCCTGCATTTCATGCATCCATACATTCCTTGGTTGGTATAATCCTGACACTTTCACTTTCACTCAAGGCTTGAGGATTTGAGGACACTTGATTTCTGAGATATTGAGAATCTGAGTTAACTATCCTTAGTCATTAGGGTTTTTGAAACTTAATAATCCACACTTCCCTAGTATTAAAGATTTGAGCACTATATTGCACTCTCCATCTCTACCTTCTAAAAGATTATGATAACACCACATTCATAACTGCATAATTGATGAGATGAGATGAGTTGAGTTATCACTTGAGGGACTAGGACTAGAGATTTGAGTTTAGACCTAATCTAATGATGCTCGAGGATGGGATAAAGTTAATGAAGGCTTCAAGAAACCTGAGTGTCAGCAAAACCCTAGCCAGTATGTGAACAAGTTCATATATTATCTCTTTGATATTTACCTATGTCCCAGGGTGTGATGAAACTTAATTGAATTGTTGGTCAGTGTGCGCCAACTTTTGGTAAAAGCAGTAGAGGTAGCCAAAAATAAAAGAAAAGAAAAGAAAGAAATGATCAAAGAAAAGCTCTATCATTACAGTCAAATTTGAAAGAGCTTCCACCATATAACGAGCGCTCCCAAACATTTTTCAAAGTGTCCACAAGGACCAAGCGCTAATTAGGACCAAGGAGTCAGTCTAGCACCATAAAAGGGCTCTGCATCGTATAGTGATACAAGTCTAGGTGTCGAAGGTATCTTACATACTCAAAAGAGACACACCCTGGTGTACTCTCAAAAAAACAAGTGCAGACGACTTCGAATTCTCTTGACGGACACATTGATCAACAAACTAAAAAAATACATGTGTTGAGTAATAATGCACTCGAGAGCCCCCCTTGTTCCAATGTGAGGGAGAGAAAAATAGTCACAATCCTATGCCCACCATCATCTGGTCGTCCATCTACATTTCAAGTCTGACAAACTAATGAGACGGTTGACTAAAGCAAGAATAGACTTATTCCCTAGTGTTGAGGATTAGGTCTAGAGGAGAGTCTCTTGGACTAGAAGTTTGAGTGATGCCTCTACTCAACTCTCATGAAATGCAGTACACTAAATTTCATATCCTTATATTTTTTGTACAAAAAGAGAGTCTGATAATTAGAGAAGTTGGATTCCTTCGGACTAGAGCATGGTTGAGCCTAGAATTTCAGGATCACATAAATTAAGGATCTTTGATGAATTGAGCCTTGAAAATTCACATGCATAGTCAGGGATTTATGCAACTACGACATTCATTCATTGATGCTCGGGGACGATCATGGTTTAAGTATAGGGGTATGATGAATCTCGTATTCATATTGCTAAAATTGGTCAATTAGGCTATGTTCTCCATAATTCATTTGCATTTAATCATTAATACAACATCATTAGCATTCATACATGTGTTAATAATATTTGCATTTCATCATGCATAATTGCATCAAAAAATCCAAGTGTAAATTAACCTAAAAAGCTGCACTTCTCCCTCATACAGTGTCCGATTTCGGTCTACTCACTTTTAAAGTACTCCATTTTCAAATACCTTCAAAACAAGATCAATGTCGTAAAATTCAGAACTCATATGTGAAAATTAGGTTTTGGGCCTCTTTTACGCGGTTTATCTTTTTGCTATTTTGACCTAAGTTTTTATGTACATAATTAATCCTTTTAATTTCATTTCTTCTTCATTTGTGTTCTTTGAGGAAAGTTTTATCAAGCATCAAAAAATCCATATCTATATCAAGATTGAAAATAAAGAAACTGATTGTGTCTGAGTGTTCATTGTGAGTATGTACAAAATTCTCGTATTTTATACTTCTATTTTATTTTCCTATTTTCTTATTTATTAAAAATCTGAAAAAAGATTAGTGTATAATTAATTTTCCTATATTTTATGATATTTTTTTCTATATTTTTATCCTCTTTTAAAACCACTAAAAAATTACAAAACCCTAAAAAGTCGGTTCTCTATACACTTGAAGACCACCAAAATACCACTTTATATAGATGTCCTCTTTTGCTCCTGATTCCTCATGAAAGTTGTACACCTCATCAAGATGAATAACTTTCGTGAAGGAAATTTTTCGATCTGAGATCTTTTCTATTTATTTTCTATTTTTCTTTCTCTTAGAATTTTATATTTTTTGGGTTGACAAGTGCAGCCCCATGGCGTGCCACGTGGCACCCCACTTATAACTCTCACCATGGTCACGTGCAGAGCACGTGACCCGTCACCTTCTACCCTGATCACGTGCTCCGCACGTGATCTCCTCTCCTACCCCTTTTGCCTGTAACGCATGCACCACCCACTCTTTCTGCCCTCATCCACAACGACTGCCGCTCCCACCTCCTCACCGACCGTTACAGTCACTCCTCATAACGCCCCTCCCACGTCTCCTTTAAAACACCTCCCTCGCCGGTCATCATCCCCCATCCACCAAATCTGACCCAAAATCAGAGAGAGCTAGTGCTACGCCATTGGGTGGTGACAGCACCCTGCGATCGCCGGCTAAGACCCTCCGAGGCGCTATCCACGGTTGTCCACGATCGTGCTACTCTGCTCCAAGCGAAGCTGAGCTTCAGACCACATCGCCGTCTCCTTGAAGAGAGCATCGAAGTGAGATTCTTCTTCTTCATTCTTCCAGGAGAATTCCTTTAACAGCCATCGCCACTCCAACCCTAGGACCCACCTTTGACTACGGTCGACTGTCCTTGCTCTACCACCGCCCTTGTGCGTTTGCCGTCCTTCTCAGCCCATGTGAAACCATTTTTGACCGCTCCTTGCCCTACGCGTCCGATGCATCCTCATGACCACCACCCTACTCTAGCCACCTTCGAGCTCCGCCTTGCACCGCCCCGGCCACAGCCTCGGCCCTACCGCTGTCGCGCCTTTAATCACCTCCGCCCCTGCAGCTCCCCATTAGCAATGCCCGCTGTTGGATCGGGGGATCCAATGGCTGCAATGTAGCAACGCGTTCCCCCCACCCCCCCAAGCCGCAGCCCCAGCCTTGAGGCTCAGGCATCCCGGACTGCCTATCGCCGCCACATCAAGGCTCGGACATCCGAGCCTTCGCCTCGATCAACCCCTCGAGGTTCGGACCCTCGAACCTGCGTCGAGCCTCCTTTCACCGCCACATAGTCTTGGCCATTTGAGCCTCAGCCTCGGGCATCCCAACCGTAGGCCCAAGCCCTGAGCCTCGCTGCTCATGTGCACGGCACGTGCTGCAAGGGCAAATTGTGCCCACGCCCTCGGAAGTCCCTGAAATTGTAATCAAGTCCCCCATCGGCCAAGGCATGTGTTTCGCACGTGCTACGTGGAGAAATTGCAGAAAGACCTAGGCAGATTGTTCTTATTGCAAATAAGTCCTCCAGGGAGCCAATTAAGAAGAAAACGTATTTTTTTATTGCATTTTAGTCCCTAGATATTTATTTTAAAATATCTTTCCCATCCGAACTCCTTTCTAGCGCATAATATGTTATTTTGAAGCTAATTTTATGCTCTATAATCTTATATCTTGTAGATCGATCAGAGAATATTTTTTGTGATTATTATTTGAGGAGCATTTTGATCTTTTTGTAGGCTGAAAATTGACTAATCTGCGCTATTTTATTGAGAAAATCGTTAATTTTTCTGTAGGGACTCAATTGAAAATATTTTACGAGATTAGTATTCTTTCAAGGACTGGAAATCATTATTTAACTAATTTAATCTATGAAGGGGGCTCATCTAGGGAAAATGAATTATTGATCATATTTTTGAGGAGTTAATTTTTGCAGGAGTACAAATTGATCTATTAATACTCTTGCTTGCATTGAGATTTCAATTGATTTGATCTGTGATTTATATTCGATAACTAATGGATAAATTTATTTTAGGATTGAATTTCATAAATCATAGATCCGGTGCTTCCCTGTTTATTTCTTTGCATTTGCATTGCATTGTATTATATTCTTCCAACACAGAAATTAATCGAATATTTAATTAATTATTTAAACTAATTTAAAGCTACACAACATTCAAAGATTGTGATTTTTGACGAACCGAATTTACCTCCTATACTACAACAATTCCTTATTATTAAAGTGGCGAATTTGATGCTCATCACCCACGTCGTCCTCGTCGGTGCCTCCATCATCGTCGTCTCTTCCTACTTCATGCACCATAAAACCTTAAACCAACTCCTCGACTTCGCCTGCGCCATCGAGAAGGAGCACGTCCGGGAGAGGGGAGCCATCGCTGAGGACGATGGGGATGCGCAACAACAGCAAAGTAGGTGACCGATTGCCAGGACGAGGGTCTCTGCAGTAGGTCACTAGGAGAGGAGCTCTGTGTCGCTGCCCGACGTCTCCATAGTGGACGGTTGGGAAGATAGGGAGAGGAAGGGCATGGGGGAGGCGGATGTGGACATGGTGATCCCACTGTGGTTGCCCAGGTTGAACATGTTGCAGGAGGGTAAGATTTCTTTTGGTTTTTTTATGTCGAAATGATTTGATTTTTTTGGGTGTGCTTGTGGGTGTTGTGATTTATTTGGGGATCACAGAAATAGCAATGAATGCGGATTTGAGAGTAGTAGGCGGATTAGTCATGAATTATGAGTTGATAATTGTTGGCATCTTTGATAATATAGGCCTACATGCTAAAGAGATACCCATTACAATTGTCTCATAGTACATGGTCGATCTCCTCTAGAGCGGTGCAATCAACGACTAATACATTGGTCGTTGAGTGCAAGCGTCGAGCTTGGATGATCGGATTCATTGTTGAACTTTGGAGCATTATTCATGCAATAAGTGCTGATCAAAAGTGTACAATGATAATTTGATTCAAGAGTTCCAAAAGTCATGATGTTCCTGTAGGGAGTGGTATGCTCCAGTATGATTACTTTTGTTTAGTTATGGAAAGAGGTATGGTCTTCTTAACTATGTTTAATCCACTGGCAACACTTGGTGGCATTCTTTATTCTTGGAGAGAAATTATACCTTGGGAGGTATAAGTTGTCTGATGCCTTCATTTATTTCCATTCCGGATTTTTCTTAGACATGCAACATAATAGTTATATGTCTTATCCATAGTTAAAATAAGTTAAAATAGAGTTACATATGCTTAGACCATCTTAAGAGATACTTAACTACTAAATGACTAAACTTGCATGTACACGTAATATTAATAAAAGCTTTCTTAGGATCATACATACATAATGAGGAGGGGGTTTACATGCATGTTCTAGTAAACAATTGTGCTCAATTTACAGAAGTTATATTACCTGCCTACCTACAGTCACTATGTTAAAAGCTTTCTTAGGATCATACACATATAATGAGGAGGGGGTTTACATGCATGTTCTAGTAAACAACTGTGATCAATTTTACAGAAGTTATATTATCTACCTACAGTCACTATGTTAAAATCATTATTTTGCTTGTGAATACATATCGTTCACTTTTCAATGGGGGTACTATATACAAATACGAGTTAATATCAATTGTTGTTGGATGGGTTTGTTTTAGATGGGTTGTAGAGTAACACCCCTATATGCTTAATCAAAATTGTGATGAGGTGAACCTCATAAGTCATATCTTTACAAGGTGGGATCTCAAATTGCTGAATAATATCATGTCCACATTTTTCCAAAAAAATCATACCTACATGGAGTTTTTGATCATCCTCTTTCTTAGGAAAAAGAGCCAATTCTTTGAGGTATTTAGCATAAATGATCTTGTTTATTTTCTTTCTTAATTGGCAAGGGTAAGACTGATTGTCCTTGTAAAATCACTCAGGTTTTTTGAGCTTCTTATTTTTTTAAAGGAAAAAGATAACAATTGGAGGTCATCAATCATCCAGCTTTTATATTAGAAAAATATAACGGTGATCAAATTTACAGTCATCCAGCTTTCTTGTAGACATTTTACATGAGAAAAGAGCCCCCTTTATTTCAACAGGTATCCTCTGCATTGCATAACTTATGCTAGCACCACGCATGAAAGCACTATTGTATATTAACTTCTCTTACCCATTATGTGTGTTTCAATGAATTCTTTGTTAATTTTTACCGTGTATATGACAATAATTTATCCGACTAAATAGTCATGCAAAAGGTTCAAGCTTCAGATATGTGATTACTAGGAATTTTAGATCAGTGGTTTCTTACTCCACTGATTTGATAAACAACACGTGCACAATTGTTCATACGCTGCTTGCATCCATGCTCTAGCATGAGATTCTGTGCAATTCGTCTATTTTATTTGGATTTTTATGCGATAATTTCACCTCTGTGGCTCGTAAAGGAATTCATGAGGAAATTTTCTTTACTCTGGCATATAGTTATGCATCAATGCCTGGGGAAGAATCACTGAATAAGTGGGACTCATTATAATTTATTTTTAGTAGGATATTTTCTAACATATTTCCTTATTCGCTTGAATGTTATACGTGTTAGAATTTAGAAGATTTCTATATTGATTGCTTTTAAAAAACACATTTTATGGATAGTAATCCCAAATCAAGTGGTGGTTATGATATTTAGCTCTCCATTTCTTCTTTTCCACTCTTTGATTCATTAGCAAACAGGAGATGAAAAAGACATAATTATTGTAAAAAGAATCTGTTGGCATAAGTTTTCCAATCCTGATGTTCACAGTTCTAGAAATGGATATACATCGACAAAGACTAAGATTGCATATATATGATCTCTCATTGTTGGAATAAAGAATGGAACCCCAACCCCCACAAAAGGTTGGTTTCTATCCGAACCATGTTTCTTTTTGGCTTATCAGTTTAATATATCTGCCCGCAACACATCAAAGATAAAAAGGAACTCATGCTTTTGTTGGGTGTGCAACAACATAAAATAGGCTATGGAAACATTATAATTCAGCTTCTGTAGAGGCAAGGCAGTTGATAAAAATCAGACCTTTCTTACGTAGCTTTAGATTCGAAATGGTCGTTATTGTAGGCCAATTTTACAGTGGTCAAAAAGCAGAGTTATATATGGATATTGGTTAACATAGGAGAATATATTTGTTGCGCAACATATCTAGATGGGTGCTCGTAATCTTGATTGGGTCCAACGCTGCTGCAAGGTAATTTACTTTTATTTAGTAATTAATATAATTTATTTTTTTCATCCAGAATCCACGTCAACACACTTTAAATTGTTATACGAGTATTGTACATCATTTTGTATGTATATGCTTAGGAAACAATACATCATGGACTTCGATCTCAATTTATGTTTTCACGCTTGTACAATATATGTCGAACTGATCTACGAATAGTGTGGGAGTGAGCAATGAACTGGGTGCTGGTCATGCGAAGGCCATAACGTTCTCGATAGTGGATGACAATGATGTCCTTCATAATTGGGAGATTCTTATTGTACTCTCAGAGCCACCATTATCACTGCTCAAGGTTATAAGGGCACCATATTCTCAAGTACTCACGATGGCGACCATTCATGTATGTGCTATTTACAATATATACTCCCTTAATGTATCTTCTAACATAACTTAGGGAGTATCATGTAATGGACAAATGGTTGTATATTGGAGAGAGAGAGAGATGTACTTATGATTGTATGTGATTCTCATGTGATATTTTTGAGTTTTCGTTGAGATGCTTGATTAATGCTTTCTTTGAGAAACTTAATTAGAAATTAATTTCTAGTTGTAATGGAAAAGTGATTTATTTCTAGTTATGATTAATTGATATTATGGATTTTTACCTGGCAGATCCTGTAATCTTTGTCAATATCTCCACGACCTTCGAAACAACCTAATTCCTCCCTCGACCCCGTAGGGGGTGTTTGGATAGTGGGTTTAGGTGGATTAAACTGATTGCAGGTAACCTATTTTTGGGTTTTTGGTGTTTGGATAGAGGGTTAAACTGGGGGTGGGTTAGAAGTGGGTTTGGGGTGATGTGATTGTATTAAAGTTTGAAAAAGTGAGAAGTTATTGTGATGTGATTGTATTGGAGTTTGAAAAAGTGAGTAGAAGTGGAGTAGTTTATAATTTTTATATGATATGATGGTATAATATATTATTTTTTGATGGAATTGATGATGGAGATTTGATTTATTTAATTTTTTTAAAAAGATAAAAAGTGGGACCCACGTGGAGGGAGAAAATAACCCGATACAAGAACACACCCGTAAACTTGTTAACCCTTATCCTACCGACCACACGATTAACCCCCATCCATTTGTCTGTTAAATGTAACCACATTCCGTTTAAAATAGGTGCATATTACCCAATTTCTTTACCAAATTTACAGAAGATGCCCTCTTGCCCCCCAAGCAAGCCTTCCACCTGGTGGATAACCCCCCTTGCCACAGCCCCAACCACCTCCCCGGCCTCCACCACCGCAGCATCGCAGTCAACGAACACCCTCCCTCATCTCGGGCGTGTAGGACCCCCATCTCCGCTGGCAGGAAGTCGAAACCACAAACAGAGATAACCAGAGCCCCCCTTCTCAACAGCATTTTCAACGACATACTCGAACTCGACGACCTCCTCTCCCAGTCCAGCATCACCATCCCTCCCTCCATCCGCTCCATCAGCGCCAAACCCACGATCCCGATCTCTGCGTCCACGGTACCTCCCAATTGCGATGCTAATTATGTCCTCGTCACGATGATCCTGTCCATCAGGAAGCACACGCAGCACGCCGCAACTGTCGCCCATTTGAATTCGAGGCTCACAAGCCTCGATACCGACGTGGTCATCGCGTTGAAGGGGTGCACTAAGGACGACTATGCCGGGGCACTCGCGGCACTGGACAACGCCGAGAGCAGCCTGGCGAGAAAGGATCTGGCGGCATTGAAGATCGAGCTGAGCGCAGTGCTGAGCGGGTACGACTTTTTTTTTTTTTGAATGACGAGCGGGTACGACTTTTGCGAGGAGTTCACGCAGCTCTCGTTTGTCGGGTCCCCCGTGGCCAAGTACAACCAGAAGCTCATGGACCAGGAGAATGGGTACGCCTCTCGTATTACCGTGGATCCATGATTTACTCCGTTATAGTGAGAAAGGATTTCGCTATGTTTTTTCAAATAGTTCCGTAACATTATCATTTTTCAGTCAGATCAAGTATTTTTATGCACTGCCAAGCGGAAGGGACGACTTGCGTGTTTTGGACCCATACTTGAATCCCGAGTTCGAGTATTTAGTAGGAAGGTGCTGGAGCACAGGGTCGTTGGGTGCTTTGTGAGCCACTGCGGGTGTCGAGGAGGTGGGCACGGAGCAGGGAGAGGGTGTGGGCGGGGGTGCTGTTCGAGAGGAGGACGCAGTGGAGGGAGGGGTGGGCGAGGAGGTGAGCGCGGAGGAGGTAGGGAGCGAGGGCACCGGAGCCGAGGAGGAGGAGGGAGGGGAGAGGAGGGTGGTTTGATTAACTCGTTTTTAACCTAAGCAAGTTAACTCAAGATATGTCAATTTAACGGCAGGGTTCGGAGATAAGACGGAGCAAGTTTACGGGGTCGAGGAAGGAACTAGGTTGTTTCAAATGTCGTGGAGGTAATTGACAAAGATTATAGGGGCTACCGGGTAAAAATCCCTTGATATTAATAGCTTCTTCAAATGTCATAATTCGGGGTTACTTTTAACATCATAACCAATAATTATGGCCATGGATTTCTGTCACAACATTCTATGGTGGCAGATTTTCTTGTGGCCGAATTCTTTAACGACGAGGTTTTTGGTGGCAGCTTTATGGTGACGGAATATTCATCACAAAATGTTTTCTGCCACCAAGAAGTGATTCTGTCGCCTAAGATCTGTCGCCACAAGTCCTATTTGCTGATAGTGTACGATTTGATGCTGAAGGAGAGAGGGTGGAGCTCCTCCTCTGAGTTGTCCAGTGCTTCTTCTCCTCAAACAGAGAGCTACAAGTGTAGACATGTTTCGAGTGTAGTGCTCAGCCGGAGCTTAGCATTTAGGGTCCGAAATAGGTTCAGAGTTTGGAGACTCGGAAGGGGGTGAATAGGTGTGATATGCTCGTGATATGGTGAGGGATGGGAGTTTTGCTCCGACTGATGTACGTGGTTGGAGGGAGGTTAGAGTTTTTGGGATAGCCAGGGAAGTGAGAGAGAGTGAGGAGATTTGTGAATAATCGATCAATAGAGAAGGAGATTATTGGATGGATTACAGAGAGGTGAATATCAATGGAAAGAAAAACGAAGAAGACAAGGAAGGAAAATGATACCTAGAAGTGAGATGAATTGTGTAGGATGTGTGCGCCTGGGAGTTGAGTGTGTACTCAATGACGACCTCAGCGAGCAGCATCTGCGAAACATCAAAGTGCCGGAGTCTTCGTTGTAGGTGTTGGAGCGGAGAAAAATTCGTCCAGAAGGTATATTTCCAAACATATTGGCCATATACGGTCGCCAATATGTTTTTTTGTTATGTACCGTAGGCTTTATCCTTAAAGTTTTCATATGTTACATACAAGTGAAAGCCACCTCTTGAAGATAGCCGCCTCTTTAAAAGACGGCTTTCCCCTTGGAGTTTTTGTTGCACATACCACTGAGAGCCGCTTCTTGAAGAGACGGCTTTGGCTAAAATCAAAGACGTTTCTTCAATAAGCGGCTTACATATGGTACATAACAAAAAATATTACCGACTGTATATAGCCAATATGTTTCAAAACATACCTCCCGGAGGAATTTTCCTCCGTTGGAGTGGCTGGACCACACGAAGAAAGAGGAATTGACTCGTCTTGAACCCAAGTGAACTCCTGTCCCAAGAACAAAAAGGGGCAGCTGGAGTTTATCCCTATAGAGCTCAATTTCGGAATCAAAATGGGCATAAATAGGAAGCATCATCATGGGGGCTCAGGTGGTTTTCTGGCGAGGTTTGGTTGATGGGAGGTACGAGGTACTCGACATGATAGAATGGGTCTCAAATCGATGTTGTGCAGTGGTGGCTTTGGCTTATTATAGTTGCACTGAGGTAGTGAGATGGGGGTGGGGTCAACTTTGGTTTCAAAATGGTGGTTGGTGGCACAATATGTCAGGTACAAAGAGTATGAGGTGATTGGATATGGATTTAATGGTACTCCATGAGAATTACGTGCTCTGCTAGGATGTGAAGGAGTGCATGGTGGTAGAGATGGTGATGAGATGGACAATACATTAATCATATCCTTGATAATTAAATTATATTTAATTATCTTAGATAATCATCCTCATGTGTCTAAATAATATAAATATGATACATATTTCATCATCAATTTCTCAATGCTCAGATACATTATCAACAATAGAATTATTTTCGAACTCTTTAAAAAATAATATGCTTTCTCCGCAGATGCTTGGAGATAAGGACATGTCGACTGTACATTCCATGTATAGTGACTTGGATATTGAGATCATATCTCAAATCCAGGTCTAAAGGACATCTCAATGGTGTTTGATTAAATCAAACTGTAATTCTAATATTCTCATTGCATCTGAATCACAACGTCCAACATCTAAAAATTGAATTACTAATATATTGAGATGAGTCACTAAAATCCAAACATTTTTCATCACTACCTTGAAATGGAAGTGTCATGCTTATACAATCGTTTACGACCACATCATTCTCGAGTATTCCTAATACCCGTACACCATGCATACTGGAAGATCTAAAATAAAATCGAAGTTTTAGATCATATTTGAATTGTCTTTTTCAGAGTTTTATCATTAAGTTTGTATCGACCGTATGCTTTCCAAAAGCATATATCATACCTATAAATTCTTGTCATGTTTCCAATGCAAGATAAATCGTGCATGGATTTGATCGGTCTCAATACCTCATGAGTCGTCTCATGTAATCCGATTCAGTACTTAACCTGTATGATCCTTCGAGAGATCGTATTTCTCATATGCCCTTGTATGCACATCAGCTCGTCTTTGTATAAATCTTGATTAGGTCATCAACCTAATGATCTATCTAATGTACATACTTAGATATATAGTAATATATCTGCCTCTAGTCAGAGGATACGTGCATATGTCGTGACAACATACGACATAGGTCTTGGTTATCTCGATCTTGTTAAGTCAATTCTTTGACCTAATTTATCTGACACCTCTGAATCTCTATTCCTATGCAAAGGACCTGCATCAAGAGATCGATCAAATATCAGGCTTTAGAGAGGGATTGCCATCTCCTTCTCAGGTTGGAGATCATTTCTTAAAAATCACTTGAACGATGTTTGAAGAGTCCTCAAATCTAATTCTTTAGATATCATCCACGCACCAATCTCTATGATTCAACCATTGAAACAACAATTGTATGATTATTAAGATGGCCACAATACGTAACCCTAATTGTATTAAAGGAACTTATTAGTGCATTCATTCATTTAATCTTAGATAAAGTGTGAAATAAATCAATAGCTTTTATTGATATCAAAGATTACACTAACAGTTATTGTAGGAATGGCTCGTCCTGAACTCACATGGCTAACATGGGGGATGTTTGTCTTTGTGTGTGCATGTGCATGTGTGTGACGGATCGAATTTTGGTAAAGATCCGATCCAATTCATAGTTTGACAAATTCCAAAAATTCCAATATGATCCAATATATTTCGATAAAACCGATCTAATCCAATAGCATCAGATTGGATGGATTATGAATTTTATCCGATCCGTGTAAACTCCTACTTAGAAGCGTCGAAGTAGGACCAACAATCTAACATCACCGTTAACTTGGAAGCATACTCCGTGATTCACGTGTCCGGACTACATTGGAACCATTCCTGCTCCAGAAAATCAGATTTCAAAATATCACTTCCTTGCAAATGCGGATTCCCATTTTCTGGAATGTTACATGATTTGGATCTTAATAAACTCCATCATCGAAGAAGAGAGGTTTTTCGAGCTGACCTGGATTAATAAATTCCATTTCATAACTACCTTCGATTTAAATCTTGTAAGAAAATCGCTGCTTTAAAAGAGAGAATTTCCTCACAGGAGAATGATAATCCATTTTTTCATTATCAAGGATGATCTGCTTGATGTACGTGATCTTGGATCTCCCCATGGCTCTCAAGCGGCATATATTGTGCCATGATGGCTCTTACCTCAGAGTCCATGTATGCCTGAAACAGAGTTTGCTCGATTTACTATGATTTTTAAAAGAAAAAAGGAGGTCATTAAAATGCACAACTTTTAAAAGTAACCAACAGATAACTAGAATTATTCAAATGGGGGAGGAAATGTGTACTATCTGACCTATTGTCATTGCAAGAAGCAATAAGGGGCATCCCCTTTTCCGAATTGTGTCCTTTGCACATTCCTGGTTGGCATCTCTTCATGAAGTGCACCTTCCTATGTCTATTGACGTTTCACTAGTACATGAGCATCTCTTGTACAAAATTCATAATCCTAAAGGCTTCTCTTGTTGCTTTCGACAGGAGGGTGTTGGGGTAAGACAGCATTGGTGCATTGGAGTGTAGGTGGTTTATTGGTTACATAAAAATATATTTCCTCTAGATATATATGCAATTTTGGCAGAGAACCTTGCCATGACATCGACTAATGGTACCGTGTATTATTGAGAAACACCGATTAAAACACAAATGTAACAATTAAAGAAAGAAGGATTTGGTTGCTAAATCATACCAATTTCTCAGTTGTTCTTTTGTTTCTAATCTTTACAAGCCATGGTTGGTCCCAAGCCAGGGTAAATGACAGTTGTGTGTCAGGTAGCCTACAACCATCGCAAAAGTGACAAATTCCCTAACAGTGTTCTTAAAAAGCGCAATATTTAGGAATGTCTCAAAACAGTCGGATCTTTTCAACATGAATTTAAGCAAACATTTGGATTTCATTAGAGCATTCCCTACTAGCAACAAGTTGCATCGGAATGTAATGAGAAATTAGCAAGGGTAAGGATTCTCTCTTGAGGAACACATGTGAGTAAATAAGCTAGTTCCAATGCATCGCCTCAGGATGTATTCTAAAATTTGCAACGATTCTCACATGAGGGACGTATTCGAGTACAGAAGTTAGTCCAAAAGGGGTCACAAAAGAAGTTGCGGATAGGTAGTTGGAATATTGGCACTTTGACCACCAAATCGATGGAGATAGTAGATACGATGAAAAGAAGATTCAGATACTGTATCTCCAAGAGACAAAATGGGTTGAGAATGCAAGGGAGATCGAGAAGACATGCTTTAAGTTATGACATTCAGGTAAAAAGGACATAAATGTTGTTAGAGTGATTGTTCAGAAGGATTTTAAGGATAGTGTGGTAGATGTGCAAAGAATTGAGAATTGGATTATTTTGCTAAAATTGGTGTTTGAAGAAGAAATTATGAATATCATCTCAGTTTATACACCAAATTGATTTAGAGGAAAGGATTAAACGAGTTTTTTGGGAGGATTTGGATAAGATTATGGAAGAAATCCCACAAAGAGAGGTGACTTTCCTAGGTGAAAATCTTAATGGACATGTGGGAGACGATGGTTCAAGGTATGCTAGTGTTCATGGAGGCCATGGTTTTGGAAATAGAAATGAAAATGGAAGAGTCATTCTAGATTTTGTAAATACTTATGATCTTTTCATGGAAAACACTCTCTTCAAGAAGGAGCATTTAATTACTTATAATAGTGGCCTGACTAGAACCCAAATAGATTAATTTGTGTTGAGAAGAGATCGGTTGTGATGCAAAGACTGCAAAGTAATCCCAGGAGAGAGTGCGACAACTCAGCATTGCTTGTTAGTCATGGATGTGCAAATAAAAGGGTTGGCAAAGAAAAGGATGGTTCCCAAGATCATTAGAATTATATGGTGAAATCTTCAATTGAAGCAATCAAGTTTCATGCAGAAGATTTTAAAAGACTTATTTTGGAATTGTAATGGAAGTGCAAACGAGATGTGGGAGGCAGTAGCATCTTGTATCTGAAGGGTAGCCAAAGAGATGCTAGGCGAGTCAAAGAGAGGAATTTTAGTCAAGGAGGCTTGGTGGTGGACTGAAAGAGGGGGGCAAGAGAAGCTTAAAATTAAAAGCATGGATTATGATTTCGTGGAATTTCGATGAAATTTCGATTTTGATGGGTCTGGTCATTTGAAACTCGCATGTATATCCAGTTTCTCAGATTTCGGGCACGATGGACTAAAATCTCGAAAAGATATCACTACATCTCGATGTCTCGTTCAAGATTAGGAAACTTTCATTTAAAAGTACTCACTTGAGAGAAATAAGACCGAAATTTCGATTGAGTTGAGTGCAATTCGTGTCATTCTGTTGTTGTGTACTCATTTGGGTTGTTGCTTCTTCTCCAACGCCATTTTCTTCCTTCTTCTTGAGGTAAACTCAAATCTTCTTCAATTTATAGATATACGAGTGAATTTTTTGAGGGTTTTTCTTTCTCTAATGTTGATATAGCATATTGTGGTGTTTTTATGGGTAGATTTTGAATATTTGTGAGATTTAGGGAATACAAATTTGGGGTTTTTCATGTAGAATCATGATGAATTTTGAAAAAGTATAAACTCAGATCTCATCTTTAACATGTAGAAAACAAGATTTTGAAAACTTCTGTGAGATATATAAAAGGTAAATTTGAGGCTTGTGTGTTTTATTGTAGAATAATAATGAGTTTTCAAAGGAGAAACTCAGATCTTAAGTTTAAAACTTAGAAAACAAGATTATGAAAAAATTAATAATAATTGATTAATTCTAAAAATCAAAATTTATCTACTAATCATTTACATGTTTTGTGTCTCTTATGTGATTTTTCTTGAAATTGGTCCATGTATCTCTAGATCTAAGATGTTTTTGCCTACAAATAGGAACATAGAAATCTATATACAATTTTAAACACCACATATACAGAACTTTATGCATGTTAAGTATTAGAAAAATTATAAATATATTACATCCGAAAATTAAAACTAAAAAAAGTAGCAAATACTTAATTGTTCTCATTGTATAGCTCATGAATGATTGTTCTGCAATTTCCTCACAGGTTTCGGTGATCATCGTCATGGCCTCACAATCCGGAACGAGATTAATAGTTCTAAGGATCGGAGGGATTTCAGTGAGGACATTGGTTGGAGGTATTGTCACCGCTCCTTATGGCAACAAGGTCAAACCACAATACAACTTATGTGGGAAGAGGTTGAGGGAAGGGGGATTACGAGGATGAAGCAACATCTTGTTGGCAACAATAAGAATGTTACCAAGTGCATGCATTGTCCCAAAGATGTGAGGGACATGATGAAGGCTAGCTTGGAAGGGAAGAATGACAAGGATACAGAGAGGGCTAAGGAGGGATGAACAATTCAAGGAGCTCATGTTTAAGAAAGAGTTCAACATCCTCTCTGATTTAGACGATGATGACTCTGTCTACTCTATTGATATTCAGACTACATCGGAGAGGAGAGCATAAAGGAGGGCAACAAAAGAATCTATGAGAAGTGAGTTCGAAGGAGAAAACTCGATGGTGCACGACACGGCTTCTATGGTACCAGTGGCAGTGGGAGTAGTTCTTGAGATGCACCGGTACCACCACCCACCAAAAAACACAAGGGGAAGGGATTGAAACCCTTCTTGACAAGGATTGGGTCTATGCAATACAAGCTAACTAAGGATCCGAGGCAAAAGACAGTGAAGGGTGTGATCACTGATGCATGAGAGAGTAGGTAAGGCCATCAGCAGGCTCTTTTTGGGGAAGCATTCCAGTAAACGTTGCTAGTGGATCATTTTTGCAGCATGCCATCGACGAGATCATCGCAACAGGATTGTGAGTGAATGGTCCCACATCCTACGAGATAATAAACAAGTTATCTCGGGATGGAGGAGGAGAAGAACGAGTACATCACTAAACTAAGGATATGGCCAGAGTACGAGGTGATGTCGATGCCCAATGGGTGGACGAGCTACACAAGGAACCAGATCATCAACTTCCTCGTTTAGTACGACGGGAAGATTTTTTTTGAAATCCATCGATGCATCCGATCATGTGAATTACAAGTACCTGCTGAAGTTGATGGACATCATCAGGGATGTTGGGAAGAGAACATTGTCCAGATTGTCACGGATAATGGTAGCAACTTCAAGAAAGTAGGTGAAACAATAATGAAGTTAGCAGCTACGACATTTTTTAGATACCGTGTGTTGCACATTGTATTGATTTGATTATGAAGGACTTCAGCAAGAGGAGGTTGTTCTCAAAGGTGGTGGAGCAAGCGCGGACGATCACCACCTTCATTTATAAACATTCTAAGGTGTTGGCTTTGATGAGGCAGATGTGCAATGGTGAACTGGTGAGGCTTGCCCTCGCACGCTTCGCAACCAATTTTATAGCATTGCAAAGACTTTAACAAAACAAGACATGATTGAAAATCATGTGTTGATAAGGTAAATGGTTCGAGATACTTAAAGCTCGAACAGAAGGAGGGAGGAAAGTGGAGACATTGATCAATGATCTTCACTTCTCGGACGACATGACCCAAGTCACGAAGATAATGGATCTGGTTGTATATGCATTGCAGATCGTCGATGGTGACAAAAAGCCAATCATGGGAGTGATCTACGAGGCAATGTGTTGCATTAGAGAGAAGGTCAGAGAAGTAGTTGGGAAAGGATGCAAAGCATGGTTGGATATCATAGACGAACGTTGGTCTAAGATGCTTTCGCATCCTCTTCATAATGTCGGTATGTATAAAATCTATTCTTTAATTTCTGATAGCACTTTTGATGGATCAAATCTGAGAATTATGCATGCTTGTGTCTAGCTTATTACTTCAATCCCAAGTGCCATTACAAGAACAAACTTAGTACAAATGTTGATCTTCTAGCAGCTGCATGAATAAGGTAATTTGGAATCTACACTCTAGAGTGGGTTTACATTTCCACGTAGTCCAACAAAATATTCATTGGAAGTATTATGTGACAATTTATGACTTCAAACAATGTGCAGTTCAAGTACTTTATGGATACTTTGGGGTCCTTCGGTAGAATTACCGTGGTTAATGGACGTGGCAATACTCTTCCTGGTAAGGATGAATAGGTCAACTGATTGTGTTGTGACGTATTAGTACTATTTACTATAATTGATTTATCTCCTTTAGATTTTCCGCAGTCGAATGGTGGTTACTGTACGGGATTGAAGCTCCAAGCCTACGAATCTCAAATTGCATTTGATGGTGGTTATGAGAGGAACTGGAGTACATTCAACATGATCCATCCAAAGAGACAGAATAGGTTGGGAAAACAAAATGAATAAATAAATAGGACTCTATTTTTTGTCCTTTAATTAAATTAAGGTCAAGTTAATTTTATTGAGTCCATTGCAATTTTATTTTAAATGAAGAGATCGCATTTGGTCTCAAATCAAATTAGTTAGTCAGTTATAGTAAGTAATTAGCCGGTTAAAGATATTTAGAGTCTATTTACAATCAACTAGGATAAGTTAGAATTTGAAAATTTATTCGCTTTCTATTTTTGTAATCCCTCCCCTCATAAATAAAGGGGATGATAGACTAGTTTTAGTTAAAAATTCAGAGTCAATTAAAATTTGAGATTTATCTCGTATCTCTCCTCTTACTTCTTCTCCCTTCATGCGACCTCTATACTTCCTCTCCAAATCCCTCACAATCGACGAGCCTTCTCTTCTTTCACCCTCCGATTTGTTCCACCAAATATTTTTCCATCATTAAAATTTAATTTTTCAACGTTGCAAATTCTCATATATATCAATTAGTATCGGAGCATGACCTACAAATTGTCCTCACGATCTGATGATCCGTACAGATGTTTGCGCAGACACCTAATGAAAGAATCTCGTTCAACGGAATGCAAACAATGTGTTGAAGAAGCCTATAACAAAGAGTTGATGTCCATATAGCTCAAATTAGTTGAGTCTATGAGAGTTGGCTGCAGATTTTAGACCCTATGAATCGTTGGATTGACTTCACCACCATCTATGATAATACGGCCACCCGAAGTCGATGTCCAAGAGGTTCAGGAACCTCCTCCCACTTCCCCAACATAGTTGCCACCATTGTCTAAGCATTCGCAGGTATCTCCCCTACCACCATCGCCAACTCCAGCTCCAACACCTACTGTTCTAATCCCTCTATAACTCACACCACCACCTTCCCCGCCCACAAAAATGCCACCAATACAACCCCTTCCAACCCTATAATCACCTTCTCTAGTTCCATTACCTCCACCAGTCATCCCAATGCCGGCAATGGCATCGGCACGGCCTCCCCACAACTCGCCCCCCCCCCCCACCCTCTGCTCTAGCCACATCCATTGCTCCCGCCACCCCAACACCATAACCCCCGCCTATACATCGTCGCATAACCTCAAGCCCAGTCAGTGTTGCAAGTATAGCCGTCACCACCGCTTTCTACTCCTCCATTGTTGTTGCCATCGTCGAATGCCTTCAAATCGAAGACGAATTTACCAATTATGTCACCGCCATGTTCGGCTAAAGAGGAAGAAAACCCTGACTCGTTCAAGAGGGAAGAGAATGTTTATATTGGGAATCATTGTGCCCCATAACTTTAATGATTGGAGGTTGATTTGGCAGATTTTCAAAGGAACCCCTCCTTCAAAAATAATTTATTCTAAGAGAAAACTTGATGGGAACTTAAGAGGAAATATTTTGCTTGAAAGGGTAGGAAAATTACGATAGACCCTCCAATTGAGAAGACCTAGTACAAACGTAATGCTGAATTGAGAAAGAAAGAAATGAAATTAGAGCAAATTGTTCTACGAATTCAAGAAAGCTTCTCCGACTCCACAATAGAAAAACAAAACCATTCAACAGAAGATGAGTTTTTCAAAGTAGCAGAAAGCTGATGCAGCATAAAACAAATAAATAGGGTTTTATTTTTCATCTGTTAATTAAATAAGGGTCAAGTCAATTTTATTTAGTATATTGCAATTTCATTTTAAATAAAGAGATCGCATGTGATCTCAAATCAAATTAGTTAGTCGATTATAATAAGTAATTAGTCGATTAGAGATATTTAGAGCCTACTGAGAGTCAATTAGGATAAGTTGGGATTTGAAAATTTATTCACTTTCTATTTTTGTAATCCCTCCCCTTATATATAAAGGGCATGGTAGTATAGTGTAAAATTAAAAATAAGAGTTAATTAAAATTTGAGATTTATCTCCTTTTATCTCTCCCTTCTCTCTCGAAGTGATCTCGACACTTCCTCTCCAAATCCCTCGCAATCGATGAGCCTTCTCTTCTTCCTCCCTCTAAAATTCTTCGACCAAATATTTTTCCACCATCAAAAAAATATTTTTCACCATTGGAATTTTCTTTATTTGCATCATTATTGTATGGGATTGAAGCTCCCAACCTACGAATCTCAAAATGCATCTGTTGGTAGTTGTGAGAGGAACTGGAGTATATTCAACCTGATCCATCAGAAGAGACAGAACAGGTTGGGAGAATAGAAGCTCCATGATCTTGTCTACGTGTAGTACAACTTGAGGCTAAAGATGAAACATGCAAGGATATCCATGACAAAGTGGACTACACAGACCCTATTGATCTAGCATACATTTTCAAAATGCACGATGATGATGCAGATGAAGATGTTCTCCAGAGGCGGATGGATTCCAATGGTGCCCCGGTGCTCGATCAATTGGGAGGAAGATCGAATCTGAATATAAGCTAGCGAATGGGAGCAGATGTTTGTGACTATATGGCTAGATCCGGGCGGATGACGGACCCTCTTGGAAGGTTGGAGGCAGAGCTTAATGCAGTTGTTGATGGCATTCTCTCAACTGGTTCAAAATCCAAATCAAAGGATGATAGTGGAGATGATGATGTTGTTGTTGTTGTTGATGATCGTGGTGGATCTGATCAGGGAAAACATATTAAGGGGGTCAGTAGAGGGGGGTCAGCAGGGGGTGGCCGTGGACCACATGATACAAGATTCGAGGAAGGGCTCCACAAGGGATATCAATCTGGGTCTACCCATCGGGTACCCAACCTGAACCCGCCCCATTTAAGAACCTGAAGGCTGAAACCCATCCTGTGTATTGTTGGATGGGTTTGGATTTTAACTACAGTACCGATGCGGGTATGTATTTGGGTTTGGGGTTACCTCGTGGGTATCTAAACCCAAACCCTTCCCAAACTCGATATATACAAACATACATACATACATATACATATATACAAGATTCGAGGAAGGGCTCCACAAGGGATATCAATCTGGGTCTACCCATCGGGTACCCAACCTGAACCCGCCCCATTTAAGAACCTGAAGGCTGAAACCCATCCTGTGTATTGTTGGATGGGTTTGGATTTTAACTACAGTACCGATGCGGGTATGTATTTGGGTTTGGGGTTACCTCGTGGGTATCTAAACCCAAACCCTTCCCAAACTCGATATATACAAACATACATACATACATATACATATATACACACATATGTTCAAACTTACATAAAGTTATTGTTAGGAGTAGATAAAGTTATTGTTTAGAATCTTACCTTGATAAATAAGATTGCAGTAGATACAACGATGCATTTAGAATTACAACTTTCTTAAAGTTATTATTTAGAAATTTATAATCCTAGTGTGATAGAATGCTAAAAAATAGAATGGTGATGAAATAAAAAGGAGTGAGTGTACCGTGTAACAAAATACTAGAAAATAGAATAATGCATTTGGTTATATGAATGCTGGAATAAAGTGGTTGTAGAAGAATGGTGATTGAGAAATTTAGGATTGGTACTCAGTTAATAATCAATGAATTTATAATTCAAAAGATTGAAGTTTATTTTAAATTGTAATTGCGACAATTCCACTAGTTGTAATTTATTTTAGTAATATTAAGATGTTTCTCTTTGGTATCCTATATGATTACTTTTGTTCATGACAAATATTACTTTTTAATATATTACGAGTTGTTTGTTTCTTTTTAGATTAATTATAAAAAACATGTAATATAAGAAATGACTAATTGTATAATTGATTACAATAGTAGACTATCAAGTTATCACCTAGGACATAATCAAAAAACTGAAAATTTACGTAATTTTCTCCCATCCTATATTTTATAACATTCGTCATTATAAATTATATTAAGGATTTTTATGCCTTGATATCTTAGATATTGTCAATATGATCGTATATGACTTGTTTTATCTATCTTGATGTGAAATTATATAGATGGGTATCTAGTAGATAGATGGGTACCTGCTAGGGACTACCCATTTAATAAATGGACGGGTTCGGGTAACGCATTTATAAATGGGTATGGGTATGAGAATATTGATACCCCTCAATCCCACCCACTGAGATCATAGGCTCCACACAGGGCGTGAATATATGGAGCTACAGACGAACACACGTAGACAATTTGTCCCAAGTCCGAGTCTGGGACCTGCGAATTATGAAGCATACGGACGTGGACATCATACTACGGACAACTACATGGATGATTTGATACCATATATAGGTTCCTTGATCTGCATGGACATTGACATCCCATATCGTGGAGCAATACCAAGTCCCCTAGGCGGATATAGATCATCTCATGATGATAGATCAAATGGCATCATCCCACAATACTTTCATGCTCATCCTCCTTAGGCGCATACACCTCCATCATATGGTTCCAACGGGTATGGATATAGTAGCTACAACGGTGAAAACTATCAAGGCAGCTAGCCCGAGCAGAGTCAAGGCAGCTATTTTGGTAGTGACAGTTATGTTATCTTTCCCGACTTCTACACGGTCGTGCCTTCTCCTCCTCTGCAGAGATCGTCTCATACTCTGTCGTCGTCATCTTGGGGATCTCAAGCTAGTACTTCGCAACTTCATCGTGCCCCTCATGATATTGGATCTAGTGATGCTTATCCTCGTCTTGGGATATACACAGGCATCGATGACCATCAGTAGAGGCAGTATGTGATGGATTACAAGGCCATGTAGTCATACATGACATGGGAGAACTACTGTGAGTTCATTAAGTCCGCGATGCGCTATAAGAGATAATAAGGAAGGGAGAGTGATACAGATCCACCATGTAACTCTTGGTTCTGAACTCATGACCATGTAATATCTTTTATTGCATTAATCATTAATCATTGTTGTAAAAGTCAGCCGACTAGTCAAGTCGGTAGGGTGGTTGACTGACTATTGATCAATCGGTCAATAATTGGTCAGCCGACTACTCGGTTGATTGGGTCGACTAGTCGACCAATTTTTGCATAGAGATCATGATTTTTTTACTTTTTTTAAACGCCTACTTATTCTAGTATACTTAATGTCTTATTTTAATCTAATTACTTATTTTATTTTATTATGATACTATAGAAAATGTATAAATCACTATAAATACATAAGAATATATGTATAGCAAATAGTTTATATATATATATATATTAAATAATTAAAAATTCAAAACCGACTAAAGGTTGACTAAATCCAATTAGTCGTCCAACTGCAGGTTAATCATTAGTGAGTGACTTAGCCGACCGAGTATCGATTATCGACTTCTGCAACCTTGTCATCAATGTACATGTTGTCATTTATTTTTGTGAATAAATGCATTTTCACTTGTTGTAAGTCTGTTATTAACAACAATATGTTCGATATGATTGATATGTGTGATATATGGATCATAGACGATCGATATTTATGATATAGGTGTATATCTGTTATTTATTTATTAATTATTCTTTGAAGAACTTGTATGAACTCCATTCCAATATCTATCAGTCGGCAATCATCATTAACAATGATATGACTGATATGTGTGATATAAGGGGTATAAATGAGCAATGTGTGTGATATAATTGTGTATTTATAAGTTATTTATTATTCTAATAACTTAGATGATCCTAATTTACGAAAGATTGAAATAAAAAACAACTTTTTTGAGACATTTCCGATATTTCCACCAAAATCATAGAAATTTCTCAAAATTTCGACAATATTTCCCTTTCCGGGGTGACCAAAATAGAAACCGAGATTCTGAATCTTGATTAAAAGAACATGCTTTATGTATAAGGATAGAACATATGAAATTGTCTTATAAAATAGTAAAGAATGAAGCAAGTAAGATTGTAAGTAAAGCTAAGTCAAAAGCTTATGAAGTTTTATAGAAAAATCTTGACAATAATGAGGGTCATAAGGATACATTCATATTGGCCAAAGCAAGAGGAAAAAAAACCATAAATCTTTCTCAAGTGAGATGTATTAAGGATGAAGAAGGATATAGAGACTAGATGGAAGAAGTATTTCCATAAGCTTTTCATTACAGAAGGAAACCGAGAGATCACTTTGGAAGATCTAGCTAGTATTGAAAATTACTTGACTCGTGTAAGCTATAGACGAATACAAATGAAGTAGAGGAGGCCTTGAAGGTTATGAAAGTTGGGAAAAATATAGGACTTGATGACATTACTATAGAAGTATGGAGAGTAATAGGTGAGCATGGTTTGACTTGGCTCACAAATTTAGTCGATGTTATTTGGCAAAGCAAGAAAATGCCTGAAGGATAGAGACACGTCTTATGGTTATATGGAGTTTTTGGCGCAAACCGTAGAGGTGAATGCTTTTTTTCCTTTCAAAAAAATGTTCGAAATTTGCAGCAAAGGCTATAGTAGGACAGAGAAGGGATGGAATTCTAGTTGTGATACACTATACTAGCAAAATATTAGATGATGTACATAAGAGTTATATTACATAAAAAGAGATGATGGTTGTGGGTTTTGTCTTGAAGAAGTAGAGAAGCTCAAATTCCACCTATTTGGCAAACAAATGACTATTTATACTGATCACTTTGCTATTCAATTTCTGATCCAAAAAAGGATGCAAAGGCATGCCTTCTATGTTGGATTTTGTTGTTCAAGGACTTTGATATGAAGATCAAGGACAAAAAGAGAGTAAGGAATATAGTAGTCGATTATCTTTTTAGATTTGAGTTGACCGAGACTCGAGATGTATGTGCACTTAGTATAACTAAAACATCTACATATGAAGTGATTCTTTCGATCGCGTCTCCCTAGTATGCTGATCTGGTGAATTTTCTTATCTCCATGCAAATTTTATAAAGTAGGTCTCAGTGTAGAATAAACAAGCTTTGATTTGAATCAAAGAATGACCTAGAAAGATCTGTTTCTTTTTCAAGAATTGTATTGAGCCTATTGGAGGTGAATTCCTCAGGAGAAATATCCAAGTGTCTCACTCTATACCATATGTTAAACGCTTGAGGACACAATTTTGGGAAGAAAACAACTCAAATTTTATTCCAATGCTGATTTTGGTAGCCAACTTTGTGCAGGACTCATGGCTTGAGATAGGAATTGCTATATCTCTCGGAAAAAGGGAGGTGTCACAGGTTCCAAAGATTTAATGATGATGAAACACATCATATCCATAAGGTATTTAACACTTGGGGTATGGATTTTATGAGATCTTTCATTGGTAAGTAGGGTTTTAGTAAATTTTGATTGTTGTTGATCAAGTAAATTGGTGGGTGAAGGTGATCCCCATTCAAATTGCTGACAAGAGAATAGTAAATGAGGTTACATTCTTACGTAAGAATATGATTTCATGGTTTATATTGCCCAAGATTTTGATCTTAGAGAGGGAGAGAGAATTTTAATAGCAAAGATGTCAAGAAGCTTGTGAAGGACTATGGCATTTAACATCATGCCGCTAGCCCTTACTACTTACAGACTAATGGGAGGACTAAAGTATCAAACCACAAGGTGAAGAGAATTTTTCAGAAGTTAGTTCGACCAGAAAAGAAGAATTGGTCCCAACTATTTGACCAAGTTCTGCGTTTACCGAACTACTTATTAGACCCATGTGGTTGACAATTCGTAAATCACCCTTATTAATTGTGTCAATTTGTTGTAGTCATGCAATCGAGATCAATCAAAAATAACCACACTAATAATAAAATGAATCAAGTGAATCAAGTGTGTTTTTATGTATTTTTTAACCTGGGCAAGCCTCAGGGTCGACTCAAGGAGACAAAGGAACAACTCATCACTTAGTGCACGGTTTTCAAAGAGGGTTTTTTTGGTATTTTTTGTGCAATAAGAATGCAAATGCGAAAATGCAAATGAATTAAGTTCTTAAACAAAATAAGCAACTTAGCCGAATTAAATTTTAGTTCAAAATCAAATTAAATTAGCCAATTGGCATTTTTCCTGTGAATCTAGTTCATTGATGTGCATGAAACATATTTTTGTGAAGTTTTTGAGATTAAAATGCAATAATAAAAATGAATGATTTTTATGGGTTTTTATGCATTTTTTTGTGCAAACAGTATGCAAAAATTATGGAATTTGGATAGAAACTCAAATATTATGAAATAAATCTACGCTATTTTTTTGGAATTTTCTGGCAATATTTGACTTTTTATGAATTTTTTAATGAAATAGAGTAAATTTTAGTAAATAATTCCTAATAAATCCACAATGTAAATTGACACCAAACCAAAATCATCTCACATAGGTCTATCAATAAGCAATCTAGGAAACTTAAGTTTGCGCAAAAATATTATGTGTGGACTTAATTAAATATCAATTACGAAATTCACTCAACTAATTATTTCAGGAACAAATCACCTCCATTTTCAACAAAATTTGGATATAACTTTAAGCACATATAAATACACCATCCCTAAATATTTTAGATTTTTTGGAGCAAGAAATAATAGCATGCGAATTTCAGAGAGAAAATGGGTAAAATAACATTGATCTTCACTCCCTGAATTTTAATAAATTAACGCCAAGTCACAAAATTGTAAACCAAAGCTCACTAGATGGAAAATGATGTTCTCATCATTATGCTATTTTTGATTCAATAAATAGATCACGTATACAGGTCCAAACAATAACTCAAACAAGAGGGGTTTGTTTGCAATACTGAAATAAAAACTCAACTAAATAAATTATGCCAAAGGGCATTTCTTTAATTTAATATACCTTCAAGGCTGATGTGCAATTTGTCGAAAAAAGTTGCAAGCACATGAGGGACTTCTCTTCTTTCGTAGGTTCCAAGAAATGGAACCCACTAAAGATCGTGAGGTGCAACAGACGTTGGGAGGCGGTGGCGGGGCGACAGGAAGCTACGACGGGGTAGCGCGGTCGCAGGCAAGAGGGTGACCTGCGGACTGGAGGTGCACGCACTGCCGCGGCTGGGCGGAGGCACAACAGCCGCACAAGGGCATGTACAAGTGGGGCGCGTAAGGCGGCTGGGCAGCTACTATTGTGAGGCTTGCGCGGAGAGCACGGAGCAGCTGCAGAGGTTACGAGCGAGCGACGATGTGCGGGCGAGTGTGGCGTGTAGGGCTGTGGCAGAGGGGCACGGGGTGTGGTGGCGAGTGGGCTATAGGGTGGACTCGCGCGGGAGGACAATTGCGATTGCACGGTTGGGAGACTGCGGTTGTGCCATTGCGGACGACGGAGTACTCAGAGATGTAGTGAAACGACGATGATCAGAAGATCAAGGATATGTGATGAACAAAAAATAGCAGAGGAAGAACAGTAAGGGGGGAAAATAAGAAAGAAGAAATGAGTGTAAAAAAAGATAAAAAGAAGAAGAAGATACTTACATGTAAGTTCGTTTGGGTTTGAGTGAGCACGGTTGGCTCATCTTTGTCGTTGCCTCAATCCGGTTCAGCGAAAAATCAGAGAAGCTATGCAGCTTGGATGCAGTTTCAACGAGGTCGATCTCTCCATTTCGGATCTCGCCAAACACGATGAAAACCGTCATCGTGTCGAAGACTTGCTCGGTCGTTGTCACCGTCGAGCAGGCTAAATTGGTGGTTCCCTTCTCTCTCGATTTTTAGTGGATAAAGGAGAAATAAAATGGACGAGAATAAAAGGAAGAAGAAGAGGAGGGAGTTAGAAAAGAAGTGGGGTGGAAGTTGGAGAAGTAGTGAGGGATGAATGGTAGAAAAAATGAAATAAAAAAATTAATTAAAATAAAAGTAGGCTACTTAAATAAAATAAAGAGATAAAAAATAGAAAAATTACAAGAATGGCAACACAATATGTACAAAACACAATTTTACGGATTTTCAATTTTTTTGTATTTTTTAATTAAAAGATATTATAAAATAAAATGTAAAATAAAATATTAGAAATAAAATAAAACACAAATACATTTTTGGAGATTTTTTATAAGCAAAATGATATAAAAAAAATAAATAAATATTTACATTATATACAAAGTCACTTCGCATTATTTTCAAGGAATATTTACACCCATAACCCAGACTAATTTTGTAATTACCCTAGAAACCCTCTATAATCACGATCTACACCCATGACCTTGAATAGTGCTTAACTCTTACACTCATAACCCTGTGTTAACTTCTACCCAATTTTCCGTTAACTATGACAATATCCGTCAAGTAATTTACATTTTATACCCTTCAAGTTTTTATTATTTAGGAATGGTCCCTCTCATCTTCCTCCCCGACATCCTCGAGCTACGCAACCCCCTCCCCCCGTCGACGTCCTCCCTCCTAAAGCCCCCATGGAAGGTCGAAGCACCTCCCCTCCTTGAACGCCCGACGACGCCGCCCCCTGTCCCCCCAAGTCCCTCCTCCGCCAGGCAAGAAGCCCCAACTGCTCAAGAATGAGATTGATAATCGACGACCCATCGTGACGCTCCAGCCATGGAACTCACGCCGCCGCCGCGCCTCAGACGCCGAGCTCCTTCTCGTACTCTTCTGCGTCATGCGCCCACATAGGGAATGGCAGCGGCAGTGGCACCACCACACGCAATCGATCGATTTCGTTGCCGACGGTGGTGATCCCCTCGTCCTGGCCGCCCTTGTCCATCGGGAAACCCTAGAGATCGGATTTGGGGGATATCCGCAACGGGGGGCAGATTTGGGTCGATCAGAACACTAGAACTCATGTGCGATCTATGCGGATCTCGGTGGTGCACACTGGTGTTGGTGTGGTCTTCCGTCCGCTCTACGGAGAGGCCATGGAAGGTCGAAGCACCCCTTCCTCCTCGGAAGCCCGACCACCACCCCTCGTGGAAGGTCGAAGCCCCACCCCCCTCCCCCTCGGGCATCGCCACCTGCAAGCAACCCAACCCCCCCCCCCCCACCACCACCTTTGCCTGCAAGCCTAGGACCCCCCAAGCCTTCAGCCTGCAAGGTCCAGCCACCACTCAATCGTCGAAGCCCCCCCCCCCCCCCCCCCGTACAAGCATGTCGCAGCCGCCTGCAAGCGACCCCCATCCCCTCTCTTTCCGCACAAAAATTCCTTTTCTTTTTTACTTTTAGTTAATCCTAGCTGTTGGATCTCAGATTGGTTAGATTAACTCACTCATATGGTTGAGTTTAATGAACTAAACTAACGGAAGGTTATGGGTGTAAAACAAAGCATTATTGGGGGTTCTGGGTGTAATTCGTGATTATAGAGGGTTTCTGGGGTAATTACGAAATTACTCACGGTTATGGGTGTAAATATCCCTATTTACAATGGCAAAATAATTATTTTTAAATTTGTAATTATATACGTTACTAAACTATACAATAAAGAAATTAATTGAAAAAGAAATAAATAAAAAAAGAGTTAAATTTGTACATAAAATATAATGTCAAGTTAGTACATATGTATAGCATACAATTAGGCCCCAAAACCGACATTTTGCAAACAAGCTCCGATTTTAATGAAATCACTTTCACTGGATAGTTAATTTTATAACTTGAACTTTAAAAGTGAGTTTGATAAACTGGGAGTTCGTACGGAGCAAGAATTTAGCCGGAAAATTGAACTTTATGTCTTTTTCAGTTCAATATCTAAAAGTATTTATTCAAGGTGGAAATTATTTTATATTTGTGTATTTATATATATATATATAAACAAGGTTAAAAAGAATTAAGTCAAAAAGAGTTAGCATGAATTTATTTAAAAATCAATGAAATTTGGGTATTTACAGGGGATCATTTACAAATATTTTCAACACTTATTTTTTATATTTTTTGAATTATTTTATGGACTTATTTATAAGATAAATATATATTATTAGTCCATTTTTATTAAGAGTTGTATTTTGTTAATTTATTGAATTTAGGGAATTTTATTAGGTGATTTGGTTAGAGATCCAGCTAAGAATAATACATTAAGATGATGAAAGATATATTCATTAACCCTCTACTTAAACTTTATTAGTCCTCGAGCAAATAAAGAATGACTAATTGGATTAATCCCTGACTGTGCACGTGAAAGTGCAAGACTTGATCCGTTAAGAACTCTCAGTTTTAGTGATCCTAAAATTCTAAGCAGAACCATGCTCTAGTCAAAAGGTATCCAACTCCCTAATCATCAGACTCTCTGCCTGTATACATATGACATAAGGGTATGACATTAAGTGTGGACTGTAGTTACAAGAGTAGAGTTAAAGCGGACCCAAAGTTCCAGTCCAAAAGGACTCTCCTATGAACCCAATGCTCAACACTAGGAAATAAATCATTTCTTTATCCAATTTACCGTCTCTTTAGTTGTCAGTCTTAAAAGTGAATACGGAAGGCTAATTGATGGAGGGTATAGGATGGTGTCTTTTCTTTTCTCCCTATCATTGGAACAAGGAATCACTCCAGTGCCTTATTAACTCAATACATGTATATTTTGGTGTTGATCAGTGCGCTCGTCAAGAGTAGCTGGAATCGTCTGCACTTGTTTTTCTGTAAGTACACCGGGGTGTGTCTTTTTTTGAGTATCTAATATACTTTCTACACTCAGACTTATAGCATTTACGCCCGACTCCTGGTCTTATAGCAGTAGTCCAAGTGGATGCTTTAAAATAGTTTGGATCGCTCACCTTTGGTGGAAGCTCTTTGATATTTGATTTTGTATGGTAAGAGCTTTTCTTTCAATACTTCTTTCTTTTTCTTTGCTTTTTGTCTAGCTCCACTGCTTTTACCAAGTTGGCGCACACTGATCAACAAAATATTTTTAATTTCATCATACCCTGGCACTTAGGTACATCAAAAGATTGGTACAATAAACCTTGTTCTCATATCAACTAGAGGTGCTGACACTCATGTTTCATGAAGTCTTCAATGATTTTATCACATCCTCGAGTATCATAAAATCATGTCCAGACTCAAATCCCTCATCCCAGATCCTTAAGCGAATCAACTCATCTCATCATAACTGCAGTCGTGCAAGTGAGGTATTGATCATATTCTTTACGGTAGAGACTAAGTATGCAATATAGCACACATATCTTTCAAACGAGGGAAGTGTGAATAATTAAGTCATAGATCCTAATAACTATGGTTGCTTAACTTTGAATTATAGAACCTCATAAACCAAGTGTTCTTGAGCTTCGTAAGTCTTGTGTGAACGAGTACGTGTCAGGGATATCTCTAACTCATTAGTTTGTTTTTTAAATCTTTTTCCTTTTGTTTTTAAAAGTTGGTTTTCATATTTTTTTTTTGAAAAAGTTTTTTTTTATTTTTGTTTTTTTAATTTTGAAGGAAGAAGGAAAAAGGAAAAATTTTGAAAAGATATTTTGATGTTTTGAAAAAAATTGAAAAGGTTTTGATTTTTTATTTTTAATTTCTCAAAAAGTTTCGCATTTTTTCATTTTTTTATTTTTACCCATCCCATTTTATCGAATATTATATATAAAATATGCGAAAGTACGAGCTATGGGTAAAGTATATATGTAATATATACAAACTCCCCTATACTTAGCATGTGATATGTCCTCATAGCACAAATTGAAATAAAGACATACCTCGTAATAAGTATAAGTGGGAAAAAAGAATAGAAAACGAGAGAGAAGAGGAAGAAGTGGGTGTGGAGATACACAGCGGGCATCAGCCCTCCAATACTTAGGCTCTGGTAAGCCTAAGTATGGGGTAGTGGTCAAGACTGGCGGATGGATGAGAGTGGGAGAGAATATACAAAAAGAAAAATAAAAGAAGAGAAAGAACAACTCAGGTCACTCAACCCCTGATACTTAGGATCTAGTCATCCGAAGTATAGCAACAAAATGAGAATGATACGGAACTGGGGTGAGTGACGTGAATCACGGGAGAGGGAGGGGTCAAAAAGAACAAAATCCTATGCAAGATGGACTGAGAATGTACAAGGATCAAGAATGTTTGCGACAGACCTTGCGTGAACGAGGGGTTAGATAATATACATGTGTATCGCTGTCAGAATCGTCCTCAGATGAATAGTAATGATGTGAAGGGATCATCCAATGAAGGTCAACACACGGTTGCTTGCTCAGAAATGGCTTAAGGACAGCCGAACTAAGCTCACTCATATAAATCACCTCATCTGGGCCCGATGAGGAATCCTCAGAAAATTCCTTCTCTGGTATGTTCAAGGAAACTTTTGTAGTCGGTTTTCTAGAACCTGAAGCATTGAGAGGGACAGGAGAGTGACGCGCCTTGAGGGGTTCGGGGGAACACCTCGAGAAATCAATTCTCGACTTCCTCTCACTGGATAACTGACTAGAGGATGGAGCAACCGTGTTTTTGAGAAGGGTCAATTTGGTGCAGATTGTCTCCTTGGTTGAAGGTCTAGAAGATAGAGTGTGTGAGGTATTGACCATGGGTTCCTCATCAGATGAGTCACCATATATATTGTAATACTCATGTAGGGTCAGCACACATCCCGGGTAGGTGTTAATGATCTCAGTTGGCTTAGCATTAGTAGTTTCGGATGTCGAATCATCGAAATGGTTAAGACAATCAGCAAAAGTCGTGCACGACTCAATGACAGCTTTGGGTTACGAGTCCTCTATCGAATTTATCATAGTGGTGGTGACGCAAGCAGAGGAAGTCGTAGATGTGTGGAGTCTCTGATAAAATGGTCGGCTCGACAGTCGGTACCTCAGGTGTAGCAGAGAGGTGGGACTCATCTACCTCTTGATGGTCACGACTGTCAGCGGCTTTGTGAGTTAGCTTAGAGTATCATGTGTTCTCAAAGAATGGATGAGATCGGAGTGCTCCCAATGCTGTAAAATCGATCCCCTGAGTCTCACAATCTATAGTCGCCTTAGCCAAGGCTAAGAACGGCTTCCCAAGAATAATTGGAGACTGGGAGAACTCTCATCGATGCTCAATGTCAATGATCATAAAGTCTACTTGGAGTATAACACCTTGGAAAGTAATGATGACTGAAATGGTTCCTCTCGACCGTTTTATAGACCGATCAGTTAGTTGAACGATCTCTCTCGACTTCTTGATTGTCCCGAGTTTACGCTTGTCAAAAACGAAGGTCAGGAGAATATTTATCTATGAGTCATCATCGATTCTAGCATGGGTGAATGTAGTGTCATTGATTTCACAATCAACCCTAGACAATCGCTTCACTCTGCGGCTCTTGATCTTTCTCCCCATCACTAAGGAGGTGGCAATAGGCACTATATGTTTCTCAGTCCTTGTCCTCTTATTGCCCTACCTCTTAGGCATCAATTTACATCTTACAAATCTTTTAAGGTCGGGAAAGTGTTCTATGGCCTTTATTAAATGAAGCTCTAGAATCAGTTCTTTAGCAATCGCTTCCCCTAAAGGTAGGATCCAAATTTTTTAAATCATTTTATTTTCAATTTTTATGAGTTTTTCTGATTTTTCCATTTTTTTGGTCTTTTTAGGATTTTCGATTTTTTGGTATTTTTAATAGGTGAAGGAGGAGTAAGAGGATGTACAGACTTTACATTGGAAGGTAAATGGTTAGTAGAATAGGGAGGTAGAATGGACTCCAACTATACACAATATCTGTGTTTCCATGTGTCCTCTAGATTTTCAATATTGAATCCGCTTATTTCATTCTCCACTTCCATACCTGAGCTAGCATAAAATGAAATTAATCGATCGGTGACATTTGTAAACGTATCCTCATTTGATTCATATCTCTTAATGATCTTAGAAATGTCATCCTCTACAAATTCCTCATGACAAATCGTGAGAGCAGTCTATTTAATTGGAGGATACTGCTGAGAACTTGGGGTCTCATACTCAACATACCTAGACTCTGGCATGTAATGCTGGGTTGAGTATAGACCATCAATGTGACAGAAATTGGTCGGATCCTTATGTGGTGGATTCAATAGACAGGGGGTTTGTTGACTGAGCTCATGAGTCCAATCCCATGTATGTGAAGGCTCTCTGAATGGGTGGTATGAAGGCCGATCAATGTGAGTTTGATCACTAAAGTCAATCAAGTCTAGAAGATCATAAAGGGCGGACCTCTCCATCCGGTGTATTCGTTCGACCATGTTATAACCTACAGTCAAGTCAGGATGTGGATGTATGAATTGTTAACACGTCCCATCATTCATATGAAGAGGAGATGAAGTATGTGAGGGTAGGTAATTCTGTCAGTTATATGTCTTAGTAGTAGCTTGCTCTTCAAATGCTTCCTTGATTCCAGCAAGCATCCGGAAATATGGTGAGTCAGCCTAGGATGGAAGTGGATCAGGACTATGAGAATATGGGGTAGGTGAGCGGTGCGAAGAAGTCTAGAAGCCGGACGGAGTTCCAACTTCGTAGGCGGAATGGGGTGGAGGGAATATGGAGGCATGAGATGGATAAGATGGTCAGTAAATGATCGAGGAGAAGTGTCCCGAGGGGTCCAGGTATGATGATCAATATCCCGCCATCTTTGAAGAGAAAAGATGAAACGAAAGCAAATCAAGGTAGAAAACGTGCAAGTACACAGAATAACACACAAACAGACAAACACAAGAGCAAACCCTAATTTCACCAACTCAACTCAGTGATGATCGCAAAAGTTCGACCGTTTATCTTCTCAATTTTAGTTATGTGGCAAAACAAGATATCAGATTATTTACGCACGATTAAAATATGGGTTCTGGGCACTATCCTAGGGATGTGTCCTCACCTCTAACCAAGTAAAATATAATGTGTACGATGATGGGGTTGCTCTCCCGAAAACAAGTCTTAGTTTTTATGTATTTTTTTTGGTCAAATTTGTATTAGCAGTCCCAATTTTAATTTGGTTATCACTTGGAAGTTAATCCACCACTCAGCATGCCCATCGACAGTCCCAATTCCTTTAACTTCCTAAGTTATAAAATAGAGGAAGGATATCGAAAAAGTCGATGCAAAATGGAGAAAAATGATATGATGCCGAGTTTGGAGACTTGCAGTGATTCCCAGCTCTCTACATGCACTGGAGAAAAATGATGAGTAAAGCACATTTACCACTTAGTTTCTGGGGATATGCAGTAGAGACTGCAATATATATCCTGAATAAGATTCCCAGCAAATCTGTACCTAAGACTCCTCATGAGCTCTGGTATGGAACCAAACCTAGTGTTAATCACTTGAGGGTTTGGGGATGCTTGGTTCATGCGAAGAACGTGGACGCTAGCAAGCTGGAATCTCGTACTCGTGAGTGCTACTTCATTGGGTATGTTAGAGATGGTATTGGATACCAACTCTATGACCCTGAGACCTAAAAGGTTTTTGTCTATAGAGATGTAAAATTTCTGGAGGATGATTTCCTTAAAGGTCAAGACAAAAGTGAAGTAGAGGAACTCATAGAGTCCCCTAAGGATTCTGAGCTTCCTAGATCAGAAACTGAAGAGATAAATAAAGATGAAATACCCATACCTCTTCGAAAGAGTTCGAGGGTGGTTGCACCACCTGAAAGGTATGGATTCCATGTGTCAGGTGAAACTGACAATGATCCTACTTCATTTGATGAAGCAGTCGCGGATCATGACATGGATAGATGGATGCTGGCAACGAAGTCAGAAATTGACTCCATGCATAAGAATGGTGTATGGACCCTAGAGGATCCACCTAAGGGGGTAAAACCCATTGGGTGCAAATGGATCTTCAAGAGAAAGAGGGGACCTGATGGGAAAGTAGAGACTTTCATGGCACGGCTCGTAGCCAAGGGCTACACACAGAGAGAAGGCATCGATTAAGATGAGACATTCTCTCTTGTGGCTATGCTTAAATCCATCAAGGCATTGCTAGCTATAGCTGCATATCTTGACTACGACATCTGGCAGATGGACATCAAGACAGCTTTCCTCAATGGATATCTCGAGGAGGATATCTACATGGAGCAGCCCCAGGGCTTCATGACTGAGGATGGCAAAGTATGCAAGCTGAAGAAATCCATCTATGGGCTCAAGCAAGCTTCTCGTAGCTGGAACATCAGATTTGACGAAATCATAAAGAGTTATGATTTTGTGCAGAATCCTGATGAACCTTGTGTGTACAAGAAGCTTAGTGGGAGCGTCATTGTGTTCATCGTGCTTTACGTAGATGACATCCTTATCATTGGGAATGATACAGGGATGATGACCAGTGTGAAGATTTGGTTGTCCCATACTTTTGAGATGAAAGATCTTGGAGAAGCCTCTTACATCTTGGGTCTGAAGCTGTTCAGAAACCGAGAGAAGAGGATATTGGGATTGTCACAACATGGATACATTAAGAATATTCTTGAACGATTCCGTATGGATAGTTTCAAGAAAGGATTCCTACCCTTAAGACATGGTATCCACCTGTCTAAAGGAATGGCTCCTCAAACTGTTGAGGAAAAGGTCATGGCTGGATGTCCTTATGCATCAGCTGTAGGAAGCTTAATGTATGCCATGATGTGTACTAGGCCAGATATCTGCCATGCAGTGGGAGTGGTAAGTCGTTACCAGTCCTGCTATGGAGAACAAACCTGGAATGCAGTAAAGAACATATTCAAACATCTAAGACGGACGCAAGATTACATCTTGGTCTATGGAGATGGTGATCTTCAAGTCTGGAGATATACAGATTCTGACTTCCAATCGGATATTGATGATCGAAAGTCGACATCAGGGTTTGTGTTCCAGTTGAACGGTGGTGCTGTGAGCTGGAGAAGCAAGAAGCAGGACACTACAGCAGATTCAACAACAGAAACCGAATACATTGCCGCATCGGATGCTGCAAAGGAGGCGGTGTGGTTGCGCAAGTTCGTCCAAGAGCTTGGCGTAGTTTCCTCTGATACTCCCATCTCGCTACTCTGTGATAACACGAGAGCCATTGCCAAGGCGAAGGAACCCGGATGGCATCAGAAGAGCAAGCACGTAGAAAGGAAATACCATATCATTCGGGAGATTCAAAAGTGTGGTGACATCATCATCACCAAGGTGGCCTCCGCCGACAACGTTGCTGATCCTCTTACCAAACCTCTGACGCAGAAGGTTTTTGACCAGCATGTAATGAGTATGGGTTTAAGGATTGTTCCTGAATGGTTCTGAGGGCTAGTGGGAGATTGTTAGCAATGTGAGCCCGAGGCGAACCATTCCTACAATAAATGTTATTGTAATAAATGATTTATCAATAAAAGTTATTGGTTTTGTTTCACTCCCTTTCTGATATTGAATGAATGAATGCACTATAAGGTCCCTCTGTACAATAAGGGTTATGTACCATGGCCAACTTGATAATCATACAGCTGTTGATTCATTAAGTGAATCATAGAGGCTGATGCTTGGATGAATATCTAAGGAGTTAAATAGAGGACTCATCAAGCATCATCAATGATTGACAAGTAGTGATCTCCAGTCTGAGTGGGAGATGGCAATCCCATCTCATTAGACTGATATCTGATCGACCTCTTGATGCAGGTCCTCTGCATGGGAATATTGATTCGGAGGTATCAGATTAGTTGAGTCAATGAGTTGACTTAACGAGATCGAGATAACCAAAGACCTATAATGAATGCTGTCACATCACAGGCAAACATCCTCTGACCAGAGACAGATGTATTGCTATATGTCTGAGTATGTACATTTGGCAGACCAATAGGTTGATGACCTAATCAAGGTCTATACACCGGCGAGCTGGTGTGCATGTAAGGGCATATGAGTAATACGATCTCTCAAAGGGATCATACAGGTTCACTTGTGAACCGGGAGACATGAGCTCACTCATGAGGTATTGGGATTGACCAAATTCCATGCATGGTCATCATGCTTTAGAAGCATGATATGAATTTGAAGGTGTTAGAATACTCAGATGATTTATTCTATAGAGCCCTCGGGTCTCTTATATAGGGAGAGAGCCCTTGGGTAAATTACATAAGAGGTACATAAAGAAACTGAAATAACATGAAATAACATAAGAGACGAACAACTATCTCTACACTCCTCCTCAAGATGGAGCATAGATATCTATCATGCTCAGCTTGGAAGAACATCTCTGGAAGGGTCCTCTGAGCAATGGCTTAGTGAATATGTCCGTTGTCTGATCCTCTGAACTGACATGAGACGTGGAGATGAAGCCCTTCTGAATCATGTCCCTAGTGTAATGACAATCCACCTCTATGTGTTTGGTTCTCTCATGGAAGGCTGGATTGTTGGCAATAAATAATGCTGCCTGATTATCACATTGAAGGTTCATAGGCAAGGGAACATCAACATTCAGATCTTCTAAGACTGCTTTAACCCACATCATTTCTGTGCTTGCCTGTGCCATGGCTCTATACTCGGACTCGACACTGGATCTCGCCACAACAGTTTGCTTCTTGCTTTTCCAAGAGACTAAAGAGCTTCCTATGAAGATAGCAAATCCAGAAGTAGACTTACGGTCCCTTGGACATCCTGCATAATCTGCATCTGCACAGGCTGAAATAGACAGATCTGTACCTTTCTTGAATAGCAACCCTGTGCCTGGGGAAGACTTCAGATATCTCAATATCATGTATACGGCATCCATATGTACTTGCCTCGGCTGCTCCATGAACTGACTCACCCGGTTTACTGCAAGGGCAATATCCGGTCGAGTTATAGTGATGTATAAGAGCTTACCCACCATTTCTCTGTACCTTCTCTTGTCCACCTCCTCGGTATCATCATCATACAGCTTCATACTCGGGTCCATAGGTGTACTTGAAGGTCTGCATCCAGTCATTCCTGTTTCGACTAGCAAATCTGTGACATATTTTCTTTGAGTCATCACCATTCCTTGTGCATTTCTTGCAAATTCTATCCCCAGAAAATATCGTAATGTGCCTAGATCCTTTGTAATGAACTGGCTGCCCAACATAGACTTGGTGATCTCAACTCCCTGTGCATCATCTCCTGTAACCAATATGTCATCAACATATACCATAACAACAATGGTACCTTTAGGGGTCTTCCGGACGAACAGTGAGTGGTCCGCATTAGATCTTCTGAACCCCTGTCGTTCAATAAGCTGAGAGAGCTTCTGGAACCATGCATGGGGACTCTGTTTAAGGCCATAGATAGCCTTATGAAGTCTGCACACCTTTTGAGTCTCCCCCTCAGCAGCAAACCCAGGTGGCTGCTGCATGTAGACTTCCTCCTGTAGATCACCATACAAGAAAGCATTCTTAACATCAAGTTGGAATATGGTCCAGTCACGTACCACTGCAACTGATAGGAGGATGCGAAGGGTAGAGTGTCTCGCCACCGGTGAGAAGGTATCCAAATAATCGACACCATATGTCTGTGTAAATCCCCGTGCCACAAGCCTGGCCTTGTACCTGTCTAGACGACCATCCGCATGGTATTTCACCGTAAAAACCCACTTGCAACTTACTACTGAGGCACCTGGAGGAATGGGGACAAGAGACCAAGTTCCCCTAGACTGCAAAGCACGCATTTCCTCTTCCATTGCAAGTCGCCAGCAGTCAATCTTCATTGCATCCTGATATGTCCGTGGAATCTCAACTGACGATACAGCAGCAGCAAACTTCTGGAAATCCCCAGTAAGTCTATGGAAGGAGACCTGAGAGGCAAGGGGATACGTAGCACACTGTCTGCGTTGCTTCCTAAGAGCAATGGGCCTGTCCAAATCATCCAAGACCGTGCTGACCGGTTACTCCTCCTCCTGTAGTAAAGGTTCCTGCACAGGTGCATTATCTAAGCCATCGTTAGTGTTAATTTCAGAACAACCCTGAGGCGTATCGGATGGTTGAGTTGTAGCCTGAGCATGGCCTGTCCGCCTCGTATAGAACTTAGTGAAAGGAACAGCAGGAAGAGGTGGTGGTGGTGGTGGTGTTGTTGGTGGAGTAGAGGATTGACCCAGGCTTGGCGGTGGTGGTACAAGGACATTAGAATCTGGTGAAGTGGAGGAGGCCAATCTGTCACCCGCAGGTGAGAAATACATGACAGGTTCGAAAAAGGTAACATCTGCACTCACATAGTATTTGTCATGGACAGGATCATAGCAACGGTATCCTTTCTGTGTCCTGGAGTAACCCACAAAGACGCACTTGATAGCCCTAGGAGAGAGCTTATCAAGTCCTGGAGATAAGCGGTGGACAAACGCAACAGTGCCGAAGACACGAGGTGTAAGTGCAAACAAGTCTCTGTCTGAAAAAAGAACAGAGATTGGAGACTTTTCCCCAAGAACAGTTGTAGGCATTCGGTTGACTAGATAACATGTTGTAAGGATAGCATCTCCCCAAAAAGATAATGGAGCACAACTTTGAATGAGTAATGTGCGAGCAATATCAAGAAAATGTCGATGCTTACGTTCTGCAACCCCATTTTGTTGTGAGGTGTAAGCACATGTGGTTTGATGAACAATGCCTTTTGAAGAAAGAAAGGTAGCAAGGGAGCGAGTGCAGAACTCCAATGCATTATCAGTTCGCACATACTTAACAGTAGAAGAGAAAACATTCTGGATTTCATTAATAAGATTTTGAATGACACTTCCTGCTTCAGATTTATTTTTAAGAAGAAACGTCCAGGACACTCTAGAGAAATAATCAACCACTACTAAATAGAACATGTGCCCCTGATGATCTGGGACACGACTTGGACCCCAAATGTCTACATGAAGTAATTCAAACGAGGAGTGACTGCTCCGACTCTGACGACCTGGGAAGCTAGATCGATGGTGCTTCCCTAACTGACATGCTTCACAACGAAAGGAGGAACTCGGAGAGATCTGAGGCAGTAGGTGACGCATCTTTTGTAGGGGCAGATGACCGAACCGAAGATGCCAGGTGTACGGAGATACGGCGCCTTGGGAATGCAGAGAGACGCCAGCGTAGGAGTTACGGACTAGACGATAAAGGCCATTGTGCTCAGAACCACAACCAATCACCCTGCCCGTCAGTATGTCCTGAAAAATAACAGACGATGGATCAAAAATAGCACGACAGTGCAAATCACGTGTAATCTGACTAATGGATAAGAGATTCATAGAGAATTCTGGAGCATGTAGGACGTTCTGTAAGTGCATAGAGGGTAGCAAAGCCGTCTCCCCCTGACCGATGATAGGTGAATGAGTTCCATCAGCTATGAGTACAGATCGACCAGGCTGTACAGCTCTGTAGGACTGAAGAATATCTTTCTCACGGCATAGATGATGGGTAGCTCCAGAGTCGACAATCCATCCTGTGAGGTCATGACAATGAGATGAGACTGAAGGACTACCTGAGGCACTGGCAGAGGCGGATGTACTAGCAGACGCCGAGGCTGCAACATCAGAAACTTCAGCACCCTCTGGCGACGATTGTGGCATGATATCACGAAGTCGTGCCACTAACTCTTCGAACCTGTGATCTGTGGCAAGAGCTGAAGGGCCCTGAACATGATCTGCGACACGTGCAGAAGGGGGGAAGCCGTGCTTGGAATAGCACGTATCCTCCGAATGACCAGTACGGCGGCAGAAGGAACACGTGGACCGTATGCGACCTCCACGTCCACGTCCACCATTTCCTCTGCCACGAAACGAGGACGAACCACCACGTCCCCTGGAAACTGCCATTGCAGACGGAGGTGCATTCGCTGTAGCGGATGGAACAGGTACACGACTGAGTCTCCTGTATACCTCTTCCATCGGCGGGATAGTGGCATCTGCTAGGATCTGAGAGCGTGCTGCCTCGTACTCCGGGTCTAGGGCAGCGAGTAATACGCCAACCATAGTGGCGTTGCGGAACGTCTTCTGCTGTTCCGGTGTGGCTGTAAGCGGAATGGTGCTATAGAGCTTCTCGAACATGCCACGAAGCGACGTGTACAGTGAATGGAGAGGCCTCCCATTCTGCTTCGTGGTAAATATGTCATGTTGCAACTGGAGCATCTTCGTCTCGTTGCGTACCTGAGAGTACGTCATAGCCAAAATATCCCACATCGCCTTAGCGGTGGGCTGGTGAAGGACATCATTCGCTATCTCCGTCGTAAGCGTACCTAAGAGCCACACCTTGGCGTACGCGTCGTCAGCCTCCCATGAGGCATAAATCCCTGTCTTCTCCGGCGGTTCATCCTCGGTAAGAATATGCTTCTTACCACACGACTTCATAAGACTGAGGAACTGCATCGCCCACAGCTCGTAGTTAGTCCCGTCCATTTTGACGATTGGTGCCGAACCTTTGAAGGCACCTATGGCGGGCATATCGAGCTTCTGTTCTGACATAATGCCGGAGAAGAACAAGTACTGATAGACCAAGAAAGTATTGTCTACCGAGACCTTGTAGGATTCAAGTGCATAGGTAGACGATTATGCACTTGAATCGACCATCACGTCGAGTCCTAGCGAGGATGCGGTACCCCGGCCACGATTAGAGGCTCTGGGAGCCCCTACTACAGGAAGACGGCGGCTGGAGGGCTGTTGGCGGCGAGCAGGAGGCCGGGGGCTGGAGACCGGGGGGGTCGGGCGGCGGTGTATGGGGCTGGACGGCGTTGATCGGAGGGCCGCAAGGGGCTGGGGAGCCCACTGGGGGGCTGGGGAGGCCGGTGGAGGGCTGGGGAGGCCGCTTTGGAGGGGCGGCGGGCGCTGGGGAGCCCGGCGGGGAGGAGGCGATCCCGGGGAGGGAGGGGTCGAAACCCTAGAATCGGCGGCGGCGGCGGGAGAGGGGGGGCGGCGGTGGAGAACCCTAGGTTAGGGTTATGGCTCTGATACCATGTTAGAATACTCAGATGATTTATTCTATAGAGCCCTCGGGTCTCTTATATAGGGAGAGAGCCCTTGGGTAAATTACATAAGAGGTACATAAAGAAACTGAAATAACATGAAATAACATAAGAGACGAACAACTATCTCTACAGAAGGTAAGATATATGCTTTGTGAAAGCATATGATCTGTACCATATCCCAAGGACCAAGATTGAGAAACTTAATGATCAGACTATGAAGATGACAGTGTAAAAGTGATCTATATCTTCATGATGATCATGAGTCTTCCAGTATGCAGGATGTGCAGGTATTGGGAATACCTGAAGGGTGATTTGATCATAAACGATTGTATAACCACGACGCTTCCATTCCGAGGGAGTGATGAAACAGGTCTGGATTTTAGTGACTCCTCTCATTAGAGAAGTGACCTAACCTTAGTCCATTTACTGGACATTGATCTGAATGAGATTCAGATGCAATGAGAAGATTAGGTTTGCGGTCTTGATTTAATCAAGCATCTATGAGAGGTCCATGGGATCTGGATTTGAGATGTGATCTCAATATCCAAGTCACTATACGTGGAACAATACAATCGCCCTGTCCTTATCTCCAAGTATCTGAGGAGAAATAGCATTGCTCTTAAATGGTTTAAGAACAATTCCATAAGATCTAAGCAAAGAGAAGTTGATGATTAAATGTGATTTAATTATCATGATGTATGAGAAATTATCCAATATAATTAAATGTGATTTAATTATTATGGATAAGAATAATGTGGATAGTAATATCCAATTATTCATAATATATTATAAATGTGATTTATAATGTATTAGAGAGAGTTAAAAATAATTTATATTAGTAGATTAATTATTAATGTGTATTGGATACACATTGTCTAATTAATTGAAAATGTAAATTACATTTTGTTTTGGGTTGTGAATATGATTCACAATATTCCAATGTCAAGATTGCAATATTCCCAAAATTAATTGAGAATTATTTTGGTGAATTGAAATCCCAACAAATAGTTGTTGGAAAATAAGTAGAGAGAAAATCAAGGAGATGTGCAATCTCATGGGAATCCATGAGATTGCCCTTCCATTAGGAAAGGAGGGGGCGGCACCAAATCCCTTGTGGGGTTGGTGGCCGTCACCTCCCTCCAAAGGGGAAGGTTGATCTCCTTTGTTCTCTCTCTCCTTATTTGATTGATTTAATTTGGTATTAATATTTATTTGATTTATCAAATATATTTTATCAAAATTGAATCACAAGTTGTTGGTTTTTACCAACAACAATCTTGACCATTGGATTGACATAAATCAATCTCATCCATTGATTTTATATGTCACGTGGATTGAGATCCATGCATCCCAAAACCCTATAAATAGAGAGGCATACTTTGCTCTCTCTTTACATGCTATTGTAGCACTCTTCTCTCTCTCTCTCTCTCCATACTCGACAGCACTCTATCCCCCTCTTATTGGTGGTCGTGCACCATACCTTGGTGGAGAGAATCGTCGACGCCCGCGCCATCGTGCTGCCGCTTCGACGCTCTGCGGTTTTTCGTCTACTTGGAGTGCTTCGCTCACGAAGGAGACGTTCGATCTCGTGCGACGAGATCAGGAGCAACCGTGCTTGGATCAACTTCTTGGAGTGCGAGGATTACGCGGTTCATCCCCGCGCTCGCAAGCAATCTCTCCGACGATCGGGCTTGAGACAGGAGGTCTCTTCTCTTAGAGACTCGATCAACCACGCTTCAAGAGGTATTGCATTATACTTGTTGTGGTTATAGATGAAACAATCCGAGAATTGTTCTTGGATCATGTGATTTCATCGAATAAATTTTTAAATTCCGCTGCATCGAACAACTAGTACGACTAGTCGTTCTCCGTCGTATCCGATACAACGCTCACGCTTCCGTGATGCGCTTGAGGATTTCTCCGTATCCTTCAAGTGGTATCAGAGCCTTAGGTCGACGGTTTCGAATAGTGATTCGCTAACCGAGGACGACTTGGGTTCGTTAAGGTCGCAAAAGTTTTCATCGCATTTGATTTTGCAGATCTGTTTAGTAAATAAATTCGGCACTGTTTAAATTGTTTAAACACAAATTTAATACTTGGATTTTGTTCCCCATTAAATAAGGAAACCATAGGATCTGAGTTTGCGTAAATCGGATTTCGTATACTCTAGATATGGTAGTTTTAATGAACATGTATTCACTGTTACGGGAACTGCGAATCTTAACGTAATTAAAGAGTTAAATATTGTTTAGAGACGCCTCGAAATGCGTGCAAATCACATAGATTCTGTTGTAAATCAAATTAGCAAACTTTGGAAACTGACTTTGCTTAATTTGGATTTAAATTGATTGAGATATGCTAATTTTAGTAAGTAGGGGTCACTGCTGAAATTACTTTCCTAATCAAGAACCATGTGATTGTCAATTAATGAAATTAACTGTTAATTTCGAGAAATAATTATGGAAAATATTTGAGAAATATTAGAAGATGATTATTTCCTTAATTGACTTGACCCCAACCAATTAATTGATTAGATTTGATCTAAATCATAATTGGAATCACAATCATCAAACTCCTTGCTTGAATAGGATTGGGAATTTGTCTAGCAAATTTCCTTATAATCAAAATTGTTTTGATTACTATATGGTATAATTTCGGTTGAAGAACCGATGATCATCTCAAGTGCAAATTAATCAATTTGGCATTATCCTTTCCCGAGGCGGATATGGTGTCTAGTCGGGGATCGCTGGGGTAGCGGGTTGCAACGTATGCGGTCCGTCTCACTCCCGCTGGTACTGACCATGACAGCGGGTAGGGCCGGGATAATGTCCGAGGGATTAAGATGTATTTTTTTTAATTATTAAAATACGAATTAATACGTACTTTGAGAATAATACCATATATATTCAAGCATAAAATTAAGTTTGATTGATTGAATTGGATTGATAATTAATTTAATATGATTAAGTTAATTATATCCAATTAAGAATACTCTAATATGATTAGAGTTAATAATTCCCTTGGAAGAATTAATTGTATGATTGTGATTCATAGTAATTAATTAAATTTGAATAAGAGATGGAGGATCACATAAGTGACATCCATGGTCTCCCGTCAAGGCGAAGGGTTTCTTCGCCAGATATTATATGTGGGAGCAAGGTTCAGAAATGCGGCCCATGCGGCCGCATATGCGGCCGCATATGCGCATGCGGGCACCCAGCCGAACCGCATATGCTATATGCGGCTATATGCGGCCCAAGCGCACAAGCGGGGCGCATAAACCGCATATGCGGCCGTTTATGCGGTCTTATATGCGGCTGATCCATTTAAGGATCCGATTACAAGAGCCCAGATCCCTGTTTCAGCTTCTGCCTTTCCACTCCCTTCCCCTTTCGACTTATGCTCGAGCAAAATGTTCCACTCGACGAAACCCTAAACCTCCTTCCTTCCGCCTTCGTGAAAGCTCCTCCACCGTGAAAGCTCCTCAGGCAAGCCGCAAGCACCTGCGCCTTCGCCCTCACCTCCTCCTCCCGCCTTCCGTTCCGCCTTGCGCCTGCGCGTTTGCCCTCACCTCCTCCTCCTACCTTCCGCCTTGCTCCTGCACGTTCGCCCTCACCTCCTCCTCCTGCCTTGCGCCTGCATCTTCCACCTCTAGTCACTGTGAGTAATAAGTATACATCTGATCTCTTTGGGTGTTTTGTCCATTCAATTTATTCTGCTTATTTTTTCCTGGAATTCTGCAATTGTATTCACCAATTTATTCTGTTTATTTATTGGAGTAGTAAAATGCGTTGATGACTTTCTTTACATTAATAAGTTTATGATGTAAAAGATAGATGAGTTTAAAAATTGTTGAATACATCAAGTATTGCTATCTACAATTTTAATAACTTATCATTTCATTTGGGCCAAATGATAGCAGAAGTTTGAATACATCAAGTATTGCTATATTTTTAAAAGAGGAACTTAAGAAACCTTTTTTAAAAAAAGTCAAAAAATGTATATATGATCAGAAAAGATATCAAAGCAAATTTTATATACATATGAAGGAGAAATACATTGTAGTAGTAAAATGATTAATACTGATTTGTTGGGTACCCAAATGGAAGATAAAGTATGGCCACTTGAGGCTTTAGATTTGTAAAGGAAAATGATCACAAAAAATAACATGGATAGAATCTGATTGATTCAATTTAGAGAAAAGAAATGCTTTTCCATAAGGCATATTGAAAGGTACCAACAAATGCGGAATTGACCAACAAAGATAATAATAAAGGAATATTTAACAGTATGTTTTTGTAGGAATCTAAAGGAAACATGTACTGTTTTGTCTCTGACATCATAATTAAATGCATATGTTTAATATTTTTTATTTAAATATTGCAAACCGCATAATCCGCATATACTTCCGCATATACTTCCGCATATCCGCTTACTCGTCCGGGACCGCCTGACCGAACGAATACCGCATACCGACTTTCTGAACCTTGTGTGGGAGACGCCTGTCCGAAGTGACAGCTCCTGTATATGATCCATTTGGATCGGGCTCGTCGCTTTTCGAAAGAGTAAGGATGTATGCGTAGTGACCCCAATATCGGGTCCTCATATTATTGGGGCGATATTGGATTGCGCATAGCGAGTTGTATTCCTGTTGACGGTTGGTTCAATTAATGACGAGTCAACATCACCTTAGGGGTAGTGGGCTCGGGTATTAAAGATCGAATTGGGAAATGCAAGTTGGACTTGCAAGGCGGAATGTGTTCCCGCTTCTCTGTATTGGAGTCATAGGTTCTCATATTATTGGGATATAACAAAGATAAAGAGGAGATCCCAGTTCTTGCTTGAAATATATCGGTAAGTATATCTCCTACTTTGAAAGTAAATAAGGGAATAAACTTTCATAGTTGACATAGCAAGACTAATTTGATTTAAAAATGCCTTGATCAAATAAAACTAAATTGAATATTTTATATTCTAATATAGTGCATTCTCAATTTCGGAAAATGAAGGCCATGAACCCACTAAGCAGGCTTCTGGAGGTCAACCAATTGACCGGACCAAATTACTCGGATTGGATCCGTAATTTGGAGCTTGTACTCTCGGCGGAGCGCATCAGCTACGTGCTCTCTGAAGACAAGCTTGAAAACTCTAAATCTAAGGAAGACAAAGCATATAATGACAAGTATGATGAAGATCATGTCTTGGCTAGATGCTACATCTTGGGTTCTCTCTCCAATGTTCTCCAGAAACAACATGTGGAGATGAGTACTTGCCAGGATATCATACAAAATCTAAAGGATATGTTTGGTGATATTAACCGCACCCAGCGGTACAATGTTATGAAAGAACTGGTTCGCTGCAAGATGCAGGAAGGGACTTCGGTCCGTGAACACGTACTCTAAATGTTTGGGTACTTATCAGAGCTGGAGACTCTGGGGGCGACGATGGATGCAGATATGCAATCCAATTTCATTCTCTTGTCATTGCCCAAATCTTTCAATAACTTTGTGGTGTCATTCCACATGAATAAGCTGGAACTGACAAATGCTGGGCTTCTTGCTGTATTAAAGTCTGCAGAAGACGTAATGAAGAAAGATGTTCCCACTGGCATTGCAATGGTTGCACAGGTCAGAGGGAAGCGCGGTCGGAAGCAAGGTTCTCGGAAGGGCCCGACCCAGAAGAGAAAGAAGAAGGGACAAAGAGTTGGCTCATCTTCCAATGCATCCACTCTTATGGCGTCGAAGAAAACCGACGTCTGTCACCACTACAAGAAGCCAGGGCACTGGAGGCGTAATTGCCCGGATTACCTGAAGTCGGTCGACAAAGGTAAAGCCCCAGCAGGTATGAAATCTACTTTTATCATTGAAACAAGTTTTCTCGTTGGACGAGAAGGAAGTTGGGTTGTTGATTCTGGTGCTTCTGTTCATGTATGCAATTTGTTGCATTTGTTTCAGGAAACTAGAAAACTTGAAGAAGGGGATATAGTCATCCAGATGGGATCTGATGCAAGTGTTGCAGCAGTCGCCGTCGGGACTTGCCGACTATCATTATCTAGTGGAAGAGTCCTAGTACTTAAAGAGTGTCTTTATGTACCTGAAGTCAGAAGGAATTTAATATCTGTATCTAAGCTAGTTAGAAGTGGATATTCATTCCTATTTTGTAATAAATTAGTCATAAATCATTATGATAAATATATTGCAGAGGGTATTTTGACTTCTGGAGGACTCTATGAATTGTGCATTAATGAGCATGTCATTAATGTTACAACCACTAATAAAAACCCTAAAAGATCCAGGAGTAATATAAATCATTCAAATATGATTTGGCATCAAAGGCTTGGTCATTTATCTGTTGATAGGATCAATAGATTGATAAAGGATGGACCTTTGGATTTTCTACAGGTTCAGTCTTTACCTACCTGTGAACATTGTATTCGAGGTAAAATGACTAGGATGCCTTTCCGTAACAAGGTTACAAGATGTGAAGGTATTATTGACCTAATTCATACTGATGTATGCGGTCCCTTCAGTACCGCGACTCGAAATTGATATCGATATTATTTGACGTTTATTGATGACCATTCGCGATACGGATTTATCTTCCTATTACGTCATAAGTCTGAAACCTTTGAAAAGTTCAAAGAGTTCAAGGTTTTGGTTGAGAACCAAACCGATAGGAAGATTAAACGAATTCGATCTGATCGAGGTGGCGAGTACCTCTCAGATGAATAAAAGGAATACCTTAAAGAGAATGGAATTATTTCCAATCTCACTCCTCCTGGAACTCCCCAACTTAATGGTGTTGCTGAAAGACGCAACAGGACCATCATGGATATGGTCCGTTCAATGATGAGTAAAGCACATTTACCACTTAGTTTCTGAGGATATGCAGTAGAGACTGCAATATATATCCTGAATAAGATTCCCAGCAAATCTGTACCTAAGACTCCTCATGAGCTCTGGTATGGAACCAAACCTAGTGTTAATCACTTGAGGGTTTGGGGATGCTTGGTTCATGCGAAGAACGTGGACGCTAGCAAGCTGAAATCTCGCACTCGTGAGTGCTACTTCATTGGGTATGTTAGAGATGGTATTGGATACCAACTCTATGACCCTGAGACCCAAAAGGTTTTTGTCTATAGAGATGTAAAATTTCTGGAGGATGATTTCCTTAAAGGTCAAGACAAAAGTGAAGTAGATGAACTCATAGAGTCCCCTGAGGATTCTGAGCTTCCTATATCAGAAACTGAAGAGATAAATAAAGATGAAACACCCATACCTCTTCGAAAGAGTTCGAGGGTGGTTGCACCACCTGAAAGGTATGGATTCCATGTGTCAGGTGAAACTGACAATGATCCTACTTCATTTGATGAAGCAGTCGTGGATCATGACATGGATAGATGGATGCTGGCAATGAAGTCAGAAATTGACTCCATGTATAAGAATGGTGTATGGACCCTAGAGGATCCACCTAAGGGGGTAAAACCCATTGGGTGCAAATGGATCTTCAAGAGAAAGAGGGGACCTGATGGGAAAGTAGAGACTTTCATGGCACGGCTCGTAGCCAAGGGCTACACACAGAGAGAAGGCATCGATTACGATGAGACATTCTCTCCTGTGGCCATGCTTAAATCCATCAGGGCATTGCTAGCTATAGCTGCATATCTTGACTACGACATCTGGCAGATGGACGTCAAGACAGCTTTCCTCAATGGATACCTCGAGGAGGATATCTACATGGAGCAGCCCCAGGGCTTCATGACTGAGGATGGCAAAGTATGCAAGCTGAAGAAATCCATCTATGGGCTCAAGCAAGCTTCTCGTAGCTGGAACATCAGATTTGACGAAACCATAAAGAGTTATGATTTTGTGCAGAATCGTGATGAACCTTGTGTGTACAAGAAGCTTAGTGGGAGCGCCATTGTGTTCATTGTGCTTTACGTAGATGACATCATTATCATTGGGAATGATACATGGATGATGACCAGTGTGAAGATTTGGTTGTCCCATACTTTTGAGATGAAAGATCTTGGAGAAGCCTCTTACATCTTGGGTCTGAAGCTGTTCAGAAACCGAGAGAAGAGGATATTGGGATTGTCACAACATGGATACATTAAGAAGATTCTTGAACGATTCCGTATGGATAGTTCCAAGAAAGGATTCCTACTTTTAAGACATGGTATCCACCTGTCTAAAGGAATGGCTCCTCAAACTGTTGAGGAAAAGAAGGCCATGGCTGGATGTCCTTATGCATCAGTTGTAGGAAGCTTAATGTATGCCATGATGTGTACTAGGCCAGATATCTGCCATGCAGTGGGAGTGGTAAGTCGTTACCAGTCCTGCTATGGAGAACAACACTGGAATGCAGTAAAGAACATATTCAAATATCTAAGAAGGACGCAAGATTACATCTTGGTCTATGGAGATGGTGATCTCCAAGTCTTGAGATATACAGATTCTGACTTCCAATCGGATATTGAGGATCGAAAGTCGACATCAGGGTTTGTGTTCCTGTTGAACGGTGGTGCTGTGAGCTGGAGAAGCAAGAAGCAGGACACTACAGCAGATTCAACAACAGAAGCCAAATACATTGCCGCATCGGATGCTGCAAAGGAGGCAGTGTGGTTGCGCAAGTTCGTCCAGGAGCTTGGCGTAGTTTCCTCTGATACTCCCATCCCGCTACTCTGTGATAACACGGGAGCCATTGCCCAGGCGAAGGAACCCGGATGGCATCAGAAGAGCAAGCACATAGAAAGGAAATACCATATCATTCGGGAGATTCAAAAGTGTGGTGACATCATCATCACCAAGGTGGCCTCTGCCGACAACGTTGCTGATCCTCTTACCAAACCTCTGACGCAGAAGGTTTTTGACCAGCATATAATGAGTATGGGTTTAAGGATTATTCCTGAATGGTTCTGAGGGCTAGTGGGAGATTGTTAGTAATGTGAGCCCGAGGCGAACCATTCCTACAATAAATGTTATTGTAATAAATGATTTATCAATAAAAGTTATTGGTTTTGTTTCACTCCCTTTCTGATATTGAATGAATGAATGCGCTATAAGGTCCCTCTGTACAATAAGGGTTATGTACCATTGCCAACTTGATAATCATACAGCTGTTGATTCATTAAGTGAATCATAGAGGCTGATGCTTGGATGAATATCTAAGGAGTTAGATAGAGGACTCATCAAGCATCATCAATGATTGACAAGTAGTGATCTCCAGTCTGAGTGGGAGATGGCAATCCCATCTCATTAGACTGATATCTGATCGACCTCTTGATGCAGGTCCTCTGCATGGGAATATTGATTCGGAGGTATCAGATTAGTTGAGTCAATGAGTTGACTTAACGAGATCGAGATAACCAAAGACCTATGATGAATGCTGTCACATCACAGGCAAACATCCTCTGACCAGAGACAGATGTATTGCTATATGTCTGAGTATGTACATTTGGCAGACAAATAGGTTGATGACCTAATCAAGGTCTATACACCGGCGAGCTGGTGTGCATGTAAGGGCATATGAGTAATACGATCTCTCAAAGGGATCATACAGGTTCACTTGTGAACCGGGAGACATGAGCTCACTCATGAGGTATTAGGATTGATCAAATTCCATGCATGGTCATCATGCTTTAGAAGCATGATATGAATTTGAAGGTAAGATATATGCTTTGTGAAAGCATATGATCTGTACCATATCCCAAGGACCAAGATTGAGAAACTTAATGATCAGACTATGAAGATGACAGTGTAAAAGTGATCTATATCTTCATGATGATCATGAGTCTTCCAGTATGCAGGATGTGCAGGTATTGGGAATACCTGAAGGGAGATTTGATCATAAACGATTGCATAACCATGACGCTTCCATTCCGAGGGAGTGATGAAACAGGTCTGGATTTTAGTGACTCCTCTCATTAGAGAAGTGACCTAACCTTAGTCCATTTACTGGACATTGATCTGAATGAGATTCAGATGCAATGAGAAGATTAGGTTTGCGGTCTTGATTTAATCAAGCATCTATAAGAGGTCCATGGGATCTGGATTTGAGATGTGATCTCCATATCCAAGTCACTATACGTGGAACAATACAATCGCCCTGTCTTTATCTCCAAGTATCTGAGGAGAAATAGCATTGCTCTTAAATGGTTTAAGAACAATTCCATAAGATCTAAGCAAAGAGAAGTTGATGATTAAATGTGATTTAATTATCATGATGTATGAGAAATTATCCAATATAATTAAATGTGATTTAATTATTATGGATAAGAATAATGTGGATAGTAATATCAAATTATTCATAATATATTATAAATGTGATTTAAAATGTATTAGAGAGAGTTAAAAATAATTTATTTGTAGATTAATTATTAATGTGTATTGGATACACTTTGTCTAATTAATTGAAAATGTAAATAACATTTTGTTTTGGGTTGTGAATATGATTCACAATATTCCAATGTCAAGATTGCAATATTCCCAAAATTAATTGAGAATTATTTTGGTGAATTAAAATCCCAACAAATAGTTGTTGGAAAATAAGTAGAGAGAAAATCAAGGAGATGTGCAATCTCATGGGAATCCATGAGATTGCCCTCCCATTAGGAAAGGAGGGGGAGGCACCAAATCCCTTGTGGGATTGGTGGCCGTCACCTCCCTCCAAAGGGGAAGGTTGATCTCCTTTGTTCTCTCTCTCCTTATTTGATTGATTTAATTTGGTATTAATATTTATTTGATTTATCAAATATATTTTATCAAAATTGAATCACAAGTTGTTGGTTTTTACCAACAACAATCTTGACCATTGGATTGACGTAAATTAATCTCATCCATTGATTTTATATGTCACATGGATTGAGATCTATGGATCCTAAAACCCTATAAATAGAGAGGCATACTTTGCTCTCTCTTTACATGCTATTGTAGCACTCTTCTCTCTCTCTCTCTCTCTTTCTCCATACTCGACAGCCCTCTCTCCCCCTCTTCTTGGTGGCCGTCCACCATACCTTGGTGGAGAGAATCGTCGATGACCGCGCCATCGTGTTGCCGCTTCGACGCTCTGCGGTTCTTCGTCTACTTGGAGTGCTTCGCTCACGAAGGAGACGTTCGATCTCGTGCGACGAGATCAGGAGCAACCGTGCTTGGATCAACTTCTTGGATTGCGAGGACTACGCGGTTCATCCCCGCGCTCGCAAGCAATCTCTCCGACGATCGGACTTGAGACAGGAGGTCTCTTCTCTTAGAGACTCGATCAACCACGCTTCAAGAGGTATTGCATTATACTTGTTGTGGTTATAGATGAAACAATCCGAGAATTGTTCTTGGATCATGTGGTTTTATCGAATAAATTTTTAAATTCCGCTGCATCGAACAACTAGTACGACTAGTCGTTCTCCGTCGTATCTGATACGACACTCACGCTTCCGTGATGCGCTTGAGGATTTCTCCGTATCCTTCAACTCCACCCTCACCGGAGAGTGAAACAGGTCTCAACGCACCACAAGAATAATGTCCAATTACACACGCGAGATCTCCAAATGGAATCTGCTGGAAATGTGCAATTATTACAAATTAATTACAAAAAAAAAATGAATGCAGAAAATAAAAACTCTCTCAAAGAAAATGTCTTCTTTGTGCCTCAATAGCTGGCTCATTCACGAATCGTCGGCCTCTAATGCACTTCGAGATACGTCGTCTTCAAGAAAGCCGCTCCAAGTCTACCAAACCCCTCACATAAAAAGGAGAGATATATGTCAGAGAGATGTAAAAAAATTATATACAAAAATTAGCAAAGAAATAAATGAAAAATAATCACAAAATAAAGGAAATATACACAAGATGAGATCGGGAATTAGACTACTCGAATGATTGGAAAACCTAACAGTAAGTTCTCTGAATGATCCTAAGTTGTTTGCCTCCCCGTAACAGCGCCTTTGGACAATCCGTAAATCACCCTTATTAACTGTGTTGATTTGTTGTAGTCGGGCAATCGGGATCAATAAAAAATAACCACAATGATAATAAAATCAATCGAGTGAATCAAGTATTGTTTTATGTATTCTTAACCTGGGCAAGCCACAGGGTCGACTCAAGGAGGCAAAGAAACATCCTAAGGTTCAAATCAGATCAGTTAGTGCACGATTTTCAAAGAGATTTTTTTTATTTTTTTGTGCAATAAGAATACAAATGTGAAAATGCGAATGAATTAAATTCTTAAGCAAAATAAGCAACTTAGCCCAATTAAACTTTAGTTCAAAATCAATTAAATTAGGCAATTGGTATTTTTATGTGAACCTAGTTCAATGATGTGCATGAAATATATTTTTGTGAAATTTTAGGATTAAAATGCAATAATGAAAAATGAATGATTTTTATGAGTTTTATGCAATTTTTCATGCAAACAGTATGCAAAAAATAAGAAATTTGTATAAAACTCAAATTTTATAAAATAAATCTACACTAAGTTATTTGGAATTTTCCAGTAATATTTGATTTTTTAAGAATTTTTTAATGAAGCAGAGAGTAAATCCACAATGTAAATTCACGCCAAACCAAAATCATCTCTTATAGATCTATCAATAAGCAATCCAAGAAACTTAAGTTTGCGCAAAAATATTATGTGTGTACTTAATTAAAAATCAATTACGAAATTCATTCAACTAATTATTTCAGGAACAAATCACCTCTATTTTCAACAAAAGTTAAACACAAGTTTAAGCACATACAAATACACCATCCCTGAATTTTTGAGATTTTTTGGAGCAAGAAATGACAGCATGCAAATTTCAGAGAGAAATGGGTAAAATAACATTGATCTTCACTCCCTGAATTTTAATAAATCAACGCCAAGTCACAAAATTGTAAACCAAAGCTCATTAGATAGAAAATGATGTTCTCATCATCATGTTATTTTTGGTTCAATAAAGGATCACATATACATGTCTAAACAATAACTCAAAAAAGAAGGTCTGTGAAATAAAAACTCAACTAAATAAAGTTGTGCCAAAGGTCACTTCTTTGATTTAATATACATTTAAGACTGATGTGCAATTTGCCCAAAAAACTTGCAAGCACGTGAGGGACTTCTTCTCTTCTTTCGTGGGTTCCAAGAAATGGAACCCACTAAAGATCGTGAGGTGCGGCGGATAGTGGGAGGTGGCGGCGAGGCGACGGGAAGCAGTGGCAGGACGACGCGGTCGCGGGAAGGAGGGTGACCTGCAGGATGGAGGCATGTGCACTGCCGCGGCTGGGCAGAGGCGCAGCAGCCGCACGAGTGCATGTGCAGGCGGGCCGCGCGAGGCGACTGGGCGGCTGCTGCTGCGAGGCTTGCGCGTGAGAGCGTGGAGCAGCCACAGAGGTCGCGAGCGAGCGATGGTGCGCAAGTGAGGGCGGCGCGTGGCGGAGTACTCAGATATGCAGTGAAACGACGATGATCAAAAGATCAAGGATATGTTATGAACAATAAATAGCAGAGGACGAACAGTATGGGAAAAAAGAAGAAAGAAGAAATGAGTGTAAAAAAATTATAAAAAGAAGAGAAGATACTTACCTGTGGGTTCGTCTGGGCTTGAGCGAGCACGGTTGGCTCATCTCTATCGTTGCCTCAATCCGGTTCAGAGAAAAATCAGAGAAGCTATGCAGCTTGGATGCGGCTGCGACGAGGTCGATCTCTCCACCTCAGATCTCGCCAAACATGATAAAAACCATCATCGCGTCGAAGACTTGCTGTGTCATTGTCATCGCCGAGCATGCTGAGCTGGCGGTTCCCTTCTCTCTCAATTCTGTCGGATAAAGGAGAAATGAAATGGAGAAGAGAATAAAAGGAAGAAGAAGAGGGAGTTAGAAAAGTAGTAGGGTGGAAGTTGGAAAAGTGGAAGAGGGATGAATGGTGGAAAAAATGAAATAAAAATAAATAATTAAAATAAAAGTAGGCTACTTAATAAAATAAAGAGATAAAAAATAAAAATAGAAAAATTACAAGAATGCCAACAATACGCATAAAACACAATTTTATGGATTTTCTATTTTTTGCATTTTTAATTAAAAGATATTTACAAAATTAAAATTAAATAAAATACAAGAAATAAATAAAACATAAATACATTTTTTGGGGATTTTTGATAAGCAAAATGAAATAAATAAATAAATAAATAAAAAGAAAGAAAGATCAATATCTACATTATATACAAAGTCATTTTGCATTCAACGGTAAAATAATTATTTTTTATTTTTGTAAATATGTACTTTATTAAAATACAATAAAGAAATTAATATAAAAAGAAATAAATAAAAACGAGTTAAATTTGTACATAAAATGTAATGTCAAGTTAGTACATATATATACAGCATACAATTAGGCCACAAAACTGACATTTTGCAAACAAGCTCTGATTTTAATGAAATCACTTTCATTGGATAGATAATTTTATAACTTGAACTTTAAAAGTGAGTTTGGTAATTTGGAGTACATACGGAACGGGAATTTAGCCGAGAAATTGGACTTTATGGCTTTTTCAGTTCAAGATCTAAAAGTATTTATTCAAGGTGGATATTATTTTGTACTTTGTATATATATATTATAAACAAGTTAAAAAAGAATTAAGTCAAAATGATAATTTTGTATGATTTTATTAAAAATCAATAAAGTTTGGGTATTTACAGGGGATTGGTAACATTTTCAACACTTATTTTTAAATTTTTTTTATTTTTTTATATTTTTTGAATTATTTTATAGACATATTTATAAGATAAATATACATTATTAGTCCATTTTTATTAAGAGTTGTATTTTGTTAATTTATTGAATTTATGGACTTGTATTAGGTGGTTTGTTCAAAGATTCAGCTAAGAATAATATATTAAGATGAATCACAGATTCATCAGTAGTCACCTCTCCATTTAGAGTTGTCTACAAGAAGCCATGTCATTTACCCATTGAATTATTGTATATAAGTACATGGTCTATACATAATAAAGAAAAATCATAGCTTTATACCCATAAAATGCCTAACATAGTGTTCTAAGCATATTTAGCAATTTCGATCTACATGAAAATTATATATCTCTAATCTCTTCATGATCTACAATTTTATGAAGAAAGTTTTTAATTTTGATGCCATTTATTAGTTTGTGTAGAATTTTTTATATTTAAATTTTTGGATTTTTAGTGTAGCGTTGTGCGGCAATTTGACCTGGACTTCCCACCATTGATTGCACCACTACTCACGCACATCACGCTCTTTGACTCGCATTATGGCCTAGTCAACGACAGGTCATACTTGTCTCTCATTGGTCAACTCATGTCCCATCAACACCTCCTTCGTTGACTACGAGTCAACTTCACCTATCTTCTCTCGCTGCCCCTTTCTCCTCTTTCTCAGCGTGACTTCGCCCATCTTCTCACCAACACACCCTTTTCTCACCCATAGCCATCACCATCAATTATCTTGTATCTTGGAGCTGCGAAGGCCCCGTTTAACCCCTGTAGTCTGAGAGCCTCCAAGCCCAACAACCATCGGCCACATGCAAAGCTTTTGCCCTCTGTGATTTCCGTCGGCCTTCACCCTTCTTTTCTGTAGACACCCAATCTCCTCCCAATTTGTGCATCTACCCTTACAATCACCTAGGTCACAGATTAAATAGAGTGAATATTTCAGCGAGCCTTTCTCCTAGGAATTAAGATACGAAACATTGGGCTAAACTTAACACGATTGTCGTACATGTGGATCATTAGCCAGAGGCGAGACGATGGAATCTGAAAATGATGCAACAAATGCCATAAATTAAACATCTCAATCGACATATAAGACTAGGAAAGGCATCTCGAAATCTCATTATTAGTTCACATTTAGAGCCATCAAGTCAAAACTCCAAGCATAGGCTACTTCTTTCATACGTGTGCTGGAAGGAGAAAGACCCCAAAAGCTAGACCCTCAAAGCCTACTTATACCCTATCTCATCCCAAATTTTGCATCATCCACTAATATTAGAGTTTCAACTTCAGTTTCCCTACTTCTCTACCAGTAACAAAATTCAAGGGGCAAGGTAAATGTCATGAAGAGTCGTGGTCCATGGAATTAGGTCAGGTCCAATGTAACACCACCTGCAACAAGAGCTCTAAGATCTTGTCCAATCTTCGTCACAACGTAAGTAACTTGAAGCTAAGATCAAACACTCAAGCTAATTTGCCAGATGGCTCTCCCAAATTTCATCCTTATATTCACCAGTCGTTCTCTCATGTACTTATCGCCCCCTTTCTTCATTTTTCAATGCAATTGAGGTCAATTCTATGAGACTAATGCAGTTGTTAAAGGCTTAAGTTGAATGGGAATTAAGAGCCCTGCCTCCAATCTTCTCAGAAACAAATCTGACTACGTTAAAGCTACCCATAAGTGGATAGGGCATGGAAGAGGTACTACAGAGGCCTTTTATATCAAACCAATGGCATTCCTTTATGAAGGTTTGTTATATCCGGATACCATCGACAGATGAAATTGGAAACCCCTTTATTAGTACAATCAAGAGTAATAAGCAAGTGGAATTGTGGGAGAAGCTCTAGCTACTGGGTAGGGCCTCAATGAAAGCAAAAATTAGCATGGTCTAGCTAGTTACAACTAGTGGGTAGATCCCGGGGGATCCACTTACCCATCTCCCACATAGATGACGCACAACAAAATACTCCAACAACAATCATTCAAGCCTCGCCCAAATAAGGGATCAGTTACCCAAATAAAGCGTCTCGCCCAAATAAGGGATCAGTTACCCAAATAAAGCGCCTCGCACAAATAAGGGATCAGTTACCCAAATAAAGCGCTTCGCCCAAATAAGGGATTAGTTACCCAAATAAAGCACCAAGAGGTATGTGCCCCGAGATAGTGTTGTGTGCATTGATAGACATTCAACAACAAGGAAATCCTTCCTTTCCTCTCTCAGTGTTGCAACGCCCATGAATAGTGGAGTACCCAAAATGCTAGCAAGGTTGTTCAAGACAACTTATGTGTAGTGACCCAGACTTAACACGTAGAACTTGACCCACATATGAATATCTAACAATAGTTCTTTCTCTGGGAAGGACCCAGCCTCCCAACAGTAGAGAACCATAAGCTGCCCTTGGAAAAGCCACAGACCGCTCTTCAAGATTCGCGAGCATTCTTCTTCAACATGCAACTTGAGAAAGAAGAAACCACTAGGTTAGGGGAGCATGAGGAAAGTCCCTTTGGGCATCCACACTTTCTCAATGAAGGCAAGGGGGAGCTTGACGTAGGAACATTTTCCCAACACGTAGAAGACTAAGGTATTGGCCCATCTCTAGTCCATGGAAGAAATGTCATCCTCCTAAAGAAGGGCAACCACTTCTTTGTAAGTGATCGTCGGCACAATGTATGCCATCCTTCACCTTGCAGGGGCTTCCACATTTCCACAAACATCTCGCCAAGAGCATCGAGTAGGTAGAGATGGATTAGAGGGGTAGGGGAATAGGGTTCTCCATCGCAGGAGGAAAGGCAACATCTGCAGGGGAAGAGGCAAGAATAACAGTAACAGAGGGGTGGGTTGGATTTAGGTTAGGGTTTGGGGGGTTTGATGGGTCCTCCAGCCATTCTTATGGCTTGGTAGATTAGTAGGATTTTGCTTCCGATTTGCATTTGATATTGTCCATAGCAAAGCCATGACAGTAAGCCATTGGAAAGAAATCTAGTGTAGCGTGACAACCCGAAGTATTTTTGCTGCTTATACAGAGCGATTCGCAACAAGCTCCCTATTAGGGAACTACTGGCTAGGTATGTGCCAATAATGATTGAGGAATGTCTTCTTTGTGAGAAACCACGGTAATGCCCTCAACATAGTAATCTTTCTCAATAAGGGAGGTTGAAAGAAACCATGTATGCGACGGTTTAGTGGGTTTGGAAGGAGATGAATCTAAGGTGGGCTAACACTGGAGCTGACGATATCGATAGAAACATCTCGCTCATCACATGGGTTTTATCTACACCCACCACTTAATCATGATTCCACATTTTAATCGATCTTCATTGTAGGGGCAGAACCTCCTATCCTTGTTTTGTTTTTTTATTTCCATCAAACCATGGTAATTCCCATGGACTTTTGTCTATTCTTGGGTAGATGTATGAAAGTTACATTTACCACTCAAAAAAATCACTAAGGTATGATTATAAAAAATAATCACCAATAACTTGATATAGAGAGTTACTATATCTCGCAAGCATTGTTTTTAAAAACGCGCCTTGAGGTGCTGAGGCGTACACCCCGAGGCGTTCTTCAAGGAAAAATGCCTCGAGGCTATGGCCTCATGCAGCCTCAGTGAGGCATCCTTGAGGCGCTGCCTCATTTGTATGTTGATTTTTCATATATTTTTTCTACAATATTTTTTTCTTTTCTTTTTGGTTGAGGGCTTTTCATCTTCGTAGACAAGTATTTTCAAGTCCTTAAGCTCACAATTCACTGAAATGCATTTTTTTAGTTTATTAAAGTATTAAGCTTATTTTTACTTTGTCATACACGTAAAGATCGGATTCGGAATGATGCAATCAGAAAGAAAGTTGGTGTAGCTCCGATCGAGGATAAGATGCGAGAAAACCGCTTAAGATGGTTTGGTCATTTGCAAAGAAGGTCAACGGATGCACCGGTTAGGAGATGCGCGTGTTGGGATGTTGAGCCGGCTAAGAGAGGGCGAGGACGGCCCAAGAAGTATTGGAAAGAGTATACGAAGGGATCTTAGTTTTTTGGATATAAATCCGAGATTGACCCAAGATAGATCTGAATGGAGGCGAAGAATCCATGTAGCCGACCCTACTTAATTGTGGGAAAAGGCTTTGTTGTTGTTGTTGATGTGAACAAAAAAATGAGTCTCGAGTCCTTAAATCTAATGCCTCTACTCTTTAGTATGAATCAAGCATAAATGCTTTCTTTATCAAATGTTTGGATGCGAGTCCCCTAATTTGGCCTAAATTTAGAAAGTGTATTTTTGTAAACATGCCTCATCTTTTCTTCTATTCAATCGGGACTAAATTAATACACATCAAAGCATGCATGAACAAAGATAGTCATAACATGCAATATTCCAAGTATTTTATCCCCCAATCCTTATTTTAAAGTAAAAAGTGATCACTGATTCACTGCTTACTCTCTTATCCTTCTCAACTGAATGACACACATATCTCACCTAATTTTGAAAATGGTGTTACATCTAGTCCCTTTAGTTAAATTTTACTCAAAACTTTAAATTTTGCGGAGAGTTACCCATTATTGTGCTTGCATACATATATTTACTTGACTCCTTACAGATTTAGAGTCCAAAAAGAGAGAGTTATATAACAACTTGAATGTTTAAAACATGATGTTAGCTTTGAAATGTCATGGAGTTATGCATTTAATAATAACTATTTAATTTCTAGAACTTGAAGATTGTAATTACGATTAATTATTATTTTTTTATGAAAAAATATCTTTCACGAGTGAGGCTTACGCCTCGATACACCTCGAGGCGATAATGGGAAAACGTCTCGATATGCCTCACGCTTTTTAAAACCTTGCTCGTAAGATACCAAATCGAGATGTAAATGGTGAGTTTCTGTATAAGGATACATGTTAACCATATCTATATCAATTTTAAAATATGAATATTGATGCAGATATGATATTTGTGGGTAAGAAAAATATGCTACCATATCATAAAAATAGATAGATAAAAATTATCTATGAGACAAATACATGTAATAGAAAAAATATGGTATAGATTAATTTATATATAGATATATATATATATAAATTGAATGACTTATCATCATACAAATATACTAGATGTATTTCATATGAATTATACCAAATAGAGTAAAAATATGTATACAACTTTGTCACCCAGAGTTTTAATTAAATTGACAACTACGATAGATATTATTATGCTATGTACCTGTTCGTTATTTCTTTGTTTTCTCTAGACTACTTTGTACTTTACTCTTAAGGTCTCTCCCTATATAAGAGAGCGTAGGGTTTCTCTGAATAATTTATCTCTGTTTTTCTCCCAACATGGTATCAGAGCCCAAGCCCTAGGGCTCTCCACCTCCCGCCGCCCACCCCCACCCGCCGCCCATCCTCTTCTCCCCGCCACTGTCGCCCCTCTCGGCTCCTCCGCCACCAGCCCTAGTCGCCCCTCTCGGCCCCTCCGATCCCTCTCGTCCACTCTCGGCCTCTCCGCCACCAGCCCCAGTTGCCGGCCCCTTACACCGTCGGGGCCCCTAGCCCCACCCAGCAGGCTCCTCATCGCCGTCGGCTCCAAGTCTTGCCGGTCCCCCTCCCGGCGTGGTTGATCATGTTGCTCGTTTGCTCTAGCGGCACCGCTAGGGCGGTTTTCCTAGTGCCTTGAGACTAGCCATCTCTTCCTCAAGGTGTATGGGTTTGGGTGCGTAACGTCTACATACGCACTCGAATCCTATGCAGTTTGTGTAGACATCTGTCACTTTGTCTACAAACCCTAGTTCTTCTCCAACGGTGATATGTCAGAATCGAAGGTTGATATGCCCTCCATAGGCGCATTCAAAGGTCCTGCGCCAATAGTCAAGATGGACGGGTCGAATTATGAGCTCTGGGCGATGCAGTTCATGAGCCTCATGAAGTCGAATAGTAAGAAGCACATTCTTACCGAGGATGAGCCAGCAGAGAAGACAGGGATATATGCCTCGTGGGAGGCTGATGACTCCTATGCAAAGGTCTGGTTGTCAGGTACATTGTCGATGGAGATTGCCAACGATGTCCTCCATCAGCCCACTGCCAAGGCGATGTAGGATATCCTAGCTGCTACATATTCGCAGGTGTGAAATGAGACCAAGATGTTACAGCTTCAGCATGACATATTCACGATGAAGCAGAACGGCAGACCTCTTCACTCCTTATACACATCCCTGAGGGGGATGTTTGAGAAGTTATACAGTACTATCCCACTCGCAACGACTCCTGAACAGCAGAAGACATTTCGAAATGCCACCATGGTGGGCGTTCTACTTGCGGCCCTTGATCCTGAATATGACGCCGCCCGTTCTCAGATCTTAGCCGATGCAGTTATTCCTCCAGTGGAGGATGTTTACAGGAGGCTCAGTCGCATTACAGTTTCTTCCAGTTCTTCTACTCCACCCCCATCAGCGATGGCAGTTTCGTGTGGGAGAGGCGGTCCGTCTTCTGGTCGTGGACGTGGACGTGGACCCCAGGGCAGGGGTGGTCGCTTTAGTCAGCCATGTTCATACTGTCACCGCACAGGACACTCGGAGGAGACATGTTATTCTAAGCATGGGTTCCCAGCATCGGTACGTGTAGCAGAGCACTCTCAGCCCCAGTTGGCATCTACTGCAGACAGCCGTTTTGAGGAACTTGTGGCACGTCTCCGCGATATTATGCCACAATCATCTGGTGATTCTTCTGATGGACCTTCAGATGTTGCTGCTACAGCCTCCGCCACTTCATTTGTTGCTGCTAGTACCTCAGGTAGATCTACTGCATTTACACCGTCTCATGATATCTTTGATTGGATTATAGATTCGGGTGCCACACATCATCTCTGCCGAGATCGAGATACACTTGAGTCCTACAGGGACATTCCTCACAGCTGCTCAGTGCAGATCGCAGATGGTACTCATTCCCTCCTTGTTGGACAGAGGGAGGTCTTCCTATCCTCTACTATGTATCTACAGAATGTCCTACATGCTCCTGAGTTCTCGATGAATCTGTTATCTATTAGTCAGATTACGAAGGATTTGCATTGTCGTGCTATATTTGACCCGTCTTCTCTTATTTTTCAGGACATACTAACGAGCAAGGTGATTGGTTGTGGCTCTAAGCAGAATGGTCTATATCGACTGGTTCGGAATTCTTATGTTGGCGTCTCCTCTCATTCTGCCGGATCAGTTTCTCCGTACATCTGGCATCTCCATTTTGGCCATCTCCCGCTCCAGAAAATGCGCCATCTTCTACCTCAGATCTCTCCTAGTTCGTCCTTTCGCTGTGAAGCATGTCAGTTGGGAAAGCATCATCGGTCGAGCTTTCCTAGTCGTCAGAGTCGGAGCAGTAGCTCCCCGTTCGAGTTGTTTCATATAGATATATGGGGTCCAAGTCATGTACCCGATCATCAGGGGCACAGATTTTATCTAGTGGTAGTGGATGATTTCTCTCATGTATCTTGGGTCTTTCTTTTAAAGAATAAATCTGAAGCAGGAGATGTGATCAAGAATTTGATTAATGAAGTGCAAAATGTGTTCTCTTCTACTGTCAAATATGTTCGTACAGATAATGCCCTAGAATTTTGCACACGGTCCCTCTCTCAATTTCTTTCATCAAAGGGCATTATTCACCAAACCACTTGTGCGTACACATCTCAGCAGAATGGTGTGGCAGAAAGAAAGCATCGCCATCTCCTTGACATTACTCGAACCCTACTGATTCAGAGTTGTGCTCCTATTTCTTTCTGGGGGATGTTGTTCTTACCGCGTGCTATCTGGTCAATCGTATGCCATCTTCTGTTCTTGGTGAGAAAATACCTCTCTCTATCATTTTTCCTGACAAGGAATTATTCTCACTTACTCCACATGTCTTTGGTACTATGGCATTTGTTCATCTTCTGTCTCCTGGACTTGACAAACTCTCTCCTAGAGCTGTCAAGTGTGTCTTTGTCGGTTATTCTCGGACTCAGAAGGGCTATCGGTGTTATGATCCCATAATAAGAAATACTTTGTTACTGTTGATGTCACATTCTTTGAGTCTGTTATGTATTTTTCTCCTGCAGGTGACAGACTGGTACCATCCACTACCAATGATGATGTCTATGTCCCTCCACCTCCTACTTGGAGTTCACCTGAGTCTACTCCTGTTCCTACACCTACATCATCTTCACCACCACCACCTCCACCTCCACCTCTTCCACGACCTCCCATTCCACCTCTACCAAAATTCTATACGCGTCGGTCAGGTCCTGCTCAGGCTACACGTCAGCCACCCATCACGCCTCAGATATGTTCAGATGGCATCACTACTGACGGGTCAGATATGGTACATGTGCAGGATTCTTCATTGCAGGAGGAAACTACACCATCCAGTACAACAGAAGATGATCTTGATATTCCTATTGCTATCCGGAAGCAGAAGCGGACGTGTGCCTTTTATCCCTTTGCTTCACAGGTGTCTTTTCACCGTCTCACTGGAGACTTTCAGAGATTTGTTGCAGCGTTATCTTCCGTGGATATACCACGGACCTACCAGGAGGCTATGAAGATTGATTGCTAGAGATTGGCTATGGAAGATGAGATGCATGCATTGCAGTCTCGTGGCACATGGTCTTTGGTTATTGCTCCTCCTGATGCATCTATTATGAGCTGTAAGTGGGTCTTCACAGTTAAATATCATGCAGATGGCAGTCTAGATCGGTACAAAGCACGTTTGGTCGCACGTGGTTTTACACAAACTATGGTGTGGACTATATGGACACGTTTTCTCCAGTGGCTCGACATTCTACCCTTCGTATTCTCTTATCTGTGGCTGTGGTTCGTGACTGGAGTATATCTCAACTGGATGTCAAGAATGCCTTCTTGTATGGAGATCTGCAGGAGGAAGTCTACATGCAGCAGCCACCAGGGTTTACTGCTGAGGGGGAGAAGCATATGGTGTGTAGACTTCACAAGGCAATTTATGGCCTCAAACAGAGTCCAAGAGCGTGGTTCCAGAAGCTTTCCAATCTTATTGAACAACAGGGATTCAAGAGGTCAAATGCAGACCACTCATTGTTTGTTCAGAAGTCATCGGCAGGTACGGTTGTTATCATGGTCTATGTTGATGATATTCTGGTTACAGGAGATGATATTCAGGGCATAGAAAGGGCGAAGGCATTCCTAGGCCGTCAGTTCGTTACGAAGGATCTTGGAACCCTAATATATTTTCTGGGGTTGGAATTTGCCAGGAATGCACAGGGTTTGGTGATGACCCAACGGAAGTACATTACAGACTTCTTGATTGAAACAGGCATGGCTGGATGCAAACCATCAAGTATTCCCATGGATCCAAGCACGAAGTTGTATGATGATGATACTGCTGAAGTGGATAAGAGGAGATATAGAGAAATGGTGGGTAAGCTCCTTTATATTACCATAACTCAACATGATATTGCCTTTGCAGTAAGCAGGGTGAGTCAATTTATGGAGCAGCCAAGACAAGTTCATACGGATGCTATACACATGATACTGAGGTATCTGAAGTCTTCTCCAGGTTCAGGGTTGTTGTTCGAAAGGGCACAGATTTGTCTATCTCAGCATATGCAGACGCCGATTATGCAGGATGCCCTAAGGATCGAAAATCAACCTCAGGATTCGCAGTGTTTGTTGGAAGCTCTCTGGTTTCTTAGAAAAGCAAGAAACAAACTATTGTGGCAAGGTCTAGTGCTGAATCCGAATATAGGGCCATGGCGCAAGCCAGCACTGGGTTCGATATGTACTAGAGGATCTACATGTAGCTGTACCTCTACCTATGCAGCTTCAGTGTGACAATCAGGCAACCTTGTTCATTGCCAACAATCCAGCTTTTCATGAAAGAACCAAGCATATAGAAGTTGACTGCCATTATACTAGAGACTTGATCCAGAGAGGATTGATATCTATAACTCACGTGAGCTCAGGGGATCAGACTGCGGATGTATTCACCAAGCCGTTACTCAGAGGACCTTTTCAGAGATGTTCATCCAAGCTGAGCATGATAGACATCTATGCTCCACCTTGAGGGGGAGTGTAGAGATAGATATTATTATGCTATGTACCTGTTCGTTATTTCTTTGTTTTCTCTGGACTACTTTGTACTTTACCCTTAAGGTCTCTCCCTATATAAGAGAGCCTAGGGTTTATCTGAATAATCAATCTTTGTTTTTCTCCCAACAACTACATATTAAAATGGATATACAAACACAGATTCATATATCTATTGATATTTTGACATCTCAAAAACATTAAAAAAGAGTCTACAGTGGCACTTTTTGGAAAACTGCCGCTATATCATCCATTATAAAATATATAGTGATGAATATTATTCATTGCAAAAAGATTTTTTATATAAGAAATTAGTGACACATGTTATATTCCGTTGCTATACTATTAGTAGTGGTCCATATAGGATCACTTATTTGTTGTTTTTCCATCTCTCATGTTTGAACTAAAAAAATTATGAAAATTGATTTGAATTTTGAAAAGAGCAACACGCAAGTGTTAATATATGGATCATCGCTAACGATATAGCAACAAATATGAAATTCATCGCTAATGATAAAGCCATAATATGGCATACATCACTAATTTCTAGTATAAAAAAAACATTTTGCAATGAATAATATTTGGCATTCCATATTTAACAACGAACGCTATAGTGACGGATTTTAAAAGTCATTATAGGCTCATTTTACCAGTATAAAATAGATATAGATACAAATTTCATTTTTTTCAAAAAAAAATCAGTAAGAAACCCAATGCGGATATATCTACGTTGATTTCTATCCGTACACACAAAGCATTAATATAATATTATTTATTTAGAAGTGATAATTTGATAGTTTTACTTAACATCACCCTATTAAAAGTATAATTCTATAAAATGAAAAATGCCATACGGATGTTTTTTGTTAATTACATATCAACAAAATTGGATAAACAATAATGAATACTTTGAGTATCCATAGGCATATCATCTGATGCCTAATTACTAACACTGAACACTATTCATTGTTTTTTCATGTAGTATGTGATAAAGTCCAAAATTATTCGCTAAATGTTTATATAATGACAATTATTCATAGACTTTTTGATAAATTTGTAATAAACATTGCTAATTTAACAGTAACTACAAGAAAAATCAAGGAAGAATTAATAAAATAATAATCATTCTTATAATTCTAAGGATAAAAGATATGATAACGAAATTTTTTGTCTTTGAATGCTATGAGATCTGGGAAAGGTGTAGGACCTGATGGCATTCCTATACAAGGAGAGTTTTAGATGAGTGTGGTTTGACTTGGATTACAAATTTAGTCAATGTTATTTAACGAAGCAAGAAAATGCCTGAAGATTGGAGGAGAAGCATCATGATTACAGATGAAAATGGTAGGATATGGACCATATGGTACGAATATATGTATAATCATATCCTTATCTATTTTAAAATACGAATACGAATGTGGATACGAATATTGACGGATGTGAAAAATGTGTTACCATATCCTTAAAAACGAATACGAATGTAAAACAAATAAGAACTGGACACAAATAATAACATAAATAATTAATAGATTAACTAAAATATACATGTTTGGATGGTTTACACATAAAATAGATATATCGTCTATAGTGATTTCATAACAATTATAACAACAATGGTGAATGACATCATAAAATGTTGTTACGCACGATTATAAATAAATCTATTACTATACTCGCATACGAAAATGAATACACGAATACAAATGCGAATATTAGCGAATGTCAAAGGAATGTCCATATGCGCATCCATGTTAAAACGAATACGAATAGGAATGTCAAAATATGTATAAAACGAATATGATAGCAGATCAGATATGAATATATTCACATTCATTTTCGTCCGTGATCGTGGTGCCTCTTTATAAGAACAAAGAAGATATTCAAAATTATCCAAATTACAGGGGTATCAAACTGATGAGTTACACTATGAAAATTTAGGAACATGTGATCGAAAGACGGTAGAGGCAACTTTCTAAAGTAAAAGAAAACCATTTCGGATTTATGTCAGGTTGCTTAACTATTGAAATCATCCACTTGCTGAGGAGAACGATGGAGATTTATATAGCTAAAAGGAAGAACCTTCATATGATTTTTATTGATTTAGAGAAGGCTTGTGAATCTGTCCCACGAGAGATAATGTGGAGAGTTTTAGAGAAGACACAAGTACATGTCGTACATATTAACCTCATAAAGGATATGTATGATAGGGCTTCATCTTGTGTAAGGATCCCGTCAGGGAAAACTGATTATTTGGCATCAACATTGGTCTACATCAAGGTTCAGCTTTGAGTCCATTCCTTTTTTACTTTGATTATGGAAGAGTTGACAAGTCACATTCAGGATGGGATACCTTGGTGTATGTTATTCGTTGATGATATTGTATTGATTGATGATACTAGAGATGGAGTAAATGAGAAGCTTGAGGTATGGTGACATGCATTAGAGACTAAAGGATTTCATATAAGTAGGGCTAAGACTGATTATGGAGTGCACTTTTGATGGAAGCAAAGGCGAAGAAATCGACTTGAAGATTGGTGACAATAACATTCAGAAGAGAAATTCTTTTAGATACTTGGGATTTAATTTGCAACTTGATGGGAAAATTGATAGAGATGTTACTAATAGAATAAATACAGGTTGGATAAAGTAGAGAGGAGCCTCTATTGTTCTCCGTGATAAGAAAATTCCTTTGAAAATCAAAAGGAAATTTACAAAGCAGTTGTGAGACCTGCTATGCTCTATGGATCTAAAGGTTAACCTGTGAACCATAGACATGTGCAGAGAATGGCAGTAGTAGAAATGAAAATGCTAAGATGGATGTGTGGACACACACGTAAATATTGGATTCGGAATGATGTAATCAAAAGGAAAGTTGGTGTAGCTCTGATCGACGATAAGATGCGAGAAAACTGCTTAAGATGGTTTGGTCATTTTTAAAGAAGATGGTTGATGCGCTCATTAGGAGATGCGAGCTTTAGGATGTTGAGACGACTAAGAGAGGGCGAGGAAGGCCCAAGAAGTGTTGGAATGAGACTATACAAAGGGATCTTAGTTTTTTGGACCTAAGTCCGAGATTGACCCAAGATAAATCTGAATAAAAGCAAAGAATCCATGAAGCTGACCCTACTTAATGTAGGAAAAGGTTTTGTTGTTGTTGTTGCTTACGATAAATTTGTTGTAGTGTAAGTCAGTGTTTTTAGTAGTATGTGAAATCGTAAGTTTACAGGGTGATGTTTGTAAAAAAATCGTTATAAGTATTAGTGTTAAGTATTTCATAATCATTTCCACTAAGTTATACAACCAATAAAAATCAACAAATACTAACAACTAAAACAACAAATAATGACAATAAATTTTGCTCCACCGAGTAGAAATTTCTAGTTTCTTCCCCGTCTACAAGCAAAGGTAATAACTTATATACGCTCTATATTAGGCCAAATCACATCAAGGACATGTGTAAGGCTTGAAATTGGAGGCCACAATATGCTCGATTGGCTACAAATGGGTCATTGTTTCCCTTTCTCGTGTCAAGCTGAACAAGATGTTCAAACATTTTTCTCAAACTTCATCCACTTTTTTTGCACACCACATGAGACGGCAACCATAGCTACAACTTATATATCTTCTTCAACAATTATTTCATGTATGCAAGCCCACTTTGTTTGTTCTATTGAGTTTGACTAATCAGTATGAGATAGGGTTCCATTACCCCCTTTATAGTTGATCAAGCACTATAAAGCATGTTGTTCTTGGCCCAACACGTGTCCTAGATGAGGCCTCTCCTATCACATAATATATCGTACATTGGGTCTGCTAGTAGAGCCATGAAAACCAGTCGGAGTAATCGAACCGGTTTGAATGGATCTGCCAAGTCATCTACCATGGTATTTCAGCTTGAGTAATGGAAGGTGTAACTTCATCTATCCTCTGATTGACACCAAAAAGATCCTTGACCACTGCGCATAGTTGGACTCGTCCATCTTATTCTAACCAAAAGTGTTTGTGATTACTATCAATGATGTCTCATAAGGATCCAAATTATTGAATTTCCTCCAATGGCAGGACCTTGCAAGAAAATTAATTAAAACAAAAAAAATATCCTCAAAACATGGTAGTATGCTTATGATCGTTTATTGCATAGATTTGCCTAGGTTACAGATGGATGGACGTCGATATATCATCAGGAGATCAACAACTATAGGAAATAAATGGCTGGTGAAATGTAACAAATATGAGTGTGCAGCAGAACTGGTTCTGCAACAGATTGTGGCCACGAGATAGGAATCATGTGGCTGTGTGGCAGACCTGGTATTGGGTCGTAGTTGATCTAGTAGTGGCTCTGTAGCAGACCTACAGCATACTTTACCCTACAACAGGTTATGATCAAGAGCACTATTAGCAACAAATCGTAGCCAGAACCATGATTATGTTGATGTAGATTTTGATAGAATGTTGACGATGGGCGACGAGAAGGGCGACGAGAAGGGTGACGAGAAGGGTGACGAAAGAGGCTGGATTGTCGTGCGCAGACGAAGGGAGGTTTCGCGTAGGAGAGAGGCTCATCAAGCGAGGACCTTCTCCAACCCGTTCGGGAAGGGCCGCTTCCGATGTGGGTCATTGTCGGATTGGGCTCGCCACTGTCGGGAACCAATGTGCTGCTTCCGATGCCGTCGCAACTCACACAAGAGCCGCTCCTGCCCTTTGAACCGGTGGATCACAAAAGAAGCCGGTGCGGAGAAGGCATGATGATAGGGGAAGGCGGCGGGCCGGAGGAGGCCCTTTTCCGGGGCAGGTCTGACGTGGGTCTGGTCTCGGCAGCTCTCTTCAGAGGCGATATTGTTCAATTGTCTCCGTGGCGTGTTCTGGTGAGGGGGCTCGAGGAAAAGGATTGCATGGAGCTGCATCGGTGGTCTAAGGAAGGTTGGACGAGGTTGCGTTGGCGTCATCCGAAGCCTACATATGGCCTCCTGCAGCCCAAACTGCCGGATCGAGTCCGAGCGAAGGGATGTGGTCATGCACGGGCTCTCAACCATTCGGGAACTGTTGGGAGGAGATGTGGAAGTGGTCGAGGTCGAGTCCTCGGGGTGCTGCCCGGGAGAGCCCCTGGATCCTATCCTCAAAGTGAAAAGTTTTCCTCTGGAGTTGTTAGGGGGGAGATGGTATCGGTTGGCAGGAAGAAGCCTCTTTATAGAACTCGCTTTGGTGGAGCGCGAGTTTGAACGCCATATTAGGGAAAATCAAAGATGGGTTGCTGGGGCGGGAGCTCCGTCAGGTGTCTGGCGACCCCGGTCGCCGAGCAACGTAGCGGGTCGGTCTAGCAGGCAAGCGGAAAAGGGTTCGATGCTTTCGACAGGAGCATCCCCTCGTATTCCGCAAGGGATCCATTTCAGGACAGTCAACCTTCTGCACCTTCTGCCTTTGGAGAAGCGTTTCGTTTCTCGAAACCCTTCAATCAAGGAGGGCATTATCCCTTCTGCTGATGTGGGGCTGAAAATGCTAGAGAGTTCTGGAGGACATGCCTTGTCAGGTGGAAGGGCGGGCCCATCAGACTAGGCGGGTCAACCCGCCCTGGAGGGGGGTTCGAGGCTCCGATTGGGAGGTCCTTGCAACGAGGAGCGGGTCGGAGGATCCACGGAAGGTTCGACGGGCCGTCTGGGCGATGTTGGACAGCTCCAGTTTCAACCTCTCTTCCTCGAGCGTTTCTTTGGTGACGTGGTTCTTGCAGGAGGTGATGAGGAGGGCGGGGGTGGGGCGTCGAGGGGTGATGATGGGGCAAAGGAGGGCAGCCGGGATTTTGTCGTGGAGGGCATGGGATCAATACGAGAAGAAGGTTCGCCACAGATGGGGTTCGTGGTGGAGGGCACATTGTTCGCAGAGGTTATGAATGGCGTTGTTGGGAGTCGGACCGAGGTAGGGGATGCACCCAGGTTCGGAGCGTGCTATGTCAAGAAGGCTTCTCTAGAGAGGAAGTTGCGGAGATCAGCAGCACTTGCCGAAGTGGAGGGGGAGGCGACCGATCGAAGGTCGCCATCGGCCTTCCTTGTTAATCAGAGCAGATTTCGCTTGTTGGATCGGTCTGTGGCTGAGCGATTGGGTCTCGTTCCTCCTAAGAAGTCAAAACAAATTATATGCCTTTGAAGATTCTTTCGTGGAACGTCAGGGGGCTGGGGCGACCTGAAAAAAGAACGGGGGTGTGGAACTTAATTTCCGATGCGAGAACTGTTGTCTTTTTACTGCAAGAAACAAATTGTCCTTAGGATTAGACGCTGCGAGAAAAGGGTTGGACGGAGGTGGTCGTTTTGAGCTGGCACAGAGGGAGGCGAATGGCGCCTCGGGCGGTCTAATGTCGGGTTGGAGGAGGGATGCTTTTGACCTGCTGGAAGAGGTGAAATCTTCGTTCTGCTTATCGGTACCGCTCAGGCAGCGGATGGATGGTCTCGCGATCCTTCTCACGAACGTCTATGGCCCGAACGCAGTGAAAGGGGAACTTTGGCTTCTGAGCTTCCACAGTTGGGTGTTACGAGAAGAGCGGCGATTTAGCTGGTTGGGGGAGATCTCAATGTCACTTTGCTACAGGACGACCGTCCGCAGAGAGGTGATGGCAGGGACCCTGGCTCGGAGGAGTTCCGTGGGATGGTTCACACTTTGGGTATGTCAATTTTGGATGCTGCAGGCTGCGCATTTACCCGGCGTAATGTGTGATCACGTTCCAGATTGGACAGATTCTTGGTTTCTTCGGAAGGTACAGATATGTTCCCTCTTTCGAGGGTCTGGGCCCTTCCACGGGCGCATTCAGACCATACGCCGATTCTTTGGTCGTCTGGCGAGGACCAACCGACTAGATTCTTCTTCTGCTTTGAACGAAGTTGGCTTCTGGAGGAGGGCTTCAAGAAGATGGTGGCAGAGCAGTGGAGGGGGAATACCGCCGAGGGCTCGGCAATTTCAAAGTTGGCAGCAAAGCTCTTGGCATTGAGGTCGTTTCTCATGCATTTCGAGAATGAGGTGAGGAGGAGGAGAGCGAAGAGGGCGGAGGCCCAAGCTGAAGTGGCTCGATTAAACGGCTTGGACGACACGAGAGGTCTTCTTTATTGCGAGATCAATGAGAGGCAGGACCTTCTTGAGATATTATTGCTCGAAAATAGAAAAGAGAAGATTGAATGGCGGTAAAGATCCAGGCAGAAGTGGCCCAAAGAGGGAGACGCCGACACGAGGTTTTTCCATTCAATGGCCTCTGGGCGACGGAACTACATTCACAATATAGATGGGGGGTTCGTACTTCGGGAGAGGTAGCGATTGGGACTGCTTTGAGAGGGCACTTTGTCGACGCCACGTGGAGGAAAAAAGGGAGCGGGTGGGGTGGGGGTGGCTGGGAACCGACGTGGAGTCCCTGTCGACGGTGCAGGCTGAAGGTCTTTTAGCCCCGTTCTTGGAGGAGGAGGCGAAGCGGGCGATATGAGCCTAAAACGCAGATGGTGCTCCTGGACCGGATGGCTTCCTAGTGTTGTTTTACCGTGAGTTCTGGGACCTGTTGAAGGAGGAGGTACTAGATGTCCTGAATGAATTCAGGGAGGGAAATAGAGGGATTGAGAAGATTAATCGGGCGCTCATGTTCCTGTTACCCAAGAAGGAGATCCCACTGCGTGTGGAAGACTTCTGGCCTATTGCGTTGTCCAACGCAATATACCTCATTATTGCAAAGGTTCTGGCAAATAGATTGAAAGGTGTCCTAGACTCGGTTGTTCTTCAGGGACAATCCGCATTCATCCCAAGGAGGCAGATGGCAGATGGTTTAGTGATGGCTTCGGAGATCTGCCTTGATTGGAAACAGACGAAGGCGAGAGGAGCTCTTTGGAAGATTGACTATCCGAAGGCCTATGACATTGTTGACTGGAGATTCTTATGGCTATCCTTACGGAGGAGAGGTTTCCTTGAGATGTAGGTGGACTGGATGAAAAGATGTGTCACTACCTCGTCCTTCTCTATCTTGGTGAACGGCAATCCAGAGGGCGGCTTCTTCCAGCCGCAGCGTGGTGTGAGACAGGGGTCCGCTTGCCCCCATGTTGTTCATTCTGGTAGCGGATGCTCTGAGGATTCTGCTCAGGAAGGCTGTTGAGGTGGGCTGGTGTGAGGGATTCCGTAAGGAAGACATCTCCATCCCTCTGTTACAATATGCGGACGATATGATCATCTTTCTAGCCGGCATGGATGATCAGAATGCTAATGCGGCGCAACTGGTAGACATCTTTGGAGAACTTTCAGGCTTGGAGATCAACAAGACTAAATCAACAATTATTCTTTTGGGCTGAGTGAGATGGAACATATCGCCATAGCTGAGATAACGGAATGCTCTTTGGGGGAACTCCCCATCCCTTATCTGGAGCTTCCTTTAGTGGCTGGGAGGCTGAAGAACGCTGATTGGGATGGCGTGGTTAGGCGGATGGAGCAGAGGTTGGCTGGATGGAAAGCGGTCACCTTATCGAGAGGGGGGAAGTTAATCCTTCTGAAGCACGTCCTCTCAGCGATACCCATCTTTTTCTGCTCTACTCATCTGATGTCAGCAGGGGTTAGAAGAAAGGTGGAATCATTGATGAGGAGATTTTTATGGTCAGTTGCCCAGGTATGCACCTAGTAAACTGGGATGAGATCACGAGGGGGCGCAATGAAGGTGGTCTAGGCGTCCGGGATGTGGAATGTATGAATAGGGCTCTCATCGCCAAATGGGTGATCCACATCTGGGGGTCGTCTTCGTCTCTGACGGCTAGACTGATAAGGAGGATATATGGAGTTACAGGTGAACTGCTGGCTAAGAGAGTGCGGTATGAGTCCTCGTTTTGGGCCGGGATCCGGGAAATCTTGCCTCTGTTGACGCCCAGACTCAGACCGAAGTTGGGAGATGGTTGCCTTTTTAGATTCTGGTGTGATGACTGGACTGGAGATCGCCACAGTTTACGACGGATCTCTCCGACCAATATTCAGAGGAATACCTTAGCATGATGGCTGAGCTCTCTACTCTGGGGACCTCTCGCAAGGCAGAGATCACTTTCAATGGGCGAGTAACAAACTCTCTGTGAAGAAGGTTTATGAAGAGCCGAGGATGCGGGTTGAGGTTCAGGATGGGGAGCTGTGTCGGGACATGAAAATAGTGTGGGCGGCGAAGATCCCGGATAGAGTAAAGATTTTCCTTTAGTACATGAGACGGGGTCGTCTTTGCGGTAAAGCTCGGAGGGGGCGGTTGCTCGGACTGCCAGACACGCAGTATGATAGATGCGGAGAAGCGGTGGAAGATTCTGACCATTTATTCTTCAAATGCTCGGACTCTCAATGGATTTGGAGGGAGGTGAACAATGAGTGTCGTACGCGATGCACCTCTATAATATGGAAAATAGTTTATTTGTGTCTAGAAGTTGGTGTATGACATGATGAATAACAAACTTTATGATCGAGATGCATGACCAGGAGTTGTTTACAGGGCTAATGATGGCACAACCGACGAGATGGGTGACGGGAATGACATGAATGCATGACTAATGAAGATAATGATGACGCAACAAGGGTTTTGTGGAGATGGAGGATGAACGGGCAAGGAGCTCCAATCTAAGACAGTATTGGTGACACTGTGGAATGGGAACAATAAAAACGACATATTGATATAAAACTCTAGTCCTCCTTAGTAGGAGGATGCCTTAGCCCTATATGTATAGGAGGCTAGGGATAGGAAGAATACAAAGGAGGGTTTGAAATTTCGATTTTGATAGGTCATGGGTATCGAAACTCCTATATATGTTGATTTTGTCGGTTTTTGACTGAGATGGGTTGAAATATCGGTGATATTTCGACATTTTGACCCATTTCGGTTGAAATTCATGGTTTCAAGTACATAATTTCCCAGATTTCGATCGACATCGACGAAATTTCGTTGATATCTATGTATATCAACGATATTATCTATGTGAGCTTGATTTTACTACTTATTTACATATTCCCAATATTAAAACACATAATGAATTATATATTGTGTTTCAGGTCAGGGGCGTTACACCCCCCCCCCCCCCCCCGAGACCCCCGTCTGGTAGGATATGGTGGAACGGGGGGGGGATACATACGACAATTCTTCAACTTGGGGAACTTCCTCCCCTTTGGGTGAACCCCTCAGGATCCGGGTACCCGTTAATCACACACTCGCACTATTATTCACATGAGATCGCATGAAGTTGTAGAAAAGTAGGGAAAATTTTTCGCGCGGCTAATTATCCACATGACATTCACATCCACAACATAACCACAAAGTAAAAGAGATACAAATGGCACCAAAATTCCTTTTTATTAATATTCATATCAAGTTACAACATGTACAAGGATCTTCCATTACAACATATATCCCAAAGTGATACAAAAGAGATAGCATTTACATCATTATCTGAACAAAAACTGAGACAAAGTACTTCATACCGTCTAGTATAAGCTCTGTCTCCAGGAAGCATGTATATACTGAGCGGCTACTGAACTGCAGGTTGTTTGCCTGCCACACACAATAGGAAAGAAGAGGCGTCAGCCATTGCTGGTACCTCCCTAAAATTTATAAAAAATAACTTGACATTTAATATGTACAAAAGCAAGCAAGTAGAAAGGTGGTATAAGTAAAATCTACATCTACTTGCGTAAGTAAAAAGGTTTTTCAGACTACTTGTAAGCATTTCAAATGTGTGTCCCAAAACCCAGCATTTCCCACATGTGACATTTATATAGTAGTTACGTATTCACGAGTGTATGAGTGTGAGCACATATATTATTTTCTTCAGAGATCACGCTGGTGAGTGATGATGGAAAAGTTAAGATTTGAAACGATCTATTAATTATTTAAATTCCTGGGTAGAGAGAATAGTCATTCCTATAAATCCTAACTTTTGATCGTAACTTCTCAAATTCTTAACTTCAATGTTTCAGATATAACTCCAGATGATGTAGATGTAGATATGGATGATTTAGATATAGAATCGCCAAGTCTGTTTGGCGAAGTAAACTCAAGCGGTGAAGAAGCCTACAAATGGCTCTTCCGTCTCGCCCTCTAATTGGAAGCGCGGTCCAATAGAGGGATAGGTTTACTCCCAAACTACGCCACTGAGACGGGTGAGAGAGACTCCCTAGAAAAGTCGCTCTAGAAACCTGCCTGACTAGTACAGGCGAACGAGCTCGTACGTAAAAACTGAAAACCAAGGATCCCCCGCCTGGGTATCCTAAAAGACAGGGTCAGCGGAACCGGTCTAAAGTCGGGATCCCAACGAAGCGTAAAAACACTGCGAGCTCGCGTAAAAATCGAAAAGGGACTGGGATCCTAGACCCACGCACTTGGCGGCCGCTGCCCTAACTGGACTTCCTAAACTCCCGTCCAGTTGAGGGTCACCGCGCCCTCGCATAGTCAGGTGTAAAAGTCACCATGACTAGCAAAATTAATTGTCATCACTGATTCACCATTATGAAGATGCGCTCACTACCTTGCAATTGAACTAATATCTTTGTGAAGATACAAAGAGCAAATCTTAGATCTATAATTCGATCTGATCAATATTCCTTAAGGGTCACAATAATCATAAGAATTCTCAGTGAAATGGCATGATCGTGAGACTGATAAGCTCAGCAATTTTGTATATATTCCGATTCTTACTATTTTCACTTAATCATTGATTTACAACTATATGGTTATGTAGTGAAAATATTATTTATTCCTTATATGGCCTGAAGCATTGGACCAAAAGAGTTCACACTACATCTACTTTGGATGTTGATCTGATGTGGTTAACTCATGATCAGAGTTCAAAATTTCCCGTCTTAGACAAACTACTGTGGATCTAAATGGACAATGATCTCTATTATCAGCACTACTTTCCCATCATACTTTATTACTTGAGTCAATCTCAAGAATTGTATAGAATAATGATATATATCCTTCCTTCTATTGGATATAGTAACATGATGTAAATATGGATTCCGATATTCTCTCAGTTTCTCATCAAAATTAAAGTAAGCTAAGTCCCCAAAAATGAAAGATCCGATTGAAAGACATCACACACTTGATCATATATTGAATTTTCATTCTGATGTCTATACATGTGTTAAATTTTCAGTATATATATATACATAACATTAAAAGATATGTCCAGTAATAAAACTATCAGCAAGTATAAAGTAATATATATTTTTTTTAAACACCAAAGTCCTGTATGCTAAGCATCCTTAAATGGAAATTTTGGATAAAAATAGTAACGTTATTATCTAGATATTCTTCTGATAACTAAACTAGGCATAATGCATTTTCATGGTTCACTTATTAATAGGAACTCTTCATGCATAATTCCAGTTTGCCAAAAATGCATATATATATATATATATATATATATATATTTAAGTCAATAATAAAACCTACAACATGGATCTTTATCCTATATATATATATAGTGATATGAGATTCATACTGGTGCATAATATGATTTGCTAGAACATTTTGTTCACATTGTATAACCCAACAACAAATCTGACCCCTATCTTGTAGAGAGAGAAGAACATCATATGGTAATAAAAAGTTAATTTTCAAAATAAACCAAGATAATTGATAGGTTATAATATAACTTTATGCAAACTGTATAATTTCAAAGAGAATCCATACATGACGTTTTTTTTAACCAAACAAAAACAATCAAATCAATATTGCATGTGCCATTTTTGTTGTTCTGGATTATTATTATATACATAGCATAACCTATACATCAAGATTCCTACGGATTTCCAATGAGTGGTTTAATAGTAATATTACTCCCATCATCCAAACAAAATACAGAACATGGGATCAAATTTAAAAATATCTCCCATATATATAAGTGTATTTTTAAGATCCAAACACAACTTGAACTTTAAAATCCATCACCCGAAAATGTATTTCACAAGAAAAAGAACATCAAGGATGTGAAATCATATGTATGGCAGCAAATAGGAGAGGTCTTGGAAGGTACCTCTCTATTTAGATCTTCAAAATTTAAAGACCATCTATGCATGAAATGCTGGAAATCTGGACAGCAGCTCCGTGGTTGCAGCTTAGAGTAGATCAAGGGAACATAAGAGGATTTTGATGAAATTTAAAGAGAAAGATAGGAGGAGTGGCGTTAGAAACGGAAGAAAGAAAGGCCTCTTTCGTTGGAGGAGAAAATAAAGATGGGTTGCGTTGGGAACGAGGGTGATTAAGAAGGCAAGTGTTTATATAACAATGACAAAGCACTGTTAATTGCCAAGTGGAGTAAATGGCAAGCCACATGGAAATTGAACAAGAGATGTTGTATTCTGCTACCTACCGCACACATAAAACAATTTTACTTAATTCTAATCTCTCTATATATAATTTTTTTAACAGTTGCTACCGTACAAAATTTTTATAATAATAATTTTTTTTACAGACCGTACAGTTATATATATTTATTTAATTAATTTCAAAAGTCTCTTTTCTTGACATACTTAAAAATCAATCGTACGCGCACCTCGGGCCTCTGATTTCGGCGCGCAATATCCCATTTCGATCGTCTCAGAATGACGGTCAATATGAGTATAATGTTGATATACTTTCGGTCGAGTTTCGAATACCCGAAATTTTCGGATACGGATTTTGTTTAAGGTTAAATTTTACGATTTAAAAATATCAAACGACCTCCGATTGACGAACGGTCGATTCCGTTAGTCTTGTATCGTCGAATCGGATCTAATGACGGTCTCGATTCGTTTTGCGGTTTTCGAATTTGCGTCGCGGCTTTTTCGCGGCACGCAACACGAGGTGACCGATTTTTTGATCGATTTCACCCGAACAATTTTTGATTCACTACCAATTGGTCATTTTATGTTATCTAATATTGTCAAATAACTTTATTGGGTTAATCGGACGCTAATCGGGTCAATTTCAGGTTTGACGGATTTCGGATGTTACAGTTTAAGTAATGGAGATGAAACAACTCTATAGCTTCTATATATCCAATATAGCTTGTTCGTTTCATTCGTTTGTCATTTATCTTCATAAAATAGATGCATCTTTACTACAAGTCTGTAATTAATTCTTTAATTCATTAGAACTACGTTCATGACAGTTATTTCTATGAATAAAGCATTGTCTAATTAATCATTATCCACATTTTAAAATCAAATGCTCATCTATTTTTATGAACAAAATATGTCTTCTAAGTGTTGTTAACTGTGAACCCCTCAGGATCCGGGTACCCGTTTACGACACTATTCGCAACATTCCATTTATTGACATCGCATTATAAGCATAAATTATGGGGAAAAATTTTTCGCAATGAATATATTTGCAAGTGACATTCGACATTCACATTTACAACCACAAGATAATAAAGATAAATGTCACCAAGAATTTATTTCATTAACTTTCATTTCATTTTCAACCTGTACAATGTCTGAAAGTATATACAGTATATCCCAAAATCTGACAGAAGAGAAAAGAAGCATATAACATTAACAACCGAACAAAAACTGAGACAAAAAGAATTACATACCGTCTAGTATAGACCTTGTCTCTTGGAACCATGTATAGCTACTGAACAACAGACTCCTTTCCTGCCATGCGTGCAAGGAAGAAAAGGAGTCACAATTGTGAATACAAACCCGTAGTTTAAAATAATTAACAAGTAATTTAATGTGCAAAAGAGAGCAAGTAGAAAGGTGGAATAAGCATTATTTACATCTACTTGTGCGAGTAAAAAGGTATTCAGGCTTGTAAGCATTTCTCATAAACTCTCATTATCCCAACACTTTTCATATTTACCATATTTATTTTGTAATTAAATGTTGATAAATTATAATTATAGGAGTATGCATATAAGTATATATATCTCTATTATTATATTGACCAGATATCCAATCTGTGGATTTGTCGATGTGAAAGATGGAATATGAAATATTTATAGATTACTTGATTCCCAAGTTCAATAGGTAGGCATCCAATTCTTAATTTCAATTGTTTCAGATATAACTCCAGATGATATAGATAAAGATCATGATTCTTGGTCTTGGAGATCATGTCGTGGAACTTGATGGCTACTTTCTTGTTATTGAGATCATGTCATGGTTTTCGATAATGAACTGATATGATGATGATGAATTTGATCCTTAATTCTATTTACTCCTTCTAAGTTAGTGGATAGTCTGTGGTCTTGGTCTGTGTGTAACCTCACACTATGACTCTAAGGTATTTAAAAGTACCTTAGGGTTGGGGTGCCTCCGTAGGCATGCGGTGTTGTATAATGCATCCTAACTAAGTTCCCAACACGTCCACTAACTTATAGGGTTTTTGAATCAGATTAAAGTCACTACTAATCAACTAAATTTTAATTGTGATTTCCTCTAAACCTTCACTGTAACTCTCTCAGATGTACTCTCAATGATGTAGATATAGATGTAGATACGAATGATCTGGATGTAGAATCGCCGTCTGTTGGCGAAAGAAAACTCAAGCGGTGAAGAAGCCTGCAAATGGCTCTTCCGTCTCGCCCTCTAGTTGGAAGGACGGTCCAATAGAGGGATAGGTCTACTCCCCAACTACGCCACTGAGACGGGTGAGAGGGACTTCCCGGGAAGTCGCTCTAGAAAAACAGCCCGACCGGTAACGGGCAACCGAGCTCGTATGTAAAACTGAAAACCAAGGATCCCCCGCCTGGGTATCCCAAAAACAGGGTCAACGGAACTGGTCTAAAGTCAGGATCCCAACGAGGCGTAAAAACACTGCGAGCTCGCGTAAAAACCGAAAGAGGACTGGGATCCTAGACCCGCGCACTAAGCGGCCGCTGCCCTAACTGGGCTTCCTTTCCTCCGCCCAGTTGAGAGTCACTGCGCTCTCGCACGGTCAGGTGTAAGGATCGCCATGACCGGCGTAATTATATGATATCACTGACTCTTCATTATTTCTCTTGCTCGACTTACCATTCCTTTCTCAATATCTTGTATGGGTATCTTTCATCGATCTAGATTTCAATCTCAAACTTACTATTGAAAATGATTATAACCCTCCTTTGAGGACAATTGCCATTGGTCAGATGAACTTCTCCTAAAAAAAATCATTCTTGAGTATCAATGTAGATACTATATACAGTGATGTTAGTTATGGGCTTAGATGTATAATAGCATGAGCATGCCTAAGTTCCTATTAAGACAGATATAAAGTCACTTGAGATTATATTTAAGTTTGATATAATTCAGGGGCACGTGCTACTCGTCTCTTATTCCAATCATTGTTATAGAGGAACTGATGCTATTGATTGTGCTTCGACATACTTTGTGATTTGAACTAATAATAACTACTCTTGACTTTCCGGTATTTATTATTTGTGAACAAATTATGCAAGAAACTAAAGTGCAGAATTAATTTGAATACCCAAAAATTTTGATCTATTCAGGCTCCCATACAAGCCAATAATCTGTATGAACTTTGATACTTGGACCTATTGAATATATATATATATGGTAAGTCATGTCACATACTCCGATTTCCCAAGATTACTAAATAGCTTATTTCGGTAACTATTATGAGTAATTGACTTGGTTTAATACTAAAATAGATAATATTTGAATCTTGTATCTATTAAGATAATTATTTTATTCCAATTCTTGTATCTATTGATATTTATTTGCTCTTCTCGTTTTGACATATTAGTCTAAGTTATAGATCAACCCATGAAAGTGGAACAGAATCTTATAAATAGAATTTATGAATCAGGAAAGGGAGCTTCATTTTATATTAAATAAATTCATAAAATGAATCATATGATTGTAGTATTTAGCTAATAAACTATTAATGGTTTATTTGTCATGATACTAACAAGGAAAATCCTTATAAATTCAGAATGAACAATAACTTGCAAAGATCTTAATTCTCAACATGTTTTTACGTTTTACTTGATGACAAGTATGTTATGAACTAATATGAAGAAGACCTAATAGATATGTAGAGTGGTTTACCATGATTACTGGGAGAGGATTTTAATTAACATACTAAATCAAAATGTAAATAAGTGAATTAGAACCCATGGATGTCAATGTTATGATGAATGAAATTTCCGATTTTAATATGTAGATCATGGTAAGGTTGGAAATGCATGTGCGTTTGCTGTCTCTAATGGATTCCAAATTTATGTGGAAATATACTATCACTAGTGAGTAATTGATTATAACAACATTCCAGTAAAATGATGAAAATTTTTTTAACATACATTCTTTTCATATATTCTACAAAAAAAATTAGTGAGTCTGTTCATAGATTTCATGCTGATATTGAAATTCACTAAATCAAGGAACTCTCCTAGTTCAGATCTGATTCCCCTTCCCTTGCATTGATTCTCTATGCATGTACTGCATATGTGTGTAACTTATTAAATAGCAAAGAAACAGAAATTCTTATAATGATAAATTGTATAAAACCTTAGTTAAGGACAGCAAGATGGAAGGATTATGTCACATGCTTGGCAGCAAAACGACAGGGGTAGGAAATGTACAAAATCAAGGGAAATCAGCAGACATGGCAGCAATGAGAAAGGGCTAGGGTTTGTACCTTATTATTCCTCTAATTTTGGAGAAACAACATGCACAAGTTGTTGTGGCAGAAGCATGATTTATGATGCCCAGCTGCAGATTTCTTCAATTTGGGAAGGAGGGAGAGTAGATGATGGAGGGCTGTTGGCTTTTCCTTCTTTGGAGATAGAAATAAGGAGTGATTAAAATGGAAGAAGAGGAAAGAAGTCTCGTTGAATTAAAGAAAAAAAAGAATAGGGAATATACCTCTTAGATTTCTCCTGAAAATTGAAGAAGATGAACCATACAGGAGGAAGGAATGGGCTGCAGTAGTTGGAAAAGTTCCAGCCAAAAGTTGGAAAAAAAATGGTTCCCAACGGCTGAAATGAAGAGAAAGAGGGGAAGAGTCTTGGTGATACTTATAAGGAAGGTGGGGTTTCAATTAGATGACAAGTGTAAGAGGAAGGAGCCAAATGTGGCTGCCTGAAATTCTGCTGAATATTTTTTTTTCCACAATCCGTGTAGTCTGTACAGTACAGACTTTTATTTTATTTTTTTTTAAACCCATTTTCTTTCTTTAATTAACATACTTAAAATTGACCGTATTCGCGCATCGGGTGTCGGATTTCGACGCGTAAGATCTCAATTTGATCGTCTCAGAATGACGGTCAATATGAGTATAATGTTGATATACTTCCGGTCGGGTTTTGAATAGCCGAAATTTCCGGATACGATTTTTGTTTAAGGTTTAAATTTTGCGAACTAAAAATATCAAACGACCTCCGATTGACGAACGGTCGATTCCGTTGGTCTCGTGTCGTCGAATCGGATCTAATGACGGTCTCGATTCGTTTCGCGGTTTCCGAATTTGCGTCGCGGCTTTTCACGGCGCGCGTTACGGTGTGACCGATTTTCGGTCGATTTCGCCCGAACGACTTTTGATTTATGATCAATTGGTCGTTTTAGGTTGTTTAGTATTGACCGACAACGTTTTTGGGTTCATTAGACCCAAAATCGGACGAGTTCGGGTTTGTTAGAATATGGGTGTTACAAATATAAAAACCTCAAAGGGAGTCTCGTCCTCGAGACTCGAGTCAAGGTCATTAAGTATCTTGTTGGGATTTTATATGTCCATAAAAACCTCAAAGGGTTTTGAACCTATAAAAACCTCAAAGAGAAAACAAGCCATATATTTATCATGTATCTAATTACAAATGCTTGTTTTGATACTTACATCAGAAAAGCTGCGGGTATTGTACCCGCATGTCGGCTTCGGTCTCCCACGTCGCCTCTTTGACGCCGTGTCGGTGCCACAAAACCTTAACCAATGAAATCTCCTTGTTGCGAAGCTTCTTCTCAGCGCGGTCAAGTATCTGGACTGGCTTCTCCTCATAAGTCAGATCTGGCTCTACATCAAGATTCTCATAACTGATGATGTGCCGAGGGTCGTGGACATATTTCCTCAGATTGGATATGTGGAAGACATCGTGAATCGCTGAAAGATGTGGAGGAAGGGAATCCGATAGGCCACTTTCCCCACTCTAGCTAGAATCTCAAAAGGTCCAACATATCGCGGCGCCAGTTTGCCACGAACGCCAAATCTCTACACTCCTTCATGGGAGATACTCGCAAAAATACCCAATCTCCAACATGTATTTACAGGAGTTTTATTAGTACGTGAGATTAAGTTAAACTTATAATAAAAGAAAGAGAAGAAGATTGGATACCTGAAAATCCAAGTCTCTTCTCCGACGGTCGGCATAGCTCTTCTGGCGGCTTTGTGCCGTCAGAAGCCTCCGTCTCACAAGATCAACAGCTCTCGCAGTCTCCTCCAAGAGATCTACGGAATATAAAGCATGATCGCCTACCTCACGCCAACTGAGAGGTGTGAGGCATCTCCGCCCGTATATGGCTTCGAATGGTGCCATGCCAATACTGGAGTGATAGCTGTTGTTGTACGTGAATTCCACCAAAGGCAAATGGTCCTTCCAGGACCCTTTCCACTCCAAAGTGCATGCGCGAAGTAGATCCTCTAGCGTCTGAATGGTGCGCTCACTCTGCCCGTCTGTCTGCGGATGATAAGCAGAACTCATCTTCAGCTCTGTCTGTAGTGCTGACATGAACTGATGCCAATAATGAGATGTAAATCTCGAATCCCTGTCAGACACCACCTCTCGTGGTATACCATGCAGCCTAATAATGTTCTGCACATAGAGCTTGGCCAATCTGGATGGAGTGTAAGTCGTGTTGACAGGTATAAAATGCGCTGACTTTGTCAACCTATCAACAACGACCCAAATGGAATCATGGCCACCCGGCGTCTTCGGCAATCCCGTGACAAAATCCATAGAAATGCTCTCCCACTTCCACTCGGGAATGGGGAGAGACTGCAGTAATCCTGGCGGTCTCCTGTGCTCAGCCTTGACCATCTGACAGGTCATGCATCTGCTGACATGTAGCGCCACATCGCGCTTCATTCCATCCCACCAAAAATGTCGACGCAGATCACGGTACATCTTCGTACTGCCTGGATGGATAGATAACCGTGAACTGTGTGCCTCGTCCAAAATGTCTCTGCGAAACTGCTCGTCATTGGGTACAACAACTCGTCCTGCCTTCCATAAAATAGACTCCATCACAACAAAGTCATCAAATTCGTCCTTGACGGCGCGCATGTATCTATCATGAATCCAAGGATTGGTCTTCTGGCCCTCTACTATACGATCCCAAAGATTGTTGTATCGTGGAGATACGGCGGTGGAAATAGATGCACTCTCCTGAGTATACCAATCAGTCAGAGCGGCGAGCGTATCCCATGTATATAGCCAGTTCGCCGTACCATCAACATGCGCTCTCCTGCTGAGTGCATCAGCCACCACGTTTCCCTTACCAGGATGGTAAGAGATCGTGCAATCATAATCCTTCAGCAGCTCGAGCCATCTGCGCTGTCTCATGTTCAGCTCCTTCTGATCAAAGATGTACTTCAGACTCTTGTGGTCTGTGAAAATCTCGAAGTTCACCCCATATAGATAGTGGCGCCAGATCTTCAAGGCGAAGACAACTGCCGCCAACTCCAAGTCATGTGTGGGGTAGTTCCGCTCGTGCGGTCTCAACTGCCGTGATGCGTAAGCAATCACCTGTCCTCTCTGCATCAACACTGCTCCTAGACCTTCTCCAGATGCATCTGTGTAGACTGCATAGTCCTGAGTGCCTGAAGGAAGAGCAAGAATAGGCGCTGTAGTCAATCTCTCCTTCAGTGTCTGGAAGGCCTGCTCACATGAATCGTCCCAAATAAATGGAACTCCCTTCTGCGTCAATCGTGTCAGAGGACGAACAATGCGCGAAAATCCGCTGACAAAGCGTCTGTAATAACCGGCTACTCCGAGAAAGCTCCGAATCTGAGTAACTGTCTTGGGCTGCTCCCAAGACATAACTGCATCTATCTTCGTAGGATCAACTGCAATGCCTGCTCCACAAATGATGTGCCCCAAAAATGAGACCTGGGATAACCAGAACTCGCACTTGCTCAACTTGGCATATAGCTTGTGCTCCCTCAATGTATTTAAAACAAATCGTAGATCATTCGCATGATCCCATTCATTCCGTGAGTAGATGAGCACATCATCGATGAACACCACTACAAACTTGTCCAAGTATGGACGGAAGATACGGTTCATCATATCCATGAAAGCCGCAGGTGCATTGGTGAGCCCAAACGGCATTACCATAAACTCGTAGTGTCCATAGCGAGTCCTGAAGGTTGTCTTTGGAATGTCCAACTCGCGAATCCTCAGCTGATGGTAGCCTGAGCGAAGATCGATCTTTGAGAGAACCGAAGATCCCTGGAGCTGATCGAATAGATCATCAATACGTGGCAAAGGATAACGGTTCTTCACCGTTCTCTTGTTCAGCTGTCTATAATCAATGCACAGTCTCATGGATCCATCCTTCTTCTTGACAAATAGAATCGGAGCACCCCAAGGTGAAGTGCTCGGCCTCACGAATCCCAAGTCAAGCAACTCCTGTAGCTGCATCTTCAGCTCCCTCAACTCGGCTGGTGCCATACGATAAGGTGCCATAGAGATCGGTTGTGTATCTGGCAGCAATGTGATCTCGAACTCGATCTCTCCCTCAAAGGTGAACTCAGGTAAACCTGGAATCCTGAAGACAACTGTCTTCTTAAAACAATTAACAAGTGCATGATGAGTGGATAACCAATCCATGCCCAATATCAAGTCGAACTCATCAAGCTGCAGAAGTAGACAATCTGCGATCATCTCGTGACCGCCAATCAGTACTGGCAAGTGCTCGAATATCAGGGAAATGACAAACAATTGGTCACCTGACCCTCGGATGTGATATGGAGGAGATAGTGTTTCTGCAACTCCATCTAAAGAAACTAGTAGTCTCAAAGCAAGGAAAATGTGTGTCGCTACAGAATCAAATGATACATGGAAAGGTCGATAAGAGTAGTCAGTGTGTGTGCTAGCTGGTCAGTTATCTCCTGGCCTGGTCGGGATGCCATGGTTCTGCATGTGAACCATTTTTAGTCATAAAAGTACCATTTGAAGATACTTATAGTATATGCTTTATCTCTTCTTGGGATATAATATGAAATTAATGAAATTGGTGACATCTGTGGTTATTTAATTCGAATGTCATATTTCCCTTCTCGGATTTACGACAAGTCAGAAGACTGTCGCAATTCGAGAACTTAATGCGATCGGAATAATACCGCGAATGTGCGTATTGGAGTACCACTGCTCTGATACCAAACTGTGAACCCCTCAGGATCCGGGTACCCGTTTATGACACTATTCGCAACATTCCATTTATTGACATCGCATTATAAGCATAAATTATGGGGAAAAATTTTTCGCAATGAATATATTTGCAAGTGACATTCGACATTCACATTTACAACCACAAGATAATAAAGATAAATGTCACCAAGAATTTATTTCATTAACTTTCATTTCATTTTCAACCTGTACAATGTCTGAAAGTATATACAGTATATCCCAAAATCTGACAGAAGAGAAAAGAAGCATATAACATTAACAACCGAACAAAAACTGAGACAAAAAGAATTACATACCGTCTAGTATAGACCTTGTCTCTTGGAACCCTGTATAGCTACTGAACAACAGACTCCTTTCCTGCCATGCGTGCAAGGAAGAAAAGGAGTCACAATTGTGAATACAAACCCGTAGTTTAAAATAATTAACAAGTAATTTAATGTGCAAAAGAGAGCAAGTAGAAAGGTGGAATAAGCATTATTTACATCTACTTGCGCGAGTAAAAAGGTATTCAGGCTTGTAAGCATTTCTCATAAACTCTCATTATCCAAACACTTTTCATATTTACCATATTTATTTTGTAATTAAATGTTGATAAATTATAATTATAGGAGTATGCATATAAGTATATATATCTCTATTATTATATTGACCAGATATCCAATCTGTGGATTTGTCGATGTGAAAGATGGAATATGAAATATTTATAGATTACTTGATTCCCAAGTTCAATAGGTAGGCATCCAATTCTTAATTTCAATTGTTTCAGATATAACTCCAGATGATATAGATAAAGATCATGATTCTTGGTCTTGGAGATCATGTCGTGGAACTTGATGGCTACTTTCTTGTTATTGAGATCATGTCATGGTTTTCGATAATGAACTGATATGATGATGATGAATTTGATCCTTAATTCTATTTACTCCTTCTAAGTTAGTGGATAGTCTGTGGTCTTGGTCTGTGTGTAACCTCACACTATGACTCTAAGGTATTTAAAAGTACCTTAGGGTTGGGGTGCCTCCGTAGGCATGCGGTGTTGTATAATGCATCCTAACTAAGTTCCCAACACGTCCACTAACTTATAGGGTTTTTGAATCAGATTAAAGTCACTACTAATCAACTAAATTTTAATTGTGATTTCCTCTAAACCTTCACTGTAACTCTCTCAGATGTACTCTCAATGATGTAGATATAGATGTAGATACGAATGATCTGGATGTAGAATCGCCGTCTGTTGGCGAAAGAAAACTCAAGCGGTGAAGAAGCCTGCAAATGGCTCTTCCGTCTCGCCCTCTAGTTGGAAGGACGGTCCAATAGAGGGATAGGTCTACTCCCCAACTACGCCACTGAGACGGGTGAGAGGGACTTCCCGGGAAGTCGCTCTAGAAAAACAGCCCGACCGGTAACGGGCAACCGAGCTCGTATGTAAAACTGAAAACCAAGGATCCCCCGCCTGGGTATCCCAAAAACAGGGTCAACGGAACTGGTCTAAAGTCAGGATCCCAACGAGGCGTAAAAACACTGCGAGCTCGCGTAAAAACCGAAAGAGGACTGGGATCCTAGACCCGCGCACTAGGCGGCCGCTGCCCTAACTGGGCTTCCTTTCCTCCGCCCAGTTGAGAGTCACCGCGCTCTCGCACGGTCAGGTGTAAGGATCGCCATGACCGGCGTAATTATATGATATCACTGACTCTTCATTATTTCTCTTGCTCGACTTACCATTCCTTTCTCAATATCTTGTATGGGTATCTTTCATCGATCTAGATTTCAATCTCAAACTTACTATTGAAAATGATTATAACCCTCCTTTGAGGACAATTGCCATTGGTCAGATGAACTTCTCCTAAAAAAAATCATTCTTGAGTATCAATGTAGATACTATATACAGTGATGTTAGTTATGGGCTTAGATGTGTAATAGCATGAGCATGCCTAAGTTCCTATTAAGACATATATAAAGTCACTTGAGATTATATTTAAGTTTGATATAATTCAGGGGCACGTGCTACTCGTCTCTTATTCCAATCATTGTTATAGAGGAACTGATGCTATTGATTGTGCTTCGACATACTTTGTGATTTGAACTAATAATAACTACTCTTGACTTTCCGGTATTTATTATTTGTGAACAAATTATGCAAGAAACTAAAGTGCAGAATTAATTTGAATACCCAAAAATTTTGATCTATTCAGGCTCCCATACAAGCCAATAATCTGTATGAACTTTGATACTTGGACCTATTGAATATATATATATATGGTAAGTCATGTCACATACTCCGATTTCCCAAGATTACTAAATAGCTTATTTCGGTAACTATTATGAGTAATTGACTTGGTTTAATACTAAAATAGATAATATTTGAATCTTGTATCTATTAAGATAATTATTTTATTCCAATTCTTGTATCTATTGATATTTATTTGCTCTTCTCGTTTTGACATATTAGTCTAAGTTATAGATCAACCCATGAAAGTGGAACAGAATCTTATAAATAGAATTTATGAATCAGGAAAGGGAGCTTCATTTTATATTAAATAAATTCATAAAATGAATCATATGATTGTAGTATTTAGCTAATAAACTATTAATGGTTTATTTGTCATGATACTAACCAGGAAAATCCTTATAAATTCAGAATGAACAATAACTTGCAAAGATCTTAATTCTCAACATGTTTTTACGTTTCACTTGATGACAAGTATGTTATGAACTAATATGAAGAAGACCTAATAGATATGTAGAGTGGTTTACCATGATTACTGGGAGAGGATTTTAATTAACATACTAAATCAAAATGTAAATAAGTGAATTAGAACCCATGGATGTCAATGTTATGATGAATGAAATTTCTGATTTTAATATGTAGATCATGGTAAGGTTGGAAATGCATGTGCGTTTGCTGTCTCTAATGGATTCCAAATTTATGTGGAAATATACTATCACTAGTGAGTAATTGATTATAACAACATTCCAGTAAAATGATGAAAATTTTTTTAACATACATTCTTTTCATATATTCTACAAAAAAAATTAGTGAGTCTGTTCATAGATTTCATGCTGATATTGAAATTCACTAAATCAAGGAACTCTCCTAGTTCAGATCTGATTCCCCTTCCCTTGCATTGATTCTCTATGCATGTACTGCATATGTGTGTAACTTATTAAATAGCAAAGAAACAGAAATTCTTATAATGATAAATTGTATAAAACCTTAGTTAAGGACAGCAAGATGGAAGGATTATGTCACATGCTTGGCAGCAAAACGACAGGGGTAGGAAATGTACAAAATCAAGGGAAATCAGCAGACATGGCAGCAATGAGAAAGGGCTAGGGTTTGTACCTTATTATTCCTCTAATTTTGGAGAAACAACATGCACAAGTTGTTGTGGCAGAAGCATGATTTATGATGCCCAGCTGCAGATTTCTTCAATTTGGGAAGGAGAGAGAGTAGATGATGGAGGGCTGTTGGCTTTTCCTTCTTTGGAGATAGAAATAAGGAGTGATTAAAATGGAAGAAGAGGAAAGAAGTCTCGTTGAATTAAAGAAAAAAAAGAATAGGGAATATACCTCTTAGATTTCTCCTGAAAATTGAAGAAGATGAACCATACAGGAGGAAGGAATGGGCTGCAGTAGTTGGAAAAGTTCCAGCCAAAAGTTGGAAAAAAAATGGTTCCCAACGGCTGAAATGAAGAGAAAGAGGGGAAGAGTCTTGGTGATACTTATAAGGAAGGTGGGGTTTCAATTAGATGACAAGTGTAAGAGGAAGGAGCCAAATGTGGCTGCCTGAAATTCCGCTGAATATTTTTTTTTCCACAATCCGTGTAGTCTGTACAGTACAGACTTTTATTTTATTTTTTTTTAAACCCATTTTCTTTCTTTAATTAACATACTTAAAATTGACCGTATTCGCGCATCGGGTGTCGGATTTCGACGCGTAAGATCTCAATTTGATCGTCTCAGAATGACGGTCAATATGAGTATAATGTTGATATACTTCCGGTCGGGTTTTGAATAGCCGAAATTTCCGGATACGATTTTTGTTTAAGGTTTAAATTTTGCGAACTAAAAATATCAAACGACCTCCGATTGACGAACGGTCGATTCCGTTGGTCTCGTGTCGTCGAATCGGATCTAATGACGGTCTCGATTCGTTTCGCGGTTTCCGAATTTGCGTCGCGGCTTTTCACGGCGCGCGTTACGGTGTGACCGATTTTCGGTCGATTTCGCCCGAACGACTTTTGATTTATGATCAATTGGTCGTTTTAGGTTGTTTAGTATTGACCGACAACGTTTTTGGGTTCATTAGACCCAAAATCGGACGAGTTCGGGTTTGTTAGAATATGGGTGTTACATTAACTAATACGATTTTCATTTCCAATATATCAATCAGCTCGACAATATGTCTGATATTACCGATATGGTGTGATATAAGTCGTATGGATGAGATATATGTGTGATATAAGTGTGCATTTGTAAGCTGTTATTGTTTTAAGATCTTGGATTGGATGATACTAATTTCCAGTATGTATCAACCAAGAATCAGTATTAACGATTTGGCTGATATGACTAATGCGACGGATATGTGTGACATAAGAGACATATATGAGGAATATGTGTGATATAAGTGTGTATTTGTAAGTTACTTATTGTTGTAATAACTTGAAAAATCTTAATTTGCACAAAAATGGTCGAAAAATGTCTTTTGAGCCATTTTCAACATTTCCACCAAAACGGTCGAGATTTTCCGAAATTTCGGTTTTGGAGGGGACAGAAACTAAATCGAAATCGAGATTTCGAACCTTGATACATAGAAAAAATAATATACAATATGTCATGCGAGAGAATTCATACCTGTTGAGGGATACATGTCCTATATACTCATTATCACCTTTGGTTTAAGAAAAAGGCACTAACATAGCACTAGCCAGCTATGTACTCCTATTTCAGGTCCTACTTTTGTTATGTTCTATGATCATAAAGACCGTCTTTCACATAAAATGGAGAAATGCAGTTAGAAAGCTTATTTGATGCACAAAAAGATTAACTTCAGGGAAAAAGAAAATTCACTTTTTAACATAGAAATCGTTGAACAAAATAAAGCAAAGTTAAATGAAATCCTCCCTTGGATGCAACTACGATTGCTACACCAGAAACATTTGTCAATTGCGAGGACAATGGTCGTTTTTAATGACTGGCACCCATAGCAACTTTTCAGAACCACCGTCCCAAGGAGTTTCCATGCAGGCAGACAACTACATATAGATACATGAAAAGCAGAAAAAGCATACCCGTAGTCTATATTTGTATATGATGTATGCCCCAGCAGAGGCAATGGACAATCCTATGAATATCACCCAAACTGCAACCCATATATTCTTTGTTACCGTCACCTTCTTAGCTGCAAAATATATCAGCAAAAATATAAAACTTTCGTGACAAGTGGATATCTTTGCAAAAATGATTAGAAAGAACAATGACGATGTTTCCACTTACTTATACAAGTATCATGATCTCTGATATACAGGAGATCGCCACTACAAGAACACTCATAACTGCCCCATGTATTTTCACATCTGCATTCAGGGCACTGGCAGGCAGTCTTTTCTTTGCATTCATCTATGTCTGAGAAAAGAGTAATACATTGAAACTTGCTTTCTCAAAAAATCAATGAGAATCGCAAAGCCGATACATCCCAAAACCATCAATGGTATACATGCTAAAACGGTCTAACTTGGGCTAATCAAGGAAAGAATAATACTTTCAACTAAATAGCCACATGTTACTCTATCGCATATCAAAAAACCACTAGTCTTTTCCAAGTCCAAACTGTACAGGCTCGTGGAACATAAACTAAAATCAGATGAGGACCTAGTGATCAACTCAATATTCAACTCATTATTTACACCAGATTTGCTGTCTTGTTTAGTTCGGGCTTAAGACAGAAATATTTTTATGTAGAATTCAACCTTACCTTCACAACTTGAGACAGCATCACCTCTGAAGCCGGGTGGACATTGACATTTTTTATCACCCGTCTCCTTTTAGGGGAAATGGAAAAAAAGATTTTATCCACAACCATAAAATTGATGAAGTACAAAAGAAAATGTAATACTCGAAATTTGGCTAAATCACCTGACAAGCAGAGAATATTAGATCATTTTTACTCCCATGCCAGCAGCCTCCATTGCTTATCCTGCATCGTCCAGGGCCACTAGCTGAATGGAAAAGGCCAAATTATAAAAGCAAATCGTATGCTTGTAGATATGTTTAGTCATCTATATGTTTAATATTATAAAAGGTAATTACGGTATCTTAACAATCAAACCCTAATCAAATAGAAAATTGATAAAGATTTAAAGACTGAGCAAAAAGAAACAATTTAGGGACATTTACATGCAAGATAATTTCATAATTACACCTGACCCTGTAAAGTTGCTCCATTTTATGCAAGATGCCCTTGCCATTGAAGTCCTTTTGGAGTCCGAAGGAGTGGGGGCAAAGCTCCTTACGAAGCAGCAAGGAGAGTTGCTCATCATGGAACCATACATCCTTCTTCTCTGGCATGTTTATTTGTCATCCTCAACCCTCCCCATAAAAGGTGCAGACATCCGAGTTCTCGAGGAACATCCAGTCAGCCTCAACGGAGCTACTCATCACAGGCTTGGGTTCAAGACCAGTATTAGGAAAGGTCACATGCCATGTATCTTCGGCCTTTCTTCCTTATTTCTTTGATGAATCGTAGGATGACCTAGTCTTTTCTTGCTTGAGAAAGGAACAAAAATGAGAATATCATTTCACGAAACCCTAGAGCTCTCTTATGTAGGAGAAAAGCTTTATGGGAAAATTACATATGATAAACTGGAAAATAAGCAAATATAAATAAAACCCACACGACATAAGAATCTCAACACTCCCCCTCAAGCTGGAGCATATATGTCTATCATGCTCAGCTTGGAACAACAACGATGAAAAGAGCCCCTTGTTAGAGCCTTGGTGAACATGTCTGCAATCTGATCTCCTGAAGCAACGTGAGCAGTAGAGATCAATCCCTTCTGGATCAAGTCACGAGTGTAGTAACAATCTACCTCTATGTGTTTTGTTCTCTCATGGAACGCCGGATTATTAGCAATGAACAGTGTTGATTGATTATCACATTTGAGGTACATAGGAAGAGGAACCTCAACCGTTAGGTCAGTCAGAACGGATTTAACCCATATTATTTCTGTACTCCCTTGGGCCATAGCCCTATATTCTGATTCAACACTAGATCAAGTAACAATTGTTTGTTTCTTACTTCGCTATGAGACCAGTGAGCTACCAACAAACACAATGTAACCTGAGGTGGACTTCATATGCTTGGGACACACAGCATAATCCGCATCTGCACATCCAGTAACTATGAGGGATGTATCCCTTCTATAAAGAAGACCTGCTCAAAGATTTCATATATCTCAAAATCATGCACACTGCATCCATATGAACATGTCTGGGTTGCTCCATAAACTGGTTGACTCTACTCACAGCAAATGATATCAGGCCTGGTAATAGTAACATATAACAACTTTCCTACCAACTCTCTGTAACGTCTCTTATCCACCTCTTCATAGTCATCATCATAGAGCCTAGCATTAAAATCCATTGGTGTAGTAGCATGTCTGCATCCTATCATACTTGTCTCAGATAAAAGGTCAGTGACATACTTCCTTTGCGTCATGACCATACCCTGTTGATTCCGTGAAAACTCCAAGCCAAGGAAGTAACGTAGTATACCAAAGTCCTTGGTCACAAACAATTGTCCAAGGAAATCCTTAGCTGCCTGAATACCATGTTCAACACTACCAGTAACAATAATGCCATCCACATAATCTAGAACAACAATAGTACCTTTATGAGTTCTCTTAACAAAAAGAGAATGATCTGCAGTGGATCGGAGAAACCCCTTCTGTTCAATCAACTCTGTGAGCTTCTGAAACCAAGCCCTTGGACTCTGCTTAAGGTCATATATGGCCTTATGAAGACGGCACACCATACTAGACTCCCCCTCAGCAACAAACCCAGGTGGTTGCTGCATGTAAGCCTCCACATGTAGGTCACCATACAAGAATGCATTCTTTACATCTAATTGGAAAAGCGGCCAGTCACGTACCACAGCAATAGCAACAAGAATGTGTAGTGTAGAGTGACGTGCAACAGGAGAAAATATGTCATGGTAATCCACCCCATAGGTTTGGGTAAACCCTCTAGCTACCAACCTGGCCTTATATCTATCCACAGTGCCATCAGCTCAGTGTTTTACAGTAAACACCCACTTGCTGCAAACCGCAGACGCTCCAGGCAGAGCCTGTACAACGATCCATGTACCATGAGATTATAAGGCCGCCATTTCCAACTCCATAGCTAGACGCCAATGGACACTCTGTAACGCCTCCTGATAGGTTTGTGGTATCTCTACAGAAGACAGTCCTACAAAAAACCTCTGAAAATCCATGGAAAGACGTTCCAAAGAAACATGTGAAGCCAGAGGATGCATATTACAAGCCCGCTTCTGTCTCTGTAGAGCAATAAGTATGTCCAGATCAGCATCACTTGTAGAAGATATAGTATCCACGACATCCTGTACCTCAGTCTGTACAAGCAAATCATCGGTGCCATTAGAAGAGCTCATATGTTCAGTACATACCTCGGGCGTGCTGGATGATGGAGGAGGCGCATGAGCATGGGACCGTCATTGGTAAACCTGCGGAAAGTAAATAGGAGACGGTGGAGGAGGCGGTGGAGGTGGTGGTGTAGGTGACGGTGGTGGCAGCGGTGGAGGTGTCGGTGTAGGAGATGGAGATGCAATAGGGATCAGAGAAAGAGGCATATAGACCTCTTCTCCATCCTCTGATGGAGTAAGCTTATCACCAATGGGAGAGAAATACATAATGGATTCAAAAAAGGTGACAACATCACTGACATGGTATCTTCGTCGAACAGGGTCAAAGCAGCGATATCCCTTTTGGGTCTTAGAATACCCAACAAACACGCATTTGACAGCTCTGGGAGAGAGCTTGTCAAGACCAAGAGACATTTGATGAACAAAAGCTACTGAAACGAAAACACGAGGCGTAAGAGAAAAAAGATCCTTATCGGGAAACACAATCAAGAAAGGAATCTTCTCCCCCAACACCAAAGAGGGCATACGATTAACCAGATTTCACGCAGTTAGAACCGCATCTCTCCAGTATGAATGAGGAGCACGACTCTGGATCAAAAGGGTTCTTGTAACATCCAATAGATGACGATGTTTTCGTTCAACCACCCCATTCTGTTGTGAAGTATATGCACAGGACGTCTGATGCACAATACCATGAGACCTAAGGAACTGAGAAAGCTGAGTAGTGCAAAATTCTAGTGCATTATCTAAACGTATAAACTTAATTTAACTGAAAAACGTTCCTTATTTCATTAATAAAGGACTAAATAACAAGACCAGCATCAGACTTGTTTTTAAGAAGAAATACCCAAGACAATCTCGAAAACTCATCGACCGCAACAAGATAAAACCTGTGTCCCTGAAGATCTGGGACACGACTGGGACCCCAAATATCAAAATGGATTAACTCGAACAGACTATGACTACTTCGACCCTGACGACTCTGGAAAGTGGACCGATGATGCTTCCCAAGCTGGCAGGCCTCACACTGGAAAGTAAAGTGAGGTGAAATCTGTGGAAGAACATGACTCAACTTCTGCAGAGGAAGATGACCAAATCGAAGATGTCAAATGAATGGAGAAACAGATCCAGTGTGAAGAGATGAGGCACCAGCATATGGAGATTGCACTAGTCTGCATAGTCCCCCTTGCTCATGACCAGTTCCAATCACCCTGCCTGTGAGTATATCCTGAAACACAAGAGCAGATGGATCAAATATGGCACGACAATGTAAATCTCTAGTGATTTGACTAATTCAAAGTAAATTCATTGAAAAATCGGGAGCATAAAGAACATTATGAAGTGTCAATCTGTGATTCAACTGCACCTCCCCCTGACCAGTAATGGGAGAATGTGTCCAATCTGCTATCACAACAGACTGTCCAGGCTAAATCGGACGAAAAACACTAAACTGGCTTTTGCCACCACAGAGATGATGGGATGCTCCAGAATCCATGATCCATTCCGATAAATCAGCCCTGTAACAACTAGTAAAGGCATATGCTATACCTGATGTAGAAGCTGGTGTGGAGGCAGCTACCTCTGAGGATCCTGAAGGAGAGCCAGTAGAACCAGATGTAACAAGCATAATCTCCCTTAGTCGCGCCACAAACTCATCAAATCTCTGGTCAGATGCAAGTGATGGGCTCCCAGCCTGTTGTGTCTGTTCTGCAACTCGAGCTGAAGCAGGAAACCTATGCTTTGAATAGCAGGTTTCCTCAGAGTGACCTGGCTTGTGGCAGTAAGTGCATGGCTGACGGGATCGTCCACCTCCTCCTCTACGGCTCTACCCCGGTTAGCGCCTCTCCTACCACGATATGGTGTAGGGCTTCCTCTACCACGTGATACAGCCATAGCTGAAGATGTCTGAGACTGTAAAGTACTACCAGAGGATATAGACAGTACTCAATTTACGATATGCCTCCTCCGTCGAAGGTATGGTGGCATCAGTAAGGATTTGGGCACGAGCTACATCATACTCATGGTCAAGGGCTGCAAGGTAGACCCCAGTCATCACTGAGTCTCTGTACACCTTGAGTTGCTCTGGCGTAGCAGTCAAGGGAATGTATCCATGTAGCTTCTCAAACATACCCCTCAAAGAAGTATAAAGAGTATGAAGAGGGCGACCATTCTGCTTTGATGTGAAATATCATGCTGAAGTTGCAGTATCTTCGATTCATTCTTCGTCGATGAGTATGTAGCGGTGAGAATAACCCACATAGCCTTTGCAGTAGGCTGACTCAAATTATCATTGGCTATCTCCGCTGAAACAGTCCCGGGTAGCCATACGTGTGCATATGCATCATCTGCCTCCCATGAGGCATTTGTCCCAGTCTTGTCACGTGACTCCTCTGTCGTGAGAATGTGCTTCTTGCCATTGCATTGCATCAAACTCATGAACTGCATAGCCCACAGTTCATAATTCGTTCCATCCATCTTCACAATCAATGACGGACCTTTGAAAGCACTCAAGGATGGAATATCTGCTTTGTTGTACATGATGACAACTATTTCTCAAGACTGGGGTTGCAAACTAGACAAATAATGTCTACACAGACATATAGGAAGATGGTAGTGGGTGTAGACTCAAACCACAACCACTTCCATTCCTTGAAGACTCTTTTGGGTCTCCTGCAATGGAGTGAGGAGACTTCTACATCATTGGGGCTTCAAACGCGCAGGCGTGCTAAGGCGCAGATGCGCAAGGAGACGCGGGAGCAGACGTGTAGATGCTCGAGGAGACGCGCAAGAAGACGCGTGCGAGATCGAAGGTGGCACGGTAAGTCAAAGCCGTGTACGGTGCGAGATCGAAGGCGGCAGGAGACGTGCCAGAGCCGCGCACACAGGGAAGCGGCACGGGGAGGCGAGCGGCCGAGGGGGTTCCTCCTGCGACGGCAGCGGCGTGCACCTTGCCTTAACGGCGGCGCTCGAAGGGCTTTGGTAGGGACGGATCTAGGGCACAGGCTCCGGTCTAGGATTGTCGCTCTGATAGTATGAGAAAGGGAAAAAATGAGAATATCATTTCACGAAACCCTAGAGCTCTCTTATATAGGAGAAAAGCTCTATGGGAAAATTACATACGATAAATTGGAAAATAAGCAAATATAAATAAAACCCACACAACATAAGAATCTCAACATAGCTCTTGGAACTTTAATACGTCAACTTGGATACGACTCACACACGAAGGTGACGTAAGAGGTGGATAGCTATGACATCTCGAGGAGAATCCGTGAGCTTCTTGGAGGTCATTTGCCATCAATTCTCATAGATAATTGTACTACCTACCAGGAACTAGACCTCTTTCAAAACGTCCTCTTCTCCGTTTTGGAATTGATAGTTTGCTTAGAAACCCGCTCCACTCTTAAGTTATCGAATAAGGAAAAGCCTCAAGTCTGAAGACTAGAAGAGATTGGGTCGTCAAGCCCTGTTGGGAGAAGTGCCTTCACATCTAAAGCCTGCGGAGAAAACCTCAACACAGTGGAGGAACATGTGGAGCCTTTTGTGCCCCCCTTCTTCCTCATGAGCTCCATTTTCCTCTTTTTGGTCACAACAGTAGTGTCTCTACGTTGGATGGTGCAGGGTTGATGGAGGGCCTGATGGAGGAAAAGGAGCAAAGGTTGAGCTTGAGGATGGATGTGAGGCCGATGTCGGAAGAGTAGATGATCTTATGGATGGCCTATAGGAGTTGTGTGATGGAGATATTGGAAGTGGATTGGCAATGATGTCTTGAAGGATGATGTTCATGTAATAATCAAAGGGGAGAGTTGGAAAATTGGGTCGATGAAGAGTAATGGGGGTAAATGTGGGGAATGAGATTTGACGTGGGAGGCATTATTAGTTAGCATCTAATTGGAGGTTGAGATAGGAGATTGTTCTCTTCCTCGTTGTGATATACGTAGTCGTGGTTGTCCTCATCGATGTAGCAACCCTCTCTTCACAGGGTCCCCCCATCAAACCTAATTTTGGCCCCATTCTGCGACCTCCTTTACCGTCCTTGGAAGGTAAGGAAGGGGAGAAAAGAAGAAAAATGAACAGGGTATGATATTGGCATAAGAATGGGAGTTGAATTCTGCAATACACAATTCTAATAGCATTTATAAATTTAAACTTAAGGAGTAGAGAAAAGACAATCAAACCATGACTACACAATGATGTTTACGTGGAAACCTTCTCGTGTAAAAAACAAGACCTAGACCGTCTAGTTCTAGGTTTTGTCTATTATTTTGTCGGAGACTAGTAACCTTCTACTATATCGTGCTACTTCAACAAGGGTAATATAACCTCTTGTACAGTCGGCCTTTTCTTAGACAACTCTCAAGAAAGAGTCTCTCCTCCACAAGAAAGGAACCTATGGCAATAGGTACCTATATATAACAATCTAGAAAAGAAATGCCTTGTCAATGTAAAATCTTAAGACAGAAACTTATACATCTTTGAGAGTAGTGAACGAGGATAGATATATTCAAGAGCCACCACTTAGATAGCTTTGAGCTTGAGAACACATGAAGAAATTGAGAGTTTTACCTTATAAATTCACTTAGATGTAGAGAGACGAATTGCTTAAAATGTTTTCCAAAGTCCTCGAATGTCATATTTTAGCTTGGAATAGGATTAGTTAAGGTTGCAAAAGTCGGTAGTCGGTACTCGGTCGGTCGGGTTACTGACTAAGGATTAATCGGCAGTCGGACGATTAATCGGATTTAGTCGGGCTTTAATCGGCTTTGATTTTTAAATATATAAATCATTTTTATACGTATATTATTATATACTTACATAGATTTATATTTTTTTTGCTATCATAATGAATCAAAAGAAGTAATTGAATTGAAATAAAACAGTAAGCATATTAGAATAAGTTTGCTTTTAAAAAAATAAAAAATATGGTATTTCCAAGCAAAAACTTGTTTACTAGTGGACCTAGTCGTAATTAGTCGGTACTCGGTCAGCCACCCCACTGACTAGACTAGTCGGACCTACTAATCGGGCTAGTCGGGTGACTTTTACAACATTGCGATTAGTGGTCATAAAGTTAATTAGTGTTAAGTTATAACTAAGCTCCAACGAACATAAAGGAAATATCCAAAATCATTGAAAAATAGTCGACGAAAACTAAATTAATCTACCAGTCTGAGTTAGTACACTACAACATTTAGACGAGGTGGTATAATTTAGCTGCACAGAGCAATTAGATTCGCCGGCAGAAAATATAAAGGGATGGCTCCATATTACTTCAAGAAATTTTATCCCTATTTGCTATGGGATTAGTTGATTGGAGCATAAAATAGCCAACTTAAAAATAAACATTAGCCGACTGAAAGGTGATAGCAGTCGACAGAAAATAATCTTCATAGAGAGTCATTAACAATTTTTAAGTAATTAATGCTCAAATGAATAGGGATTTTTACACCCATAATCCTGAATAATTCCGCAATAACATTCATAACCCTGTATAATCGTGAATTACATAAGAAACCCTGGGTAATGTTTAACTCTTACATGACATAACCCTGTGTTATATTCCGTTTGGAATCCCCGTTATATTTGACAGTTTCCATTGAAAAGACAAAACTGCCCCTAAAGTTCATTTTTATTTACAAAACATACCATCCTCTCATGCCACTCCTCTACCCCCGATCCGCCGATCCTCCATTCTCCGTCGTCGATCATTCACTGCAACCAGCACCGATCAGCAGCTCTCCCTGGAACCCCCCAACCCGACGCCAACCCTTTCCCGTCCCTTGCCCTCCCCCCGATCACGACGTCGACCTTCCCTTCCTCGCTCCTCCCCTGCTCGAAGAAACCGGTTCCTCCTTGAGGCCCCCACCCCCAGGTCGAAGCCACCCGCGTGCCGCCAAAGCTCGAAGCCTCCTTCACCCCCGGTAGCTGTCGGTTCCTTCTTGAGCCCCCCACCCCCATCCCCCAGGTCGAAGCCCCCGCGCGCTGCTGAAGCTCGAAGCCGCTCCCCCCATCCCATGCCCCGCCCAGCCGAAAGCTCCCACCACGGTCCCGCGCTCCTGCCCAGACGAAGCCCCACCCCCTTCCCACGCCCCCCGCCCAACCCGGCCTCTGCCAGCAAGCCCACCCCCCCCCCCCCCCGCCGCCCAGATGACGCCCCATCTGCCCCCGCCCACACGAAGCCACCGCCCCCATCCACCCGAAGCCCACCCCCCTGCCCAGCCGAAAGCCCCACCACGGTCCCATGTCCCCGCCCAGACGAAGCCCCCCACCCACCCGAAGGCCCCAAGCCCCACCGCCGCCCCCGCCCACCCGAGCCTCCCCCAGCTACCGCCAGCAACCCCCCCCCACCCACCCACGGACCGACCCACCTGCTCTCTGAGTTCGTGCCATGTTTGAAGACCACCGACCCTTCCCCCCAGCCCGCCTCCGACTCCTTCCACCTACCCGCAACAAGCTGCCCTCCCACCGTTGCATCCACCTGCAAGCCTGCCTCCACCTTCATTTTTTTCCGTTCTTTTTATTTTGGCTAAATCCTAGTCGTTGGATCATAGGTTGGTTAGATTAACTCGTTATAGAGTTGAGTTAACACATTAATCTAACGGAGGATTATGAATGTGAGACAGAGTGACTATACAGGGTTTTTCATGTAGTTCGCGATTATACAAGGTTATGAATGTTATTGTGAAATTACTCAGGGTTATGGGTGTAAAAATCCCAATTGAATATTGAAATGAAAAGTAGTCATCTAATCTATGAGGTTAGTCTACTAAATAGGTTTAGTCGAATCATAGTGGCAGTTTGTCAACTGAATTACATCTAACAATAAGGTTTAAATTTGAGAGCAAAAACTAGTGAATTGAGGAGTTTCACCAATCAATTGAAATGCATTTAGACGATTAAAATAGTTCGATAGTTGTCTGGAAAAAAACTGTAACATATGGTTTAAATTATTGGTTCAAAGCTAGTTGACTCAGTGAACATAATATTCGACTAAGAAGATATTACTCGACCGATAAACATAGTAGTTAACTAATTGACTCAGAGTTAAGTTCTTTTGTGCATTTAGAGGATATATAACTTAAACGCTTCTTTAGCTCAGAAACTAAGTAAAATAAAAGACTTGAGCTTTAGCTTGAGCTTCTTTCCTTAGCATTTCTTCTTTGAGTTGATCACTTAAGAAGCATCCTTGTTTTTGTTGAGGGTTACATTTCTCCCTATGCCTTTGTACTTCGAAGACTCAAGCACTTTGATCTCTTTCTGTCTTCATCTTAAGTGGTCTTTTAACCACTTAATCATGCTAAAACATGTGTACATAATATCAAACTCTTACCCGAAAGGTTAATCTTTTAAAAATAACAAATATACTATTACTATTTTGTTATTGACAAAATCTCAGTTAGTAACAATCTTTTTGTTAATGATAAAATTATTATATTTATTTGTTACTAACTCTCCTTTTTGATATTTTTCATGACTATCCTCCCCCCTTCTCCCCTAGAGATTGTAATCTTTCAAATATTATCTCCCCAATTTTATCATTATCAAAAGATAGAAAATTTAATCCTTCAACCTGAATCCACTCCCACTTTCTAAAGGATATCTCTCCGTTTTAAAACGTTAATCTTTTTTCCCGTTCAAGATATATACCAAAAGTGATACCAAATGTGATTTTAATGGTTAATTTCGTCCTGAATACAACTATTAAAAGTCATATTTAATGATACCAAACAATTTAAGCAATATCATTTGTATTTGCATGAATCTATGTCTTCTTAGAGAGAAATTCCTCTAAATATAAGGATTTTGTAAATATGGCTGCAAGGTAATCATTAGTGTTAATAATTTTTACTGAAATTTCACCTTTAAGGACATAATATATTAGAATATGATGCTTAATATCTAAGTGCCTAGGTCTACTAATTGTATTCACATAGAATTTGAACTTTATTGATTTTTAAACCAAAATCACTTTTGTTTCATCCACAAAGATCACGAACAAACAAGAAAAGTGGATATATATTCAGCTTCCATTGTTGATAAAGCTACACAATTTGGTTTCTTAGTGCACTTCCAAGAAGATGTAAGGTAAAAGAGTTATCCACTGGTGCTCCTTCTATTAGCTTTTTTTCTCAGTGCACTACCAAGAGGAAATTAAACTTTTGTTTATTAAAGAACCATGTGTTAGAATTATTTGTTTTCTTTTATCATTATTGTGTATCGACTTCAATGGTCTGGTAGTAGTGTAGTGTGCATACCACCCAAAATACTAGGATTCAAATCCCTCCTTGTGGGGGTTGCATTAGGTAGCTGACAGCCAGCATTAAAAATGGTCGGATCATTCAGCATGGATTTGAGCAAGAATCTATGCAGCTGACCCTACTTAAAGTGGGAGAAAGATTCACCATTTTTTATCATTTTTATCATTATTGTAATCCATAAGGGGTACCCACTTAAATCATTTGGTGGTAGTGCAGTGTTCCTACCACGAAAAAGGTCAGGATTCAAATCTCCCCTTTTAGGGGGTTGCATTAGGTAGTCGACGGCCAATGAAAAAAATAGTCGAATCTTTCAACATGGATTTGAGAAAGAATCCATGTGGCTGGCCCTATTTATAGCGGGAGAAGGCTTCACCATTGTTATTGTAATCCATAAGGGGTATTCATGTAACTTTCTCCTTTTTAGCTCCCTAGGGTTTCCGCTCTATATACGAGATCCTAGGGCATCAGAATAAGATAAGCTTTCTCCCCTATCATTTTCTCCACATGGTATCAGAGCAACGGTCCTAGACCAAGGATCGTACCCTCGCTCCCACTGCCAGCCCCTAACATTGTTGTATCCTCTCCTGCACCGCTAGCCACCACTCTTGGTGCCTCCAATGCCGTCAGTCACATTATGCGCTCCCTTTGAGTGTTGCCAACCCCCCAACGCACTTTTAGCACCTCCCCTACCGCAGGCACCTCGACCATGATACTGCGTAGGGCTTTCCCTACCACGAGATGCCGCCATGGCTGAAGATGTCTGAGACAGCTGAGTACCGCCAAAAGATATAGAGAGCCTGCTCAACCTGCGATATGCCTCCTCCATCAGAGGTATGGTAGCATCAGTAAGAATATGTGCTCTAGAAGCGTCATCTCAGAGTCGAGAGTTGCTAGAAAAACTCCGGTCATCACCGAATCCCTATATGCCTTGAGTTGCTCTGGTGTGGCAGTCAAGTAAATGTAACCATGTAACTTCTCAAACATACCCCTTAGAGAAGTGAAGGGTATTGTGACACCGTCGGATCCGGGTACTCGTTTACACGGCATTTCGCAGCAAGAAAGTGGCTAAGCATTGTATATTTTTTAAAGATCCAAATTGACTTTTGATTCAAACATGCAGCAGCTAAGTTGGGGGTTTCCAGGAGATTTGAACAGCTGCAGTGGCTGCTACAGGGCTTTAGCACCTTCAAACTTTACTGAGAATGGATCTCCAGCAACATGGGAGAAGGGAGCAGCAAAAGGTTGTTGCTTATGAAAGCAGTCTTGGTTGTTGAAATTGATAGCAGTAGCAATTGCAGAATGTTCCAGCAACAGAAGGTGTACAGCAACAGAAAAGAGAGCTGCAGCAGCTCCCTTTGTTGGAAATTTTGGAGAAGAAAAAAAGTAAAGAGATAGGAAAAGAAAGGGGAGGAGAGTGGTATAAATAAGAAAAAAGGGAGAGAGTTGGTTGACAAGTGGAGAAAGGATTGACCAAATGGAAAAAGAAAAAAAAAGTCAAATAAGCTGCTATCTGTGTACAGTGTCCAGGAAAGCGCCCGAGCAAACTGCATACTCGTACTCGGCAACCTTGCCGCTCCGAGTATGATGAAACGGCCATATACGCGGGTTGACCTGCATACTCGACCGAGTATACCCCCTATGCGGCCGCTTACTCGACCGCTTTCCTAATAAAACCCAAATAACCCTACCTGCATAATAACATAAAACCGCATAAAGTCGCATACTCTCCGCATAAAACCACATAAAGCCGCATACTCCTCGCATACTCTCCCGACTGGGGATATTAACATAATAATAAATATTTATTTATATTTTTAATAATAAAAAATACCAAACCGCATAAAACCGCATACTCCCCGTATACCCTCCCGTATATAGTATACTCTCTATGCAGTGACCCCTCCGATTGAATACTGCATAGTGCTTTTCTGAACATTATCTGTGTAGCATGTACTACCGTACAAACATCATAAAAAAATTATTATTTTTTTCTCCCATTTATTTGAATAACCAAAGTCCTCGGTACTCGCACCTCGAATCTTCAATTTATGTGTACAATATCTCCTTTTGACCATCTCTGAACGACGATCAATATGAGTATAATATTCATATACTTCGGATCGGGTATAAATGCTTGAAATTATCGAGATACGGTCTCGATTTGTGACTAAGTTTTGTGATTTTAAAATATCAAACGATCTCCGATTGATGAATTATCGATTTCGTTGTTCTTATTTCATCGAATAGAATTTTTGGGTGGTCTCGGTTTGTTTTTGCAGTTTTTGAATTTGTCGTAGGTTTTCCGTAGTATGCATTACGACGAGATCGACTTTCGATCGACTGCGACCGAAGGAATTTCGATCTGCGATCAATGGATCGAACTGGGTTTATTCAATATTAATTAAACATTAATTGGTCATGCAGACCCTTGATCGGGTCAGATTCGAATTATTCGAATCCGGATGTTACAGGTATGGAGAGGACGATCATTCTACTTTGACGTGAAGATGTCATGTTGAAGTTGTAGAATCTTCGACTCGTTCTTCGTCGGAGAGTACTTAGCGGCGAGGATGTCCCACATAGCCTTTGTCGTGGGTTGACTCAATATATCGTTGGCTATCTCCATTGACACAATCCCACATAGCCGCACACGTGCATATGTGTCGTCTGCCTCCCATGAGACGTTAACCCCAGTCTTGTCACTAGGCTCCTCCTCTGTGACGATGTGCTTCTTGCCATTACATTGCATTAGGCTTATGAACTGCATGGCCCATAGTTCATAGTTCGTTCCATCCATCTTGACGATGGGTGTTATACCTTTTGTGGAGATATTTATATATTCTATGTACCGTTTCTGTTAATTTAATTTTCTTGTTTCCATCTTATGTAATTTACCCATAGGCCTTCTCTATATAAGAGAGCCTGGGGTTCATTGGAATAACCGATAACGACGAATCCTTTTTCCCAACATGGTATCAGAGCCAAAACCCTAGTCCGTCGCCGCTGCCCCCCTCCCTCCCACAGCCGTCGCTGCCCTCTCTCTCTCTCTCTCTCTCTCTCTCTCGCCGGCTCCCCTCTCCCGTCGTCGGCCTCTCTATCGTCGCCGCCAGCCCCCTCCTGCCACCACCTTCCCACCGCTGGTCCTCTCCCGCCAGCCACTCTCACCGCCGGCCCCTCCCGCTGCCGGCCCCTCCTACCGTCGGCCTTCTTCTATATATGTTTTTGAGTGCATAGGTCTACATATGCACTCAAATCCTCTGGAGTTTATGTAGACATTTGTTCTTTGGTCTACAAACTCTAGTTCCATATATCCAGCAATATGTCAGAAAACAAGGTCGATATGCCATCCATAGGCGCTTTCAAGCACCAATTGTCAAGATGGATGGGACGAACTATGAGCTCTGGGCGATGCTGTTCACGAGTCTCATGAAGCTGAATGGTAAGAAGCACATTCTTACCGAAGATGAGCCGGCAGAGAAGAGTGGGGTTTATGCCTCCTGAGAAGCTGATGATTCATACGCCAAAGTATGGCTTTCAGGCACACTGTCAATGGAGATTTCCAATGATGTTCTCCATCAGCCCATTGCTAAGGCAATGTGGGACATGCTTGCAGCAACATATTCGTAAGTGCGAAATGATACCAAGATCCTTCAGCTCCAGCATGATATATTTACAGTCATTACAGTCAAGCAGAATGGATGGCCCCTTCACTCCTTATATACATCCTTGCGAGGGATGTTTGAGAAGCTCTACAGCATCATTCCTCTTACGGCGACTCCAGAGCAGCAGAAGATCTTTTAGAATGCTCTCATGGTGGGGGTCCTACTTGCGGCATTTGACACTGAGTATGATGTTGCTCGCTTGCAGATTATTGTAGATGCTACCATTCCTCCTATGGAGGAAGTTTACCGCAGACTTAGCTGCATAACAATCTCGTCCAATGCTTCTACTCAGCCTCCTTCGGCGATGGCTGCCTCTAGAGGCAGAGGAGGCTCTTCTTCATTCTGTGGTTGTGGACCTCGTGGTAGAGGCGGTCATTTTCGTCAATCGTGCACCTTTTGTCATTGACCAAGTCACGCGGAGGATACATGATATTCTAAGCATGGTTTTCCGGCCTCGGCAAGTGTAGCCGAGCATGTTGCATCCCATCAGCATCTGCTTCAGATCAGAGGTTCGAGGAGCTCGTTACTAGATTGCGTGACATTATGCCCCCCGCCTCTACAGAATCTCCAGGAGGCACCTCGGATATTGCTGCTTCAACCTCTGCCAGTACCTCTGCCACTGCCAGCACCTCAGGTAGTGCTTATGCTTTTACCTCATGTCATGGATATGATGTCTTAGATTGGATTATAGACTCCGGCGCGACACATCATCTTTTCCGAGAAAGAGATAAACTTACGTCATATAGGGAGATTCCACCGGGGCGATCCGTCATGATAGCAGATGGGACTCATTCCCCCAATATTGGACAAGGGGAGATTACTTTATTGCCTTTCATGCGTCTATAGAATGTGTTACATGCTCTTGATTTTTCGATGAATGTACTTGCCATCAGCCAGATAATGAAGGATTTGCAGTATCGCGCTATATTTGACCCATCGTCTCTTGTTTTTCAGGACATTCTTACGGGCAGGGTGATTGGTTGTGGCTCTGAGCGGGATGGTCTTTATCGTCCGGTCCGGACCTCATACGTTGGCGTCTCCTCTCACTCAAGTGGACCAGTATCTCCTTTTACAAGGCATCTATGCTTTGGTCACCTCCCTCTTCAGAAGATGTGTTATATCTTGCCTCAGATTTCATCAAGTTTTTCCTTTCAATGTGAAGCATGTCAATTGGAAAAGCACCATAGATCTAGCTTCTCTAGTCGTCAGTCTCAAAGCAGTAGCTCCCCTTTTGAGTTATTTCATGTCGACATTTGGGGTCCGAGTCGTGTTCCTGATCACCGGGGACACATGTTTTATCTTGTTGTCGTTGATGATTTTTCTCGACTGTCATGGGTGTTTTTGTTGAAGAATAAATCTGAAGCAGGGGATGTGATCAAAAATCTTATAAATGACGTGCTGAATGTTTTTTCCTCTACTGTGAAATATGTGCATACGGATAATGCTTTGGAATTTTGCACTCGTTTTCTGTCACAATTCTTCTCATCTCGAGGCATTATCCATCAAACCATGTGTGCTTACATTCTCAACAGAATGGCGATGCTGAGAGAAAGCATCATCATATTCTTGATATCATGGTTTAAAAAATCGGACCGGACCGACCGGTCGGACCGGTTGGACCGGGAACCAGCTTCAACCCGATCAGTTCGGCCGGTTCTTTGTAATTAATTTCAAAAAAATAAAAATTAAAAAATCGGGTCTGACCAGTGGTCGGACCGGGTTGACTCGGATTGACCCAATTTTGATGGTTTGGTAATTTTCAAAAAATAATGGTTTAAATAATAAAATAATGGGGTTTTTATCATGTATGCCCTTCTTAACTTTTGCGATATAAGGTATGTCCCTCTCTTTTTTGGAATATGTGTTATGTCAATACTTTCTTAGAGTAATTTTCTTGAAACAACTATAAATAAATGATTACAATATTATATTCGTATATAATTCTAGAAAATGCAACTAATTTTGTAGAGTTTTACTCGAAATTGGCAACCATGTTATTTTATTTAAAGATTTGAAATTTCTAACGATTATTTCATCGATATATAAATACATACTTACATATATGTATCTGGTTTTATTGGTTCAAAAAATCGATTCGACCGATCTGACCAGTAAATTAAGCCCGGTCCGGTTTTTTCCGAGTCGATAAGAATGATGACGTCATGCTGACGTCATCACCGGTCCGACCGGTTTAGACCGACGGTTCGACCCAATTGGATTAAACCGAAGACTGACCGGTTCAATGTCCGGTCCAATTTTTAAAACCTTGCTTGATATCACTCGGACTCTACTTATCCAGAGTTGTGCCCCCATTTCTTTTTGGGGAGATGCGGTCATTACAGCATGTTATCTTGTGAATCCTATGCCATCTTCAGTATTAGGTGAGAAAATTCCTCTTTCTGTTGTCTTTCTTAATAAGGAATTATTCTCACTTACTCATAGTGTCTTTGTTGGTGTTGCCTTCGTTCACCAATTGTCTCCGGGACTTGACAAGCTCTCACCTAGGGTTGTCAAGTGCATTTTTGTTGGTTACTCCCGGACTCAGAAGGGCTACCAATGCTATGACCCTGTAAATAGGAAATATTTTTTCAGTACTGATGTCACATTTTTTGAGTCTGTCATGTATTTCTCCCCTGCAGATGACAGGTTGACCTCGTCCACATCTGATGATGAGATCGATGTCCCTCCTCCTTCGTGTCCACCATCTCCCATTTATGTTCCCGTTAACACACCACCACCATCACCACCTCCATAACCACATGTATCACCCTTACCAAAATTCTATACCTGTCAGTTTGTTCCTGCTCATGGTGCTTGTCAATCATCCAGCATGCCTCAGGTTTGTCCAGATATTATTATTAACAATGGGTATGATAATGTGCAAGTGCAGGGATCATCGTTGCAGGAGAATAGTATACCGACAAGTATTATTCTGATGATTTGGATGTCCCTATTGCCATACGGAAGCAGAAATGTACATGTGCATCATATCCACTTGCCTCACAGGTTTCCTTCCATCGTCTCACAGGGGACTTTCAGATGTTTGTTGTGGCTTTATCAGCCGTGGAGATACCACGGACTTATCAGGATGCCTTGAAGATTGGTTGCTGGCGTTCTGCCATGGAGGAGGAAATAGCTGCTCTACAGTCGCAGGGTACATGGAGCTTGGTTCATGCTCCTCCAGGAGCATCTGTTGTCAGTTGTAAATGGGAGTTCACGGTAAAATATTATTCATATGGTAGCCTTGAACGTTACAAGGCAAGGCTAGTGGCGCGAGGGTTCACTCAAACATGCGACGAAGATTATATGGACACCTTCTCTCCACTTGCACGTCATTCAACTCTGTGTCCTTCTGTCAATTATTGTGGTACGTAATTGGCCCTTGTTTCAGCTTGATGTTAAGAATGCCTTCTTGTATGGAGATCTACAGGAATAAGTCAACATGCAGCAGCCTTCGGGGTTTGCTGCGGAGGGAGAGAGTCACATGGTGTGGACTTCACAAGGCAATATATGACCTTAAACAAAGCCCACGGGCGTGGTTTCAGAAGCTTTCTCATCTAATTGAAAGCAAGTGTTCAAAAGATCAAATACATATCATTCTTCGTTCGTCCGGAAGACTTCTAGAGGTATGGTTGTCATCATAGTGTATGTTGATGATATACTGGTTACAGGAGATGATACACAGGGGATAAAGATGGCAAAAGCATTTCTGGGCCATCAGTTTGTTACTAAGGATCTTGGCACTCTACGATATTTTCTAGGGTTGGAGTTTGCCAGGAATGCGCAGGGTCTTGTGATGACCTAAAGGAAGTATATTACAGATATGCTTGTTGAGACGGGCATGATTGGGTGTCGACCCTCAACTACTCCTATGGACCACAGTATGAAGTTATATGACAATGATACAGATGAGGATGACAGGAGAAGATATAGAGAAATAATGGGTAAGCTTCTCTATATTACTATCACTAGACCTGATATCGCTTTTGCAGTAAGTCGGGTGAGTCAGTTCATAACAGCCTAGACAAGTACATATGGATGCCATATACATAATACTAAGGTATCTAAAGTCGTCTCCAAGCACAGGATTGTTGTTCAGAAAAGAAACAAACATTACTATTTCTGCATGTGCTGATGCTGATTATGCAGGATGCCCTAAGGATCAGAAGTCTATTTCAGGTTTTGCAGTACTTGTGGGTAGTTCTTTGGTTTCTTGGAAAAGCAAGAAACAAACAGTAGTGGCTAGATCTAGTGATGAATCTGAATATAGGGACATGGCACAAGCAAGTACTGAGATGATGTGGGTTTGAGCTGTACTAGAAGATTTGCATATAGATATACCTCTACCCATGCAGCTTTAATGTGATAATCAAGCCGCACTATTCATTGCTAATAATCATGCTTTTCATGAAAGAACAAAACATACTGAGGTAGACTGCCACTACAATAGAGATATGATCCAGAAGGGCTTGATTTCTACTTCTCATGTCAGTTCAGGAGAGCAGATTGCCGACATCTTCACCATGCCATTGCTCAGAGGGTCATTCCAGAAGTGTTCTTCCAAGTTGAGCATGATTGATATCTATGCTCCATCTTGAGGGGGAGTGTGGATATATTCTATGTACTGTTTCTGTTAATTTTATTTTCTTGTTTCCATCTTATGTAATTTACCCATAGGCCTTCTCTATATAAGAGAGCCTAGGGTTCTTTGGAATAACGATGAATCATTTTCTCCCAACACCTTTGAAGGCACACAGGGATGGAACATCTGATTTGTTGTCTGACATGACGATGACAATCTCCAAGACTGGGGCTGCAAACTGGAATAACTATGTCAACACAGACATATATGAAGATGGTTGCGGGTATAGATTCATACCACAACCTCTTCCATCCACTGGAGGCTTCTTTGGGTACCTAGGATGGTTTTAGAGGATCAAAAACACACCCTAGGAACCAAATCCGACCTAGCAGTGACCCGCGAGAGGGGTTGTGATAGTCTCTAAGGATTCAGAAAACGGTCGTCGGTAGCGGCAAGCTTGGCCGTTGAAGCTAGGGATGAAAACGGTCGGATACGGATACGAATATAGGTATAATCATATCCTTATCTATTTAAAATACGAATACGAATGCGGATACGAATATTGTCGGATGTAAAAAAATGTGTTACCACGTCCCTAAAAATGAATATGAATGTAAAACGAATACGAATCGGATACGAATAATAACATGGATTTTTAATAGATTAAGTAAATATACATGTTTAGGATGGTTTACACATAAAATAGATATATCAGATATAGTAATTTCATAGCAATTATATCAAAAATGGTGAATGCAATCATAAAATGTTGTTATGCACAGTTATAAATAAATCTATTACTATACTTATGTACGAAAATGAATATACAAATACGAATACAAATATTAGCGAATGTCAAAGTGACATCCATATCCGCATCCATTTTAAAACGAATACGAATACGAATACGAATGTCAAAATATGTATAAAACGAATACGATAGCGAATCGGATACGGATATATTCACATTCTTTTCATCCCTAGTTGCAGCCCCCTAATGTCCAGCGGCGGCCGGCGGTGGCAATAGCTGTTGCCGCTGCTTCCCGGCGGCGGCAGCTGTGGTTGTTGCCGTTGTTGCACGGGCAGCAGTAGCGGTGGTTGGGGTTGCTGCTGCAGTTGTTTCTCAGATGTTGGTGACGATGGTTGCGCGAGGGGCACGCTAGGATTTTAGGTGGGGTGGGGGATTCTAGGGCACAAGCTCCAGTCTAGGACCGTCGCTCTGACCCCATGTGGAAATGAGTGAAACGAAAAGTTGCATTCACCGTAGCCCTAGAGCTCTCTTATATAGGAGAAAAGCTCTAAGGGAAAATTACATAAAAGATAGAAGAAATAAAAAATTACAAAATAAAGATAAAGAGATATAAATATCTCAACATAATGCAAACAACAAAGTGTTTTATTTCAGATATGGAATAATATAATTCATAATAACTTTTATTACATAATGGCTTATCATGAGTTTACATATCTAACAAAACCTGCATCGGGAGCCTCCCTGAACAAGTTTGGGACTTCACATCTTCTTGGACTACTATTACGTGTGTTACGTTTTTGGTCTCAAGTATCCTTATGTGAAATATCAAATAAAAATACAGTTCTTATTTTCCTTATTGTTGATCCAAATATTATATATACTTGGCTGCTCTCTGCAGCGAGACTGGTTTAGAAAGGAACTTTAACATCTTGATATCGCCAAAGTCTCGTATACACAGGCTATTACTTTTTTTTTTGAAAGCTCAAAAAAAAAGGGGAGTCATTCTATGGTGATCGCCCCAATATATTTATAAAAAGGAAAGAAATATACAAAAGAAAGAAAGAGGAGAGAATACACAAAGACGGCCCACAAGGAGAAGGCCCAACAAGGAAGGGCCCCCCCCAGAAACCATCAAAAAACCGTCAAAGGATTAGCCAATGTCCCATTCCCGAGAGAAACGCTGAGCACGAATAATGATATTTTCCTTGTAGAACCGCTGAGCAGAGAAGATCGCTTCGTTCCTCCCAAGCCAGATACTCCAAAGCCTAGCTAGCGGAAGCAGGATAAGCCTCCTATCGGTGTCCCGCAAAGAAATCAAGCTAGCGGAGCAAGGTGTCCAGATGTGCTCTCATCCACAGGCTATTACTGAAATGTGATCCCAAAAAATGGCGAAATAATTGTGTAAAAAAGAGTTGGTTTCGATGTTCTTACAGTAGTAATTTAAAATCCATTTAGTAAGGTAGTGCAGTGTACAAGATTCCAGCTATTCCAGGAGTACTGGGAAGGATCAAACTGATTTTGCTCTATGAAATTTGACAACTTAATTACCTTCGCATCTATTGTACCCATCTCCCTTAAATTGAACACCTTGAAAGAGTGGACATTCACAAACTCTTCCTCGAAAAGTGTCCTAGAAGTCCAAATGAAAAATTAGCGGTCAATATAAGAAAAACTATCATACAAAAATCAACTAATAGGTTTCCTCCACCTTGCAGGCAGTAATATTAGAAGCTTTGTCCTGCCAGCAACCTCCATTGTCCTTCAAGCATTCATTTGTTTCAATATCTGTATACATAAGTTTAAAATTTAGGATTTTAATTTGTAAATTCTTTGACATTATAATGAATGTTTACCATAAAAAACAACTACCACATAGCAACAGAGAGACATGCCATGCTCATGGTCCAGAGTATGGGTTGTCAATTATAAACACATGCAAGGAACGTCCACAACGGAAATGAAAAAAATAAGGCGGTTATGTAATCAGCAAAACTAAAACCACGTGGAATGAGATTAATCAGAAAAAATGTGTTGCAACTCAAATTGAAGAGAAAGAGGCGCTTGTCAAAGGTTAGACATCTTCAGAGAATGAATCAATGTCATGGTCAATGTTGAGGTATTTGTATCTATTGGAGTTTATTTCTTATTTCTATTTCTTCTTTGCATCTCTTATGTAATTTACCCAAGACTTTTTTCCTATATAAGAGAGCCATAGGGTTCTATGAATGTATGCAATTTTATTCTCTCCACATGGAATCAGAGCGACAATCCTAGACCGGAGCATGACCTAATCTATACCCCACCACCAGCCCCCTTCACCCTTCTTCTCACACGCCGTCGCCGACCCCTGAGGGATGCATCTCATGTCGCCGCAGCCACCCAGCATGCGCGTGGGACCCAGCACCGCCAAGAGGCACCCCCCAGCCTCTCGCGTCGACTCCAGCGGCCCCTGCGCCGCCTCCTGCCCCCACCCCCCGCGCCGTTGTAGAATCACCGCTAGCCTACGTGCAGTCCCCAGTCGTCGTGAATATCTGAAAGGCCATCCAAGCAATCTGATTTGTCAGGAACGGTCTGATTTTGATCGGAAAAAGCGATTTCAGATCCATAAATCGTGTTTTCTGGCCCTAGTGCACAATGAAGATTGATGAGGATGGTTGTATGAGTCTATACGTACAATCAATCCTCTGTATGATTGTGTAGACTCGTTCAAATTAGTCTACTCCTTAGTCAAGTTCCGTTTTCTGTCATTGTTTTACCATATCAGAGAAAAAGGTTGAAATATTTTCTTCGCCCGGTGCCTTTAAGGGCCATGCTCTCATCGTAAAGATGGATGGGACCAACTACGAGTTATGGTCCATGCAATTTCTCACCCTCATGCAGTGCAACAACAAGGAGCACATACTGCCGAAGAATAAGATGGGGGCCAATGCTTCTTGTAAGCATGATGATGCTTATGCACGGGTTTGGCTCTCCGAGATGCTCACTACGGAGATTGCCAATGACATCGTCAATCAACCCACAGTCAAGTCCATGTGATATACTATCTGTCACATATGGGCAAGCAAAGAATGAGAGCAAGATCATCCAGCTTCAGTATGACATTTTTTCGACCAAGCAGAATGGTCGACCTCTCCATGTCCATTTCTCACATCTTCGAGGCATGTTTGAGAGGCTCCACGGCTTCATGCCCAAACTTCCAGCATAAAGTAGCAGCAGTCTTACAGAAATGCCATTATGACGGAGTGTTCCTATCCTCTCTCGACTCGGAGTATGATGCTGCATGTACTCAGCTCCTTACCGGAGAGACTATTCCACATATGGAGAAAGCCTACAAACGGCAAACCAGGATCATCAGTTCATCCACTACAGTGACTCAGACCCCCTCTGCGATGGTTGCATCTCGCAACAAAGAGGGTACCTCGTAGTTCTGTGGTTGTTGCCCACGAGGTCGAGGAGGAGGATGTCAGCAGGGTCCATGCACATATTGTCATAGGTCAGGTCATTCAGAGGACACATGTTATCAAAAGCATGGTTACCAAGCATCTACACGTGTGGCTGAGCAGACTGAGACTACTTCTCCTACTCAGGAATCGAGCCTCGATGACATTGTCTCTCGATTAAGGGAGATGATGACTACCCTGACTGCACCTCCTACAGGATCTTCAGATATCGTTGTTGCTGCCAGAGCCTCCACTAGCTCTTCAGGTATAGCTTATGCACTTACCAGTTGTAGCAATTCAGATTTGACTGACTGGATCATGGACTACGATGCGTCTAATCATATATGCGGAGATAGATCACAATTTAGCTCTTACAGATCTATCCCCCTGGTAGATCAGTGGTGATTGCAAATGGGGTTTATTTACTATTGGGAAATAAGAAGTGTTTATTCCATCAGCCCTAAGCTCTCTTATATAGGAGAGTAGCCTATGGGTAAATTACATAAAGCATACAGCAGAAAAGAAAAATAACAGAGAAATACCAAGTAAACTAATATATGTTTACACTCCCCCTCAAGATAGAGCATAGATATCAATCATGCTCAGCTTGGATGCACACTTCTGAAATGGGCCTCGTAGTAATGCCTTGGTGAATATATCTGCAGTTTGATTCTCTGAACTAACATGGGATGTAGCAATGAATCCCTTCTGAATCATGTCACGTATGAAGTGACAGTTAACCTCAATGTGCTTGGTTCGCTCATGGAATGCTGGATTGTTTGCAATGAACAAGGCTGCCTGATTGTCACATTCTAAGGTCATAGGAAGTGGGACTTCTATACATAGATCTGTAAGCACAGCCTTTACCCACATCATTTCTATGCTAACATGAGCCATAGCCCTATATTCAGATTCAGCACTAGACCTGGCTATCACAGTTTATTTCTTGCTCCTCCAAGAGATTAGAGAATCTTCAACATAAACCGCAAAACCAGAGGTGGACTTCCTGTCCTTGGGACAACCTGCATAGTCCGCATCTACACATGCTGAGATAGAGATCACCTTGCCTTTCTTGAATAGCAAACCCGCACCTGGAGATGATTTGAGGTACCTGAGTATCATATGTATAGCATCCATATGAACCTGACGCGATTGCTCCATGAACTGGCTCACACGACTCACTGCAAAGGATATATCGGGCCTAGTGATCGTGACATACAACAATTTGCCCACCAGTTCTCTGTATCTTCTCCTGTCCACCTCCTCTGTATCATCGTCATATAGCTTCATGCTGGGGTCCATTAGTGTTGTAGCAGGCCGGCACCCAAGCATTCCTGTCTCACTCAACAGATCTGTAACATATTTTCTCTGCGACATTACTAGCCCATACGGATTTCTGGCAAACTCCAGCCCCAGAAAATATCTAAGGACTCCAAGATCCTTAGTAACAAATTCGTTGCCCAGCTTTTCTTTCGCCTTCTTTATTCCTTGTGCATCATCTCATGTAATTAAGATGTCATCTACATAAACCATGATTGCAATAATACCTCTTGAAGTCTTCTGTACAAACAAGGAATGATCAGCATTAGAGCGTTTGTATCCCTGTTTTTCAAAGAGGTCTGAGAGCTTCTGAAACCATGCTCTGGGGCTCTGCTTAAGGCCATAGATAGCCTTATGAAGTCTGCACACTTGGAGCACTCCCCCTCAACAGCAAAACCAGGTGATTGTTGCATGTAGACTTCCTCATGTAAGTCACCATATAGGAACGCGTTCTTCACATCCAACTGATATAGCGGCCACTCACGAGTAACCGCAACTGACAGCAAGATCCGTAGGGTAGAATGACGGGCTACTGGCGAGAATGTATCAAGATAGTCCACCCCGTATGTCTGTGTAAAGCCACGAGCAACAAGGCGAGCCTTGTATCTGTCAATACTGCCATATGCATTCTGCTTGACTGTAAATACCCACTTGCAGCTCACTGGGGACACACCTGCAGGTATAGGAACTAGACTCCAAGTTCCTCTAGATTGAAGAGCTGCCATCTCTTCCTCCATTGCTAGACGCCATCTACTATCCTTCAGAGCGTCTTGGTAATTCCGTGGAATATCTACAGCTGACAAGGCCATCACAAAATTCCTGAAGTCCCCAGATAGTCGTTCAAATGACACAGAAGCTGCTAAAGGATATGTGGTGCAGCTCCTCTTCGATTTGCGTATAGCAATAGGAACATCTAAATCAGTCGTGTCCTCATCTGCCCTCTGCAATACATCCTGCTCAGAAACATCATTAGATCCATCAAGAGTAATATCTTCAGAACATACCTCAGGCAAGTTAGGTGATGAGTCTTGACCATGAGCTGGAGTAGGCATGCGGGTATAGTGAAAAGGTAGTGGTGAAACAGGGATAGTAATAGGAGGTGCAGATGATGGTACAGGTGGTGGTGGTGGTGGTGGAGGTACTGGTGGTGGTGGTGTCACATAGATGGCATCGGTAGTAACTGGAGGTAGCTGCTGATCACCTGAGGATGAAAAATACATTACGGATTCAAAAAATGTAACATCTGCACTAACAAGGTACCGCCTGCGCAATGGATCATAGCACTTGTACCCCTTTTGAGTTCTGGAGTACCCAACAAACACACTTGACAGCCCTAGGAGAGAGCTTGTCAGTACCGGGAGACAACTGGTGGACAAAGGCAACCGAACCAAACACACGAGGAGTCAGGGAAAATAGATCTTTACCATGAAAGATAAGAGTGAAAGGAATCTTGTCACCTATGATGGATGACCGCATACGATTGATTAGGTAGCACGTTGTAAGAACCGCATCATCCCAGTAAGAATAGGGCGGCGACTCCTTGGACTGACGTTTCCTTTGGGGGGTTCTTAAGGCTCGGGGCTTCCCTCCGCTGTGGATATCTTGGGTTAGACGATGCATCACTACCGTTTCTTTCTCGCTGTCTCTGAATGGTCGGCCGTCCGGGGGATCTTTTCAGCCTCGGCGAGGGGTCCGTCAGGGATGCCCCCTCGCCCCTCTCCTCTTCGTGCTGGCAGCTGACGTTTTACCTCGCATGATCTAGGGGGTTGCTAATGCGGGATATACTCGCGGATATTCTTTGGATAACCTTCATATCCCTCTTCTTCAATTCGCGGATGACACTCTTTGCTTTATTGAGGGGGATCGGAATCACGCCGTGGGGATGGCCAATACGATTCAACTATTCTGCGAAATCTCTGGGCTCCATATCAATGGTGATAAATCACGCTTGGTGCCTTTTGGGTTGTCGGATATTGAGGCCAGGGAGTGTTCCTCTATTTTGGGGGCCCCCATCGGGGCGCTCCCGCTCGAGTACCTGGGCTTGCCCCTATTTCTTGGACGACCACGCTTGCGTGACTATCAAAGGGTGATTGATAAGGTTGATGGCAGATTGGCTGGATGGCGATCGTCAATTCTTTCCAAGGGCGGTCGTCTGGTGTTAATTAAATCGGTTATTTCGGCTATTCCAACTTATTTCTTCTCGGCGCGCGGATTGCCCAAGGGAATCCGTATCCGCCTGGAGAAAGCTATGAGGCGATTCTTATGGGGTAAGAATGGTTCGGATCGGAAGGGATTGCACTTGGTTGGTTGGGACGACATCTCTCGGCCGAAAAGTCATGGGGGTCTTGGCGTTAGGCGCATGGAGGCGACTCGGGATGCGTGGCTCCTCAAGTGGGCGGTGAGGTTGTTGGGCCGGGAGGAGAGCTTTTTGCTTCAATGCATTCGCGCAATTGCTGGCCTTGCCTTTGATACCGTTTTTGGCGGACCCCCTGTGGGTCCCTCCCACTCTTTCTGGCGAGATATCCTGTTTGTCTTCAACAGTAATCGCTCTCTGCTGGCTCCGGTTCTTGGCGATGGGAGGACATTTCGCTTCTGGACGGTTGATTGGTCCGGTAAGGGCATTCTGATGACCCTCTTTCCTCGCCTTTTCGCAATGGCCGGGGACAAGCTCGCTACGGTGGCTTCCTGCTGGGGCAATGGCGTCTGGTGCCCTACCATTTTGGGCACCCTTTCTGACCAGCGTTTCTCTGATCTTACGGCTTTATTGACTCTTCTCGCGGACGCCCCTTCGCCTTCCTCGGGCCGTGATCATTTTGGGTGGATAGACGGGACTTTCTCGTCTCGAAAGGCCTATCTCTCTGTTATCCCACCGGTTTTGAATGCGGATGCTTCCCTTTCTCATCACTGCAATTTTATTTGGAATCTCAAGATCCCGGAGAGGATTGGCGTCTTCCTTTGGATTCTCAGGCGTGGAAGACTGCTTACGCGGGACCGCTGCGCCTCCCTTCTCCCGAACATCTCCTCCTCCTGCGGTATATGCGGCCTTGGCACTGAAACCTCCAGCCACCTTTTCTTCTCGTGCCCATTCGTGCAGGACATCTGGGCTGACGTGGATTGGATTAACCGATCATCCATGATGGCCTTCTGGGAGAGCCTTATTGCTGACTCTTCCCGCCCTCGATCGGTTAGAATCATCCCCATTGCGCGTATTTGGAGCATTTGGTTGGGAAGAAACAATTTGATATTTGCAGGGCAGCGTTTCTACAAGGAAAATATCTGTATCGCTGCAAACAATTTCTGTACGGACTGGCTAGCCATGTAATTTTGTCTTGGGTAGCGGAAGGTACCTTGTGCACCATCCACCTCGACCTTTATGTTTTTAAATTTCCCCGATGTAAGTATATCCTTCATCTTTCCTTAATAAATTGGGGCGAACACCTATGAGTGTATCCCCCTCTTTTGAGTGTCAAAAAAAAAGAATAGGGAGCATTGCTCTGTATAAGAAGTGACCTGGTGACATCTAGTAAGTGGCGATGTTTTCTTTCAGCGATCCCATTATGTTGAGGTATAGGCACAGGATGTCTGGTGGATAATCCCATGGGATGAGAAATAACTGGCTAGGACATGAGTATATAATTCCAGGGCATTATCACTTCTCACAATTTTAACAGAAGTGGAGAAAACATTACGAATCTCATTAAGAAAATTGATAATAATATTCCCTGCTTCAGATTTATTCTTTAACAAAAACACCCATGGCACACGAGAAAAATCATCCACAATAACTATATAAAACATGTGTCCCTGATGATCAGGAACACGACTCGGACCCCAGATATCAATGTGAAATAACTCAAACTTGGAGGTACTACTCCGACACTGACGACTGGGAAAGGTAGACCGATGATGCTTTCCCAACTGACAAGCCTCACATTGGATAGAAGTGTGAGGCAGACCCTGGGGTAACACACGACACAACTTCTGAAGCGGTAGATGTCCAAAGCGCATGTGCCATAGCAGAGGTGATACAGATCCAGTAGGTAAGGATGAGGTTCCAACAAAAAAAGGCTGACTGAGGCGATAAAGGCCTCCTTGCTCATAGCCACGACCAATCACGTTGCCCATAAGGATGTCCTGAAAAACAAGAGAAGATGGATCAAAAATTGCCCAACATTGTAAATCCTTGGTAATTTGACTGATAGATAACAAATTCATTGAAAAATCAGGTGCATGTAACACATTCTTCAGCTGCATAGAAGGTGTCAGTCTAATCTCCCCCTGACCAGTAATTGGGGAATGTGTGCCATTAGCAATGACCATTGTTCAACCTGGAGGGATCTGTCTGTATCCGTAAGTAGACTTTGATCGCCACATAGATGATGTGTGGCTCCAGAGTCCATAATCTATGCTAGAGTATCTGATCCACTACTAGAAAATGCAAGTGTTCTACCTGATGCACTGGTAGAGGCAGATGCGGATGCAGCAGTGTCAGGCTGGCTCTCAGTAGTATGTGCTGGGCCGGATGGAGGAATGATGCCCCTTAGACGAGCAACAAGGTCATCAAAGCGCTGATCTAACGAAGCAGCAGATGGAGGCTCTATCTGCTCAGCGACTCGTGCAGATGCAGGAAATCCATGCTTGGAGTAGCATGTGTCTTCAGTATGTCCGGTACGGTGGCAGTAGGTACATGTTGGTCGTACTCGGCCTCCTCTGCCACGAGGACCACGGCCACGAGTATGAAGGTGACCTCCACGACCTCTGTTGGCAGCCATAGCGGAAGCAGTCTGATTCGTGGTCGTAGAGGGAACAGTGATCCGGCTCAACCTATGAAAGGCTCCCTCCATAGGAGGAATAGTAGAATCCGCCAAGATCTGAGATCGTGCTGCCTCATACTCAGGATCAAGGGCAGCAAGGAAAACCCCTACCATAGTAGCATTTCGGTAGGTCTTCTGTTACTTTGGTGGTGTTGTCAGGGGCATAAAGCTGTACAGCTTCTCGAACATCCCACGCAGAGAAGTGTAGAGTGAATGTAGAGGGCGACCATTCTGCTTAATGGTGAATATGTCATGCTAGAGTTGCAGAATCTTTGTTTCATTCTTTGCTTGAGAGTATGTGGCTGCCAGAATATCCCACATGTCTTTAGCCGTGGGCTGATGAAGAATATCATTGGCAATCTCGATCGCCAAAGTTCCAGATAACCAGACTTTGGTGTATGCATCATCTGCCTCCTATGAGGCATTGGCTCCAGTCTTCTCAGCAGGCTCTTCTTCGGTAAGAATGTGCTTCTTACCAGTTGACTTCATCATACTCATGAACTGCATCGCCCACAGTTCATAGTTTGTACCATCCATCTTTACGATAGGCGCTGGACCACGAAAGGCGCCTATAGATGGAATATCCGCCTTGCTTTCTGACATACTGGAAACAGAAGACTGGAGCGATAGACTGAAGATAAGATCGTCTACATGGACATAGATGGGTTTAGTTGCATGTGTAGACTTCAGGAACCCAAACTCATTTAATTGACGGTGTGCGCTCTAGAGATGTGATTTAAGGGCACACGCACAGAGCACTAAGGTGCCCGCTGAAGGGCACGCAGGTGCACGCTGAAGGGCACGCAAGTGCGCGCTGACGGACGCACAGGAGCGCGCTGGAGGGCGCTCAGAGGCACACGGGGGCGCGCTGGGGCGCGCTGGAGCGCGTTGGATGGCGCACAGAGATGCGTTGGGGCGCGCTGGAACGCGCTGGATGACGCGCTGTGACGCGCTAGGGCGCGCTGGATGGCACGGAGGTGCAGGCGCGCAGACGCGGGGGCACGCTGGCGTAGGCGCAGGGTCGCGCACCGCACGCACAGAGGCGCAGGTGCAGGCGCGGAGGTGCAAGGGCGCGAGTAGGCGCCGGCGGCGGAGAAAGAGAGGCTCGCGGGTGGGGGTAGGGTTAGGGTTTCAAGAACTCCGGTCTAGGACCGTCGCTCTGATACCATGTTGGAAAAAATAGAAGAAGTGTTTATTCCATCAGCCCTAGGCTCTCTTATATAGGAGAGTAGCCTATGGGCAAATTACATAAAGCATAGAGCAGAAAAGAAAAATAACAGAGAAATACAAAGTAAACTAATATATGTTTACAGTTACCATTGTTGGTCAGGGGAAGATTGTCCTAACCCCCTCGATGCGCCTGCAAAATGTATTGCATACACCAATATTCAGATAAATCTCTTATCCATTAGTCAGATTACAAAGATTTCCATTGTTGTGCATATTTGAGACATCTTTTGTGTTTCAGGACATACTCACGGGCAGGGTGATTGGATGTGGCCGTGAGCAGTGAGGGCTTTACAGACTGGTCCAATCTTCTTTTGATGGTGTTGCGACTATTCCTACTGGATGAGCCTCTCCGTTCATATGGCACATTCGCTTTGAACATCTTCCTCTGCAGAAGCCATGTCATGTCCTCCCCTAGATCTCTACTCATACCACCTTAGAGTATGAGGCATGCTAGCTTGGGAAGAACCATCGTTCCTGCTTTCCGAGTAGCGAGAGTCGCCACAGTTGTCAGAGATTTGAGTTATTTCATTTTGATATTTGGGGTCCTAGTCGTATTCTCGATAATCAGGGACACATCGGTTCTATCTAGTCGTTGTGGATGATTTCTCTAAACTTTCTTGTATTTTCTTGTTAAGAATAAGTCTGAAGCCGGTCATGTTATTAAACCATTTCTTATTGAAAGAAAGAATATTTTTCAACTCATGTGAAGTTTATTCATTCTGACAATGCTTTAGAGTTCTCCTCTTTACAAATGTCTGATTTCCTCAGGTCTTTTAGTATTGTTCACCAGACTTCTTGTGCGTACACACCGCGGCAGAATAGTGTTGTTGAACACAAACACCATCATCTTCTTGATGTCACGATGATTTTTTTGATACAGAGTCGAGCTCCTCATTCGCTCTGGGGTGATGCGGTCCTCATTGCATGCTAGTTAGTGAACCACATGCCTTCTACAGTTCTTGGAGAAAAGGTTCCTTTCTCGATTGTGTTTCCTGATAAGGACATATTCTCTCTTACTCCCAAGGTCATTGGGTCTTTGGTCTTTGTCCACAATTTTACTCATGGTCGTGACAAGCTCTCTCCAAGAGCTGTCAAATGTGTGTTTGTTAGCTATTCTCGTATCCAAAAAGGGTATAGATGTTTCGATCATGTCCGAAGAAAGTATTATGTGAGTATCGATGTCATTTTTTGTCTGTCATGTATTTTTCTCCTACAGGTGATAGATTATCTAACTCTTACTCTGTCGAAGATGTTTTTGTTCCACCACCTCCTCAGGTTGAGCCACAATCACCACCTTCACCACCACCTCCACCACCACCTTCTACCCTAACACAGTTTCTACCACGTTTTGACATTCGCAGGCCCTCTACTACTTCCATTGCTCATGTGCCTTCCCCATCATCAAGCATGCCTCAGGTATGTATTGAACACATTGTTTCTATTGATGACACTGGTGACATGCTTGTACCACAGGACACTATCCACGAGGAGCTGATACCTTCTTCAGAGAATAGAGAGGCTAATGATCTTGATGTGCCTATTTCCTTGTGGAAGCCACGTCGTACATGTGCCACGAATCCTCTAGCTGCCCATATTTCCTTGGATCATCTTTCATAGGAGTACAAGAAATTTATAGTGATTTGCTAAAGCTTTCTACATCGGCGGGGATTCCTATATTTCCTTGGATCATCTTTCATGTTTCCTTGGATCATCTTTGCTAAAGCCTTCTTCGGCGGGGATCATCGGCGGGGAATCCTCTAGGCGGGGATCATCGTATTCATGTTTCCTTTGGATCATCGGCGGGGAATCCTCTAGGCGGGGATCATCGGCGGGGAATCCTCGGCGGGGATCATCGGCGGGGAATCCTCTAGGCGGGGATCTTCGGCGGGGAATCCTCTAGGCGGGGATCATCGTATTCATGTTTCCTTTGGATCATCGGCGGGGAATCCTCTAGGCGGGGATCATCGGCGGGGAATCCTCGGCGGGGAATCCTCTAGGCGAGGATCATCGGCGGGGAAACCCCTTCGGCGGGGATCATCGTATTCATGTTTCCTTTGGATCATCGGCGGGGAATCCTCTAGGCGGGGATCTTCGGCGGGGATCATCGGCGGGGAATCCTCTAGGCGGGGATCATCGTATTCATGTTTCCTTTGGATCATCGGCGGGGATTCCTGCCCATAGTGATTTGCTAAAGCCTTTATCCCATATTTCCTTGGATCATCTTTCATGTGCCACGACTTTGCTAAAGCTTACGACTCGATTGATTGGCGCTTCCTATGGTCTGCTTTGCATCGGCGGGGATTCCCGAATATTTGGATTTCTTGGATGTGCAGATGTATCTCCACGGTCTCTCTTTCTGTGCTTATCAACGGCCGTCCGGTTGGCGGGTCTTTTCAGACGCGCAGGGGGGGTTCGTCAAGGCTGCCCCTTGGCACCTTTGCTCTCCGTTCTTGCCTCGGATGTCTTGTCACGTATGGTGCACGGCGTCATTGATGCTGGTCTCACGTCGGGTTTTCGGAAGGGAGGTTTATGCGTGCCTATTATCCAGTTCGCGGACGACACAATTTGCTTCATCGAGGGGGGCTCCGACGCGGTGGCTGGGATGGCGCATACACTCTATATTCTGTGAGCTTTCGGGAATGTCGACTAATGTTGCTAAATGCATTATGGTGCCCTTTGGCTTGTCGACGGCGGAGGAAGTCGAGTGCAGCCGCTTACTCGGCTCTCAGATTGGGGAGCTTCCACTCCCATACCTTGGTGTCCCTCTCTCGGTTGCCCGGAACCGTTCTAATGATTGGAGGACTATTCTGGAACGGATGGAGTCGCGTTTGGCGGGCTGGAAGGCTTCCTTGCTCTCCCGGGGCGGTCGTCTTGTCCTTCTTAAATCTGTTCTCTCTGCTATTCCGATCTACTTCTTTTCGGTTCGAAAAATGCATGTGGGTGTTCGCGTTCGATTGGAGAAATGCATGCAGAGATTTTTGTGGGGTCGCTCGGACGACAGTGGCCGAGAGGTTCATTTGATTGCTTGGGATGTGGTGACCCTGCCTAAGAGGTCTGGCGGACTTGGCGTTCGAAACTTGGCTCGCGTCAACGAGGCTCTTCTCCTGAAATGGGTGAGTAAGATCTGGGGCAAGGATGATTCCTTTCTCTGCAACGTGCTGCGTGCGATCTTGGGCGAGGATTGGAGTACCTTCATGCGCGGGATTTGCCCTGTGCACTCCTCTCATTTTTGGCGTTGCGTGTTTGATGCATATCAAAGGAACCGCTCTTTGTTCAACCCGGTGCTGGGGTCGGGTTCCGTCTTCAAGTTTTGGCAGGACGACTGGTCGGGGGGTGGCTCCTTCCAGGCTCGCTTCCCGAGGCTATTCGCTCTGGCGGAGAATCGGCTGGCCTCTGTTGCGGACTATTGGATCAACGGCTGCTGGTGCCCATCTTTCTCGGGCGTTCTTTCAGATCAACGCGCCAACGATTTAGCCTCCCTTCTGGAGGCTCTTTCCTCTTCCGTTTCCCCTGGTAGTGTGCGGGACCATTGGGCTTGGAAGGACGGGCCCTTCTCCTCTCGCAAGGCCTTCTGTGCTATGCTTCCTCCTCCTCCTGCCTTGGTTGCTTCCTTGGTGCGCGACTGCGCCTTCTTATGGGGGATGCGCCTGCCCGCGCAGATCACTTTTTTCTTTTGGGTCTTTCGCCATCGGCGGCTGATGACCCGCGACCATTGCGCCTCTTTTCTTCCCACCCCCAACGTCCGTTGCCAGCTCTGTGGGGTGACGGATGAATCGGCCGACCACCTTTTCTTTCAATGTATGTCGGTGACTCGGATTTGGGACGATGTTGCTTGGGCACGTGCGGCCAATACCGAGGACTTCTGCGACATCCTTTGGGTCAACAGAAAGAGGTCCCGTTCTGATCTGTTGGGTCCCATTGCGCGCCTTTGGTCTATCTGGCGGGCTCGCAATGAGACTATCTTCTCGGGGGCGCGTTTTTACAAGGAGAATGTGACGTTTGCGGCCATCAGATTAATCTCAGATTGGTGTATTTAGTTGGGCTACGGCTCCCGTTAGCCACGTTTTTATTTTGTATCTTTGGTTTCCCTCTTCCCTCCTTCATCCCCCCTAACCCCGTAAGTATCTCTTTCTATACCATTCGTAGTATATAATACTGGGGCGAACACCAACGAGTGTATCCCCCTTTTTTGAGCCTCAAAAAAAAAAGAAGTTTATAGTGGGACTCTTTGTTGTCACTTTCCCACGAACATACCAGGAGGTAATACAGAACAGTAGCTGGCGACTTGCTATGGAGGAGGAGATGACAGCTTTACATTCGCACAGTACCTTGAGTATTGTTTCTGCTCCTCCAGGTGCATCTGTTGTAGGGTGCAAATGGATCTTTACATTGAAGCAATGGCCAGATGGTAGTGTAGATCGCTACAAGGCGAGGATCATAGCGTGAGGATTCACCCAAACGTATGGGATGGATTACCAGGATACCTTCTCACCGGTGGCTAGACATTCGACCTTGCGCATTCTTCTATCGGTTGTTGTGACTCAGGATTGGCCATTTTACCAACTTGATGTGAAGAATGCTTTTCTATATGGAGATCTACAGGATGAGGTATGCATGCAGCAGCCACAAGGATTTGCTGTTGAGGGGGAGTTTCAGAAGGTGTGCATGCTCCACAACGCGATTTATGGCCTGAAGTAGAGTCCGAGAGCTTGGTATCAGAAGCTCTCAGAGTTGATAGAGCACCAAGGGTTTGTGTGGTCCACTGCAAATCATTCGCTTTTTGTTCAGAGGATACAGAGATGTACAATTGCCATTCTGGTTAATGTTGATGACATAATTGTCATGGGTGATGATGAGCAGGGTATTCAGACTGCTAAGGAATTCCTAAGTCAGCAGTTTGTTACTAACGATCTTGGCAATATACGTTACTTCCTCAGATTAGAGTTTGTCAGGAACCAACTTGGCCTTGTGATGACATGACTAATCTTCTACTAGAGACATGCATGACATGGTGCAAGCCTGCACTGCTACTACCCCTACGGATCTGAGCATGAGATTATTTTTTTTTAAATAAGAAAGACGGGGGTGCCATCCCATGAGATTATATGATGATGACACTGAGGAGGTAGATAAGAGGAGATACATGGAGCTTGTTGAGAAGCTATTTTATGATATTATCACCGGGCCAGACATATCTTTTGTTGTGAGCAAGGTGAGCTTGTTCATGGAGCAGGCCAGGCAGGCACATATGGATGATGTTCATATGATTCTAAGATATTTAAAGACTTCCCCAGATACTGGCCTTATAATTAGCAGAGGTACAGGTCTTAAGGTGACATCTTGTGCAGATGCAGATTATGCAGGATGCCCTAGAGACAGGAAGTCTACATCTGGGTTTGCAATTTGTTGGGAGTTCACTCGTGTCATGGAAGAGCAAGAAGCAGTCAGTGGTTGCTAGATCTAATGTAGATACTGAGTACAGAGATATGGCTCGGGGGAACACAGAGATGATGTGGGTTAAATCAATCGTGACGTATCTTGCAGTTGAGGTACCTCTTTCCATGCAGCTTCTATGCGACAATCAAGCAACTCTATTTATTGCCAATAATCCTACATTTCATGAACGAACCAAGCATATAGAGGTGGATTGCCACTATACCATAGACATGATCTAGAAGAGACTCATATCCACCTCCCATGTCACTACTGGAGATCAGATTACATATATATTCACCTCTAGCCGGCCATTTCAGAGATGTTCCAAGCTGAGCATGATAGACATATATGCTCCAACTTGAGGGGGAGTATTGAGATATTAGTATCTATTGAGGATTTATTTCTTATTTATATTTCTTCTTTATACCTCTTATGTAATTCACTCAGGGCTTTTCTCCTATATCAGAGAGCCCTAGAGTTTTATGAATGTATGCAATTCTATTCTCCACAGTCAAAAGGTGCGAGAAGTTTGTTGATAAGTTTCACAATAGTATTTGGAGAAGATCAAAAAAAGTATTGGAAGGAAATCATCAGAAATAACCTGGCCTACCCAAATATCGACCCCATGTCATGGTCAAAAGGTGTGAGAAGTGTGGTTTTGGAAATTACTGATACCATATATACCAACCACAACTATAATAAAAGGATATCCAATAATTTGTGAGCAGGAATTAATAATTTTAAAAGAACTATATGATGAGTCATGGAGAAAAAATCACCGCCACTCAAGCAAACAGCAGGCTCCGTCGTTTCCTCAAAACCAGCGCAAATAGCCTTCAGGACAGCACCTTTCTCCAACTTCCCTAAAAAACAAATGCAATGGAATGACGTGAAGTTGGATAGCATTCTTAGAAATTTCTTCAAGTTAAACCTCGGTATTGTCTATTATTGATAATGATCGTAGGAAGTATTGTAATATCTCCTCTTGTGCCTTTTCCAACCTACACCATCCAAAGGAACGCACTTAGTGGCAACGTTGAAAACCATTTATGCTACAAATTCTAAGAAAATGTAACTGGACGTTTGCAGTTTCCAAGGTCACAACTCTGACATTATCCCAAAGTACATAGCATACATATGAACGAACTTACAAGCAGAATAACTTACCTGCGCATCTTGTTCTTTAGCTAAAACAGGATTCTCAGAATCAGCAGTTGGGTCTCCCATGCATTTCTCTATTTTCTCAGCATCCAGGGCTAAGAGAGAGAGACCAAAATAAGACCATAGATTCATAAAACCAAATTCTTAATACGTAATGATTAAAATAACATGAATCAGACTATCAAGAAAGACAGGCAGATGACAATTTATTCAGCTTTACAATTAAATTTATATTTTTCATTAAAAGGACACGAGGTGATATAACTCGCAAAACAAATTATCCAGCAACTGCAAACTAACATAAGGATTGTTACCATGGTCCAGACTCAAAATCCTACTCCAAGACCTCTTTTCCAACGGAGTTTTTTTCTAATAAACCAAGCTTTTTGGACAAATTAACACCATTTACAATCTCCAGTGTATAACACCACTTTTGCCTATCATCAGAGATTGGGTTTGAGTAGACTCATCTATGGTGGTCGAAGTTTTCTGATTGTGTTATTGCTTGAAATTCGAATCTGAGCTTATCAGAAGCCCAGCGGTGTAGGCTTTGATTTAGGATCGATTTGACCTTCAGTTGATAATTGTAGAAAAATGTAGAATATAATTGTCTATTCATCATAGCCCTAGAGCTCTCTTATTTAGGAGAAAAGTTCTATGGAGAAATTACATAAAGTAAACAGGAGGAATATGAAATATAAAATAAAGAATCAAGAAATACAAATATCTAAAACTCCCCCTCAAGCAAGAGCATATATGTTTATCATGCTCAGTTTGGAACAGCAACGATGAAAAGGACCTCTAGCAAGGGCTTTGGTGAACATCTCTTGTTTGGTCGCCTGAAGCAACATGAGAAGTGGAGATAAATCCCTTCTGAATAAGATCCCGAGTATAATGGCAATCTACCATGATGTGCTCGGTTCTTTCATGGAAGGATGGATTAGTTTCTACGAACAGAGCGGCTCGATTATCGCATTGGAGGTGCATGGGAAGTGGCACCTCAATATTTAGGTCAGTTAGGACGGATCTGACCCACATCATTTCCGTGCTCCCTTGTGCCATAACTTTATAGTCTGAATCGGCACTAGAACTAGCCACAGACATCTGTTTCTTACTCTTCCATGAAACCAGTGAACTCCCTACAAACACAGTGAAGTCTGATGTGAACTTCCTGTCCTTGAGTCACCTTGCATAATCTAAATCAGCACATCCTATAACTGTAAGAGATGTGTCTCTTCTGAATAAGAGTCCTGCTCCCGGAAAAGATTTCAGATATCTCATAATCATGTTAACAACATCCATATGAACCTGCTTGGGTTGCTCCATAAACAGACTAATTCTACTAACTGCAAATGATATATCAGGCATGATGGTAGTGACATATAAAAGCTTCCCCACGAGCTCTCTATATCGTCTCTTGTCATCCTCAGAATCATCATCATATAGCTTAGCATCAGATTCATTAGAGTAGTGGCGGGCCTACATCCCGTCATGCATGTTTCAACTAAGAGATCAGTAACATACTTCCTTTGTGTCATCACCATGCCATGGTGACTCCTTGCAAATTCCAGACCAAGGAAGTAACGGAGATTGCTAAGGTCCTTGGCCACAAATTGTTGTCCAAGAAAATCCTTAGCTACCTGAACATCCTACTCATCATCCCCTGTAACAATAATGCCATCCACGTAGACCAGAATAGAAACAGTACCTCTATGGGATCTCTTAACAAAAAGAGAGTGATATGTAGTAGATCTGACAAACCCATGTTGTTCAATCAACTCCAAGAGCTTCTGAAACCAAGCCCTTGGACTCTGATTCAGGCCGTAAATAGCTTTGTGAAGTCTACACACCATATGAAACTTCCCCTCAGCAGCAAACCCTGGAGGCTGTTGCATGTAGACTTCTTCCTGCAGGTCATCATACAAGAAGGCATTCTTGACATCTAACTGAAATAGAGGTCAGTCGTGTACCACAGCGACGGAAATAAGAATCCCAGTGTAGAGTGCCTAGCAACAGGAGAAAACGTATCCTGATAATCCATCCCATATGTTTGGGTGAACCCACGAGCAACAAGTCCGGCCTTGTATCTATTTACAATTCCATCAGCACGATGTTTCACTGTAAACATCCACTTGCTTCCAACAACAGATGCACCCGGTGGAGCCTATACAATACTCCATGTGCGACGAGACTGTAACGCAGCCATTTCTTCCTCCATAACCAGACGCCATTGAGTGGTCTGTAACGCCTTCTGATATGACCTTGGTATCTCTATTGTAGAAAGTCCTACAACAAACCTCTGAAACTCCTTGGGGAGACGCGCAAGATAAACATGAGAAACAAGGGGTGCATAGTACATGAAAGGCAATGGGCACGTCAAGTTCATCGGCCTCAGTAGCAGAGGCTGGGTATCTAAAAACACATGGTCATCATGTTGTAAACACAAATCGACATAGTCGTCAGTAGAAACGAAGTGCTCAGGACATACCTGGGGTGTGTTGGATGATGGAGGAGGCGTATGAGCACGAGGTCTGTGGTTGTAAACCTGTGGCAAAAAGATTGGTGTTGTTGGTGGTGAACAAGGTGGTCAGGAAGGTGGTGTTGGAGGCGGTAGTGGTGATGAAGTGGGTCTCGAGGTAGACACAACCGAAGATACACGCATGTACACTTCTTCCCCTGACTTGAGAAGAAATCAACTTATCACGTATAGGAGAGAAAAACATAATGTACTAAAAGAAAGTGACATCCGCACTAACATAATACTTCCTACGAGCAGGATCAAAGCAACGGTATCCCTTTTGAGTCCTAGAATACCTGACAAAGGCACACTTAATAGCACTAGGAGAGAGCTTGCGAAAGCCAGGAGACGTATGATGAACAAGGGCAACTGACCCAAAAATACGCGAAGTGAGGGAGAAAAGATCCTTCTCAGGAAATGCAATCAAGAATAGAATCATCTCCCGTAACACGGACGAGGGCATGCAATTTACCAGGTAGCAAGCAGTTAGAACCGCATCCCCCCAATATGAATGAGGAGCACGACTCTGGATCAAGAGGGTTCTTGTGACATCTAATAGGTGACCATGTTTACTTTCAGCCACCCCAATTTGTTAGGATGTAGATACATAAGAAGTCTGATGGACAATACCAAGAGTTCTAAGAAACTGCGAAAGTTGAAGACTACAGAATACTAGTGCATTGTCAGAAGGAATATACTTGACATTAGTAGAAAAACATTCTTTATTTCATTGATAAAGGACTGAATAACAGGACCAGCATCAGACTTAGTTTTAAGAAGGAAAACCCAAGATAATTTGGAAAAATCATCCACAGCAACAAGAAACAATCTATGTCCTCGATGGTCGGGGACACGATTGGACCCCAAATATCAAAATGAATCAACTTAAAAAGACTATGATACTTCGACCCAGGCGATTCTGAAAAGTAGACCAGCGATGAATCCCAAACTGGTAGGCCTCGTACTGAAAAGTAGAGAGAGGAGAAATTTAAGGAAGAACGTGACACAGCTTCTGCAGAAGAAGATGACCAAATCAGAGATGCCACACATATGGAGAGATTGATCCACAGTGAAGAGTTGAGGTACCGCCATATGGAGATTGAACCAGTCTATATAGACCTCCTTGTTCACGGCCAGATCCAATCACCCTGCCCATAAGAATGTCCTGAAACACGAGAGACGAAGGATCAAATATGGCACGACAATGTAAGACTTTGGTGATTTGACTAATAGACAGTAGATTCATATAAAAATCAGGAGCATGAAGAACATTTTGTATGTGCATTGCTGAAGTCGATTACACATCCCCCTGACCAGTAATAGGAGAGTGGGTCCCATCTGCTATGACTAAAGATCTACCTCGTCGAGTCGATCAATATGTACTAAATTGTCCTCTATCACCATAAAGATGGTGTGAAGCTCCTGAGTCCATAATCCATTCTGACAAATCTGCCCTGTAACAGCTACTAAAAGGATATGTTGTACCTGATGTGGATGCAGATGCTGAGGCGGCTACCTCTGAGGATCCTGAAGGAGCGATACCAATGAGGAAATATATGCGTAGAACGGATGGAGTACCACGAGTCTAATACCAAACTGTGACGATCATCTCCCTAGGACCCGAGTACTCAGCAAACCAATTCCACGTGCATACAATCCATATTCGAATACATTCATGGTCACATGAGAGGCAGGAGAAATTATAGCATAAAAGAAAAGGAGCTAGAAATCAAAATTAAAAATTTCCATTTCATTTCCATATAATATCCAACAGGATAGCCCACGTCCATAAAATATACATGCATGAAAAGTAAATTGTTTATACATACATGTTACATGTCATTTCTCTCGAGAAAACTACAAGTAGAAGCAAAGCAGTAAAAGCTACAACTACTGTACCACAAAAGTGTAGCTGTATAAAAAGAAAAGTCCAAGCACAAGTCGCTCACTATTGCGGTTGCTACGATCCACCAGTGGATCCAACTTAAATGCTACAGGAAAGCAAGGTACTAAAGAAAGTGTACAAAAGGAAAATGATAGGGTAAACCATCCTCAGAAAGAAGAAGAACACTCTGATCAACTCGAATAATCTTAATTACCCAAGTATAGTGGATAGTAATGTGGTATTGGTCTACGTGGGACCTCACAGTATGACTCTAAGCCACTAAGTAACCTTAGGGTTAGGGTGTCTCCGTAGGCATGCGGTGAGGTACAATGCATCCTAACTAAGTTACCAACACGTCCACTAAATCATTATGCCAACTTAAAACTCCACGGTAAACCCCAAGTATTCAACTTGATTCATTATATTCCCAACCATTTAACCAATTCCGAACCCATGAATCATCGGGAACCGCCCAAGTCCACTAACCATGTATAAGAGTCCACAACAAATTAGGGCACGAATCAGGTCACCAATCACTAAGATCATACAAACCAAAGTTGGAAAACTATCAACTAACCTAATTGCCCCTTATATACGGGAGTGCCATGTTTCATTCCCAACTTCAATAATCATATTTTCCGGAACTCCCCTCTTAGTGCTCCCATATGGAAGACTAACTAATATGGCATACACCAACCACTACACGAGTGTTAATCCATTGCGAAAAAGAGAAATAAATACCACCACCTATAATTACATGGCTCACACTCGAAGCACTGGGATGAAGGCACGTAGGTACTGAGGTTGAACATTGTATGATGACTCCTTGGTGTGCATAGCAATATGTCCTAAAACCAATGCAACTGTTGGTTTTGCGGCATCTAAGTTTCCACCCGAGGCCCCAAGGCTACATGCCCCACCCTTGGCGGTATCTACTCCATTACCTACATGGCACCTAAGATAAAGCATTATGGCACAGAACAAGTAAACAACGAGAAAGTGACTGATAAACACAAGATGTATATATATCAAATCTAGAAAGCGCCCTATAATCCTTCAGTTTGATGCTCAAGATGCTCTCAACTCACCGAGGATCACAACATCTAGTTTTAACTTAATTTAACTCACAATGGACCCATTTCCATCATTTGTCAACTCATTTCAATTATTCTAGATACTTAACATATACCAAAATGTCATAGATGAGTCTACGTCTTTTTAGAGTTAATTTACATCAAATTTTAGATCAATATGAGCCCACAATCTCATATTGATTGATAAGCGATGTTGTGATATATCTTGCGTTTATTGTTTATTTGTATTTACTTATTCTTTTGACTAATTTATGTAATTTTCCCTTAGGGTTGCTCTCCTATATAAGAAAGCCCTAGGGTTTCAATGGAATACAATTCATTCGTTTTCCTTTCCATATGATATTATAGCGATGGTCCTAAACCGAAGCCTGAGCCCTAATCATGCCCCATCCCTACCAAAACCCTAGCCGCCGCCTCTCGAGAGAGAGCAGCAGCAGTCTACCGTTGTTGGGAGATAGCAATAATCGCAGCAACCAACTGCCCTAGCCTTTGTTTTTGGGGCCACTATCCATTGTTTATGGCTCTGGGGGATATTACCTTCATTCGTGGCATCCTAGAGACCACTGTTGTTGCCTGAGGTACCAAAAAAGCCATTGTCCAAACCGCTTTGATCTACTGTTTGGCCTGATTTTGAAGTTTTTGGGTGGTTTTATTATCATCTAAACCACTCCAGTTACTCGGAGAAACTTCTAGCGGATAGAAGAGGTTGTGATATGACTCTACGCATGCAATCATCTTCTTGTATGTTTATGTAGATGCATATATCCTTGTCTACAACCCTAGTATTTGTAGTCGTCGTCCTGTCAGATTCCAAAGTTGAAACCAAGGTCGATGTCACATCTTCGTACGCCTTCAAAGGTCTAGCGCACATTTTTTTTTGACGCTCCAGGTCTAGCGCACATTGTCAAGATGGATGGGACTAATTATGAGTTATGGGACATGCAGTTTATCAGCCTAATGTAGTGCGATGGTAAGAAGCATATTCAGACGTAGGACAAGCCAATCGACAAGATTGGGGCCAATGCCTCGTGGGAGGCGGACGATGCATATACGCATATCTGGCTATCTGGGTCAGTAGAGATAGCTAATGATATCTTGAGCCAGCCCACTGCAAAGGCAATGTGGGTCATTCTCACTGCCACCTACTCACAAGCAAAAAACGAGTCAAAGATATTGCACCTTCAGCATGATATCTTCACATCAAAGCGGAGTGGTCGTCCTCTCAATACCCTTTACACTTCTCAGGGGTATGTTTGAGAATCTCCATAACTACATTCCCTCGACCGTTTCTCTAGAGCAGCTCAAGGAGTACAGAGATTCGGTGATAACTAGAGTGTTCATGGCAGCTCTTGAGCCCGAATATGATGCAGCCAGGTCACGGATTCTTACCGAAGCCATTATACCTCCAATGGAGGAGGCGTGCCTCAGACTGAGTAGGCTTTCTATAGCACCTGGTGGTGCCACTCATCAGTCACATACCTCATTGTATATTGTTGTATCTCGTGGTAGAGGGGGCTCTACACAGTTCAGAGGACGTAGTACCCGTAGGAGGGGAGGGGGTAGTCGACCCTATCATTCGTGCACTTACTGCCACGGACCAGGTCATTCGGAGGATACATGCTACTCCAAGCATGGTTTTCCTTTTTGAGCTCATGTAGCAGAGCAGAATCAGTCATCTGGTGCTCCTATTCCGACATCTGATCAGAGGTTTGATAAGTTTGTGGCAAGACTGAGAGAGATCATGCCCACACCTAGATCATATGTTGCTCCATTAGGATCTTTAGAGGTAGTTGCATCAGCATCCTGCCACCACATTAGGTATTGCATATGCCTTACTAGTTGTTACAGAGCAGATTTGTCAGAATGGAATATGGATTCAGGAGCTTCACACCTCTGTGGTGACATAGGGTAGTTTAGCACATATAGATCGATTCAGCCAGGCAGATCTGTAGTTATAGCAGATGGGACCCACTCTCCCAACACTGGATAGGGGGGTGCAATTGACTTCGGCAATGAGTCTACAGAATGTTCTTCATGCTCCTGATTTTTCTATGAATTTACTGTCAATTAGTAAACTCACTAAAGATTTACATTGGTGTGCCATATTTGATCCATCTTCCTTTGTGTTTCAAGATATTCATGTGGGCAGGGTGATTGGATATGGTCGTGAGCAAGGAGGTCTCTATAGATAGGTCCAATCTCCATATGTTGATGATTCGCCTATTCGCACTGGATCAGTCTCCCCCTATGCATGGCATCTCTGATTTGGTCACCTTCCTCTGCATAAGTTGTGTCATGTGCTTCCTCAGATTTCTCCTCGTGTTACCCTCCAGGGCGAGGCTTGCCATCTTGGGAAGCACCAACGGTCTACATTTCAAAGTCGTCAGGGTCATAGTAGTCGTAGTATCTTTAAGTTAATCTATTTTGACATTTGGAGTCCGAGTCGTGTCCCAAACCATCAGGGACACATTTTATCTTGTGTTGTTGACGATTTTTCCATATTATCTTGAGTATTTCTACTTAAAAATAAGTTTGATGTTGGTCTTGTCATTCAGTCCTTTATTAAAGAAAATAAAGAACTTTTTTTCTGCTAATGTCAAATATGTTCGCTCTGACAATGCATTAGAATTATGTAGCTTATAACTCTCACAGTTCTTCAAGGCCCTTGGTATTGTACGTCGGACTTCTTGTGCCTATACATCCCAACAGAATGGTGTTGTTGGTCGCAAACATCGTCACATTTTGGATGTCACCAGAACCCTCTTAATTCAGAGCAGAACCCTCTTGATTCAGAGTCGTGCCTCTCATTCTTATTAGAGAGATGCAGTTCTAACTGCTTGCTACCTGGTGAATCGTAGTCATTGTCTGTGTTGGGAGAAAAGATTACATTCTTGATTGTGTTTCCTGCGAAGGATCTTTTCTCCCTCGCTCCTCGTGTGTTTGGTCATGTTGCCTTTGTTCATCATACATCTTCTAGCCAGGATAAGCTCTCTCCTAGAGCTATCAAGTGTGTATTTGTAGGGCATTCCAGAACTTAAAAGGGATATTGTTGTGTTGATCATGTTCGACGGAAATATTATGTTAGTGCGGATGTCACTTTCTTTGAGTCTATGATGTTTTTCTCTCCTACAGGGGATAGGTTGACTCCTTCGGATTCTGGAGAAGAGGTATGCATGCCTCTACCTCTGTTTTTTTCTACCATGCCTACGACTACTACGTTTCTCACTTCACCCTCGGTTCCATCGGTCCCTTATCTCCAACCATTTCACCATCAACACCACCACCTCTACCAGCAGCTTCCATCTTTTTGCCAAAGGTCTACACTACCGACCCCATGCTCATGGGCCTTCTCCACCATCCAGCATGCCTCAAGTATGTTATGAGCACTTGGTTTATGTTGATAGCACTGGTGGTTTGCATTCACAGCAGAATGAGCAGGTGGTTATAGACGTTCCTGCCTCGATCACTAAGGAGGTTGAGGATCTTGAAGTGCCTATTGTTATACGGAAGTAGAGGTGTACTTGTGCTACATACCCTTTTTCTTCCCATGTTTCTCTTGCATGTCTTTCAGAGGAGTTTCATATGTTTGTTGCCGGACTATCTGTCATGGACATCCCATAGACATATCAGGAGGCATTACAGATTAGTCAGTGACGCCTTTTTATGGAGGAGATGGATGTGTTACAATCTCGTGGCATATGGAGTGTTGTTCCTGCTCCACCTGGTGCTTTCGTGGTGGGGAGCAAGTGGGTGTTTACATTGAAACATCATGCAGATGGCAGTGTGGATCAATACAAGGCCATGCTTGTTGCTCGTGGGTTTACCCATACATATGGGGTGGACTATCACGATATGTTCTCTCATGTAGCTCGGCATTCTACCTTGAGAATTCTTCTTTCTGTTGTCGTAGTTCGTGATTGGCCTCAATTTCAGTTGGATGTCAAGAATGCCTTCTTGTATGGTGACAAGCAAGAGGAAGTCTACATGCAACAGCTACCAGGTTTTACTGCTGAGGGGGTCTCATATGGCTTATAGACTTCACACGGCTATTTATGGTCGTAAGCAAAGTCCGAGAGCTGGGTTTCTGAAGCTTTCTGTGTTGATTGAGCAGCAGGGATTTGTTAGGTCGATTGCATATCACTTACTTTTCATTCAGAGATCCCAGAAAGTGATGGTTGCTATTCAGGTTTACGTGGATGGCATCATTGTTACATGGGGATGATGAGTAGGGCATTCAGGTTGATAAGAATTTCCTTAGACAGTAATTTGTGACCAAGGACCTTGGTAATCTCCGTTACTTTCTTGGCCTTGAGTTTTCCAGGAACCAACGTGGCATGGTGATGACACAATGAAAGTATGTTACCTATCTCTTAGTTGAGACGGGCATGACAAGGTGTAGGCCTGCTACTACTCCTATGGATCCGAGTATGAAACTCTATGATGATGGCACTGAGAAGGTTGATAAGAGACGATATAGAGAGCTTGTAGGGAAGCTTTTATATGACACCATTATCAAACCAGATATATCCTTCATAGTGATCAGAGAGTCAGTTTATGGAACAATGCAGGCAGGTACATATGGATGCAGTTCACATGATTTTGAGATACTTGAAAACTTCTCCAGGCTTGGGACTTTTGTTCAGCAGAAACACATCCTTTGTGGTCACAGCATAAGCTGATGCACATTATGTAGTTTGCTAAAGATAGGAAATCAACCTCAGGTTTCGTTGTCTTTGTAGGGAGTTCACTTGTTTCATGGAAGAGCAAGAAACAGACGGTTGTTGCTAGATTTAGGACCGAATCAAAATATAGAGCTGTGGCACAAGGGAGCATAGAGATGATGTGGGTTAGATCTATCCTGACTGACCTGAATATTGACATGCCACTTCCTATGCACCTCCAATGCCGTATCGATATCGTTTCGATATCGTATCAATACGATATTTCGATGATATATCGACGATATATCGTCGAAATATCGCCCATATCGACGAGCCTTTGTGAAGATGCCTGGAAATCGGGATATATCGCCATATCTAGTCCCATATCGATATCGATATATCGGCGATATATCGCCGATATATCGTGATATTTCCTTCCATGGCCTTAATCAGATCCAGGTTCGGATCTGGATCCAATAGTCGCAGTCTGACCATATTTCACGCATAACTTTCTCATACGGGCTCCGATTTCCATGTTCTTAGTCTCGTTGGAAAGGTCTCAATGAGTACTACAAGATGATGTGATCACTTATTAGATTTGATTACTTGACAAGGTTGGAATTTGAGAAAAAATGGGATCCTAATATGAGGGATCTTACATGTATCCCTCTCGACTGCCCGTTATTCGTTACCCAGAAAAAGTGCCGCATGCAGGCCCCCATGCGCTTACGGATACCAACAGACAGAATCATGATATAGATAAAAAAGATGAGTATAGTAGGAAGAACTGCATTCAACAAAACAAGTCCTCCCCCGCGAGAGAGACACGAGGCCTTCCAACCCGCCAGCTTGCACTCAAGCTTCTTGATCACCGAAGCCCAGTTCGACTACATCAACCTGCCACAAATAAAGGGAAAGGCCAAGGTACCCCAAACGTAAATCCCTGCACAGGGTATCAATGACCCCAGTACACTCCTCAACCCACGCCTCGAATAGCCCAAAGGGCACAATGTAGACTTCGCTTTATTCATTGCCAGCCCAGAGAGCTCCTCAAAGATGTCCACCATGGTCTCATGACCTTGACCTACTCACCCCCCACCCCTCGATGAAAAAGATGGTATCTGTGTACTACAGAAGGGGGATAGATATATCACCCCTAGTATAACCCTTGGTCATGCCCCTCTGAACCACCTATGTAGTTATAGCGGTGAGCACATCCGTTGTATGAACAAAAAGTAGCGGTGCCAGGGGGCACCCCCGATGAACGTCTACAGTTGGAAGAAACCACCCTCCCGGTGTTCATTTATCAAAATCGAGAAGGATGAGGTAGTTACGCATCTCTTCATCCAAAAAATCCAAAGTAGCGGGAAACCACGCTTAGCCAGCACCAACTAGAGGAATTACCCATCAAGGCAGTCGTACGCCTTTGAGAAGTCAAACTTCCATGGCAAACTCCGACCAAAAAACAACGATGGGGACCACGACAAATGATGGCAAACATATGCACATCTGAAAAGGAGTCTCTCTTTGGAGAACTCGAAGAAAATGGGTCACTCAAAGATGGAGTGCCTCGATCTTGGACTTTGAACCAATCCGCAGAGTTTGAAACTGAACTGTAGAGTCTGGAAAATATGGCATGCCTCTGATTGGAGAATCTGAATTTGAACTGGAATCATCATGGTCGTAGAACTCTACACTATATTACCCCTTTCTCCCATACTTGTCGAAAAACAATGGCATCAACAAAGTTGGGAGAAGAAAAGAGAATGAGGAAAACATGAATAACATAAGCCATACAACAACAACAAAGCCTTTTCCTGCAATTAAGTAGGGTCGGCTACATGGATTCTTCGCCTCCATTCAAATCTATCTTGGGTCAATCTCGGGCTTATATCCAAAAAACTAAGATCCCTTCGTATAGTCTCTTTCCAACACTTCTTGAGTCGTCCTCGCCCTCTCTTAGTTGGCTCAACATCCCAACACTCGCATCTCCTAACTGTTGCATCAGCTGATCTTCTTTGCAAATGACCAAAGCATCTTAAGCAGTTTTCGCATCTTATCCTCGATCGGAGCTACACCAACTTTCTTTCTGATAGCATCATTCCGAATATGATCTTTACGTGTGTGTCCACACATCCACGAATAACATAAGCCATCTACAAAAAAATCTTTTTTTCCGTCTTTTCTTTTCAATTTTTTTAGTAAGCCATTTGATTTTTTTTTACTTTTCTCACAATTTTTTCGTATGATTTTTTCTGTACGATATTTTTTTACGGCTATTTCTTCTTCCTCCCTTTTTAAAAAAAAACGTGGCCCAAAATAGGCCCAAACCACGACCCAAACAGTGGGCCTAAAATAACTCATTCTCCCCTCTCCTTTAAAAAAACTGTGGCCCACAATCGGGCAAGAAAAACGAAGCAGCAAAAAAAATTTAACCGCGGCCCACTTGGGCCTCTTCCTATTCTCACATCCTTTTTAGGGTTCACGATGGAACCCTCTCCCAGAAAAATGTCACCGATGCCGCCAAGGGCAATCTGGAGCCCCTAATTGGATGACTGGAGGCGCTCGAGGGCACTGCGTCGTCGACTGGAGTATTGTTGCGTCGCCGAAGAGATGGAGCGTCGCCGAGGATAGGGCGTCGAGGGCATCTCGCCAGGACCTGATGAGGGTCTGCGAGGTGTCGCACGGAGGTGTGCCTCGCCTGGGGTTACGTGCACGGAGTGAACGATCTCGCCACCAACGAGAGGGTTGCTCAGTCTTGCACCGCCTTGCACGAGAGAAGAGACTTGCGGGCGAGGAGGAGGATATTTGGGGCTTGCTGGAAGGTATGCGCGAGGAGATGTTGCTCCACCTGGATATGTGTTGCCCCTGTGAGTTTTGCTCGAGTGTGTCGCCTTGCACCTGCACAAGAGTTGATAGAGGTCTGGTGCAGGCGAAACTCTGATACCATGTTAGAAAATAACATAGCTCTAATACCATATTAGAAAACATAATGTTGAAGTGAATATCAGAGAAAAGAATAAAAACATTGAGGAAAGCGGGATTTTACGTGGAACCCTACTCCCTAAGGAGCGAGATGAAACCACGGGAGAACACCTCAAAGGGTTGATGTGTCTATTGACTTTCTCACTGGATACAAGGGATCTGGGGCGTCTTATATAGCCTCCACAAACCCTTCAAGTCCCACCACTGGTAAATGTGGGACTGAACTCTGGATGTAGTAATGGATCTTGGAAGGATCCATATACTCTAACAGAAACCATCTTATAGATTTTGAAGCAAGCTTATAAGACAATATCTAGAAACACTGAGGGCTTGGAAGGAAAGCACACTTAAAATGTCGCTTTTCAGCGATCTCTCTCAAGTATAAAAAGTGGAATATATATATATATATAAGTGTAGATGCAACTCTTTTTTTTGTTGATGGCAATGAACCTAAAGTCCTATTTATAGGCCTTGAAAAGACTAACTACCCCTTTGGATTGAGTAAATATAGTTAGTTAAAGGGTTTAATACAACAACAACAAAGCTTTTTCCCACATTAAATAGGGTCGGCTACATGGATCCTATGCCTCCATTCAAATCATCTTGGGCCATTCTCGGTCTTATATCTATTAAGAGTTTAATAGATATTGTTGAGGGAAAAAGAGTTCATATCATTATGAGAGGCCCTAGGGTTCTCTTATATAGGTGAGGAACCTATTAGGCAAATTACAAGAAGAAGGAAAAAGAAATAGAAAATAAGAAAACAATAATAAAGATAACTAATATCTCAACACTCTCCCTCAAGCTAGAGTGTAGATATCGATCAGACTCAGCTTGGAACAACAGCTCTGATAAGGTCCTCTGGCTAGGGCCTTTGTAAGTACATATGTTGTCTAGTCTCCCGAGCTGACATGTGTAGTGCAGATAAGACCCTTATGTATCATGTCACGAGTATAGTGACAGTTCACCTCTATGTGCTTCGTCATCTCATGAAAGATTGGGTTATTGGCAATGAAAAGAGCATCATGATTATCACATTAGGTACATGGGAAGAGGCACCTCTATAGTCAGGTCAGTAAGTATTGATCTGACCCACATCATCTCTATGCTAGCTTGCACCATGGCCCTATATTCCGACTCAGCACTTGATTTGGCAACCACAGTCTGCTTCTTACTCTTTCATGAAACATGAGAATTCCCTATGAACACAGCAAAACCTGATGTAGACTTTCTATCCTTTGGACACCCAACATAATATGCATCAGCACATGATGTAACTGAGAGAGATGTGCCTCTGCTGAAAAGAAGTCTCATACCAGGTGAAGTCTTCAGGTATCTCAGAATCATATGGATTGCATCCATATGTGCATGTCTGGGCTGCTCCCTAAACTGACTCACTTTACTCACGGCAAAGGATATGTCGGGTATGGTAATAGTCGCATATAGTAGCTTGCCAACAAGCTCTTTGTACCTCCTCTTGTTGACCTCCTCAGTATCATCATCATAGAGCTTCATGCTCGGGTCAATAGGAGTAGTGGTGAGTCTGCAATCTGCCATACATGTCTCTGAAAGAAGATCTGTAATGTACTTCCTTAGGGTCATCACAAGACCTCGCTGGTTCCTTGAAACTCCAGTCCAAGTAACATAAATGTCCAAGATCCTTGATCACAAACTGCTAATCTAGGAAGTCCTTGGCACCCTGAATGCCTTGCTCGCCATCCCCTGCAATAATAATGTCATCAATGTAAACAAGAATGACAATAGTACCTCTCTGGGTCCTCTGCACAAATAAGGAGTGATCGACAGTCGATCTCACAAACCCCTGTTGCTCTATCAAGTCCAAAAACTTCTGGAACCATGCTCTTGGACTATGCTTAAGGCCATAGATAGCCTTGTGTAGCCTGCAAACTTCCGATACTCCGCCTCAGCATCAAACCCAGGTGGCTGATGCATGTAGACCTCCTCCTATAGATCATCATAGAGGAAGGCATTCTTCATGTCAAGCTGATATAGGGGCCAACCTCGTGTCACGGCAATAAAAAGTAAAATACGCAGAGTAGGTCTGGAAAGTGGAGAAAAAGTATCCTGATAGTCCACCCCATATGTCTAGGTGAACCCATGTACCACAAGTCTCGCTTTATAGCGATCCACGTTGCCATCCGCACAGTATTTCACAGTGAACACCCATTTGCATCGCACAACAAATGCATCAGCTGGAGCAGAACAAGAATCCACGTACCACGTGACTGTAGCGCAGCCATCTCCTCAACGGCTAACCTCCACTGACTATCCTCATGAGCCTCCTGATATGTCTGTGGTATCTCTAATGCTGATAGTGCCAAGGTAAATCTTCTGAAATCCTCTGATAGCATGCTCAAGGAAACCTGAGCTGCAAGAGGATAAGTAGCACATTTACGTCTCGGGTTAGGGCAATCGGTACATCAAGATCATCTGCCAAGTCTGTAACCTATGAGTTCCCCTCTTGAGAGGGCACCTGCTCATCCTATATAGAATCTTCTTGCATAGTCAACTCAGTTCGGCCATCAGTAGAAACAATGTGCTCATTACATATACGAGGCGTGCTAGATGATGAGCAAGACCTGTGAGCAGGGGGAATCGAGCGAGACCTACGAGTAAAAATACGTGGCAAAAACTGAGTCACAGAAGCAGGTGTAAAGGTAGTAGTAGATGTAGGTGGTGGTGGTGGTGGTTGAGGAGGTGGTGGTAGAGCGGGAGTAGAGGGAGGCGGAGGAATAGGAGGTGGAGGCTTGTAGTCTCATCATCAGAGTTATATAGGGTTAGTCTGTCACTTGTAGGAGAAAAATATATAACATACTCAAAGTAAGTAACGTCAGCACTGATAAAGTACCTCCCCCTTAGCGGATCAAAGCAACGGTAACCCTTCTGAGTACGAGAGTAGCCAACAAACACACACTTAACAGCTCTAGGAGAGATCTTGTCAAGACCTAGAGAGACATCATGAACAAAAGCTACAAATCCAAACACACGAGGCAAGCAGAGGGAGGCGGAGGAATAGGAGGGGGAGGCATGTAGATCTCATCGTCAGAGTTATATGGGGTTAGTCTATCACTTGTAGGAGAAAAATACATAACAGACTCAAAGTAAGTAACGTCAACACTGATAAAATACTTCTCCCTTAGCGGATCAAAGCAACGGTAACCCCTCTGAGTACGAGAGTAGCCAATAAACACACACTTGACAGCTCTAGGAGAGAGCTTGTCAAGACCTGGAGAGACGTCATGAACAAAAGCTACAGATCCAAACACACGAGGTGTAAGAAAAAAGATCCTTCTCGAGAAATGCAATCGAGAAAGGAATCTTCTCTCCCAACACAGACGAGGGCATGCGGTTCACCAAATAGCATGCAGTAAGGACAATATCGCCCCAGTAAGAGTGAGGAGCACGACTCTGTATCAACAAGGTTCTGGTCACATCAAGTAAGTGACGGTGTTTGCGCTCGGCAACACCATTTTACCGAGAAGTATAGGCACATGAGGTCTGGTGAACAATGCCAAGAGATCTAAGAAACTCAGAAAGTTGTAAGGTGCAAAATTATAAGGCATTATCAGTGCGAAGAAATTTGACCTTAGTAGAAAAAATATTCCTTACTTCATTAATAAAATATTTGATCACAGATCCACCTCAGACTTATTCTTCAAAAGAAAGACCCAGGAAAGTCCAGAAAAATCATCAACAGCAACAAGATAAAAACGGTATCCCTAATGATCAGAAACACTACTTGGACCCCATATGTCTAAATAAATGAGCTCAAACAACTGGGAACTGCTCCGACTCTACCGGATGGAAAGGAGGAACAATGATACTTCCCAAGCTGGCATGCCTCACACTGAAAGGAAGATCTCATGGAAATCTGAGGGAGAACATGACATAGCTTCTGTTGAGGAAGGTGACTAAAACGAAGGTGCCACAGATATGGAGAGACAGGTCTAGTAGGTATAGTAGAAACGCCAACATGAGGAGGTTTGAGCAGTCTGTAGAGTCCCTACTGCTCACAGCCACATCCAATCACCTTGCCCGTGAGTATGTCTTGAAATACAAGAGAAGATGGATCAAAGATGGCATGACAATGCATATCCTTAGTAATCTGACTAATGGACAGTAAATTCATCTGAAAATCAGGAGTATATAAAACATTTCAAAGACACATAGATGGCGTCAGATGCACCTCCCCCTGTCTTGTAACTGGTAAGTGGTCTCCATTGGTAATGACAACTCATCTAACATGTGTATGGTCCTGTAGGACCTCAGTTGTGCTCTGTCTCCACAAAGATGATGAGAAGCACCCAAGTCCATAATCCACTCTGTCATATATGTGCCAATACTACCAGTGAAAGCATAAGCGATACCTGAGGAGCTCGAAGAGGATCTCGCTGCAGTTGTTGTATCTATAGTGGAGGTTCCTGTAGCAGGAGTCATAATCTCTCGAACGCGAGAGACGATATCATCCAGGCAAGGGTCTGCTTGGGAAGCAAGAGTATCTGAAGGCTCAACCTGTTCAGCCATGCGACCAGAAAGGGGATACCCATGCTTCTGATAGCATGTATCCTCTGCATGTCCCGGTCGACGACAAAAGGTGCAAGGGCCACGCGGACGTCCACCGCCTCTACCACGAGAAGTGTGTCCTCTAGACTGGGTCGTCGCTCCACGTCTACGAGAAACGGCCATATCTGACAAGGGTTGAGTGGTCGTAGGAGGCATGATAATCCGGCTGAATAACAGAACTCAACTGGGGAATAGACCGAAATAAACAAGTCTACACGATCATACGGGGGATTGGTTGTACGTGTAGACTCATACAACCATCCTCACCAATCTTCCCTGCTTGTTAGGGCCGGAAAACGTAATTTATAGGTCTGAAATCACGTTTTCCGGTCAAAATCAGACCACAGAACGATTCGCAGGGACGTACGGAGGCACACGGGAGGACCGACGACAACTTGGGCGGTCAAGACGACAGCCAAGGGGGCTCGGGGTGGCAGCCTGGGGGCTGGGGCAGCAGCCTGGGGTCCAGGGTGGCGGCCCTGGGGGCCGGGGCTGCATCCCTGGAGGCTGGGGCTGCGGCCCTGGGGCCTGGACGGCGGCCCTGGAGGTTGTCCAGGGGGCCAGGGGGCAGCCGGAGGCCCTGGAGGTTGTCCAGGGGGCCAGGGGGCAGCCGGAGGCCCTGAAGGTTGGACTGGAGGCCGTGAGCGGTGACCATGGAGGCCGAGAGGCGACCGGAGGCCGGGGTGGGCGGCCGGAGGGAGAAAACTGTGAAAGGGGGGATGGCGGGCAGATAGGGTTAGGGTTTGGTAGGGTACGAGAACTCCGGTCTAGGACAGTGGCTCTAATACCATGTCGCAGGAAAAAGAGTTCATATCATTATGAGAGGCACTAGAGTTCTCTTATATAGGAGAGGAACCTATTGGCAAATTACAAGGAGAAGGAAAAAGAAATAGAAAATAAGGAAATAATAAAGATAACTAATATCTCAACAAATATAAATGATTATTCTAGAATATTCTTTAAAAGTTAATTTCTTAAAAAAACAATTAATGGACTAAATAGACAATTAGTCGGGCTGGAATAAACATTAATCAACTAAATAGTTTAGTTGATAGAATTTATTTAGTTGACTAGTATAAAAAGTTAGTTAAGGATGAATTTATCGACTGGCCAAAGTATTCATCGATTGAAATATATTAAACAGTAAATATATGAGTATACCGTCAGGTTTGGTCAACAGATGAACGATATTAGTCAACTGATCAAGGACTTAATTGATCGATGAATGTGATTCGTCGTATGGTCAAGGACTTATTCGAACAATGAATGAGATTAGTCGATTGATCAAGGACGTAATCAACCAATAAAATTCTTCGTGACTGCTGAGCTGGCACTTAACTATTTATGGGGTTTTTTAAGGAGACTACGGAGGTTGGAACATCCATTGGACTCAAAATTTGGGTGACTAAGTCATGTCATAGTCTGGTGACACTTGGTCTATTAGTCCAACTAAAATAAGAATTATTCGACAGGTTGAAAATTTTCAACTGAAAAACTATGGAACCCTGAATTCTAAGTGCTTATGCATGATCGCAAAATACTTCCAGATTTTACTTTACATCTACAATAAAAATAAAATTACATGACTTGAGAACAAGTCTTCAACTTGATCTTCACTTGAATTCATCTTCTTCCCCTTGGCTTTTGATATTTGATCAACATTTTCATCTTCTTAAGCTTGACTGCCATCTTGTCCTTATTCCAAAACCAAAGTACATGCTTTAAAAAACATGTTTTCTTCTTCATTAAAATATGCATGTTCTGCATAAACCAACATGTCATTGTTTAAAAGGTAATAAAACTTAGTTGATGAGCTTAAAAGTGGAGGTCCTAGGAAACCAAAGGAATGAAGGAAACTATTTAACATAATCAACTTGATTGGATCTAAGCCACAGGCATCTATATGGAACTAACATATCTATGTAGCCAAGTCCACCTAACATGGGAAAATGGTTGGTTTCAGTTTGTTTGGTTTGGTGAAGTGGAACACGTTGCTAATGATACATGAGTATCCGCATATTTCTCGGGTGATTTTTTGAATGTCTTCCTAAACTCAGGTCAAAAGCAAATTTCTGGATCAAATTTTGAACTTAGAACAAAATTCTTATAACCATTTTAAACTTCTGACTAAAATTTCAAAAGAAAGGGATTTGTCAGCTCCTCATAAATTCAGGATTGGAGAAAAATATCCAAGAAGATAGAAGATGAAAGGGAACGCAACTTTTCAAGAAAAGGTTAAAATTACGGTTAATGAATTAATGCATATAGAAGAGGACAGGGCCTGACAATACAACATTTATGAATTAATGTACTTACAGAACCACTTGTGAAACGATTAATAAAAGTTGATTGAACAAAGTTTTCAATAACGTACCAAGTGATTTTATAACCATATCAGCACATTCTTTATTATATTTCTTCTCCTTCATCGGGCACCTGATATAAAAGTCTGTCACATAATCCCACCAAGCCCAAGGTTTCTTACTATCATTTGCAACTCTAAACACACAAAGTTGCCTCAAGTTTTCAGTAACTACATCCTTCCCATCATAACCTTCACTAAAGTCCTGCTCCGGATCGGGTGCGCAGTATCTCCCATTATTAATGCATTGTGACTTGCACTGCTTGCTTTCAATGAATGCTTCAGGGCAGTACCATGTTATGTAATGGGGTGTATATTGTGCATAACCACCTTGTTCAAGAAGTTGTGCTGCACCTTTAAAATCTTTAACAAACTCTGCCAGCATATCACATTTAGAGCCGCATTCGTCATTGCTGTTTGTCCAAAGCTCATATTCGACACGATCATCTGGATGCGGAACAGATTCTCTCCAATCAAGGTTTACATTGACCATATCTCCATTGTTCAAAGCCTTCTTCAACTGATCACCAAATTGTTTTTCAATAAGAGCTGATGGAATAGTTATATTCTGGATATATTCAGAAGATGCGCTGTTGTCCTTGGGCAAGTCCATGGTTATTAATGGTTCGTCTGTGTCATCGGCAACAATAACTGATGAAGCACCGGCTTTCTGTGCATTCCAGACCTTTTCAGTAAAGAGGCAATCTGTGAAAGCCGTGATAATTGGACAAGATCAAAATCCAGCCATGTAGGAAGGAAAAACCAGGAGTGATGATGACTTGTATTCCACGGGAGACCCATATGATGCTTAACATTTTAGCCAAAACATGAGCTTAAAGAGAATTATAACTACACATAAGAATGCACATATCCATAAACATTAAGGATAAAAATGAGGACAAGACAAACAAGAAATCTGCTTTCATGCTATCATTGGCATTAAAAGTGACAACAAATAGAGTTTAGGAATCTCCACTTCACTATGAATCATCGGCACAAGTTAATAATAAAGTAATTTTACATGTATGCCCCCAATAGATTTCCTTAAATACTTTTTTCCTGTGCTCTATTTTGGAGATTGCCTGAGATAAGTAATGGGTAAAAGTATAAATAAACAAACATATCATAAATACTTGTAAAACAACGGGTATATGGTTGTATTAGCAAAATAAGTAAAAGCATTAGAAAATATGTTAAAAATGCCATAGCTTAATTTAATAAACAAGCGCTACTCATATAACAATTAACTCAAATAACAAAGTCTGGTTGCCCTGTAAAAAAACTCACAATTAACAAGGTGGTATTCGTGGATGTAGTGATTTGACCTTCTGGCTACATAAACAAAATCCTGTGCATCTCTATGATATATAAGTATAGCATTTAACATTTGTCCTAAGCTGTGTAAAAGAATTGAAAGAAATACTACTTGCATTTAATAATGTTTGTAGGACGTATAAATTTATTCCTTTTTTTTAACAAGAGGGTGAAACACGCACAGGTGCCCGACCAAGATTCGAATCGTGGTCTTTTGATTGGTAAACACACTGCACTACCAACAGACCTTGAAGTGGGTTCGTATATTTTTTCTCTTAGCTTTATGTTATAAATAAATACTTGCATACTTACAAATAATCGGTCATTGCCGCTCAGGTAAGCATATGTAACCTAAAGGTGCCTAGACCCTAAGGCAGCCTAAGACCCTTTGGCCAAGCACACTGCGGAGTCTAAGGCTATGCCTTTCCTTGCCTATTGCCTGGGAAATGTGCTCAGAGTTCCTTTTATACACCTATTTTTACCCCCATTGAACACTCAAGCCCCATTCTATTCCCCTCAAAAATCCATCAGTGCCCATTCTTGAACTTGTACAGTTTTTTAATGTAAAAGAGGGTACACACCCAAATCGGTGCCACCCCCATATATATTAATATATTCATAAATTAATGAATAAATTGCATGAACCAAGACTCAATAAACGTCTCCGCATGAAGAAAATATTGTCGGCATAGAACCTCTCCACATGGAAGATGGTCCCAATTCGGGCCAGCCATAGCCCACAAACACGCTACAGGTTCCACTTGTTCCACCATATCCCTGCGGACCATGCCAAAAATTCTCAAAAGATGTGAATCCAAGTGATAGATCTTACCAACCAAATGTCTCTAGCCCGCTCACAAGTAGAAAAAAGATGAACGAACAACCAACTCAGGATCACGGTAACAAATACATTCCACATCAATATCTAGAAAAAAATATATTCTACGTACTCTAGTTATTGTTAAGAGATATATTTATCTTTTATGTCTTTTATATTCCTTTCGTTCATGATTTGTCCTCTAGGGTTTCTCCTCGCTATATAAGATAGCCATATAACCTCATGAATAAATAAGTTATTATTTCTCTCTCCCTATGACATCAAAGTAGAGGTCCTAGACTGGAGCTCTAGAACCCTAGCCCTCTCCATCCCTCATCGTTGCCGGACCCGCGAGGGATTCCTCCAAGCTTCATCCCACAACCACGCGACCCCACCCCCCAAGGTCCCACCCTGTCGTAGCCCTCTGGCAAGGGCCTCCCCTACTGTCGTCGTTGCACCGCCTCCGCTGCACACCCTCTCGCCATCGAAGGCCCCACGGCATCTTCTATCGCTACAACAGGTTCTCATGGCCCCTCTCGACATCGCCCCTTGCCACCACAGCAACCCTCGACATCGCCTAGAACCTCGCGACCTCCGAGTTTCTCTCCTCGGTAACTTTTCTGCGTTCGAGAACTGCTCACAATCTGATTTTGGCGGAAAAGAGTGATTTTAAACCTACAAATCACTCCACCGACCATATTGCGGACCTGGATTTGAGGGAGATGGTGGTGATATAAGTCTATACCCACAAAAAATTCCTATGTGATTGTGTACACACCTTTGGATCAGTGTACAGTCCCAGTCACGTCTTTTCTCGCCTCTTTAGATCAGTGACGGGATCCAATTACTCATCTATGATGATGCATACTCTAACACTTTCTCTCAAGTTGGAGCATGCAACGCTCAACTTGGACAAATAGAAAGAAATCTTTCACCCACACAAAACAAGACACTACATAAAATATCAACTCAAAGCATACTCTACAGGTTGTATGTTGAGGACGTTGCTTCTCATGTCGTGAGAGTGAGGAGGAACTGAAGGGCTGGAGTGTGATCTGAGTCTCCTCACAGAACATATACTCTATACTGTGCATAGTCACTGAAACTGGAATGAGTCTCCACATGAAGAACTCTAGCCTGCAACTGTTCCAACTCTCTAAAGGGACAAATTGGAATAAAGCCATGGAAACATCCTCGTTGGAGTCCATGGACACTGGTGAATGGAGTCTGAAAAAGAGTCTCCTCGTGAATCTACATGAAAACCCTGAGTCCACACTGCCTCAGAGAATGGGATCTCTACTCTGGAGTTTCTATAAATCCGCATGAAAACCTTGGGTCCAAATCAAGATGGGGACCTCTCATATAATGATCGCATATCGGCAATCGAACTGGTAGCCTACGAAACTGAGAATCTAAATCTGAACTGGAAAGTCTAAATCTGACATGTAGAACCTTACAAAATAGCCCCCCTTTATCCTATACAGGTCGGAATAGATGACAGCGACAAAGTTGGTAAAAGACCTTAAGATAGGGAACCAAAAAACAATCTTAAAAAAATTTCAGACGTCGTCTATTTTTGGCTTTTCATGCCTCCTTTTGTTATACAGTGTTTTTTATGCAATAATTTTTTCAAAACTCACGACCCAATGGGCCCAGTACTTCTCAACCCTTAATTTTTTACGGCATTCCCATTGAAACCCTCCCTTTTTTTCTTAATATATGAGCCCAGGGGTTGTAGCTTTCAAGGGAGAGGGCATCGGGCCCCTTCATATTTCTCTGTGTTCGCACAAACAAGTTAGGTCCCTCGAAGGGAACCCTAGATACCACTGAAAGGTGATTCGAGGTAAAGCAAGGTGTCGCAGGCAAGGGGTAGCGGTGTTGCTTGATGTGGCATTTCTTTTCCGTAATCAACACTGCTCGGGAGACATTGAGATGTTGATTCCCGCGCAAAGGAGGATCTTCTTCTTCACGATCTTTTTTTCTATGGGGTTTTGCAGTGGCTGAAGGTCTTCACTGTTGAAGGAGGTCTTGGCAACGTGAGGAGGGGTCCTCACCGCCCCTTGATGTGGCTTCGTTGTTGGGGATATACGCCGCCTGGAGGTCTCCGAGGCGATGCCCTAGATCGCCTAAAGGGTCAGTGCCTCTTCTTCTTCCTTCTTCGAGAACAGCCTCGTGCAAGAATTGATCTATAAGGCCTGGAGGGAGGTCTGAAGCATCATGGGTGAGAAGAAACCCAATTCGTGTGGCAGTCGTCGTGGCCCTTGTGTGAAGGGGATGACAGGGCCTGGAGTTGCTCAGAGATCTCTTGCACCACGGATCGCCTAGAGATGAGCATTATTAATCACGCTTCATAATTCAAGCGTTTGATTCACGAAGTTCAAATGGAACCCTTTGTTGATTGATGATGTGTCGCGATAATTAGAGTTCATAGAAGTCTAGAATTTTCTCGATCTTGACGATGAGATCTCCAAAAATACATAATCTAATCGCTCTGATCTTCAGAACTGTGAACAAATCTCGAACAAAAACAAAACTTGAATCGGAACTTCTTGAATTCAAATAGATCTTGATAATCACAAATATAATAAAACTTCAAGATCAAACCCTAAAACTGAACCCACGCTGATATCATTTAGAAAACGATGAATGTGGAAGTGTATCAAAGAAAAAGTATAAAACGTGAAAAAATCGAATATTACTTGGAACCTTACTCTATAAGTAGTGGGATGAAATCACGGGAGAAAGACCCATGACAAACTTGAAAACTCATCGACGACAACCAGATAAAACCTATGTCCCTGATGGTTTGGGACACGATTTGGACCCCAAATATCAAAATGAATTAACTCAAAAAGACTATGACTACTTCGACCCTAACGACTATGGAATGTAGACCGACGATGCTTCCCAAGTTGGCATGCCTCGCACTGAAAAGTAGAGCGAGGAGAAATTTGTGGAAGAACATGACACGGCTTTTGCAGAGGAAGATGACCAAATTGAAGATGTCACACATAAGGAGAAACGGATCCAATGCAAAGAGAAGAAGCACCAACATGGGGATTGTGCCAGTCTATAGAGACCTTATTGCTTACGGCCATATCCAGTCACCCTGCCCGTATGTCCGGAAACACAAAAGCAGAAGGATCAAATATGGCATGATAATGTAGATCCTTAGTGATTTGACTAATGGATAGTAAATTCATAGAAAATTCAGGAGCTTAAAGAACATTCTGAAGTCGCATTGCGGGAGTTAACTGCACCTCCCCCTGATCAGTAATGGGACAGTGTGTCCCATCTGCTATTACTACCGATCTCCCTGACTGAGTCGGACTGTAAGTACCAAATTGTCCTCTGTCACCACAAAGATGATGGGATGCTCATGAATTCATAATCCATTCTGACAATCTGCCCTGTAACAACTAGTAAGAGCATATGTTATACTTGATGTGAACATTGTGGCTAAAGCAGCTACCTCTGAGGATCCTAAAGGAGAACTGGTTGACCTAGGAGCAGGCATGATCTCCCTGAGTCGCGCCACAAGTTCATCAAATCTCTTATCAGATGCCGGTGATCGACTCCCAATCTGTTGAGTCTGCTCTGCAACCCGTGCTGAAGCAGGAAAGCCATGTTTATAATAGCATGTTTCCTCAGAGAGGTATGACCTATGGTAGTAGGTGCATGGCTGTCGTGGTCGACTACTCCCTCCCTTGCCACGGTTACCTCGACTACGGTACTGCATAAAAGCCCTACCACAAGAGGCAGTCATAGCTAAAGAGGTCTGAGACTGTTGAATACCACAGGAGATATGGAGAGTCTGCTTAATTTTCAATATACATCCGCCATTGGAGGTATGGTAGCATCAGTAAGGAACTGTGCTCGAGCAGTGTCATACTCAGGATCAAGAGCTGCTAGAAAAACTCGGGTCATCACCGAATCTCTGTACGCCTAGAGCTGCTATGGTGTGGCAGTCAAGAGAATGAAACCATGGAGCTTCTCAAACATACCCCTCAGTGAAGTGTAACTGTGTAAAGGGTATGGAGAGGATGACCATTCTGCTTCGACGTGAAGATATCAAGCTGAAGTTGCAATATCTTCGACTCCTTTTTTTGCGGAGAATACGTAGCGGCGACAATGTCCCGCATAGCCTTCGTAGTAGGCTGACTCAATATATCGTTGGCTATCTCCATTGACACAGTTTCAGATAGCCACACACGTGCATATGCGTCATCTGCCTCCCATGAGGCATTAACCCCAGTCTTGTCACTTGACTCCTCTTTTGTGAGGATGTGCTTCTTGCCATTACATTGCACCATGCTCATGAACTGCATGGCCCATAGTTTATAATTTTTCCATACATCTTCACGATGGGTGCTGGACCTTTGAAGGCACCCAGAGATGAGACATCTACCTTGTTGTTTGACATAATGACAACAACCTTGAAGATCGGGTCTGCAAACAGAAATACTTGCATCTACATAGACATACGAGAAGATGGGTGTGGGTGTAGACTCATATACCACAACCTCTTCAATTCTTTGGAGGCCTCTTTGGGTAACTAAGGTGTTTTAGATGATCAAGTCACACCCTAGAAGCACAGAAATAGGCCTAACAGAAGATGGAGCACGTCGAAAACAACGAAGGGACGCGAGAGAGGAGTCGACGGCCTTAGGGCTCCATCGTAGGGCACCGGAGGTGATGCAAACGGCTTCCGGCGTCGACAATAAATTTAAAATAATTTGGCGGTGGAAAATCGGTGGAGGAAAGGAGAGGTTGAGAAGAAGAAAACTCGTCGGTAACGAGGGGTTGAAGAAGGAGAACCGCGGAGATCGCGTGGAGAGAGAGGGAGAGATAGAAGGAGATAATGAGATAAACTCAATTTTTCATAATACTTGACTGACTAAAACAATGGACTACCATCTCTTTATATAGGAGAGATGGGGTTACAAAAATAGTAAACTAATTAAAATTGACAACCGACTTGCCTAAATTGACTCTAACTAATTAATTGACCCATTTTTCAAATTAAAATCTACGAAATAAACGTTGAGATCACAGGCGATCTCAATTATTTAATTGGACGATTACGACAACCTAAAAACGTAAATAAAATTGACTATTAATTAATTATATAAATTTGGCCCTATAATTCGAGATCACGCTGCATCAACTCTCCTCCGCTTTAAAAATTCGGCTCCTGACGAACTGCGGGGTCTGCAGGCTTGGAGGATGATTCGGCGCATTCCGTCGTCTTCTGGAAGAACTGATGTAGAGCGAATGGCGGAATCCATACGCGGGCGGGGATGATGCGGTCGCCGTGGTTGAAGAACATGTGCGGCGCAAATGGCGGCGTCGTTTTGATTGTTGTCTCCTTCCCGTGATGTTCAAAAATTCGATGCGGCATGGAGAATATGGTCCTTGGAGAAGCCATCATGAAGCAATGGCACAAGGAGAGGAGAAGAGGAGATGTGGCTAAGGAATGAAGCCATGGGGTCCTTTTATAGGGAAAGCCCAAGGCTCTAGTCCTATTGGGATAAGGAGGATCCCCAAATATCTGATTTCCAGCATCTTTTCTTAAATATTTTGGCCGCCAGGGGTGTGGGTACAATTTTCGCACCCCTTCATTCTTCTCTTCTTTCATCTTGCTTTGGACCCTTTTGTAAATAGAGAAATTAGGGAATTTATTTTTGTAATTTTTCCCACTAAATCTCCATCCCCACCAACCATGGGATTGACATCTCGTGACATTCGCCTCTTTGGTTAGGGCTTCGCGTGGGAAGCGCGGTATCGGGGGGCGGCAAGAACCGCTCGGGATCTCGCGCAGGTGGCGCGCCGCCTCGCGACGGTGCGGCTTGGGGCAGCGGTTCCGTTGGGGCGGCTCTGCGGGTCACGCGGGGCTCGCGCGAGGATGGTCGTGGGGGTGGCGATGGGCTGGAAGCACGGTGGAGGGTAGCGGGGAAGATGGCGGCGCTGTGTGGAGGGCCACAGGGTTGGGAGGAGGCGGTGCGGGGAAGGGTTAAGACCGCGGGCAGGTGGCGGGGGCGCTGACAGCGCGAGGGGTGGGCGAGGGAAGGTGGCGAGGCGGGCGGCGTTGCTGGGAGGCAGGCCGCAGGGCTTTCGCGCGGGAGGGCGGAGGGAAACTGGGGCGATGGCGAGGGAGGGGTTGTGGGTTGCGGTGGTGGTGGATGGTGCTGCGGGTGGAGGTGACGGCAGCGGGGGTGGAGGTGTGGAGAAGTATCGGAGGAGGAGGGGAGGGCTGGGGTGAGGGTAGGCGAGCTCTGGCGGGGGTGGGAGGATGACGGATAAGGGGGTGGCGGGGGCCTGGGCTACAGGGGTTTGGGTTTCGGGAAGGGGTTGCGGGGCTAGGGGAGCCGCTGGGGGGCTTGGGGCTGTGGTGGGAGTTACCTGGGAGGGCCGGGACGGTGCCAAGATGGTTGGAGGGGGCAGCGGAGTCGATTCCGACGACGGATTCAGATCTGGAAGTTCCTGGACAGCGGCCGATTCCTCCGTTACGTCGAGTTTTTCTTCATCAAGACTGACGGCAGAGGCTTCGACGGGTGGAGGCCTCGATTGGGCGTCGCGGTAGGCCTCAAAGTTGGCCATTAGGTTCCGAAACATTGATGACATGGATTGGAAGTTGTTCTGCAAATCACGTACCATGTGCTTCGCCTCTTCGAAGGAGGTGTCGATGGTGGAGATGGCTCGTCGTGTTTGTTCGGATGAACGATGGTGTCGGTGCGGGCGCCGGGACGGATCGTTAGATCGTGAGGACGATCTAAATGCCATGCTCTGATACCAATTGATGCAAACGGCTTCCGGCATCGACAATAAAATTAAAATAATTTGGCGGTGGAAAATCGGTGGAGGAAAGGAGAGGTTGAGAAGAAGAAAACTCGTCGGTAACGAGGGGTTGAAGAAGGAGAACCGCGGAGATCGCGTGGAGAGAGAGGGAGAGACAGAGGGAGATAATGAGATAAACTCAATTTTTCATAATACTTGACTGACTAAAACAATGGACTACCATCTCTATATATAGGAGAGATGGGGTTACAAAAATAGTAAACTAATTAAAATTGACAACCGACTTGCCTAAATTGACTCTAACTAATTAATTGACCCATTTTTCAAATTAAAATCTACGAAATAAACGTTGAGATCACAGGCGATCTCAATTATTTAATTGGACGATTACAACAACTTAAAAACGTAAATAAAATTGACTATTAATTAATTAAATAAATTTGGCCCTATAATTCGAGATCACGCTGCATCAGGAGGCGGTAGCCCAAACTGCAGTTGCCGGTGGCGGTAGCAGTTGTGGCTAGTGGCGGACGTTGCTATTGTGCAGGATGGTGGGTTGCTATCGTTGTTGGCGGCAGTTTCGCGGAAATGACAGGCGGTGGTGGACGGACGTGCAGGATGCGCTAGGCTTTTTGGTGGGGTGGGTTCTAGGGCAGAGGCTCCAGTCTATTACTACCGTTTTGATACCATGTGGAAAGGCGTGAAATGAAAAGTTGTATTTCATCGTAGCCCTAGAGCTCTCTTATATAGGATAAAAGCTCTAAGGGAAAATTACATAAAGTAGATAGAAGAAATAAGAAACTACAAAATAAAGATAACGAGATATAAATATCTCAACATTATTCAATGATCAGCTTCCCAAAATCCTCCTCCAACAGCCAACACCGCTTAAAATTGAATAACGACATATGATGAACCCCCTCACCAGATTACCAATAAAAAGGAGTGTGATCATGAACGAACAACCGCCACCTGCCAGCAGAAAATGGTTCAACAACTCCATTGACCCTAAGAATCTGCCAATACGAAAATATATTCATCTAATCCTCCTAGTATATCGAAAGATGCATCTAAACCATCAAACTACAACTCGCCAACCATTGAGGTAAAATCCTCAGAATCATGATCTTGACCCCCCACAAAGTCATAGGTGATCAGATGTTAGAAGAATGACATTAAAACTACCCCCAACCAGCCACGGGCCATATTGTTTCCCTCCATCCCTTTTTGTTTGAACATATGTCCCAAGGATCGACGCTTCATCCAACACCAATGTTGACCCATAATAGCGCAAGGACCATTATCCCCTGAGCAAATTTCTTTGCATGATGACTATCGCATCCAAGTGTCAAGTTTGAGATGTCGACACCTCCTCTTCCATTGAGTTTCGACAGAAAGGAGAGAGGCCCTAAAAGGCCCCACTAGGAAGATGAAACTTTGCTGATGGGGTGTCATCAGGATCTGTTGAACCCTTCTATTTCCAATGGATTCACGAGGTAAATAGGATGGAAATTCCAGTGATGTTCCAAGGGTCCAAGGTATTGATAATATGCATGTCCCCAAGGCCCAAAATTGATTCTAATGTAACGTCTCGGGTCCTAGAACATATCTGTTATGGGAGATTAATAGCTCAGACAACCTATTGGGCTTGGTCCCAACTGGAGCCCTTAACCATAGCCCAAAATGCTTAAGCCCAAGTTGTCTAGTAGTAGTCCACGCCACTGATAAGCTACTACCACACTTTGTGATTACTAGATGTGGAACTATGTTTGGGATGCTACGATCACCCCAGTTATATGTGCAATGTCCTTGTTGCGCAATGGCTCATGACCTATTCCTAGTAACAGTGGTATATTGACCTCTTGGGTAGCCCTTTTCTCCTAACTCTCTGGTAGGGGCGGCACAACCTCTTGGGTATCCCTTTCCACTATTAGAGGGAATTTGTCCTGATAACATATATAACGTCTCGGATCCTAGACCCGATCCGTTATGGGAGATTACTGCTCCAGACAACCTGTTGGGCTTGAGCCCAACTGGAGCCCTTAACCACAGCCCAAAATGTTTAAGCCCAAGTTGTCTAGTAGTAGCTACACTACTTATAAGATACTACCACAATTTGTAATTACTAGATGTGGCACTATATTTGGGGTGCTACATCTAAGCCTAAGACACGATTAGGGGACAGATCTTGATTAATGCAAAAGCCCACCTTTTTCATCGGGATTTAGAAAGCATGTTCCACCGTAATCCCCACTACATAATCCATACATTTACTCACATCCAACTTCCCTAGTGTGCTTGATTCCCCAACATGCACTATTTGTTCTTCCACCGAAGAAGACTCATTATCGAATATCTTCCTCTCTTTCGAACCAAGTTTCTAGAAAAATCCTTCTTCCTCCTCTAAAAAATTATCAGGACCCTCAAGGTTGAGAGAGAAGGAGTGCCCAACACCGAAACACAAGCTATATAGAAGAATAGCGAACTTTCCAACAATTGCAACTAGCATTTCCCAATATCAGTACACGAATTAAGGTTGTCCCTTATGAACTCCACCACCTAGCCATAGCTCGTGAGGATAGTTTGCAACCAAATAAGATTAAAGGACCAGAGAGGCAAAACTTTACGCCAATAGATGCATCGATGCAGAGTCTTCATTGCCCTACTGGAGAAGAGAATGCAACACCAAATAATTCCTCTAGCAATCTTCATGCCATAGGTCACTAGAAGCCTTCAAGCATCCTCTCCCAATAAACTACAAGCATAGACCAAATTCTTACCAAGGAGCACAAGGTCCCTTCAAAAGATGAGCAGAGAACTGACAGTATACAACATCTCGGAGGTCTCAAAACCTCCTCACCTAGAGGACCCCCACCGCGAAGGATGTTCTCAATTCCCTTCTGCACCAACAACCACTCGTCGCCATTGTTGAGATATTTATATCTCTTTATTATTATCTCGTATTTTTCTATTTCTTTTGTCTCTATGTAATTTTTCCTTAGAGCTTTTCTCCTATATAAGAGAGCCCTAGGGCTACGGTGACTGCATCTCTTTCATTTCAATCCTTTCCACATGGTATCAGAGCAACGGTCCTAGATCGGAGCTTGTGCCCTAAAATCCAAACCCCACCAAAAGCCCTAGAGTCCTAGCGCAGCCGGCGTTGCCGTCAACACACGCGCACAACGGCTGCGGTACAGCGGCTGCGGCACAGCGATAGCCAGCCGCCGCTCGCAAGTGGCTCCAGTCGGTCGCCACTCGCAAGACCTAGGGGCGCTCCCGCAGCCTTCTGAGTCTGGAATGACTGCTTTACCCCTGATCTTATGGGCTCTAATAAGTGTGATTTGGTTCCTAGGGCGTGGTTTTTAATCTTCTAAAACCATCCTAGGCCCCTCAAGAAGCCTCCTATATATGGAAGAGGTTGTGGTATGAGTCTACACCCACAACCATCTTCTTATATGTTTGTGTAGACATTGTTATTCCAGTTCGTGGCCCCAGTCTTGAAGATTGTTGTCACCATGTTAGACAACAAAGCAAATATTCCATCCTTGGGTGACTTCAAAGGTCCAGCACCCATTGTGAAGATGGATGGAACGAACTATGAACTGTGGGCCATGCAGTTCATAAGTCTAATGCAATGCAATGGCAAGAAGCATATTCTCACACAGGAGGAGCATGTTGAGAAGGCTGGGGTTAATACCTCATGGGAGGCAGACAACGCTTATGCACGTGTGCGGATTTCTGGGACGGTGTCCATGGAGATAGACAATGATACATTGAGTCAGTCCACGGCCAAGGCCATGTGGGACATTCTCGTCGCTACACTCTTTGACGAGGAACGAGTCGAAGATTCTGCAACTTCAACACGGCATCTTCACGTCTAAGCAGAATGGTCGCCCTCTCCATACCCTTTACACTTCTCTAAGGGGTATGTTTGAGAAGTTACATGGTTACATTCCCTTGACTGCCACACCAGAGCAGCTCAAGGCATATGGGATTCGGTGATGACTGGAGTGTTTCTAGCGGTACTTGACTCAGAGTACGATGTTGCTAGAATACGGATTCTTACCGATGCCACTACACCTCCAATGGAGGAGGCATATCGCAGGCTGAGCAGGCTCTCCATATCTTCTGATGGTATTAAGTTGTCTCAGACATCTTCAGCCATGGCAGCATCTCATGTTAGGGAGAGCCCTACACAGTTTTGTGGTCGAGGAGGCCTTGGAAGGGGAGGGGGTAGTCGACCCCTTCGGCAGCCTTGTATTTACTGCCACAGGCCAGGTTATTCTGAGGAAACATGTTATTCTAAGCATGGGTTTCCCGCTTTAGCACGTGTGGCAGAACAGATCCAGCCGGGTGGCGGTTCTTCAACTGCATCTGATCAAAGATTTGATGAATTAGTAGCGCGGCTCAGGGAGATTATGCCTTCTCTTGGGCCAACTAACTCTTCCTCATGATCATCAGAGGTAGCAGACTCAGCCTTTGCATCTACATCATGTATAGCATATGCTCTTACTAGTTGTTACAGGCAGACTTGTTAGAGTGGATTATGGATTCAGGAGCTTCCCATCATCTCTATGGTGACAGAGGGCAGTTTAGTACCTATAGCCCTACTCAGACAGGTAGATCAGTTGTGATAGAAGATGGGACACACTCCCCCATTACTGGTCAGGGGAAGTTGCAGTTAACTCCTGCAATGTGCTTCAGAACGTTCTTTACACTCCTGAATTAACTATCTATTAGTCAAATCACCAAGGATTTCCATTGTCATGCCATATTTGACCCTTATGCTCTTGTATTCCAAGACATTCTTACGGGCAGGGTGATTGGTTCTGGTCGTAAGCAAGGAGGCCTCTACGAATTGGTGCAATCTCCTTATGTTGGCGCTTCTTCTCTTCGCACTAGATATGTTTCTCACTATATGTGGCATCTTCGGTTTGGCATCTTCCTCTGCAAAAGATGTGTCACGTTCTTCCTCGGATCTCCCCTCGCTCTACCTTTCAGTGCGAGGCCTGCCAGCTTGGGAAGCATCAAAGGTCCACATTCCAAAGTCGCCAGGGTCAAAGTAGTCATAATCTTTTTGAGTTGATTCATTTTGATATTTGGGGTCCCAGTCGTGTCCCAGATCTTCAGGGGCATAGGTTTTATCTTGTTGTTGTTTATGAGTTCTCTAGATTGTCGTAGGTATTTCGTCTTAAGAACAAGTCTGATGTTGGTCCTATTATTAAGTCATTTTTTTTACGCTCTATTAAGTCATTTATTAATGAAATAAGGAATGTGTTTTCTGCAAATGTTAAGTTTATACATTCTGATAGTGCTCTTGAATTATGCAGTACACAACTTTCTCAGTTCCTTAGATCCTATGGTATTGTGCATTAGACATCTTGTGTGTATTCTCAACAGAATGGGGTGGCTGAGCGAAAACATTGCCATCTCATGGATGTTAGCAGGACTCTTCTGATTCAGAGTCGTGCTCCTCACTCTTACTGGGGGGACGCGGTTCTCATTGCGTGTTATCTGGTGAATCGTATGCCTTCATCAGTTACTGGGGGAGAAGATCCCGTTCTCGATTGCGTTTTCCGAGATGGGTCTTTCTCTCTCATGCCTTATGTTTTTGGATCCGTTGCTTTTGTTCATCAGATGTCTCCAGGTCTTGACAAGCTCTCTCCTAAAGCTGGCAAGTGTGTGTTTGTCGGGTATTCCAATACCCAAAAGGGTTATCGTTGCTTTGACCCTGTTCGACGAAGGTACTATGTTAGTGAAAATGTCACCTTCTTTGAGTCTATTATGTATTTCTCTCCTACAGGTGACAAGCCCATTCCTTCGGAAAGTGGAGAAAAGGTTTATATACCTCTACCTCCGATCTCACCTGCTCCATGCGACACTACACCACCACCACCACCACCGTCCTCTCCTCCACCACCTCCTCCACCTTCTGCCACACATACTTTCTTTCCGCAGGTTTACCAGTGTCAGCCTCGTGCTCATGTGCCTCCTCAATCATCCAGTACGCCCAAGGTATGTTCTGAGCATTTGAGTTCCACTAATGGCACTGGTGATTTGGGTGTGCAGCTTGAGGCGTAGGACGTCATACATGATACTTCTGAGGATACTGCGGACTTGGACGTGTCTATTGCCCTGTAAAGGAGGAGGCATGCATGCGCTATGCATCCTCTTTCTTCTCATGTTTCCCTAGCACGGCTCTCTGAGGATTTTCAGAGGTTTGTTGTAGGCTTATAAGCTGTGCAGATACCAAGATCCTATCAGAATGCTTTACAAAGTGGTCCATAGCGTATAGCCATGGAAGAGGAGATGGCTGCCTTACAGTCTCGTGGTACGTGGAGTGTCGTCTCTGCTCCCCCAGGTGCTTCAGTTGTTGGCAGTAAATGGACGTTTACAGTCAGATGGTTCTGTGGACAGATACAAGGTTGGTTGCTCGTGGGTTTACCCCAACTTATGGGGTGGATTATCAGGACACCTTTTCTCTCGTTGCGCATCACTCTACACTGCATATTCTTATTGCCATTGTTGTGGTATGGGACTGGCCACTTTTCCAATTAGATGTCAAGAATGCTTTCTTGTATGGGGATTTGCAGGAAGAAGTGTATATGCAGTAGCCACCAGGGTTTACTGTTGAGGGGGAGTCCAGTATGATGTGCAAACTTCACAAGGCCATATATGGCCTTAAGCAGAGCTCGAGGGCTTGGTTCCAGAAGCTCTCGGAGTTGATTGAACAAAGAGGTTTTGTTAGATCTATTGCATATCATTCTCTTTTTGTTAAGAGAACCCACACAGGTATTGTTGCTATTTTGATTTATGTGGATGATATTATTGTTACAGACAGTGATGACCACGGTATTCAGGCAATTAAGGGGTTCCTTGGACAACAGTTTGTGACCAAGGATCTTGGTAAGCTGCAGTATTTTCTTGGCCTGGAATTTGCAAGAAATCAGCAAGGTATATTAATGACGCAAAGGAAATATGTCTGTGATCTTTTATCTGAGATGGATGACAAGAAGCAGACCTGCTACTACACCAATAGATCTCAATGCTAGGTTATATGATGATGACTCTGTGGAGGTGGATAAGAGACAGTACAGAGAGCTGGTAGGGAAGCTATTGTATGTCACTATTACCAGACCTGATATATCGTTTGCCGTCAGCAGGATCAGCCAGTTTATGGAGCAGCCTAAGCAAGCACATGGATGCAGTCAATATGATCTTGAGGTATCTGAAGTCTTCTACTGGTGCATGACTTCTATTCAGGAGAGGCGCATCTCTTGCAGTTTCAGGATGTACGGATGCAGACTATGTTGGGTGTCCCAAGGACAGGAAGCCCACTTCAGGTTTCACTGTATTTGTGGGCAGCTCATTGGTTTCATGGAAAATCAAGAAACAGACTGTTGTGGCCAGATCCAGTGTTGAGTATGAGTATAGGGCCATGGCCCAAGGAAGCACAGAAATGATGTAGGTCAAGTCCGTTCTAACTGACTTAACTATTGATGTGACACTTCATATGCACCTGAAATGTGATAAACAAGTTGCTCTATTCATAGCTGATAATCCAGCCTTCCATGAAAGAACAAAGCACATTGAGGTTGACTACTACTACACCTGTGATTTGATTCAAAAGGGATTTATATTCACTTCTCGTGTTGCTTCAGTCGATCAGATTGTCGACATGTTTAACAAAGCTCTTGCAAACGGGCCTTTTCATCGTTGTTGTTCCAAGCTGAGCATGATAGATAGATATATATGCTCTAGCTTGAGGGGGGTGTTGAGATATTTATATATCTTTATTGTTATCTTGTTGTAATTTTCCCTTAGAGCTTTTCTCTTATATAAGAGAGCTCTAGGGCTACAGTGAATGCATCTCTTTCATTTCAATCCTTTCCACAGCCCCCATCCAAGCTATGGACTTCTGATTCCATATGTTAGGAGTATATATGTTAAGAGAATACTCTATGTGGCAGGAGTATATGTTAAGAGAATATTATGTGGCAGGAGTATATGTTAAGAGAATATTCTATGTGGCAGGAGTATATGTTAAGAGAATATTCTATGTGACAGGAGTATTTTCTTGTAACCTTGTTTGGGTATTTATGTATTTTCTCCTTTGAGCTCTCTGGAGTTTTGTCCTATATAAGGACCTCTAGACCTCTAGAATAAAATAAGTCTTTCTATTCTTTCATTCTTTTTTCCACATGGTATCAGAGCAGCGGTCCTAAACCGGTGTTCTGACCGAAATCCCTCCGCCACCGCCAGCCCCAAGCAGTCGTCGCCTACCTGCGATGACTCCAAGCGCATGCGGCGCAGCCCACGCCACCGTTCGCTGCTCCAGGCGACCCAGCGTCGCCCGAGGCGCTCGCCCGCGTCATCCCAGGCACCCTGCGCCTCCGCTCGTGCCCTAGGCGCCCCCCAGTGTCGCCTCGCGCCCTAGGCGACCCCCCAGTGCTTCCAGCGTCGCCTCATGCCGCCTCTCCCTGCTCCAGACACCGGTCCAGGCTCCCCGTGCCGCCTTAGGTGCTCGCCAGTGCCGTCCCAGGCACCCCACGTTACTCCCCGCGCATCAACTGCATCTCTCTCCTTTGTCGATCACCTAGGGTATCATCACTTTATGCCGATTACCTCATCGATGCACTGCTAGGTCTCCGTGATACTTGAATAAGACTGCAAGAACTAACTAGGTCACTTTTTCTTGACATACTCGACCACCATGGCATCTGCAGAGCCCAAGCCCCTGTACTCGACTTCTTCTGTGATGACACAGGACACTTCTATAAAGCTAAAAGGCTCCGAGAACTATGTACTATGGTCCAGATCCTTCAAGGTATTTATTGGTGATCGGCGAAAGAACTATGTTCTCACAAAAGATCCGCCCAAGGAGACGGACAAAGACTACGATACCTGGTACGTGGACAATTACCACGTGTTTACTTGGATGACGTACAGCATCGATCCAAATATTGCATCAAATCTTCTTTACAAGGAGACGGCAAAGGCTATGTGGGAGAGCCTTGAGAACACCTACTCCCAAAAGACAACTAAGTCCATGCTCTCAGATATCTACACACGGATTTGGTCTGCAAATCAGGGAGATACATCCTTGGTCGAGTACTACAGGCTCCTCACAGGCACGTTTGAGGAGCTTCTTATCTTTCAGCATGCTTGTTGTAATAAGCAGATAGGTGAGCGTGCATAATGGCAAGTGTATCATTTCCTGTTAGGATTACATCCGCGATACAAGACTGTGGAGTACCAATTTCTAACTGCTGTTGCGCTACCCACTCTAGAAACCATATATGGTCCACTACAAGAACTTGATTCTCCCTCTCCTCAGTTATCTACAGAAACTACTGCACATTTTGGTAGAGGATGACCCAATTACCACAGAGGACGTGGTCGTGACTTTGGTCGTGGTCTAGGCCGTGAGGCTGGACGAGGACGTGACTTCGGACGTGGACGTGGACGGGATCCTGCCACCGCCCGCTATCCAGCATGCAATCACTGCGGACGCTGGAATCATCCGTCTGAACGTTATTGGGAAAAGTTTGGCATGTATACTGATGCCAACCGTGCCCAAGAGGCTACCTCATACGAAGGCCCATATGATAATACAAATACCTCGCGAGAACAACCGTCTGGTGATAGTCAGACATCCTTCACTGCATCTGCGTATGTTCGTCTACGTCAGCTGCTACAAAATTCTGCCAATAACACTAGTACCTCTGCTCCTACTACGAGTCTAGCCACTACTTCAAGTACATTAGCCAATGTTGCCTCTGCATCCAGCCCTGCATGGATCATTGACTCTGGTGTCTCTACTCATCTAACGGGAGAAGGTAGTCTTCTCACCTATGCACATCTGTCTTCCATTGTGAGGACTGTTCGGGTTGCCAATGAAGCACATTCCCCAATCACTACTGTGGGGACTATGGAGTTTTCATCCAAACCCTGGCATACTGATGTGCGTCGTGCTCCTGATTTTCCGCTTAGTCTCTTATTTGTTCACAAGTTATGCCAGGAACATAACTGTCGTGTGATTTTTGATGAGTTCTTTTGTTACTTTCAGGACATCCGGATGAGACAGGTTTTTGGTGGGGGACATGAGAAGAACAGCCTATATTATCTTGATATCCCCTCTGATTTTGGTTTTGCTAGTGCTACATCTATATCCACTGAACCCTTTCTTTGACATCTTCGCCTCGGTCATCCATCTGCCAAAGCTCTCTCTTTCATGTTCTCTGAGCTTTCTATGCTCAAGCCCTTTGAGTACGAGGTGTGTCAGTTCGGGAAACATCATCGAGCGTCTTTCCATGTTCGTTCTGAAACTTGCCGTAAAATTCCTTTTTCTTTAGTCCATTGTGATATTTGGGGGCCCTGTCCGGTCCGTACTGAGTAGACATAAGTACTTTGTTGTTTTTGTCGATGACTACAGTCGATCATCTTGGGTATCTGTTAAAAGAAGTTAAAGAACGATCGGAGATTAGAAAATATTATTAAGAATTTCCTCCATTATGTCAAAAATATTTTCTCCTCCGGTGTTCAAATTTTTCACATAGATAATACTTTGGAATTCACTCAATGTGATCTAACCAACTTATTTGCATCCCATGGCACCATTCACCAAACATCACGTCCTTACACGTCGCAACAAAACAGGGTAGCCGAAAGGAAGCTCATACACCTTCTAAATATAGCCCGATCCCTCCACAGCTAGATGAAAGTTCCCAAAACCTATTGGGGGATGTTGTTTTAATTGTTGTCCATCTTGTCAACAGGGTTCGACCTCCATCCCTAAATGGATCCACCCTCTTCTCTCTGTTCTACCTGACTGAGCTACATTTTCCTCTACCCTTACGAATTTTTGGATGTGTTGCATTTGTTCATAACTTTCACACTACTGACAAACTCTCTCCTCGTGCTATTAAATGTGTTATTCTTGGTTATTCTCGTACTCAAAAAGATTACAGGTGCTATGATCCAATTGGACGTTGCTATTAAATATCTGCAGATGTAACCTTTTTTTAGCAGAACAGCTTCTTCACACAATATGTTACCGATATTCCTCTTGATCTCCCACCTCAACCCATTATCTATAAGCGAAAACAAAAATCCTAATCACCAGATGTTTCATTACCTATTTCTTTATTGCAGGATGATATACCTAATTGAAGTGTCCCCTCCACTGCTGTCCCGGATGATCTTGAGGAGCTTCTCATTGCTCTATGCAGAACTAAGAGGCAGTGCACATTTCATCCCATGTCTCATTTCACTTCTACTGCTAGTTTATCAACCACTGACAGAAGATATGCAAATGCTCTCATGATCATTTCTATTCCAAGAGACCACCATAATGCTTTGCAGGATTCAGGATGGAAAAAAGCCATGGATGACAAGATGATTCTCTTATTTCTAGGGGAACATGGGATCTAGTGCAATGTCCCAATGGGACTAAACCTGTGGCATGCAAATGGATTTTCACAACCAAACAATCAGCAGATAGGTCGATTGACAGGTTGAAAGCTTGTCTTGTGGCAAAGGGCTTCACACAGACATATAGAGTGGATTACTTTGAGACATTCTCACCGGTTGCGCATATGCGGTCAATAAGGACTATCCTTTCTGTGGCAGCTAATAAGGCATGGCCTATCTTTCAGTTAGATGTGAAAAATACGTTCCTATATGGCGATCTTGATGAGGAAGTATATATGATGCAGCCTCCGGGTTATGAAGTCAAAGGGGAGTGTATATGTTGACTTCACAAAGCAATATATGGCCTAAAGCAGAGCCCAAGGTCATGGTTCGACAGACTTACTGTAGAGATCAGCACTCTTGGCTTCTAGAGAACAACCTTTGATTATTCTGTGTTTGTCAGAAGACGAACAACTGGTAGTGTTATTCTTGCAGTCTATGTAGATGATATGGTTATCACAGGTGATGATGATAAAGGGATACTAGTGACCAAGGCCTTCCTCCAGAAGGTATTTGTTACCAAGGATCTTGGTCTACTACGATATTTCTTGGGCATATAAGTACGACGTACTACAGAGGGTCTTCATCTTTCACAGAGAAAATACTATCTGGACATTCTTACGGAAGCTGGATTACTTGGATGCAAGCACGTTGGTATTCTTGTAGATCCTAAGAAACGCTTCGCATCCTCTGATCCTATTTTTGAAGATGTTACTTGATATAGAAGCCTGGTTGGCAAACTTCTTTACCTTACTGTCACCATACCAGATATTTCCTATGCAGTGAGCAGAGCTAGTCAACAAATGGAGCAACCTTGTTACAATCACTGGGAGGATGTTCTTCAGATTCTACGATACGTGAAGGAATCACTAGGAAGTGGCCTCTTCTATGGGCAAATGGGTACACCGATATTTTTACATATGCTGATGCAGATTATGCAAGCTCACAAGAGGATCGGCACTCCACCACAGGTTATGCTATGATGGTTGGAGTAAATCTTGTTACTTGGAGAAGCAAGAAGCGGACTGTTGTATCTAGATCCAGTACAGAAGCAGAGTGCAGGGCGATGGCTCAAGCTACTTGCGAGATCATGTGGCTATTAACATTTCTGCAAGAACTTGGTATTGTTGTCACTACTCCGATTCCACTATATTGTGACAACAAATATGCTACATATATTGCCACAAATCCGGTGTTCCACGAGCGAACCAAGCATATATAGGTTGACTGTCATTTTGTTCGTGATACTGATAGGATTGGAAGGATTACTACTCCTCACATCAACACTGACCTTCAGCTTGCAGATAAATATGCTCCAACTTGAGGGGGAGTGTTAGGAGTATATATGTCTTCACAAAAGCACTACCCAAGAAGCAACTCTCCTGGATTGTTTCCAAGTTGGGCATGACTGATAAATATGCTCCAACTTGAGGGGTTGTTAGGAGTATATATGTTAAGAGAATATTCTATGTGGCAGGAGTATATGTTAAGAGAATATTCTATGGCAGGAGTATATGGTAAGAGAATATATATGTGGCAGGAATATATGTTAAGAGAATATTCTATGTGGCAGGAGTATATTCTCGTAACCATATTTGGGTATTTATGTATTTTCTCCTTTGAGCTCTTTAGGGTTTTATCCTATATAAGGACCCCTAGACCTCTAGAATAAAATAAGCCTTTCTATTCTTTCATTCTTTTTTCCACACCATCCATTGGGATAACCAACCAAAACCTCTTAGCAAATGTTTTGGCGTGATAAAAGGCTTTTTCTTCGACATTTCCTCCGTAGAAAGTTTGATCTCCCCAACAATGCTACACTTTGCGAATTTTGTAATCTGACAACGATATCCATCACCCCAAAGCCAAAACTTCATAATTTGCGATGTATATTTGGTGACTATACCCCCTGCCTCGAGTAGCAACATGCATGAAGTGGAGATTGTCGAGCTCTGCAACCAGGGCCAATATCGAGACCCATGTTCTCCTCTTTCTCCTATCCTCTTTTCATCTCCTACAAAAGAGAGATGCCCTTTAACTTGCATAGTTGTCAAGAAACAGGAACCATGGAGAATCAACGAGGGTAGAGACAAAAAGTATCACACGGTTTGTAGTATACAAATGATAAGTGGGCCTACAATATAAAAATTAGAGGTTGTGGGGCTCGAGGTTGAGATCTCCATTTTTTGTTACAAATCTTGTTATTTTGACAATGATAGAGGTTACTTGATCATTGTGAAGACCATGGTTCCGAGAATGTGGGGGTTTAGGAAGACCTGGAAAGTCATATTTAGTCAGTGTTTATCAGGAGATCTATATTAGACAACTTCGCGACAACTACGGAGTTGGTATCAGATTAAAACGAAAGAGGGAGAAAGGTCCCATGTAGAAGGTGGACTTTGAGAAGGTATATGGTACTCTCAACTAGCATTTTATGTGGAGAAAAAGAGGTTCCCCGGGGTTTTTCTTAGTTGAAGCAGCATGATATTATGGTGTTGTTCTCCGTCCTGGTAAACGAGTAGAAACCACAGTGGTTGCAATCATCAATAGGGATAAGACATGGGTGTCATTGGACCTAATATTGTTTGTAGTGGTGGCATATGTATTGTTGTTGGCAATGTCTTGGTGTTGTAGTAAGGGTCTTTTAGCGGTTTTGAGATGGATCATTGGATGGGCTATGAGGCTTATCTTCAGTATGCGGACAATGTACTTTGTTTCATGCAAGGCACGGATCTAGAGGCTTAGGAGGTTAAGACTTTGGTAAAGGTGTCCGAGGAGGCTTCAGGCATTAGGATTTGTAAACATATATTTTCTACTTATGTAGTCTTTTAGTATTTTCCGTTCCTGTCGTACTCTTTATGTAATTTACCCATAGGCCACTCTCCTATATAAGAGAGCCTAGGAATGGTGGAATAAACAAGTTCTTCATTTTTCCCAACATGGTATCAGAGCGACGGTCCTAGACCGGAGTTCTCAAAACCCTAACCCTAGCCCTATCCCCACCGTCAAGCCTCTCTCTCCGTCGACTTCGCATCGCCGGTCTCGCGCCGCAGGTCTTGCACCGGTCCTGCGCCTCTCACGCGCAGCCCATGGTCCCGAGCAGCGCGTGTCGCGCGCCTCCAGCCTTCTGCGCAGCGCGTGCAGTGTGCCTCTCCAGCGCGCAGTGCATCTCTCCAGCGCGCAGCGTGTGCGACGCGCATCTCTCCAGCGCGTGCTTGTTGTGCGCCTCTAGTGCACCTGCTTGCAGCGCGCCTCCAGCGCGCAGTCAGCCTTCAGTGCGTTGTGCGCCAGGACCTTGTGTGCTCTTGCACGTGTGTTCTTGACTCTGGAACTGCCCTAGATCTGTGCATAATCGTCTGAAGATCGTGTGCAGACCAAACCCTAAGACAAGCGCGAGAGTCTCCAAAGTAATGGGTTTGGTTGCTTGAGTCTACACATGCAACTAAACCCGTTCATGTCCGTGTAGACGATCATATATATTCAATCTACCACTTCAGTCTTCTACTATCAGTATGTCATAAAGCAAGGCAGATATTCCATCCATAGGCGCATTCCGAGGTCCAGTGCCAATTGTGAAGATGGATGGGTCGAACTATGAACTATGGGCTATGCAGTTCATGAGTATGATGAAGTCAACTGGTAAGAAGCACATTCTTACGGAAGAAGAGCCTGCTGAGAAGACTAGAGTCAATGCCTCGTGGGAGACAGATGATGCATACGCCAAAGTATGGCTATCTGGAACTCTGGCAATCGAGATTGCCAATGATATCCTTCATCAGCCCACAGCCAAAGCAATGTGGGATATTCTGGCTGCCACATATCCTCAAGCGAAAAACGAGACAGATTCTGCAACTCCAGCATGACATATTCACTATCAAGCAGGATGGACGCCCTCTACACTCATTGTATACATCTCTACGAGGAATGTTCGAGAAGCTGTATAGCTTCATGCCCCTGATAGCCACACTAGAGCAACACAAGACCTACCGGAATGCTACTATGGTGGGAGTTTTTCTTGCTGCCCTTGATCCCGAGTATGAGGCAGCACGATCTCAGATTTTGGCAGATTCTACTATTCCTCCCATGGAGGAAGCTTTTCACAGATTGAGCCGGATCACTGTTGTTACCAATGTGAGCCCGATGCGAACCATTCCTACAATAAATGTTATTGTAATAAATGATTTATCAATAAAAGTTATTGATTATGTTTGTTTCACTCCCTTTCTGACATTGAATGAATGAATGCACTATAAGGTCCCTCTATACAATAAGGGTTATGTACCATGGCCAACTTGATAATCATACAGTTGTTGATTCATTGATTGAATCATAGAGGCTGATGCTTGGATAAATATCTAAGGAGTTAGATAGAGGACTTATCGAGCATCATCAAATGATTGACAAGTGATGATCTCCATCCTGAGAAGGAGATGGCAATCCTTTCTCATTAGGTTGATATCTGATCAACCTCTTGATGCAGGTCCTCTGCATGGGAATAGTGATTCGGAGGTATCAGATTAGTTGAGTCAATGGTTTGACTTAACGAGATCGAGATAACCAAAGACCTATGATGAATACTGTCACATCACAGGCAAACATCCTCTGACCAGAGACAGATGTATTGCTGTATGTCTGAGTGTGTACATTTGGCAGACCAATAGGTTGATGACCTAACCAAGGTCTATACACCGGCGAGCTGGTGTGCATGTAAGGGCATATGAGTAATACGATCTCTCAAAGGGAACATACAGGTTTACTTGAAAACCAGGAGACATGAGCTCACTCATGAGGTATTAGGACTGATCAAATTCCATGCATGGTCGTCATGCTTTAGAAGCATGACATGAATTTGAAGGTAAGATATATGCTTTGTGAAAGCATATGATCTGTACCAAATCCCAAGGACCAAGATTGAGAAACTTAGTGATCAAACTATGAAGATGACAATGTAAAAGTGATCTATATCTTCAGGATGATCATGAGTTTTCCAGTATGCAGGATGTACAGGTATTAGGAATACCTGAGGGTGATTTGATAATAAACGATTGTATAACCATGACGCTTCCATTCCGAGGGAGTGATGACACAGGTTTGGATTTTAGTGACTCATCTCATTAGAGAAGTGACATAATCTTAGTCCATGTACTGGACATTGATCTGAATGAGATTCAGATGCAATGAGAAGATTAGGTTTACGGTTTTGATTTAATCAAGCATTTATGAGAGGTCCATGGGATCTGGATTTGAGATTTGATCTCAATATCCAAGTCACTATACGTGGAAGAATACAATCGCCATGTCCTTATTCTAAGTATCTAAGGAGAAATAGCATTGTTTTTTTTTTGAAGTCTAACGACTCGGGGGAGACACGGCATGGTGCTCGTCCCAAAAACCTTTATTAAATAACAGAGAAAAAGGAGAAGGTAATTACAAAAGGAGAAACAAAGATACAAAAAACCAGATCCTAAAGATCCCACCCAGAAAGCAAAGCGCTAATTACAACAACGACCACTCGCATGTTAGACGGGTCGCGTGAGCCAACACGTTCTTGTAAAATCTTTGGCCCCTAAAAATTGTTGCGTTGCGCCCCAGCCAAATCGCCCAAATGCAAGCAAAAAGACCCAAGAACAATTCCATAAGATCTAAGCATTGAGAAATTGATAATTAAATGTGATTTAATTATCATGATGTATGAGGAATTATCCAATATAATTAAATGTGATTTGAATATTATTGATAAGAATAATGTGGATAGTAATATCCAATTATTCATAATATATTATAAATGTGATTTATAATGTATTAGAGAGAGCTAATTATAATTTATATTTGTTGATTAATTATTACAAGTATTGGATACACAATGTGTAATTAATTGACAATGTAAATTATATGTTGTTTTGGGTTGTGAATATGATTCCCAATTTTTCAATGGCAAGATTGCAATATTCTCAAATATAATTGTGAATTATTTTTTATGAATAAAATCCCAACAAAACTTGTGGAAATAAATAATGGAGAAATTCAAGGAGGCATGTATTGGATACACATTGTGTAATTAATTGACAATGTAAATTATATGTTGTTTTGGGTTGTGAATATGATTCCCAATTTTTCAATGGCAAGATTGCAATATTCTCAAATATAATTGTGAATTATTTTTTATGAATAAAATCCCAACAAAACTTGCGGAAATAAATAATGGAGAAATTCAAGGAGGCATGCAATCTCATGGAAATCCACGAGATTGGCCCACATGGAATGTGGTGGGCGGCACCCATGTCCTATTTGGAATGGGTGGCCGTCCACCTTGATTATACATGGGAGATTTGATCTCCATATATATTCTCTCCTTATTTGTTGATGTAATTTAGGATTGATTTATATTTGATTTTGTCAAATATATTTTAATCTAAATTATATCATAATTTGTTGGCTTTACCAACAACAATCTTGACCATTGGATTGACATAAATCAATCTCATCCATTGATTTTATATGTCCCATGGATTGAGATCCATGGATCCCAAAACCCTATAAATAGAGAGGCATACCTTGCTCTCTACTACATGCTATTGGTAGCACATCTCTCTCTCTTTCTTTCTCCTCACACGCCAACCCTCTCCCTCTCTCTCTTGGTGGTCGTCCACCATAACCCTAGGAGAGGATCTCGTTGACGAGAGGATCTCGTCGACGCCCACGCCACCGCGCCACCGCTTCGACGCTCTGCGGTTCTCCGTCTTCTTGGAGTGCTACGCTCACGAAGGAGACGTTCGAACTCGTACGACGAGATCAGGAGCAACCGTGCTTGGATCATCTTGCTGGATTGCGAGGACAACGCGACTCATCCCCGCGCTCGCAAGCCGTTTCTCCGATGATCGGACTTGAGACAGGAGGTCTCTTTTCTCAGAGACTCGATCAACCACGCTTCAAGAGGTATTGCATTATACTTGTTGTGGTTATAGATGAAACGATCCGAGAATTGTTCTTGGATCATGTGGTTTCATCACATGAAAAATTTTAAATTCCGTTGCACCGAACAACTAGTACGACTAGTCGTTCTCCGTCGTATCCGATACGACAATCACGCTTCTGTGATGCGCTTGAGGATTTTTTCCATATCCTTCAAGTGGTATCAGAGTCTTAGGTCGAAGGTTTTGGATACGATCCGCAAACCTAGGACGACTTGGGTTCGTGGAAGTCGCGAAAAGTTTTTTATCGCATTTGATTTTCGCACTTCTGTTTAGTGAATAAATTTGGCACTGTTTAAAGTGTTTAAACACGAATTTAACACTTGGATTTTGTTCCCCATTAAATAAGGAAACCATAGGATCTGAGTTTACGTAATTTGAATTTCGTTTACTCGAGATATGGTTGTTTTAATGAACATGTATGCACTGTGGCGGGAAATGCAAATCTTAACATGATTAAAGAGCTAATTATTGTTTAGACTTGCCTCAAAATGCGTGAAACATCACTTGGGTTCTGTCTTAAATCAAATTAGCAATCTATGAAAATTGATTTTGTCTAATTTGGATTTAATATGATTGAGATATGTTAATTTTAGTAAGTAGGGGTCACTGCTGAAATTACAGTCCTAATCAAGAACTATGTGATTGTCAATTAATGAAATTAATTGTTAATTTCAAGAAATAATTATGGAAAATATTTTAGAAATATTGGAAGATGAATATTTCCTTAATTGACTTGGTCTCAACCAATTAATTGATTAGATTTGATCTAGATCATAATTGGAAACACAATCATCAAACTCCTTGCTTGAATAGGATTGGGAATTTGTCTAGCAAATTTCCTTATAATCAAAATTGTTTTGATTACTATATGATATAATTTCGGTTGAAGAACCGATGATCATCTCAATTACAAATTGATCTATTTGGCATTATCCTTTCCCGAGGCGGATATGGTGTCTAGTCGGAGATCGCTGGGGTAACGGGTTGCAACGTATGTGGTCCGTCCCACTCTCGCTGGTACTGGCCATGACAGTGGGTAGGGACTGGATAATGCCGAAGAAATCAAGTTGTATTTTCTAATTATTAAAATACGAATTAATACGTATTTTGAGAATAATACCATATATTCAAGTATAACAATCAAGTTTGATTGATATAATTGGATTGATAATTGATTTAATATGATTGAATTAATTATGTCCAATTAAAATACTCTAATATGATTAGAGTTGATAATTCCCTTGGAAGAATTAATTATGTGAATGTGATTCATGATAATTAATTAAATTTGAATAAGAGGTAGAGGATCACATAAATGACATCCATGGTCTCCCGTCAAGGCGAAGAATTTCGTCGCCAGATATTATATGTAGGAGACGCCTGTCCGAAGTGACAACTCCTGCATATGATCCATTTGGATCGGGCTCGTCGCTTCTCGAAAGAGTAAGGGCGTATGCGTAGTGACCCCAATATCGGGTCCTCATATTACTGGGGCGATATTGGATTGCGCATAGCGAGTTGTATTCCTGTTGACGGTTGGTTCAATTAATGACGGGTCAACATCACCTTAAGGGTGGTGGGTCCGGGTATTAAAGACCGAATTGGGAAATGCAGGTTGGACTTGCAAGGCGGAATGTGTTCCCGCTTCTCTTTATTAGAGTCATAGGTTCTCATATTATTGGGATATGACAAAGATAAATAGGAGATCCCAGTTCTTGCTTGAGATATAGTGGTAAGTATATCTCTTACTCTGAAAGTGATTAAGGGAATAAACTTTCATAGTTGACATGGCAAGACTAATTTGATTTAAAATGCATTGATCAAATAAAATTGAATTGAATATATGATTAATATGTTCTAATATAGTGCATTCTTAATTTCAGAAAATGAAGTCCATGAACCAGGTTGGCTTCTGGAAGTCAACCAGTTGACTGGACCGAATTACTCGGATTGGATCGTAATTTGGAGCTTGTACTCTCGGCTGAGCGCATAAGTTATGTGCTCTCAGAAGACAAGCATGAAAACCCTAAATCTAAGGAAGAAAAAGCATATAATGACAAGTATGATGAAGATCATGTCTTGGCTACATGCTACATCTTGGGTTCTATCTCCAATGTTCTTCAGAAACAACATGTGGAGATGAGTACTTGCCAGGAGATTATGCAGAATCTGAAAGATATGTTTGGTGACATTAACCGCACCCAGTGGTACAATGTTATGAAAGAACTCGTTCGCTGCAAGATGCAGGAAGGGACTTCGGTCCGTGAATATGTACTCAAAATGTTTGGGTACTTATCGGAGCTGGAGACTCTGGGGGCAACCATGGATGCAGACATGCAATCTGATTTCATTCTGTTGTCGTTGCCCAAATCTTTCAATAACTTTGTGGTGTCATTCCACATGAACAAGCTGGAATTGACAAATGTTGGGCTTCTTGCTGCATTAAAGTCTGCAGAAGACGTAATGAAGAAAGATGGTCCCATTGGCAGTGCAATGGTTGCACAGGTCAGAGGGAAGCGCGGTCGGAAGCATGGTTCTCGGAAGGGCCCGGCCCAGAAGAGAAAGAAGAAGGGACAAAGTGTTGGCTCATCTTCCAATGCATCCATTCTAATGGCGTCGAAGAAAACCAACGTCTGTCACCACTGCAAAAAGCCGAGGCACTGGAGGCGTAATTGCCCAGATTACCTGAAGTCGGTCGACAAAGGTAAAGCCTCAGAAGGTATGAAATCTACTTTTATCATTGAAACCAGCTTTCTCGTTGGACGAGAAGGAAGTTGGGTTGTTGATTCTGGTGCTTCTGTTCATGTATGCAATCTGTTGCATTTGTTTCAGGAAACTAGAAAACTTGAAGAAGGGGAGATAGTCATCCAGATGGGATCTGATGCAAGTGTTGCAGCAGTCGCCGTCGGGACTTGTCGGCTATCATTATCTAGTAGTAGAGTCCTAGTACTTAAAGAGTGTCTTTATGTACCTGAAGTCAAGAGGAATTTGATATCTGTATTTAAGCTAGTTAGAAGTGGATATTCATTCCTATTCTGTAATAAGTTGGTCATAAATCATTATGATAAATATATTGCAGATGGTATTTTGACTTCTGGTGGACTCTATGAATTGTGCACTAATGAGCATGTCATGAATGTTACAACCACTAGTAAAAACCCTAAAAGATCATGCAAACCTGCTATAAAGGGTTGTTTTCTCGGTTAAGGTGAAAAGGCTCTGATGCCAGGGTTTAGATTTAGGACCGGTAGCGGGCGGGCGGCTGCCTCTGCACCTCTTATTGCTAGAACAGACAAAGCAGCAGACCATTGGCTTGGGAACAAGAGGAAATTCCCCAACTAGTATATAAGATGGGAAAAAACCCTTTATGAATTTGTCACCTACCTTGTTTTCTCACGGTTTGGTAAAGAGACTGAAAGGACTTTGTTCTGGTTGCTTGCTTCTGGGCCTATTAATATTAATATAAAAGAAGTCATCAAGTTGCGGCCCAGAGATGCTGACTTCCCCAGATATATAGAGATACATGATTTGGCATTAAAGGCTTGGTCATTTATCTGTTGATAGGATCAATAGATTGATAAAGGATGGACCTTTGGATTTTCTACAGGTTCAGTCTTTACCTACCTGTGAACATTGTATTCGAGGTAAAACGACTAGGATTCCTTTCCGTAACAAGGTTACTAGATGCGAAGGTATTATTGACTTAATACATACCGATGTATGTGGTCCCTTCAGCACCGCGACTAGAAATGGATATCGGTATTATTTGATGTTTATTGATGACCTCGCGATACGGGTTTGTCTTCTTATTACGTCATAAATCTGAAACCTTTGAAAAGTTCAAAGAATTCAAGGCTTTGGTTGACAACCAAACCGATAGGAAGATTAAACGGATTCGATCTGATCGAGGTGGCGAGTACCTCTCAGATGAATTCAAGGAATACCTTAAAGAGAATGGAATTATCTCCAATCTCACTACTCCTGGAACTCCCCAACTTAATGGTGTTGCTGAAAGATGCAACAGGACCATCATGGATATGGTCCGTTCAATGATGAGTAAGCACATTTACCACCTAGTTTCTGGGGATATGCAGTAGAGACTGCAATATATATCCTGAATAAGATTCCCAGCAAATCTGTACCTAAGACTCCTCATGAGCTCTGGTATGGAACCAAACCTAGTGTTAATCACTTGAGGGTTTGGGGATGCTTGGTTCATGCGAAGAACGTGGACGCAAGTAAGCTGGAATCTCGCACTCGTGAGTGTTACTTCATTGGGTATGTTAGAGATGGTATTGGATACCAGCTCTATGACCCTGAGACCCAAAAGGTTTTTGTCTCTAGAGATGTGAAATTTTTGGAGGATGATTTCCTTAAAGGTCAAGACAAGAGTGAAGTAGAGGAACTCATAGAATCCCCTAAGGAATCTGAGCTTCCTAGACCAGAAACTGAAGAAGTAAATAAAGATGAAACACCCATACCTCTTCGAAGGAGTTCGAGGGTGGTTGCACCACCTAAAAGGTATGGATTCCATGTGTCAAGTGAGACTGACAATGATCCTACTTCATTTGATGAAGCACTTGCGGATCATGACATGAATAGATGGATGCTAGCAATGAAGTCAGAAATTGACTCCATGCATAAGAATGGTGTATGGACCCTAGAGGATCCACCTAAAGGGGTAAAACCCATTGGGTGCAAATGAATTCAAGAGAAAAAGGGGACCTGATGGGAAAGTAGAGACTTTCAAGGCACGGCTCGTAGCCAAGGGCTACACACAAAGAGAAGGCATCGACTACGATGAGACGTTCTCTCTTGTGGCTATGCTTAAATCCATCAGGACGTTGCTAACTATAGCTGCATATCTTGACTACGACATCTGGCAGATAGACGTCAAGACGGCTTTCCTCAATGGATACCTCAAGGAGGATATCTACATGGAGCAGCCTCAGGGCTTCATGACTGAGGATGGAAAAGTATGCAAGCTGAAGAAATCCATCTATGGGCTCAAGCAAGCTTCTCATAGCTGGAACATCAGATTTGACGAAACCATAAAGAATTATGATTTTGTGCAGAATCCTGATGAACCTTGTATATACAAGAAGCTTAGTGGGAGCGCCATTGTGTTCATCGTGCTTTATGTAGATGACATCCTTATCATTGGGAATGATACAGGGATGATAACCAGTGTGAAGATTAGGCTATCCCATACCTTTGAGATGAAAGATCTTGGAGAAGCCTCTTACATCTTGAGTCTGAAGTTGTTCAGAAACTGAAAGAAGAGGATATTGGGATTGTCACAACATGGATACATTAAGAAGATTCTTAAACGATTTTGTATGGATAGTTCTTTTTTTTTAAGCTCAAAAGAGGGGGAAGCACTCGACGGTGTTCACCCCAATATATTTAAAAATAAAACGAAAACAGTTTTTACAGAGAACAGAGAAGTTGTACAAAAAGGCCTCCCCGAAAGGGTAGCCACAAGCAATGGATCCCCCAAGTAACCACAGTGGTCTACCCCTGGGACCAATCCTCTAGAAGATGCTTCGCATGTATAGAGATATTCTCCCTGTAGAACCGTTGAGCCGCAAATGTTGCCTCGTTCCTCCCCAGCCAAATGCTCCACAGCCTTGCGATTGGATCAAGTATAAGCTTCCTTTCCCTACCCCTTGAGTTAACCAAACTCTCGCACAATGCAGGAAAGGAGACGGCGTTAACCCAAGGAAGATCATCCCAAAGAGTGCGAACAGGGCCGCACTCAAAAAATAGATGAGAAATTGTTTCCCTCTCCGCATCACAGAAACCGCACATCGATCCAACGTTCGGAAAAATAGTTGCACATCGATCACGAGTCAATAGCCGTCCTCGACGAAGAAGCCATAAGAATATGCCAACGCGCTCAGGAAGTTTGAGGCCCCACAAGAATCTACAGTCACGCACCAAGATATCGTCATCGGCATTAAGCGTAGGAGCGAGAGCGGAGTACGCCTTGCGCGAAGAAAAAGATCCATCCTTCCAGGCCCAATGGTCACGCCCACCATTCGATCGAGGAGCATCAACTAGCTGAGCCATTAATGATAGAAAATCATCCAACCGATGATCCGACAGGGTCGCAGCGATCCGAGGGCTCCAGCATCCGTTCTCCCAGCACGAGGCCATTGACGCCTCCTTGTCGTCGACCAAAGCAAAAAGATGCGGGAACATCATGTTAAAAGCACCCCTTCCAGACCAGTCATCGGTCCAAAAGCGAAAGGAACTCCCGTTGCCCAATACTGGCTTAAAGAACGAGCGATATTGCCTAAAAACAGTCGTCACTCCACGCCAGAAAGGAGATAGGCGGCAAAGCGAGTTGCCCCTATAGCAGCCAAGCAAGTCCGCGCCCAGCAATTCCCGCAGGACATTAATCATAAAGTTCTCCTCATTCCCCCACACTCGAGAAACCCACTTAAGCAAAAGAGCTTCATTAACCAGCTCCAGTCGCCTGACCCCCAAGCCCCCCAACCTCTTGGGCCGAGAAACGACCTCCCACCCCACGAGGTGCACCCCCCTTCTCCCTTCCCCTTTTCGTCCCCACAGGAAACCATGCATACACCTCTCCAGCCGCAAGCGAATCCCCTTGGGCATAACGCGGACCGAGAAAAAATAAATAGGAATAGAGGAAAGCACCGCTTTTAGAAGCACCAGCCGCCCACCCCTGGACAACAAAACCGCTCGCCACCCCGCGAGGCGGGCCTCCATCTTCTCCACCACAACCTTCCAATCGCGGAGTCGAGTACGGCCGACAGCAAGCGGTAGGCCAAGATAGTCATGTTAGAAAATCGGAAGCGGAAGCATAAACATGAAAAGATAAAGAAATATGAACAGCAGGATTTTACGTGGAACCCTACTCCGTGAGTAGCGGGATGAAACCACGGGAGATGCCCTCAACGGGGCGTGTTATGCATTGCACTTTCTCAATGGATACCGGAGGTCTGGGGCTCTTTATATAGCCTCTCCAGAGCCTCCAAGTCCCACCACTGGACGATGTGGGACTAAACACTGGATGGGGTAAATGGATCTCCTCCAGGATCCATTTACCCTGCTACAACTCACTGGGCGCACAACCAAATACTCTAACACTCCCCCTCAAGCTGGAGCATGTAATGCTCGGCTTGGACAAACAGAAAGAAAATCAACTCAACGCTACAGGACACTACGGACAATATCAACCCAACGCGCATATTGTTGCAGTCGAGGACGTTGCTTCTCATGCCGTGCAGGTGAGGAGGACGAACGGGCTGGAGTGTGAGTCAACTGAAGACTCGAAATCTGACCATCGAGTCTGAACTGCGCCTGAAGTCTCCTCGTCGGAGAACTAGGTCTCTCCCATCTGGCTCAGAGAATGGTGCACTGCTCTGGTGTACCTATGATACCACATGAAAACCCTTGCCCTCAAGGGAATGGTCCTCTGCTCTGGAGGCCCTATGGCTCATATGAAAACGCTGGCCTGACAACAAGAAGAATGATGGGGACCGCGAAACAAATGATGGCAACTTATGCTCATATGACAATGACCGCACACTCGTGCGTGTCTGAAACTGGAGACTCGGAACATCAATGATCGTCGAGTCTGAAACCGAACTGTAGAGTCTGATCAACTGACTGGTCTGGAGATTGGTATCTGAATCTGGCTCTGGAATACAAGACCTGTGACTCTACATATACTCCCCCTTTCTCCCATACTCGTCGGAATGAAGATATCGACAGTTGGGAGAAGACAAGATGAATGGGGAGAAAATGAACATTCAAATCTTTCTTGCGGTTTTTTTTTCATTTTTTTAAGCCGTCATCATTTCATTTTTTTTTGAAAACATTTTTTAAGCCGTTCCATTTTTTTTACGGCTTTTGCATCATCATTTTTTTTGTGCGTATGGCTTTTCAAATGTACGCGCCTCTTTCTTTTCCTTTTTTTTTAACATCTCTCTACTCTCATTTTTTTTTGAAATCTCACCCTCTTTTTTTTTCAACACCGGCCCATATTGGGCCTGGACTTTCCACCCTCCCGCAACCAGCCCATTTGGGCCCAACGCTTTCTCCACCTTTTTTTTAAATCACAGCAGACCCTCACCCCTTAAAAAAAATTAAATGGTGACCAAAGGGGTGGATCCCTCGTTTCACGCACTTATTAGGGTTTCCAAATGAAACCTGTTGAACAAAGCCGCCGCCTGGGTTGTTCGTCACGATGAGGCGCACTCGAGGGTTGCTCGATGCACGCTGGACCGTGGCTGGGGTCGCCGCCACTGGGAGAAGGGCGGCCAGGGGATTGCGCGCCGGACACCGCCAGGAGGCGGTGCTTCCGCCTAGAGCTGGGACTCCTCGCGATGAAGGGGAGGAGCCTGGGAGACCGCGCGCTTTCTGTGCACCTGAATCTGGAGGGTTTTCTCGCCGCCGTTTTTTTTCTTCAGATCTGGCTGCTGGGATCGGCGATCTGGAATCGTCTTGCAAGAGGACTTCGTTGCTCGTCGTTGGAGGATGGAGGCTCGTCGCTTATACGCTGTGCGCTGTGCGCCTAGTAGTGTTGCATCGGACAAGAGGGCTCCTTCAGGAGCCAATGGAGGTGCCGCCTTAACTGGACTCGAAGGAGAACTGCCGTTGGAGGAGATCGAATGCGCGGCATCAAGTTGAGGACTGCCGCTAGGACCTGCGTGAGATGGCACCACCATCGGAGGGCTTAAAGGGCAGCGCATGGGGCTACCGCCAGTGCCTGCGCTGCTTGCTATTTTTCGATGCCACGATTTCGGAGGTCTCACTAGGGCACCGCGTGATGTTGTGGGCTGACCGGAGATGAGGTGCGGCATCTGGAGCGCGCCGCTTGTGGCTGACGATGAACAGAGACATAGGGTTCCAGATTGGAACCCTAGAACTTGGGATCTTGAACCCGATAAAAAAAACTCAGAACAATCTTCAGGAACAAAAATTTCAAGAACTCTTCTCTTGTATCATGAACAATAACTTTCAAAAAATCGAATCTTAGATATAAAAGAATAAGAACATGAAAACTTCGAGAATCGAACCCGCTCTTATACCATGTTAGAAAATCGGAAGCGGAAGCATAAACATGAAAAGATAAAGAAATATGAACAGCGGGATTTTACGTGGAACCCTACTCCGTGAGGAGCGGGATGAAACCACGGGAGAAGCCCTCAACGGGGCGTGTTATGCATTGCACTTTCTCAATGGATACAGGAGGTCTGGGGCTCTTTATATAGCCTCTCCAGAGCCTCCAAGTCCCACCACTGGACGATGTGGGACTAAACACTGGATGGGGTAAATGGATCTCCTCCAGGATCCATTTACCCTGCTACAACTCACTGGGCGCACAACCAAATACTCTAACAAGTCAAACGGGAGAGAAGAGGAGTTGGACCCCAGGAGCTGAGCGCATTCAAGAACCTCAGACTGCGAAATGCCGAAAGGAACCACTTTAGACTTCGACGCATTAATCACCAGACCCGAGGCCTCACTGAAAAGTTGCACAGTAGTGGCCATACCGGACACCGCATCTGGACCACCCCTCAACAAAGCATAATGTGTCGTCAGCGAACTGAAAAGATGGGACATGGAGCTCCCCAATATAACAACCCCGAGTCAAGCCTGCTGCAGCCACGCCATCAATCATACGGGGCAGGACATCAGCCGCCAACACAAAGAGAAGAGGATAGTTCTAAGAAAGGATTCCTACCCTTAAGACATGGTATCCACCTGTCTAAAGGAATGTCTCCTCAAACTGTTGAGGAAAAGAAAGCCATGGTTGGATGCCCTTATGCATCAACTGTAGGAAGCTTAATGTATGCCATGATGTGTACTAGGCCAGATATCTGCCATGCAGTGGGAGTGGTAAGTCGTTACCAATCCTGCTATGGAGAACAACACAGGAATGCAGTAAAGAACATATTTAAATATCTAAGACGGACGCAAGATTACATCTTGGTCTATGGAGATGGTGATCTCCAAGTCTTGGGATATATAGATTCTGACTTCCAATCGGACATTGATGATCGAAAGTCGACATCAGGATTTGTGTTCCTGTTGAATGGTGGTGTTGTGAGCTGGAGAAGCAAGAAGCAGGACACTACAGCAGATTCAACAACAGCAGTCGAATACATTGCCGCATCGGATGCTGCAAAGGAGGCGGTGTGGTTGCGCAAGTTCGTGTTGGAGCTTGGCGTAGTTTCCTCTGATACTCCCATCCCGCTACTCTGTGATAACACGGGAGCCATTGCTCAGGCGAAGGAACCCAGATGGCATCAGAAGAGCAAGCACGTACAAAGGAAATACCACATCATTCGGGAGATTCAAAAGCGTGGTGACATCATCATCATCAAGGTAGCCTCTGCCGACAACGTTGCTGATCCTCTTACCAAACCTCTGACACAGAAGGTTTTCGACCAGCATGTAATGAGTATGGGTTTAAGGATTGTTCCTGAATAGTCCTGAGGGCTAGTGGGAGATTGTTAGCAATGTGAGCCCGAGTCGAACCATTCCTACAATAAATGTTATTGTAATAAATGATTTATCAATAAAAGTTATTGATTATGTTTGTTTCACTCCCTTTCTGATATTGAATGAATGAATGCGTTATAAGGTCCCTCTGTATAATAAGGGTTATGTACCATGGCCAACTTGATAATCATACAGTTGGTGATTCATTGATTGAATCATAGAGGTTGATGCTTGGATGAATATCTAAGGAGTTAGATAGAGGACTCATCGAGCATCATCAAATGATTGACAAGTAATGATCTCCAGCCTGAGAAGGAGATGGCAATCCTTTCTCATTAGGCTGATATCTGATCAACCTCTTGATGCAGGTCCTCTGCATGGGAATAGTGATTCGGAGGTATCAGATTAGTTGAGTCAATGGGTTGACTTAACGAGATCGAGATAACCAAAGACCTATGATGAATACTGTCACATCACAAGCAAACATCCTCTGACCAGAGACAGATGTATTGTTTTATGTCTGAGTGTGTATATTTGGCAGACCAATAGGTTGATGACCTAACCAAAGTCTATACACCGGCAAGCTGGTGCGCATGTAAGGGCATATGAGTAATACGATCTCTCAAAAAGATCATACAGGTTCACTTGAGAACCAGGAGACATGAGCTCACTCATGAGGTATTAGGACTGATCAAATTCCATGCATGGTCGTCATGCTTTAGAAGCATGACATGAATTTGAAGGTAAGATATATGCTTTGTGAAAGCATATGATCTGTACCAAATCCGAAGGACCAAGATTGAGAAACTTAGTGATCAAATCATGAAAGTGACAGTGTAAAAGTGATCTATATCTTCAGGATGATCATGAGTCTTCCAGTATGCATGATGTACATGTATTAGGAATACCTGAGGGTGATTTGATCATAAACGATTGTATAACCATGACGCTTCCATTCCGAGGGAGTGATGAAACAGGTCTGGATTTTAGTGACTCCTCTCATTAGAGAAGTGACCTAATCTTAGTCCATGTACTGGACATAGATCTGAATGAGATTCGGATGCAATGAGAAGATTAGGTTTACGGTCTTGATTTAATCAAGCATTTATGAGAGGTCCATGGGATCTGGATTTGAGATGTGATCTCAATATCCAAGTCACTATACGTGGAACAATACAATCGCCATGTCCTTGTCTCCAAGTATCTAAGGAGAAATAGCATTGTTTTTTTTTGAAGTCTAATGACTCGAGGGAGACACGGCGTGGTGCTCGCCCCAAAAAACTTTATTAAATAACAGAGAAAAAGGAGAAGGGAATTACAAAAGGAGAAACAAAGATACAAAAAATCGGATCCTAAAGATCCCACCCAAAAAGCAAAGCGCTAATTACAACAACGACCAGTCGCATGTTAGACGGGCCGCGTGAGCCAACACGTTCTCCTTGTAAAATCTTTGGCCCCTAAAAATTGTTGCGTTGCGCCCCAGCCAAATCGCCCAAATGCAAGCAAAAAGACCCAAGAAATCCCTGCGCTCCCTGTCCTTGTTCAACCGAATAGAATCCCAGAAAACGATCACGTCAAAAGTATTGTTCTTGAATGGTTCAAGAACAATTCCGTAAGATCTAAGCATTGAGAAATTGATAATTAAATGTGATTTAATTATCATGATGTATGAGGAATTATCCAATATAATTAAATGTGATTTGATTATTATGGATAAGAATAATGTGGATAGTAATATCCAATTATTCATAATATATTATAAATGTGATTTATAATGTATTAGAGAGAGCTAATTATAATTTATATTTGTTGATTAATTATTACCTGTATTGGATACACAATGTGTAATTAATTGACAATGTAAATTATATGTTGTTTTGGGTTGTGAATATGATTCCCAATTTTTCAGTGGCAAGATTGCAATATTCTCAAATATAATTGTGAATTATTTTTTATGAATAAAATCCCAACAAAACTTGTGGAAATAAATAATGGAGAAATTCAAGGAGGCATGCAATCTCATGGAAATCCATGAGATTTCCCCACATGGAATGTGGTGGGCGGCACCCATGTCCTATTTGGAATGGGTGGTCGTCCACCTTGATTATACATGGGAGATTTGATCTCCATATATATTCTCTCCTTATTTGTTGATGTAATTTAGGATTGATTTATATTTGATTTTGGCAAATATATTTTAATCTATATTATATCATAATTTGTTGGCTTTACCAACAACAATCTTGACCATTGGATTGACATAAATCAATCTCATCCATTGATTTTATATGTCTCATGGATTGAGATCCATGGATCCCAAAACCCTATAAATAGAGAGGCATACCTTGCTCTCTACTACATGATATTGGTAGCACATCTCTCTCTCTTTCTCCTCACACGCCAACCCTCTCCCTCTCTCTCTTGGTGGCCGTCCACTATAACCCTAGGAGAGGATCTCATCGACACCCACGCCACCGCGCCACCGCTTCGACGCTCTGCGGTTCTCCGTCTTCTTGGAGTGCTACGCTCATGAAGGAGACATTCGATCTCGTACGACGAGATCAGGAGCAACCGTGCTTGGATCATCTTGTTGGATTGCGAGGACAACGCGACTCATCCCCCCGCTCGCAAGCCGTTTCTCCGACGATCGGACTTGAGACAGGAGGTCTTTTTTCTTAGAGACTCGATCAACCACGCTTCAAGAGGTATTGCATTGTACTTGTTGTGGTTATAGATGAAACGATCCGAGAATCGTTCTTGGATCATGTGGTTTCATCACATGAAAAATTTTAAATTCCGTTGCACCGAACAACTAGTACGACTAGTCATTCTCCGTCGTATCCGATACGACAATCACGCTTCCGTGATGCGCTTGAGGATTTTTTCCATATCCTTCAACTGTTCCATCTACAGCTACGAATCAGAATGCTTTAGACATGGCTGCCAACAGAGGCCGTGGAGTTCACCATCAGACCCGTGGTTGTGGCCCTCGTGGTAGAGGAGGTCGTATTCGGCCAACATGTACCTACTGCCATCGCATCGGACATACTGAAGACACATGCTACTCTAAGCATGGATTTCCTGCATATGCACGAGTCGCTGAGCAGATAGAGCCTCCATCTGCTGCCTCTTTGGATCAGCGGTTCGATGATCTGGTTGCCCGTCTAAGGGGCATTATTCCTCCATCTGGCCGAGCACCCGCTACTGAGAACCAGTCTGATGCTGTGATGCTGCTGCATCCGCTTCTGCCTCTACCAGTGCATCAGGTAGCACACTTGCATTTACTAGTAGTGGATCAGATACTTTAGTTTGGATTATGGACTCGGGAGCCACACATCATCTATGTGGCGATCAGAGTCTACTTACAGGATACACACAGATCCCTCTAGGTCGAACAGTGGTCATTGCCAATGGCACACATTCCCCAATTACTAGTCAGGGGGAGATTAGACTGACATCATCTATGCAGCTCAAGAGTGTGTTACACGCACATGATTTTTCAATGAATTTATTATCTATCAGTCAAATTACAAAGGATTTACAATGTCGGGCAATTTTTGATCCATCTTCTCTTGTTTTTCAGGACATCCTTACGGGCAACGTGATTGGTCGTGGCTATGAGCAAGGAGACCTCTATCGCCTCAGTCAAACTCCCTTTGCTGGAACCTCTTCCCTACCCACTGGACCTGTATCCCCTCTGCTATGGCATCTGCACTTCGGACATCTACCGCTTCAAAAGTTGCGTCGTGTGTTACCCCAGGGTCTGCCTCACACATCTATCTAATGTGAGGTTTGTCAGTTGGGAAAGCATCATCGGTCTACCTTTCCCGGTCGTCAGTGTCGGAGTAGTACCTCCAAGTTTGAGTTATTTCACATTGATATCTGGGGTCCGAGTCGTGTTCCTGATCACCAGGGACACAGGTTTTATATTGTTATTGTGGATGACTTCTCTTGTGTGTCATGGGTGTTTTTGTTAAAGAATAAATCTGAAGCAGGGAATATTATTATCAATTTTCTTAATGAGATTCGTAATGTTTTCTCCACATCTTGTTAAAATTGTGAGAAGTGATAATGAATTGTGTACTCGTGTTCTAACCAGTTATTTCTCATCCCATGGGATTATCCACCAGACATCATGTGCCTATACCTCTCAACAGAATGGGATCGCTGAAAGGAAACATCGCCACTTACTATATGTCACCAGGTCACTTCTTATACAGAGCCATGCTCCTTATTCTTACTGGGGTGACGCGGTTCTTACAGCATGTTAGCTAATCAATCGTATGTCGTCATCTGTTCTAGGTGAAAAGATTCCTTTCTCCCTTATCTTCCCTGGTAAAGATTTATTCTCTCTTACCCCTCGTGTGTTTGGTTTGGTTGCCTTTGTCCACCAGTTATCTCCCGGTACTGACAAGCTCTCTCCTAGGGTTGTCAAGTGATGCAGCGTGGACCCGAAATATAGGGCCACCTATTTATTTGAATTATGTTAGTTAATTTTATTCACATTTAATTTTATTTACATTTTTTAGGTCATTGCAATTTTTAATTAAATAATTGAGATCGCATGTGATCTCCAACGTTTATTCGTAGATTTAATTTGAATTTTGGTCGGTTAATTAGTTAGAGTCCAATTAGGATAAATTGGTTGTCAATTTAAATTAATTTGCTATTTTTGTAAGATCATCCCTCCTATATAAAGGGATGAGGTCCAATGTATTAGGCAGTCAAGTATTATTAAAAATTGAGATTTTATCTCCTTTCCTCTCTCTCCACGCAATCTCCGCGGTTCTCCTCCTTCAACCCCACGCTACAGGCGTGTTCTTCTTCTCAACCCCTCTATCTTCTCCACCAAAATCCCACCAATCAAATATTCGATTTTTTTATCATCGACGCTGAAACGTATTTGCATCAATTGGTATCAGAGCATGCCTACAGATCGTCCTCACGATCTGACGATCCGTATCGACATAAGCTGTAACATCCATATTCTAACAAACCCGAACTCGTCCGATTTTGGGTCCAATGAACCCAAAAACGTTGTTGGTCAATGCCAAACAACCTAAAACGACCAATTAATCATGAATCAAAAGTCGTTTGGACGAAAACAACAAAAAAAATCAGTCGCTTCGTAATGCGTGCCGTGAAAAGCCGCGACGCAAATTCGGAAACCGCAAAATAAATCGAAACCGTCATTGGATCCGATTTGACGATACAAGACCAACAGAATCGACCGTTCGTCAATCGGATGTCGTTTGATATTTTTAAATCACAAAATTTAATCTTAAACAAAAACCGTATCTCGGAAAGTTTCGGGTATCCAAACCCGACTGGAAGTATATCAATATTATATTCATATTGATCGTCGTTCAGAGACGATCAAATCGGGATATTGCGCGTCGAAATCCGGTATTCGAGGCACGAATACGGACGTTTTTAAATATCTCAAAAAAAATAAATTTAATTCTGATACACAGTAGCAGACTGCTACTGTTCATAAAAAAAATCTATGAACAGTACAATCATACAGTACGCCACTTGGTTTCTATTTTTTTCCATTTGTTCCTCATTTAGTGTCCACTTGGCAAAGCCAAATTCCTCCTCCTTTGTATAAATAGCTCCATTCTCTTGGTCTTTTGCTCTTCTATTCCTCTCCAAGAACAGCCGTAGAGAGCCCCAACCTCCTCCCTCTCTTTTCTACAGGTTAAGATACATCAACTGTAGCTTCACCTCTTGCTGAAGCTACCCATTGCTGCACCAATAGAAGCTGGAGGCCCTTCTTTTTCCTGGAACTGCTCCAGCCCCTGCTACAATCCCAATTGCTGGAGCTCCATTTCTAAATTTTCTGCAACATTGGAGCCTTGGAGCTGCTCCAAAGCACCCACCTTAGCATGCAAGTAGATCTCCATTAAAGATCTAATTAGGTACAATCCTATCTCTCCTTTGCTGCCATGCATGCACAAATCACCCTCTCTTTTATTGCCATATTTGAAATTTTTGAAATTATGATCCTTATTTATAGGAGGCATCCTGGTTAACGTTTAAATTCCTATTTCCAGTAATTTTGTTCATATGAATTTCATCACCTACATCCATCATTGAGCAGATCAACTCCACTGGTTAGTTGCACTATAATTTCAGACCTTCCAAGTGTTTTTGAGAAAGAAATTACTTTGATCTCTTTATTGAATATATATATATATATATCCAAATGAGAATTAAAGGAACTTTTATTAAAAGAAAGAAAATCTATCATGTAAAAAAAATATACGAATGAAATTATATAATGCAGAGAGGAGAAGATTTCATAGTCTGACTAGACTGCATGCTATTCTAACCATTATTAATTTCCTAATTTGACTTCCTTGAACAAATATTATAAAGACATAGGGGCTTTTGGATGTTTTAGTTTTAAATTTTAGATCATAAATTGGATCTAAATTTATTTATAATGTTCTGAAGTTGAAGTTCTGTAATCTGTTGTTTTAAATAAAATATATCTGGTTTGAATTAATGTATGTAATCGGCTACTTGCTGTTTGTAGAATTATAATACTAGAGCAGTTCTGTTAAACTCAAACCTGGTCATTTTCAAATATATATATATAAGAATAACACCGTAGTCAGTATCTCATTATATAACTTATCAACCACCAGAAACCTGATTATCTAATGTATACGAACCACAAGTTGGATTATGTTTATCCTATTATTATTACTTGACAACCAAAATAAACAGCAAATGATATAATAATAACCTCCATCCAGTATTGTAGACAGCTATTTTAAGTTAAATTCATCATGTTCAATCAGAACTATCCAGTCCCTCATGCTCACAGCCTTGATTAGAATGAATTCTTGAAACTTAAGGTTTCCATTAGGAATTAGTTATGTATGAACCAAAATATTCCTGCAAATATGTAAGCTCATGATTATTTATATGTACAAATTCATGGCCAGTAGTAGAAACGAGATAACGAACAAGGCTGGTCTTCCCATTTGACGCAGGGCTTGCAAAAGCATCGGATATTTGTTATAGAAACAACATAAGAAACATTCTTTGTGTTCTCCTTGACAATATCGGTCCTAATATAATTCTCAACAAAACCACTTTCGGCAAAAGTATCCCTGGATACGGCATTTCCAACCAATACTTTGCAAAAAGCTGTCCTTGTCTTCATCAGGCATTACATCCTCTGCCAAATGGTGTAGTTTGAGTTTATTCATTTTATTCGTGCTAGTCTCAATTATGATTAAAACATTCTCCTGTAACTTCCAGAATTATATAATATTCAGAAATTTAATGTGATTCTTAGACTGTTGTACTCTCTAGAGTCAGATTAATACTACTTCAAAGATATTCCAAATTGAGTCACCCTTACATAATGATTGGCCTTGAGATTATGATGATAAATGTAAATCTATTTTTCATAGGGCCCTTACAAAACAATATGGTAACTTTGCCAATATATATATATATATATATAATAAATAAAAAGAAAGAGAGAGCTTAGGATTTCAGAGATGCTCAGTACTAAAGACTAGTCCTTTGGATCAATCACCACTTATTGGAACGATTTGGCCTTGGTCTTGGATCTTCCAATTACAATTACAATAAACTACGTAAGTTGGATCAAGGATTCAATCGGTCGATCATCTAGTTAGGATAACCCTTAATCTTGACAAAAAAAAAAAAGTTGACACAGATCTATGGTTTGATGAGCATCAATGATGAGTAATAATTACTAGTGCCGGTCATGGTGACCTTTAGACCTGACCGTGCGAGGGCGCGGTGACCCTCAACTGAGCGGAGAAAGGAAGCTCAGTTAGGGCAGCGGCCGCCAAGTGCGCGGGTCTAGGATTCCAGTCTTTTACACGGTTTTTACGCGAGCTCGCAGTGCTTTTACGCCTCGTTGGGATCCAGACTTTAGACCAGTTCCGCTGACCCTGTCTATTAGGATACCCAGGCGGGGGTTCCTTGGTTTTCAGTTTTACGTACGAGCTCGGTTGCCCGTTACCGGTCGGGCTGTTTTTCTAGAGTGACTTTCCGGGAAGTCCCTCTCACCCGTCTCAGTGGCGTAGTTGGGAGTAGACCTATCCCTCTATTGACCGTCCTTCCAACTAGAGGGCGAGAAGGAAGAGTCATTTGTAGGCTTCTTCACCGCTTGAGTTTTCTTTCGCCAACAGACTTGACGATTCTACATCCAGATCATCTATATCTACATCTAAATCATCAAGAGTTGCATCTGAGAGAGTTAGAGTGAAGATTTGGAGGCAACTACAATTAAAATTGAGTTGATTGGAGGTGACTATAACTTGATTCGAACCCCTATAAGTTAGTGGACGTGTTGGGAACTTAGTTAGGATGCATTACACAACACCGCATGCCTACGGAGGCCCCCCAACCCTAAGGTACTTTTAATACCTTAGAGTCATAGTGTGAGGTTTCACACGAACCAAGATCACAGACTATCCACTAACTAAAAAGAAGTAAATAGTATTAAGGATCAAATCCATCATCATTATATCAGTCCTATATCGAAAACCATGATATAATCTCAATGACAAGAAATTAGCAATTTCATCATTCATGTGCCATCAAGTTCCACGACATGATCTCCAAGACCCAGAATCATGATCTTTATCTACATCATCTGGGAGTTATATCTGAAACAATTGAAATTAAGAATTTGATGCCTACCTATTGAACTTGGGAATTAAGTAATCTATAAATATCTCCTATTCCATCTTTCACATCGACAAATCCACAGATTTGATATCTGGTCAATATAATAATAGAGATATATACATATATGCATACTCCCATAATTATCAACATTTGATTACAAAATAAATATGTTAAATATGAAAAGTGTTGGGATAATGGAAGTTTACGAGAAATGCTTACAAGCCTGACTACCTTTTTACTTACGCAAGTAGATGTAAATAGTGCTTATTCCACCCTTCTACTTGCTCTCTTTTGCACATTAAATTACTTGTTAATTATTTAAACTACGGGTTTGTATTCACAATTGTGACTCCTTTTCTTCCTTGCACGCATGGCAGGAAAGGAGTCTGCTGTTCAGTAGCTATACAGGGTTCCAGGAGACAAGGTCTATACCAGACGGTATGTGGTTTTTGTTACAGTTTTTAGTTCAATTGGTATTGTAATTGCTTCTTCTCTTCAGTCACATTTTTGGGATGTTGTATGAACTGTCAGACATTGTACATGTTGAAATTAATGAAATAAGATTTTGGTGTCAATATTTTTCTCTATTAACTTGTGGTTGTGAATGTGAATGTCGAATGTCACTTGCAAATATATTCATTGCGAAAAATTTCCCCATAAGATTATGCTTTTAATGCGATGTCATAAATGGAATTTTGCGAATTGTAGTGTTAACGGGTACCCGGATTCTGAGGGGTTTCACATTTTTGGTATCAGAGCAGTGGTACCCCGATACGCACATTCGCAACATTACAATTCCGATCGCATTAAGTTCTCAGATAGCGACAGTCTTCCGACTTGTCGTGAGTCTGAGAAGGGAAATATGACATTCGAATTAAATAACCACAGATGTCACCAATTTCATTAATTTCATATTATGTCCCAAGAAGAGATAAAGCATATACTATAAGTATCTTCAAATGGTACTTTTATGACTAAAAATGGTTCTCATGCAGAGCCATGTCATCCCGACCAGACCAGGAGATGACTAACCAACTAGCACACATACTGACTACTCTTATCGACCTTTCCATGTTCTATTTGATTCTGGTATGACACACTCTTTTCTTGCTTCGAGTCTACTAGCTTCTTAGATAGAGTCTCAGAGACTCTCTTCCCCATATCACATAGAAGGGCCAGGTGACCAGTTGTTTATCATTTCCCTGATAGTCGGGCAATTGGTCGTACTGATTAGCGGTCACAAGATGATCGCAGATTGTCTACTCTTATAACTTGATGAGTTCGACTTGATTTTGGGCATGGATTGGCTATCTGCTCATCATGCACTTGTTGATTGTTTTAGGAAGACGGTTGTCTTCAGGATTCCAGATCTACCCGAGTTTACTTTTGAGGGTACTATACACAACTCTACCATGGAGTACATCTCAGTGTTGCGAGCTCAGCGACTGGTTGATCAGGGTTGTGATTCATATCTTGCATTTGTTCGGGAGATATCTGATCAGGAGCCAATGACTCAGGACATCCGAGTAGTATCAGGATATCCATATATATTTCCTGATGAGCTACCAGGATTACCTCCTGAGAGAGAGAGATCGAGTTCGAGATCACATTGTTGCCAGATACACAACCGATCTCTATGGCACCTTATCGTATGGCACCAGCTGAGTTGAGGGAGCTGAAGGTGAAATTACAGGAGTTACTTGACTTGGGATTCATGAGGCCGAGCACTTCACCTTGGGGAGCTCAGGTTCTATTTGTCAGGAAGAAGGATGGATCCATGAGGTTATGCATTGACTACAGGCAGCTGAACAAGAGAACGGTGAAAAACCGTTATCCTTTGCCGCGCATCGATGATTTGTTCGACCAGCTCCATGGATCTTCGGTTTTCTCGAAGATCGATCTTCGCTCAGGCTACCATCAACTGAGGATTCAAGAGTCTAATATTCCGAAGACTGCTTTCAGGATTCGTTATGGACACTACGAGTTTGTGGTGATGCCGATTGGACTCACCAATGCACCTGCGGCTGTTATGAATATGATGAACCGGATCTTCCGTCCATACTCGGACAAGTTTGTAGTGGTGTTCATTGATGATGTGCTTATATACTCACGGAATGAATGGGATCATGTGAATGATCTACAGATTGTCTTAGATACATTGTGGGAGCACAAGCTATATGCCAAGTTGAGCAAGTGTAAGTTCTGGTTGTCCCAGGTCTCATTTTTCGGACATATCATTTCCGAAGCAGACATTGCAGTTGATCCCGCGAAGATGGATGCAGTTATGTCTTGGGAGCAGCCCAAGACTGTTACGCAGATTCGGAGCTTCCTTGGGCTAGCAGGTTATTACAGACGCTTCGTCAGCGGATTTTCATGTATTGTTCGCCCTCTGACACGATTGACGCAGAAGGGAGTTCCATTCATTTGGGACGATCCATGTGAGCAGGCCTTCCAGACACTGAAGGAGAGGTTGACTACAACGCCTATTCTTGCTCTTCCTTCAGACACTCAGGACTATGCAGTCTATACAGACGCATCTGGAGAAGGTCTAGGAGCAGTGTTGATGCAGAGAGGACAGGTGATTGCTTACGCATCACGGCAGTTGAGGCCGCACGAGCGGAACTACCCCACACATGACTTAGAGTTGGCGGCAGTTGCCTTCGCCTTGAAGATCTGGCGCCACTACCTATATGGGGTGAATTTTGAGATCTTTACAGACCACAAGAGTCTGAAGTACGTCTTTGATCAGAAGGAGCTAAACATGAGGCAGCGCAGATGGCTCGAGCTGCTGAAGGATTATAATTGCACGATCTCTTACCATCCTGGTAAGGGAAACGTGGTGGCTGATGCACTCAGCAGGAGAGCGCATGCTGATGGTACGGCGAACTGGCTATATACATGGGATACGCTTGCCGCTTTGACCGATTGGCATCCTCAGGAGAGCGCATCCATTTCTACCGCCGTGCCTCCACGATACAGTAGTCTTTGGGATCGTATCGTCGAAGGCCAGAAGACAGATCCTTGGATTTGTGATAGATACATGCGCGCCGTTAAGGACGAGATTAATGACTTTGTTGTGATAGAGTCTATTTTATGGAAGGCAGGACGGGTCGTTGTACCAAATGACGAGCAGCTTTGCAGAGACATTCTCGATGAGGCACACAGTTCACGGGTATCTATCCATCCAAGCAGTACGAAGATGTACCGTGATCTGCGTCGACATTTCTAGTGGGATGGAATGAAGCGCGATGTGGCACTACATGTTAGCAGATGCACGACCTGTCAAATGGTCAAGGCTGAGCACAGGAAACCACCAGGATTACTGCAGTCTCTCCCCATTCCCGAATGGAAATGGGAGAGCATTTCTATGGATTTCGTCACAGGTCTGCCGAAGACCTTAGGTGGCCATGATTACATTTGGGTCGTTGTTGATAGGTTGACCAAGTCAACCCATTTCATACCTATCAACACGACTTACACTCCATCCAGATTGGCCAAGCTATATGTGCAGAACATTATCAGGTTGCATGGTATACCACGAGAGGTGGTGTCTGACAGGGATTCGAGATTTACATCTCATTGTTGGCATCAGTTTATGTCAGCACTACAGACAGAGCTGAAGATGAGTTCTACTTATCATCTGCAGACAGACGGGCAGAGTGAGCGCACCATTCAGACGCTTGAAGATCTACTTCGCGCTTGCACTTTGGAGTGGAAAGGGTCCTGGAAGAACCATTTGCCTTTGGTGGAGTTCACATACAACAACAGCTATCACTCCAGTATTGGCATGGCACCATTCGAAGCCCTATACGGGCGAGGATGCCTCACACCTCTTAGTTGGCGTGAGGTAGGTGATCATGCTTTATACTCCGTAGATCTCTTGGAGGAGACAGCGAGAGCTGTTGATCTTGTGAGACAGAGGCTTCTGACGACACAGAGCCGCCAGAAGAGCTATGCAGACCGTCGGAGAAGAGACTTGGAGTTCCAGGTAATCCAATTTTTCCTCTTCATCCATCCAATTATCACTTATATATGTTCAACTTAATCTCATACTAACGACATTCCTATAAATTATAAGGTGGAGATTGGGTATTTCTCCGTGTATCTCCCATGAAAGGAGTGCAGAGATTTGGCGTTCATGGCAAATTGGCGCCACGATATATTGGACCTTTTGAGATTCTAACTAGAGTGGGGAAGGTGGCCTATCGAATTGCCATTCCTCCACATCTATCAACTATTCATAATGTCTTCCACGTATCCAACTTGAGGAAATATGTTCATGACCCTCGACACGTCATCAGCTACGAGAATCTAGACGTGGAACCAAACTTGACTTGTGAGGAAAAGCCAGTCCAGATACTTGATCATGCTGTAAAGAAGCTTCGCAGCAAAGAGATTTCATTGGTTAAGGTTTTGTGGCACCGTCACAGAGTTAAGGAAGCGACATTGGAGACTGAAGCTGACATGCGGGCACGATACCCGCAGCTTTTCTGATGTAATCATCAAAACAAGCTTTTATAATTAGATAAATTATAAATATATGGCTTGTTTTCTCTTTGAGGTTTTTATGGGTTCAAAACCCTTTGAGGTTTTATGAACATATGAAATTTAAACAAGACACCGAATAGCCTTAACTCGAGTCTCGAGGACGAGACTCCCTTTGAGGTTTTTATAATTGTAACATCCATATTCTAACAAACCTGAACTCGTCCGATTTTGGGTCCAATGAACCCAAAAACGTTGTTGGTCAATGCCAAACAACCTAAAACGACCAACTAATCATGAATCAAAAGTCGTTTGGACGAAAACAACAAAAAAAATCGGTCGCTTCGTAATGCGTGCCGTGAAAAGCCGCGACGCAAATTTGGAAACCGCAAAATGAACCGAGACCGTCATTGGATCCGATTCGACGATACAAGACCAACGGAATCGACCGTTTGTCAATCGGAGGTCGTTTGATATTTTTAAATCACAAAATTTAATCTTAAACAAAAACCGTATCTCGGAAAGTTTCGGGTATCCAAACCCGACTGGAAGTATATCAATATTATACTCATATTGATCGTCGTTCAGAGACGATCAAATCGGGATATTGCGCGTCGAAATCCGGTATTCGAGGCACGAATACGGACGTTTTTAAATATCTCAAAAAAATAAATTTAATTCCAGTAGCAGACTGCTACTATTCATAAAAAAATCTATGAACAGTACAGTCATACAGTACGCCACTTGGTTTCTATTTTTTTCCATTTGTTCCTCATTTAGTGTCCACTTGGCAAAGCCAAATTCCTCCTCCTTTGTATAAATAGCTCCATTCTCTTGGTCTTTTGCTCTTCTATTCCTCTCCAAGAACAGCCGTAGAGAGCCCCAACCTCCTCCCTCTCTTTTCTACAGGTTAAGATACATCAACTGTAGCTTCACCTCTTGCTGAAGCTACCCATTGCTGCACCAATAGAAGCTGGAGGCCCTCCTTTTTCCTGGAACTGCTCCAGCCCCTGCTACAATCCCAATTGCTGGAGCTCCATTTCTAAATTTTCTGCAACATTGGAGCCTTGGAGCTGCTCCAAAGCACCCACCTTAGCATGCAAGTAGATCTCCATTAAAGATCTAATTAGGTACAATCCTATCTCTCCTTTGCTGCCATGCATGCACAAATCACCCTCTCTTTTATTGCCATATTTGAAATTTTTGAAATTATGATCCTTATTTATAGGAGGCATCCTGGTTAACGTTTAAATTCCTATTTCCAGTAATTTTGTTCATATGAATTTCATCACCTACATCCATCATTGAGCAGATCAACTCCACTGGTTAGTTGCACTATAATTTCAGACCTTCCAAGTGTTTTTGAGAAAGAAATTACTTTGATCTCTTTATTGAATATATATATATATATATCCAAATGAGAATTAAAGGAACTTTTATTAAAAGAAAGAAAATCTATCATGTAAAAAAAATATACGAATGAAATTATATAATGCAGAGAGGAGAAGATTTCATAGTCTGACTAGACTGCATGCTATTCTAACCATTATTAATTTCCTAATTTGACTTCCTTGAACAAATATTATAAAGACATAGGGGCTTTTGGATGTTTTAGTTTTAAATTTTAGATCTTAAATTGGGATCTAAATTTATTTATAATGTTCTGAAGTTGAAGTTCTGTAATCTGTTGTTTTAAATAAATTATATCTGGTTTGAATTAATGTATGTAATCGGCTACTTGCTGTTTGTAGAATTATAATTCTAGAGCAGTTCTGTTAAACTCAAACCTGGTTATTTTCAAATATATATATATATAAGAATAACACCGTAGTCAGTATCTCATTATATAACTTATCAACCACCAGAAACCTGATTATCTAATGTATACGAACCACAAGTTGGATTATGTTTATCCTATTATTATTACTTGACAACCAAAATAAACAGCAAATGATATAATAATAACCCTCCATCCAGTATTGTACACAGCTATTTTAAGTTAAATTCATCATGTTCAATCAGAACTATCCAGTCCCTCATGCTCACAGCCTTGATTAGAATGAATTCTTGAAACTTAAGGTTTCCATAGGAATTAGTTATGTATGAACCAAAATATTCCTGCAAATATGTAAGCTCATGATTATTTTTATGTACAAATTCATGTCCAGTAATAGAAACGAGATAACGAACAAGGCTGGTCTTCCCATTTGACGCAGGATCTTGCAAAAGCATCGGATATTTGTTATAGAAACAACATAAGAAACATTCTTTGTGTTCTCCTTGATAATATCGGTCCTAATATAATTCTCAACAAAACCACTTTCGGCAAAAGTATCCCTGGATACGGCATTTCCAACCAATACTTTGCAAAAAGCTTGTCCTTGTCTTCATCAGGCATTACATCCTCTGCCAAATGGTGTAGTTTGAGTTTATTCATTTTATTCCTGCTAGTCTCAATTATGATTAAAACATTCTCCTGTAACTTCCAGAATTATATAATATTCAGCAATTTAATGTGATTCTTAGACTGTTGTACTCTCTAGAGTCAGATTAATACTACTTCAAAGATATTCCAAATTGAGTCACCCTTACATAATGATTGGCCTTGAGATTATGATGATAAATGTAAATCTATTTTTCATAGGGCCCTTACAAAACAATATGGTAACTTTGCCAATATATATATATATATATAATAAATAAAAAGAAAGAGAGAGCTTAGGATTTCAGAGATGCTCAGTATTAAAGACTAGTCCTTTGGATCAATCACCACTTATTGGAACGATTTGGCCTTGGTCTTGGATCTTCCAATTACAATTACAATAAACTACGTAACTTGGATCAAGGATTCAATCGGTCGATCATCTAGTTAGGATAACCCTTAACCTTGACAAAAAAAAAAGAAAGTTGACACAGATCTATGGTTTGATGAGCATCAATGATGAGTAATAATTACTAGTGCCGGTCATGGTGACCTTTAGACCTGACCGTGCGAGGGCGCGGTGACCCTCAACTGAGCGGAGGAAAGGAAGCTCAGTTAGGGCAGCGGCAGCCAAGTGCGCGGGTCTAGGATTTCAGTCTTTTACACGGTTTTTACGCGAGCTCGCAGTGTTTTTACGCCTCGTTGGGATCCAGACTTTAGACCAGTTCCGTTGACCCTGTCTATTAGGATACCCAGGCGGGGGTTCCTTGGTTTTCAGTTTTACGTACGAGCTCGGTTGCCCGTTACCGGTCGGGCTGTTTTTCTAGAGTGACTTTTCCGGGAAGTCCCTCTCACCCGTCTCAGTGGCGTAGTTGGGGAGTAGACCTATCCCTCTATTGGACCGTCCTTCCAACTAGAGGGCGAGACGGAAGAGCCATTTGTAGGCTTCTTCACCGCTTGAGTTTTCTTTCGCCAACGGACTTGGCGATTCTACATCCAGATCATCTATATCTACATCTAAATCATCAAGAGTTGCATCTGAGAGAGTTAGAGTGAAGATTTGGAGGCAATTACAATTAAAATTGAGTTGATTGGAGGTGACTATAACTTGATTCGAAATCCCTATAAGTTAGTGGACGTGTTGGGAACTAGTTAGGATGCATTACACAACACTGCATGCCTACGGAGGCCCCCCAACCCTAAGGTACTTTTAATACCTTAGAGTCATAGTGTGAGGTTTCACACGAACCAAGACCACAGACTATCCACTAACTAAAAAGGAGTAAATAGTATTAAGGATCAAATCCATCATCATTATATCAGTCCTATATCGAAAACCATGATATAATCTCAATGACAAGAAATTAGCAATTTCATCATTCATGTGCCATCAAGTTCCACGACATGATCTCCAAGACCCAGAATCATGATCTTCATCTACATCATCTGGAGTTATATCTGAAACAATTGAAATTAAGAATTTGATGCCTACCTATTGAACTTGGGAATTAAGTAATCTATAAATATCTCCTATTCCATCTTTCACATCGACAAATCCACAGATTTGATATCTGGTCAATATAATAATAGAGATATATACATATATGCATACTCCCATAATTATCAACATTTGATTACAAAATAAATATGTTAAATATGAAAAGTGTTGGGATAATAGGAGTTTATGAGAAATGCTTACAAGCCTGACTACCTTTTTACTTACGTAAGTAGATGTATATAGTGCTTATTCCACCCTTCTACTTGCTCTCTTTTGCACATTAAATTACTTGTTAATTATTTAAACTACGGGTTTGTATTCACAATTGTGACTCCTTTTCTTCCTTGCACGCATGGCAGGAAAGGAGTCTGCTGTTCAGTAGCTATACAGGGTTCCAGGAGACAAGGTCTATACAAGACGGTATGTGGTTTTTGTTACAGTTTTTAGTTCAATTGATATTGTAATTGCTTCTTCTCTTCAGTCACATTTTTGGGATGTTGTATGAACTGTCAGACATTTTACATGTTGAAATTAATGAAATAAGATTTTGGTGTCAATATTTTTCTCTATTAACTTGTGGTTGTGAATGTGAATGTCGAATGTCACTTGCAAATATATTCATTGCGAAAAATTTCCCCATAAGATTATGCTTTTAATGCGATGTCATAAATGGAATTTTGCGAATTGTAGTGTTAACGGGTACCCAGATCCTGAGGGGTTTCACATGTGCGCCGACACGCGCCGACACACCATCGTTCATCCGAACGAACACGACGAGCCATCGCCACCATTGATGCCTGCTACAAGGAGACGGAGCACATGATATGTGATTTGCAAACCAACTTCAACTCCCTGTTTCAAGATCTAATGGCTAACTTTGAGGCCTTCCGCGACGCCCAATCGAAGCCTCCAACCACCGAAGCCGCTGCCGCGAGGTTTGACGAAGAAAACATTGCGGCGGATGAGAATCTGGCCGCTGTCCAGGAGATCCCATATCTGATTCCACCACCGGAATCGATGTTGCTGTCCCCGCCGGCCATCCCGGCACAACCCCAGTCAGGCCAGGTAAACCCCCTAACCACCCCAGCCCTCGCGACCGCCATCTCCACCCTAACAACCCCATCCCTGTTGCCACCGCCACCCCCAATCCCTTCCGCGATATTACCCACGGCCCCGGCAGCCCCAGCCTCGGCGCTGCCCCTCCACAGCCTCCTCCAAGGCACACCAACCTCGCGGGAAAATCCCACCAGCCTCGCGCCCCCAGCCCCTGCGCCGCCTTCCCTAGCCCCCACCCCTTCTCAAGCCAGCCTCCCTCCCTCCCCCGCACCCGCCTCTTCCCCCCCCCCCCCCCGCGTTTCCCTTGGCCCCTGTGCCCACCGCCCCGACATCCCATCATCCCCCAGGTCTTCGCCTCCCCATTCCCCGCCCGCCTTCGACTCGCCGCCCGACCCCCCCCCCCTTCCCCACCAACACCTCCCGACCGCCCCTCGTTTCCCCAGGCCCTCCCCTTCTCCTTCCGCTCCCACGCCCCTCGCCCACCAGCCTTCCCATCCCGCACTCGCCAGCCCCGCCTCTGCACCGCCCCGCACTAACGCCTCCCCGACGCCTTCTCCCCTCCACACGGCCTCTGCTCCTCCCCGGCACCATCTCCTCCCCACACCTGAACCCCCTCTCCACGCCGCGCCACCCCCCCCCCAGCCACCACCTACACCTTCCCGGTGCCCCCTGCGACACCCCCACCGTCGTCGCCTTCCCGCCACGCACCCCTCACCCTCCCACGCTCAAGCCTGCGACGCCACCTCCCGCGACGCCGCCCTCGCCTCGCCCCCTTCCCCGCCTCCTCCAGGCGCGACCCCGACAGCCCACGACACCCCCCAACCCCCCGCCTTTGCCCCGCCAACCCCGCAGCACACTCCCTCGCCGCATCCCGCCAGCGCCTCCTCCTCTCCAGCACCAGTCACCTCGTTGTCGCCCCCCGCACCACCGCCTCATCCTCGACCTCTCCCATCCCGCGCCGCGCCGCCTTTTGTGGGGGAAGGCAGGAGCCCTAGCACGAGCCTTCCTTACGGGAAGAACCAGACCTCCGAAATTCAGGGCTGAGAATTCAAGTGGGGAAAATTGCAATAAATTAATCCCTAAAATCCCTATTTGCAGAAGGACCAAAGGCAATAAGAATGAGGGGGTGCGAAATTTGCACCCATACCCCTGGCGGCAGAAATATTTGAAACAAGGGGCTGTGAACCAGAAATATGGGAATCTTCCTTATCCAAGTAGGACTAGGACCTTGGGTTTTCCCTATATAAGGACCCCATGGCTGCATTCCTTAGACACATCTCCTCTTTTCCTCTCCTTGTGCCATTGCTTCCCTATGGATGCTCCGAAGTCCATGTTCTTCATGCCTCATCAATTCTTCGACCATCACAAGGGGACAACAACAGTCAAGGAGACGCCGCCGTTCGCACCACACATGTTCTTCAACCACGACGGCCGCGTCATCTACGCCCGCGTATGGACTCCGCCGTTCGCGCCACACATGTTCTTCCAGAAGATAAATGAGCACGCCGATTCATCCTCCAAGCCTGCAGATCCAGCAACTCGTCGGGAGACGAATTTTTAAAAGCGGAGGAGAGTTGATGCAGCGTGGACCCGAAATATAGGGTCACCTATTTATTTGAATTATGGTAGTTAATTTTATTTACGTTTTTTAGGTCGTTGCAATTTTTAATTAAATAATTGAGATCGCCTATGATCTCCAACGTTTATTCGTAGATTTAATTTGAAATTTGGTCGGTTAATTAGTTAGAGTCCAATTAGGATAAATTGGTTGTCAATTTAAATTAATTTGCTATTTTTGTAAGATCATCCCTCCTATATAAAGGGATGAGGGTCCAATGTATTAGGCAGTCAAGTATTATTAAAAATTGAGATTTTATCTCCTTTCCTCTCTCTCTCTCCATGCGATCTCCGCGGTTCTCTTCCTTCAACCCCGCGCTACAGGCGTGTTCTTCTTCTCAACCCCTCTATCTTCTCCACCAAAATCCCACCAATCAAATATTCGATTTTTTTTATCGTCGACGCCGAAACGTATTTGCATCATCAAGTGTGTGTTCGTTGGGTACTCCAGAACTCAGAAGGGGTACAAGTGCTATGATCCATTGCGTAGGCGATATCTTGTTAGTGCATATGTTACATTTTTTGAATCCGTAATGTATTTTTCATCCTCAGGTGATCAGTTGATACCTCCAGCTAATACTGATGCCATTTGTGTGACACCACCACCATCATTACCACCATCACCACCACCACCACCACCAGCTCCTTTACCACCATCTGCGCCTCCTATTACTATACATGTCTCACCACTACCATTTCATTATACCCGCAGGCCTGATCCAGCTCATGGTCATGACTCATCACCTAGCTCGCCTAAGGTATGTTCTGACGATATTACTATTGATGGATCTAATGATGTTTCTGAGCAGGATGTGTTACAGAGGACAGATGAGGACACAGCTGATTTAGATGTTCCTATTGCTATACGCAAGTCGAAGCGGAGCTGTGCTTCATACCCTTTAGCAGCTTCTGTCATTTGATCGACTAACTAGAGATTTCAGGAACTTTGTGGTCGCCTTGTCAGCTGTAGATATTCCACGGAGTTACCAAGACGCTCTGAAGGATAGTAGATGGCGTCTAGCAACGGAGGAAGAAATGGTAGCACTTCAGTCTAGAGGGACTTGGACTTTAGTTCCTATACCTGCATATGTGTCACCAGTGAGCTGCAAGTGGGTATTTACAGTCAAGCAGAATGCAGATGGCAGTATTGACAGATACAAGGCTCGTCTTGTTGCTCGTGGCTTTACACAGACATACGGGGTGGACTATCTTGATACATTCTCGCCAGTAGCTCGTCATTCCACTCTACGGATCTTGCTGTCAGTTGCGGTTACTCGTGAGTGGCCACTATATCAGTTGGATGTGAAGAATGTTTTCTTATATGGTGACTTACAGGAGGAAGTCTACATGCAACAGCCACCCGGTTTTGCTGTTGAGGGGGAGTGTTCCAAGGTGTGCAGACTTCATAAGGCTATCTATGGCCTTAAGCAGAGCCCCAGAGCGTGATTTCAGAAGCTCTCAGATCTCTTCGAAAAACAAGGATACAAACGTTCAAATGTTGATCATTCCTTGTTTGTACAAAAGACTTCCAGAGGTATTATTGCAATCATGGTCTATGTAGATGACATCTTAATTACAGGTGATGACGTACAAGGGATAAAGAGGGCAAAAGAAATGCTGGGTAGCGAATTTGTCACCAAGGACCTTGGAGTTCTTAGATATTTTCTGGGACTGGAGTTTACAAGAAATCAGTATGGGTTGGTAATGTCTCAGAGAAAATATGTCACTGACCTGTTGAGTGAAACAGGAATGCTTGGTTGCCGACCTGCTACCACACCAATGGACCCCAGTATGAAGCTATATGATGATGATACATAGGAGGTGGATAGGAGAAGATACAGAGAACTGGTGGGCAAGCTTCTATGCGTCACTATTACTAGGCCCGATATATCCTTTGCCGTGAGTCGAGTGGGCCAGTTCATGGAGCAACCACGTCAGGTCCACATGGATGCCATACATATGATACCCAGGTACCTCAAGTCATCCCTAGGTGTGGGCATGTTGTTCAAGAAAGGCAAGGTGGTATCTATCTCAGCATGTGCAGATGCAGATTATGCAAGGTGTCCCAAGGACAGGAAGTCCACATCCGGGTTTGTTGTGTATGTTGGAGATTCCTTAATCTCATGGAGGAGCAAGAAACAAACAGTGGTAGCTAGGTCCAGTGTTGAATCTGAATATAGGGCTATGTAGTACAGAAATGATGTGGGTAAGAGCTGTGCTTACAGATTTACATATAGAAGTCCCACTTCCTATGGCTTTAGAATGTGACAATCATGCGGCTTTGTTCATTGCAAACAATCCAGCATTCCATGAATGAACCAAGCACATTGAAGTTGATTGCCACTTTATACGTGACATGATCCAGAAGGGATTCATTGCTACATCCCATGTTAGTTCAGAAAATCAAACTGCAGATATCTTTACCAAGGCATTATTGTGAGGCCCATTTCAGAAGTGTGCATCCAAGCTGAGCATGATTGATATCTATGCTCCATCTTGAGGGGGAGTGTAAACATATATTTTCTACTTATGTAGCCTTTTAGTATTTTCCGTTCATGTTGTACTCTTTATGTAATTTACCCATAGGCTACTCTCCTATATAAGAGAGCCTAGGGCTGGTGGAATAAACAAGTTCTTCATTTTTCCCAACAGGATCAATACACATAAGCCCACCTTGTGGCTTTCAATATGGAGGATCATGAGGTCGGGGCATGAGAGAGGGCTCTCTGGGCGGGTTCGCTTGACAATGATCTACATAGTTGTACCCTTAGTGAGGCTATCATATCGGTCGAGGGATTAGGGCCCTATGGTGGAAACGCGGGAGGAAAAGCTCAGAGGATGGTAAGCAAAGATGATATGGGGTGGACACCATATTTCACTAGGTTCAATCGTGAAAGATATTCCTATGTTCTACCTATATGTGTTCACGTTGTCGGTAAAGATGGAAAAGCTTATCGATAGGGTGACAAGGAAGTTTCCACAGAAGGAAGTGGAGGAAGGAGGCAGACTACTTGGCTTATTAGGTAGGGAAGGTTTATGGACCAAAAAGGAAGATGGATTTCATGAGGTTGAGGAAGTTTAATGTCTTGGCTTATTAGGTAGGGAAGGTTTATGGACCAAAAAGGAAGATGGATTTCATGAGGTTGAGGAAGTTTAATGAGACATTGACGAGCAAATGAATTTTGAAGTTGTTAAGGCTAGGCTACCCTATTTGTTATGGTAACGTATCTCTGGCCTCCTTCCAAAAGGTGAATTTATTAAGACTCGGTTGTTGGTAGTGGTGACTTCCGCTTCTAAATGGATGATTGGACTGGTTCGGACCCTTTTTTTAGAAGTAAAAAGAACGGTCTCCCTAATTGGGACCCACAGCAGTGTACATTTACTATATATAAATATACCGTAAAAGTTATAAAAAAAATTACATGACCCAAGCTTTACATAACGCTCGACAATGCTTAGCCACATTCTCAGAATAAAAAGTATTCCCCAAAAAATTACATCATTTCTAGCACACCAAATCGCCCACAAAAACGCGAGGATAGTGATTGAGTTTTCTCGTCCCGAGCCATACGCCAATCTTAATTCCCTCCAAAAACATGAACTATTCTGCCAAACGGGTCATTGTATCCCTGCCTGCCCCCATACCCGAGCTGAACATGTGCATGAAAAGAACAAGTGGTTCAGATCTTTCGTCGTCTCTCCACACCTGTCACATGTGTCGTCCACTACCCTTAACATCTACCCCCTTCACTTCTTGTTGAGAATTCTACCTCGTCGAAGTAACCATAGAAAAATCTTGATGTGAATCGGGACCTTGCATTTCCAAATGATACGCATGACCGTGGCCATCTCTTCCTCCTCCCCCTCACCCTCCTCCATTAAACACCGATACGCCTTCTTGATCGAGAACATGTCATCCCCTGAAGCCAAATGATCCCTCCCTTCCCCTGGTCCCTCTAGTCGCACAAGCTCGGAATGCATCTCCATAAAGTCGTTGACCCTTTGGTCCGAAAGTTCTGAAGCAAAAGTTGGGGCCCAAGATCCCAGATCCCATACACGACGAACCGAAACCTTGTCCACTGCCAACTACAGCAATCTTGGGTACTTCTCCCCATCGCACCACTCCCTGTCCGGTTGTCCCGCCAAAATGAAAACCATCAACGTTCCCAAGGATTGGCCTCAACCTAGATGTCAGCACCGGAACCACCTGCACGATGCCACTCCATAACGAGGGCGGAAGAAGACCAGCTTCAATCTCTAGAGACATAGGGATCCCGTAAATTTTCCTCATAAATCTGCATACCAAGTCCTCCGAGTTGCCCACCTATCCGGACCACCCATTTGGCCATGAATGTCTTGTTCATCTCTTCCATCCGTAAGACCCCCAGGCCGGTGTTACCCTTTGACTGAGTAACACTCCTCCAATCCACCAAATTCATGCCCTTCTTACCCTGCCTTCCATCCGACCAAAAAAAACTCCTCATCAATGCCTCCATCTTCCTACGCACCCCCACCGGCAACGACCTTGTAGAGCAAAAAAATACTGGAATTGCAGACATAACATGCTTAAGAAGAATCAACTTCCCTCCCCTAGATAAAGTCATCGCCTTCCACCCGCCAACTTCTCCTCCAGCCTCTCCAACATCCCCTTACAGTCCCTCATCTTGTGCGTCCCAGCCACCAACGGTAGACCCAGATACATGATGCATCCCAGAGCCTCCAATGCGTGTTGCCCCTCTGCTTAGGAAAGTCCAAACGGAATCATAGCCGATTTTCCCCTATTCATCCTTAGGCCCAACAGCTTCCCAAAGATCTCCATTACACAAGATGCTCTCTGAATCTTCTCTTCCTTCGCCTCTAAGAACATCACCGTGTCGTCCGCATATTGCAGCAACTGAATCGATACGTCCTCCCTTGTGAATCCCGAGCACCATCCCCCATCCCCTGTCAGCCTCATCATAACCGTCAGAGCGTCAGCAACAATGAGAAATAGCAGCAACGCCAAAGGACATCCTTGCCTAATCCCCCGTTGAGGTTGGAAGAAACCCCTTTTTAACTTTTTGTTCACCAGCACCGTATGAGAGCTCGTCGTTACGCACCGCTTGATCCACGCAATCTACACGTCCGAGAACCCCCTCTTCTACAGTGAAGCCCATAAGAATCGCCAACATGCAATCGTATGCCTTAGAGTTATTCCAAAGCACCCCTTTGTTTTTGTTTCTTTTCCAGACGGTTACCATCTCAGAAGCCATCACCAATCCGTCAGCCATCTGCCTCCCAGGGATAAAAGTCATCTCTTCTGGCGGAATGATTCAGTGCATCACTCTCCTCAACTGGTTCATAAGGATCTTGGAAATGATGAGGTATATGGCGTTAGATAGCACGATCGGCCTGAAATCTTCCACCCATGTTGGCACCTCCTTCTTCGACAGCAAGACAAGTAGCACCTTGTTGAGCCTCTCAAACCCCTGATTGCCCTCCCTGAACTCTGATAACACCTCCAATACATCGCCCTTCACCACCTCCCAGAACTCCCTGTAGAAGCAATCCGGGAATCCGTCAAGGTCCGATGCCCCCTGCACGTTCAACTGGAAAAGAGCCCTCCTTGCCTCCTCCTCGGAGAAAGCCCCCATCAGCAAGTTCACCTCCCCGTCAGATAACTGAGTCACTCCCTTCCCTTGCCATCCCCAGCCCGTCCGTGATCTCCTTCTCCCAGAATCTTGGAAATGTGCCGAAGCGTCGTCCCAACATGACCATCTCCCTCAGAAGTCCAGCCCCCAACCCCAACCGAATGGATGTAGTTCATTCGCCTCCTTCCACTTGCCACCGCATGAAAAAAAATGCGTGTTTGCATCCCCCTCGCGCACCCATTGCTGCCTATATCGCTGCCTCCATGCCACCTCCTTATCCTCGCAAAAAATCACCTCCAAAAGCTCTCTTCTTTCCTCTATGTCCTCCTCCTGCAGTTCCATTTCATCCTCTAGGACGTCCAGCTTAGCCACCCAACTCAATGCCCATGGTCTTCGCTTCCTACGCTTGATCCGATTGACCATGTGAAAATCCATCAGGAATCTCCTGAGCTCGGATAACTTGCATGCAAATCTGGCCACCCCGATGGTCGACAAGCGACCCACACCTCCACCATCGACTACCTGAATCCCTCCTCCATCAACCATGCCTTTTCAAACCTAAAGAACGAACGAGGGCTAACCCCTCGGTGTCTGATCTGAATGAGCCCTGGGCAATGCTCTGGCCCCAGCTAAAAGAAACTGTTGAATCTCCTCCGTGAAGGACATAAATCTGTCAATGCATGAACGCGACCTCGAGCTCCTCCAATTATAGGAACATCCCGCCGCATCCATTACCTAGAGCCCCAGGTTGTCCACCATCTCCCATAATTCAAGGGATCTGTCGATTCTCCTTCCTCTCTCTCCAATCATGTCCTCCGGGCGCAATGTCACATTGAAATCACCCCCGATGATCCATGCCACATCAGGGAACACAGCTCTAGCCAGGAACAGCCCGTTCATAAGCATCGTAGGGTTGCCTCCACCACTGGGCCCATAAACATTAGTGACAACGAACCTCATCCCATCGGCCTTATGTCGTAGGCAAACAGATAACGAATGTCGCCCCCGCACCTCATCCCCCTCCATCACCATCTTGTCACCATTCCATCCCGTGAGGAGTCCCCCAGCAGCCCCCACCGAATCAATCATCTTGACCTCCCCCAGCACGGATCCCCCAACCTTATTCCACACTTTCTGCAAATCGTGCACGATCTTAGTTTCTTGCCACATAGCCATGTCTGCCCCGTTCTCCATAAGCAAATTTTTCACCGCCAACCACTTCATCCCTTGCCCCAATCCCCTAACATTCCATGAAATCACATTCATTGAGAACCGAGGAGGCCCTCCATCGGTGGCACCACTCCGATGCATGCCAACACCTCCCTGCCCAGATACGCCCCCACTTCTTTCGCCGCCCCACCGGGCACCTCCTCATCCCTACTCCTGCCCTGTTTTCCCGCGAGCCCACCCTTGAGTTGCGCCGCCGCCTTACTCTGCTCCTGTAGGACCTCCCATCCCTCCCACCAGTCCCCCACGGTGGCACCTCCTTCAGAGACAGTCGCGCACGACACACCCTCCAGTCGCTTGTAAATACTTAAATGCCGACCTCTCCTTTTCTCACGAAGGTAGTTCCCGGCATATTGCATTCCATACCGACCTGACCCCTCAGACTCTCCTTACATCTCCCCACCCAGGCCTTCAAGAACCTCCTGTCGGTTTGTCAGATACCCAGAAGTCCTCACCGCCCCCTTCTCGCCTCCGAGCTTCGCACCCCGGCTCTCGGCCGCCCCCCCCCCCCCCCCCGGGGCGTCGCCCCTCCCTTCGAGTCTCCAGCCTTCTCCACCCTCCGTCCATCGAGCCATCCCCTTGACTCATGCCCCATCCACAAACATTCTGCATCCAACTGGAGGGGGTCATGCTCCTCCGGACCGCTCAGGTCGCCTTCATAGCGTTGCCCCACCTGTTGTATCGAATCATGGTACCCAGAAAGAAAGCCCTCCAAGGGGTCCATCCCGCCCGAACAGTCCGCAGTCCGAATAGAGGTTGGGACACCTTTCATTGAAGAGACAGATCCCGCTCTTCCGGATCAATACAGGCCGGCGTTGGGTCCATCGTGGATCGCCTCTCCTTCAACCAAACCCCCTGGTCCGCGCAACCAGATACAATGTCCGCGTACGAGGTAGGCCCCCTGATCCACCTGCCTTGGAGTTCGTGTCAATACTTGCGTTGCACGCCATGTCAGGTTTGGAAAAAGGCATGCTCTTTTGAAAATCGTCGAAAGCGTCTCTCCGGTACCCTTAACTAGCATCCATAGTGGTTCGCCACACCTCATCCCATCTGCAACGATCCCCGTGAACTTCATCATCGGCTGCAGCGCCTCCTTGATCATCATTGAAATTCCGCCCGATGTATGGGACCTCCTTGACCGAGAAGATCCTCTCCCGCCTCCTTAAGTCGCAACCTCCATCCCTCAAGAGAGGGGACCTCCAATGCACCAACCCCGCGACTACGTGTGAATGGTGTAACAGCTTCCCTTCCTCTTCCGGTGATAAACCCCGAGCACATACGAGGAGCTCATCCAGGAAAACGACATCCCCACAGAAAACGCAACCAACTGCACGTCCGATGTCCACAATAGCATCATCCAAGCTCCTCCCCTCCCTCCGGCAAACCCCCACCATAATATGATCTGCCCTTGATCCATCAGATCTCTTCCCTTCCTCCTCTGTGAAACGAGGACCCCTCCTTGGACAAGGATGCCTTCTATGCCCGCATCTGATGCACTCAAAGTACCGCACGGGGTCCCTACATACCACTGCACGATGGCCCCACCCTCCGCGTCGGAGGCATCTACCACGAAAAGGCACATCCGAACCACCCTCCCGACGGCGGGGGGTTGTCGGGAGCCTCCATCCACGTTGCAAGCCGCCTGCGCTGACCATCCTCCGAAACTGTCCCCCATCCTCCGATTCGCTTAGTTTTATGGGATTGAGTCGTTCGGACCCTTTTTTGACGGGTATCCTAGACTATTTACCTTGTCTAGCAATCGCATACTATGGTGGCGCTTGTTAGGTAAGTAGGAACATAGGGATCCTATTTTTATGGCTGATTTTTCTGAGCAGAGATTGAGATATTTCCTTCAATTGTCAAGCAAGCTTGAGGAGATCATCTCATATGCGTGAATTATCCCTTTTCAATCTAGAAGTCATATATAGCGCATTCTTGGTGTCGTAGGAAATGGCACATGAAGATTTAAGGTGACACTTCAAATTGATTTGAAAAACAAGATCTCTCAGTGAATCAAAGTCTTTTCTTGGCTTGTGAAGCATAGTCGCGTATTTTTTTAGGCATAGACACATGTTTGTGAAGGTGTGTAACAACAAGATTCTTTGGAACTGGGATACGATGTACTCGAGGTGATGTTATGGTAAGGAGGATTTGGATCATCTTTTTAGTGGTGTTTACTCAACAAATATCTAGGATAGCATTGGGACCTATTGGCTTAGGACTAAGGATTGTGATGCTTTCTAGAGCTCCATTCAGTTGTTTCGCGCTAATTCACAAGAGGATTATACCATGCCCTTCGCACATCTCTGGGTGATTTCGTACTGCCCAATTTCACTGATAGAGGTTTTATTTCGAAAATGTAATTGGGCATAGCAAAGCCCTCCATTTGGCATGGTCATATGTACTTTGAAGATTTTAATGTAAAGTTTTGTGGTTGGTCCCATCTTGTAGATGCACCCTCTCTCATTTTTTAAAAAAGTTGTTAGGTGAAGGGGATGAGCTATGTGGTAGACTCATGGAGGCCTCCTATAGCAGGTACCTTGAGCTGGGACATAAAGCCATGTAAGAGAGGAAGCTCTAAGCATTCTAGAGGGGTTTCATACACCTGCTACTAGGGTTGTTAGTTAAGTTTGGGCTCGATGAGCTCAACTCAGGCACTCTCTGAGCCATAATGGGCTTAGAGTTTTCACGTGGATTCATAAGGACTCCATAGTAGAGATCTCATTCCTTGAGCCAGTATGGGAGAGCCCCAGTTGTCCAACGAGGAGACTTTCGAACTCCATTCTCCAGCGATCATGGACTCCGACAAGGATGTTTTCACAGCTTTTTCCAGTTTGGACTTTCAGAGAGATAGAGCAGTTGCGGGCCAGAGTTCTCCAAGTGGAGACTCGTTCCAATTTCAGTGACTGACAGACGTAGTACAGAGCACATGTTCTCCAACGAGGGAACCCAGTTCAATTCACACTCCAAGCCTTCAGCTCCTCTACACCAGTACAGCATGAGAAGCAACGTTCTCAGCAGGAAACCAGTAGAGTTTGCTTTGAGTTAATATTGTATGTAGTATCTTGTATTGTGAGTGAATGATTTCTTTCTATTTGTCCAAGCTGAGCATTGCATGCTCCAGCTAGAGGGGGAGTGCAGGAGTATGCGTCATATGTATAAATGGTAATGGAAAGAATACAAGATACTAATTGTTCTGGTTAGCATTACTTCTAACTGAAAGTTCTCAATCAATACGTCATTATAGACAACACTAATTGTAGAAAATGATAGTGCAGAAGCCTAATCAGAGATACAGAAATAAAGAACGATAAAGAGCACCAGGGATTTAATGTGGAACCCAACTCCTGGCGGCAGAAATATTTGAAACAAGGGGCTGTGAACCAGAAATATGGGAATCTTCCTTATCCAAGTAGGACTAGGACCTTGGGTTTTCCCTATATAAGGACCCCATGGCTGCATTCCTTAGACACATCTCCTCTTTTCCTCTCCTTGTGCCATTGCTTCCCTATGGATGCTCCGAAGTCCATGTTCTTCATGCCTCATCAATTCTTCGACCATCACAAGGGGACAACAACAGTCAAGGAGACGCCGCCGTTCGCACCACACATGTTCTTCAACCACGACGGCCGCGTCATCTACGCCCGCGTATGGACTCCGCCGTTCGCGCCACACATGTTCTTCCAGAAGATAAATGAGCACGCCGATTCATCCTCCAAGCCTGCAGATCCAGCAACTCGTCGGGAGACGAATTTTTAAAAGCGGAGGAGAGTTGATGCAGCGTGGACCCGAAATATAGGGCCACCTATTTATTTGAATTATGGTAGTTAATTTTATTTACGTTTTTTAGGTCGTTGCAATTTTTAATTAAATAATTGAGATCGCCTATGATCTCCAACGTTTATTCGTAGATTTAATTTGAAATTTGGTCGGTTAATTAGTTAGAGTCCAATTAGGATAAATTGGTTGTCAATTTAAATTAATTTGCTATTTTTGTAAGATCATCCCTCCTATATAAAGGGATGAGGGTCCAATGTATTAGGCAGTCAAGTATTATTAAAAATTGAGATTTTATCTCCTTTCCTCTCTCTCTCTCCATGCGATCTCCGCGGTTCTCTTCCTTCAACCCCGCGCTACAGGCGTGTTCTTCTTCTCAACCCCTCTATCTTCTCCACCAAAATCCCACCAATCAAATATTCGATTTTTTTTATCGTCGACGCCGAAACGTATTTGCATCATCAAGTGTGTGTTCGTTGGGTACTCCAGAACTCAGAAGGGGTACAAGTGCTATGATCCATTGCGTAGGCGATATCTTGTTAGTGCATATGTTACATTTTTTGAATCCGTAATGTATTTTTCATCCTCAGGTGATCAGTTGATACCTCCAGCTAATACTGATGCCATTTGTGTGACACCACCACCATCATTACCACCATCACCACCACCACCACCACCAGCTCCTTTACCACCATCTGCGCCTCCTATTACTATACATGTCTCACCACTACCATTTCATTATACCCGCAGGCCTGATCCAGCTCATGGTCATGACTCATCACCTAGCTCGCCTAAGGTATGTTCTGACGATATTACTATTGATGGATCTAATGATGTTTCTGAGCAGGATGTGTTACAGAGGACAGATGAGGACACAGCTGATTTAGATGTTCCTATTGCTATACGCAAGTCGAAGCGGAGCTGTGCTTCATACCCTTTAGCAGCTTCTGTCATTTGATCGACTAACTAGAGATTTCAGGAACTTTGTGGTCGCCTTGTCAGCTGTAGATATTCCACGGAGTTACCAAGACGCTCTGAAGGATAGTAGATGGCGTCTAGCAACGGAGGAAGAAATGGTAGCACTTCAGTCTAGAGGGACTTGGACTTTAGTTCCTATACCTGCATATGTGTCACCAGTGAGCTGCAAGTGGGTATTTACAGTCAAGCAGAATGCAGATGGCAGTATTGACAGATACAAGGCTCGTCTTGTTGCTCGTGGCTTTACACAGACATACGGGGTGGACTATCTTGATACATTCTCGCCAGTAGCTCGTCATTCCACTCTACGGATCTTGCTGTCAGTTGCGGTTACTCGTGAGTGGCCACTATATCAGTTGGATGTGAAGAATGTTTTCTTATATGGTGACTTACAGGAGGAAGTCTACATGCAACAGCCACCCGGTTTTGCTGTTGAGGGGGAGTGTTCCAAGGTGTGCAGACTTCATAAGGCTATCTATGGCCTTAAGCAGAGCCCCAGAGCGTGATTTCAGAAGCTCTCAGATCTCTTCGAAAAACAAGGATACAAACGTTCAAATGTTGATCATTCCTTGTTTGTACAAAAGACTTCCAGAGGTATTATTGCAATCATGGTCTATGTAGATGACATCTTAATTACAGGTGATGACGTACAAGGGATAAAGAGGGCAAAAGAAATGCTGGGTAGCGAATTTGTCACCAAGGACCTTGGAGTTCTTAGATATTTTCTGGGACTGGAGTTTACAAGAAATCAGTATGGGTTGGTAATGTCTCAGAGAAAATATGTCACTGACCTGTTGAGTGAAACAGGAATGCTTGGTTGCCGACCTGCTACCACACCAATGGACCCCAGTATGAAGCTATATGATGATGATACATAGGAGGTGGATAGGAGAAGATACAGAGAACTGGTGGGCAAGCTTCTATGCGTCACTATTACTAGGCCCGATATATCCTTTGCCGTGAGTCGAGTGGGCCAGTTCATGGAGCAACCACGTCAGGTCCACATGGATGCCATACATATGATACCCAGGTACCTCAAGTCATCCCTAGGTGTGGGCATGTTGTTCAAGAAAGGCAAGGTGGTATCTATCTCAGCATGTGCAGATGCAGATTATGCAAGGTGTCCCAAGGACAGGAAGTCCACATCCGGGTTTGTTGTGTATGTTGGAGATTCCTTAATCTCATGGAGGAGCAAGAAACAAACAGTGGTAGCTAGGTCCAGTGTTGAATCTGAATATAGGGCTATGTAGTACAGAAATGATGTGGGTAAGAGCTGTGCTTACAGATTTACATATAGAAGTCCCACTTCCTATGGCTTTAGAATGTGACAATCATGCGGCCTTGTTCATTGCAAACAATCCAGCATTCCATGAATGAACCAAGCACATTGAAGTTGATTGCCACTTTATACGTGACATGATCCAGAAGGGATTCATTGCTACATCCCATGTTAGTTCAGAAAATCAAACTGCAGATATCTTTACCAAGGCATTACTGTGAGGCCCATTTCAGAAGTGTGCATCCAAGCTGAGCATGATTGATATCTATGCTCCATCTTGAGGGGGAGTGTAAACATATATTTTCTACTTATGTAGCCTTTTAGTATTTTCCGTTCATGTTGTACTCTTTATGTAATTTACCCATAGGCTACTCTCCTATATAAGAGAGCCTAGGGCTGGTGGAATAAACAAGTTCTTCATTTTTCCCAACAGGATCAATACACATAAGCCCACCTTGTGGCTTTCAATATGGAGGATCATGAGGTCGGGGCATGAGAGAGGGCTCTCTGGGCGGGTTCGCTTGACAATGATCTACATAGTTGTACCCTTAGTGAGGCTATCATATCGGTCGAGGGATTAGGGCCCTATGGTGGAAACGCGGGAGGAAAAGCTCAGAGGATGGTAAGCAAAGATGATATGGGGTGGACACCATATTTCACTAGGTTCAATCGTGAAAGATATTCCTATGTTCTACCTATATGTGTTCACGTTGTCGGTAAAGATGGAAAAGCTTATCGATAGGGTGACAAGGAAGTTTCCACAGAAGGAAGTGGAGGAAGGAGGCAGACTACTTGGCTTATTAGGTAGGGAAGGTTTATGGACCAAAAAGGAAGATGGATTTCATGAGGTTGAGGAAGTTTAATGTCTTGGCTTATTAGGTAGGGAAGGTTTATGGACCAAAAAGGAAGATGGATTTCATGAGGTTGAGGAAGTTTAATGAGACATTGACGAGCAAATGAATTTTGAAGTTGTTAAGGCTAGGCTACCCTATTTGTTATGGTAACGTATCTCTGGCCTCCTTCCAAAAGGTGAATTTATTAAGACTCGGTTGTTGGTAGTGGTGACTTCCGCTTCTAAATGGATGATTGGACTGGTTCGGACCCTTTTTTTAGAAGTAAAAAGAACGGTCTCCCTAATTGGGACCCACAGCAGTGTACATTTACTATATATAAATATACCGTAAAAGTTATAAAAAAAATTACATGACCCAAGCTTTACATAACGCTCGACAATGCTTAGCCACATTCTCAGAATAAAAAGTATTCCCCAAAAAATTACATCATTTCTAGCACACCAAATCGCCCACAAAAACGCGAGGATAGTGATTGAGTTTTCTCGTCCCGAGCCATACGCCAATCTTAATTCCCTCCAAAAACATGAACTATTCTGCCAAACGGGTCATTGTATCCCTGCCTGCCCCCATACCCGAGCTGAACATGTGCATGAAAAGAACAAGTGGTTCAGATCTTTCGTCGTCTCTCCACACCTGTCACATGTGTCGTCCACTACCCTTAACATCTACCCCCTTCACTTCTTGTTGAGAATTCTACCTCGTCGAAGTAACCATAGAAAAATCTTGATGTGAATCGGGACCTTGCATTTCCAAATGATACGCATGACCGTGGCCATCTCTTCCTCCTCCCCCTCACCCTCCTCCATTAAACACCGATACGCCTTCTTGATCGAGAACATGTCATCCCCTGAAGCCAAATGATCCCTCCCTTCCCCTGGTCCCTCTAGTCGCACAAGCTCGGAATGCATCTCCATAAAGTCGTTGACCCTTTGGTCCGAAAGTTCTGAAGCAAAAGTTGGGGCCCAAGATCCCAGATCCCATACACGACGAACCGAAACCTTGTCCACTGCCAACTACAGCAATCTTGGGTACTTCTCCCCATCGCACCACTCCCTGTCCGGTTGTCCCGCCAAAATGAAAACCATCAACGTTCCCAAGGATTGGCCTCAACCTAGATGTCAGCACCGGAACCACCTGCACGATGCCACTCCATAACGAGGGCGGAAGAAGACCAGCTTCAATCTCTAGAGACATAGGGATCCCGTAAATTTTCCTCATAAATCTGCATACCAAGTCCTCCGAGTTGCCCACCTATCCGGACCACCCATTTGGCCATGAATGTCTTGTTCATCTCTTCCATCCGTAAGACCCCCAGGCCGGTGTTACCCTTTGACTGAGTAACACTCCTCCAATCCACCAAATTCATGCCCTTCTTACCCTGCCTTCCATCCGACCAAAAAAAACTCCTCATCAATGCCTCCATCTTCCTACGCACCCCCACCGGCAACGACCTTGTAGAGCAAAAAAATACTGGAATTGCAGACATAACATGCTTAAGAAGAATCAACTTCCCTCCCCTAGATAAAGTCATCGCCTTCCACCCGTCAACTTCTCCTCCAGCCTCTCCAACATCCCCTTACAGTCCCTCATCTTGTGCGTCCCAGCCACCAACGGTAGACCCAGATACATGATGCATCCCAGAGCCTCCAATGCGTGTTGCCCCTCTGCTTAGGAAAGTCCAAACGGAATCATAGCCGATTTTCCCCTATTCATCCTTAGGCCCAACAGCTTCCCAAAGATCTCCATTACACAAGATGCTCTCCGAATCTTCTCTTCCTTCGCCTCTAAGAACATCACCGTGTCGTCCGCATATTGCAGCAACTGAATCGATACGTCCTCCCTTGTGAATCCCGAGCACCATCCCCCATCCCCTGTCAGCCTCATCATAACCGTCAGAGCGTCAGCAACAATGAGAAATAGCAGCAACGCCAAAGGACATCCTTGCCTAATCCCCCGTTGAGGTTGGAAGAAACCCCTTTTTAACTTTTTGTTCACCAGCACCGTATGAGAGCTCGTCGTTACGCACCGCTTGATCCACGCAATCTACACGTCCGAGAACCCCCTCTTCTACAGTGAAGCCCATAAGAATCGCCAACATGCAATCGTATGCCTTAGAGTTATTCCAAAGCACCCCTTTGTTTTTGTTTCTTTTCCAGACGGTTACCATCTCAGAAGCCATCACCAATCCGTCAGCCATCTGCCTCCCAGGGATAAAAGTCATCTCTTCTGGCGGAATGATTCAGTGCATCACTCTCCTCAACTGGTTCATAAGGATCTTGGAAATGATGAGGTATATGGCGTTAGATAGCACGATCGGCCTGAAATCTTCCACCCATGTTGGCACCTCCTTCTTCGACAGCAAGACAAGTAGCACCTTGTTGAGCCTCTCAAACCCCTGATTGCCCTCCCTGAACTCTGATAACACCTCCAATACATCGCCCTTCACCACCTCCCAGAACTCCCTGTAGAAGCAATCCGGGAATCCGTCAAGGTCCGATGCCCCCTGCACGTTCAGCTGGAAAAGAGCCCTCCTTGCCTCCTCCTCGGAGAAAGCCCCCATCAGCAAGTTCACCTCCCCGTCAGATAACTGAGTCACTCCCTTCCCTTGCCATCCCCAGCCCGTCCGTGATCTCCTTCTCCCAGAATCTTGGAAATGTGCCGAAGCGTCGTCCCAACATGACCATCTCCCTCAGAAGTCCAGCCCCCAACCCCAACCGAATGGATGTAGTTCATTCGCCTCCTTCCACTTGCCACCGCATGAAAAAAAATGCGTGTTTGCATCCCCCTCGCGCACCCATTGCTGCCTATATCGCTGCCTCCATGCCACCTCCTTATCCTCGCAAAAAATCACCTCCAAAAGCTCTCTTCTTTCCTCTATGTCCTCCTCCTGCAGTTCCATTTCATCCTCTAGGACGTCCAGCTTAGCCACCCAACTCAATGCCCATGGTCTTCGCTCCCTACGCTTGATCCGATTGACCATGTGAAAATCCATCAGGAATCTCCTGAGCTCGGATAACTTGCATGCAAATCTGGCCACCCCGATGGTCGACAAGCGACCCACACCTCCACCATCGACTACCTGAATCCCTCCTCCATCAACCATGCCTTTTCAAACCTAAAGAACGAACGAGGGCTAACCCCTCGGTGTCTGATCTGAATGAGCCCTGGGCAATGCTCTGGCCCCAGCTAAAAGAAACTGTTGAATCTCCTCCGTGAAGGACATAAATCTGTCAATGCATGAACGCGACCTCGAGCTCCTCCAATTATAGGAACATCCCGCCGCATCCATTACCTAGAGCCCCAGGTTGTCCACCATCTCCCATAATTCAAGGGATCTGTCGATTCTCCTTCCTCTCTCTCCAATCATGTCCTCCGGGCGCAATGTCACATTGAAATCACCCCCGATGATCCATGCCACATCAGGGAACACAGCTCTAGCCAGGAACAGCCCGTTCATAAGCATCGTAGGGTTGCCTCCACCACTGGGCCCATAAACATTAGTGACAACGAACCTCATCCCATCGGCCTTATGTCGTAGGCAAACAGATAACGAATGTCGCCCCCGCACCTCATCCCCCTCCATCACCATCTTGTCACCATTCCATCCCGTGAGGAGTCCCCCAGCAGCCCCCACCGAATCAATCATCTTGACCTCCCCCAGCACGGATCCCCCAACCTTATTCCACACTTTCTGCAAATCGTGCACGATCTTAGTTTCTTGCCACATAGCCATGTCTGCCCCGTTCTCCATAAGCAAATTTTTCACCGCCAACCACTTCATCCCTTGCCCCAATCCCCTAACATTCCATGAAATCACATTCATTGAGAACCGAGGAGGCCCTCCATCGGTGGCACCACTCCGATGCATGCCAACACCTCCCTGCCCAGATACGCCCCCACTTCTTTTGCCGCCCCACCGGGCACCTCCTCATCCCTACTCCTGCCCTGTTTTCCCGCGAGCCCACCCTTGAGTTGCGCCGCCGCCTTACTCTGCTCCTGTAGGACCTCCCATCCCTCCCACCAGTCCCCCACGGTGGCACCTCCTTCAGAGACAGTCGCGCACGACACACCCTCCAGTCGCTTGTAAATACTTAAATGCCGACCTCTCCTTTTCTCACGAAGGTAGTTCCCGGCATATTGCATTCCATACCGACCTGACCCCTCAGACTCTCCTTACATCTCCCCACCCAGGCCTTCAAGAACCTCCTGTCGGTTTGTCAGATACCCAGAAGTCCTCACCGCCACCTTCTCGCCTCCGAGCTTCGCACCCCGGCTCTCGGCCGCCCCCCCCCCCCCGGGGCGTCGCCCCTCCCTTCGAGTCTCCAGCCTTCTCCACCCTCCGTCCATCGAGCCATCCCCTTGACTCATGCCCCATCCACAAACATTCTGCATCCAACTGGAGGGGGTCATGCTCCTCCGGACCGCTCAGGTCGCCTTCATAGCGTTGCCCCACCTGTTGTATCGAATCATGGTACCCAGAAAGAAAGCCCTCCAAGGGGTCCATCCCGCCCGAACAGTCCGCAGTCCGAATAGAGGTTGGGACACCTTTCATTGAAGAGACAGATCCCGCTCTTCCGGATCAATACAGGCCGGCGTTGGGTCCATCGTGGATCGCCTCTCCTTCAACCAAACCCCCTGGTCCGCGCAACCAGATACAATGTCCGCGTACGAGGTAGGCCCCCTGATCCACCTGCCTTGGAGTTCGTGTCAATACTTGCGTTGCACGCCATGTCAGGTTTGGAAAAAGGCATGCTCTTTTGAAAATCGTCGAAAGCGTCTCTCGCCTTTTCCTTCGCTATCAGTGCCGACCCGCCTTCCTCCAACCCCGTGCCGTCGTGCTCAGGCTCTTCATGCACCTCCAGCCCAAAGGATACCCCAAAGAAATGCGCCTCGAAGAACATCGACGATGCCCTCTCCCAGCCGGTACCCTTAACTAGCATCCATAGTGGTTCGCCACACCTCATCCCATCTGCAACGATCCCCGTGAACTTCATCATCGGCTGCAGCGCCTCCTTGATCATCATTGAAATTCCGCCCGATGTATGGGACCTCCTTGACCGAGAAGATCCTCTCCCGCCTCCTTAAGTCGCAACCTCCATCCCTCAAGAGAGGGGACCTCCAATGCACCAACCCCGCGACTACGTGTGAATGGTGTAACAGCTTCCCTTCCTCTTCCGGTGATAAACCCCGAGCACATACGAGGAGCTCATCCAGGAAAACGACATCCCCACAGAAAACGCAACCAACTGCACGTCCGATGTCCACAATAGCATCATCCAAGCTCCTCCCCTCCCTCCGGCAAACCCCCACCATAATATGATCTGCCCTTGATCCATCAGATCTCTTCCCTTCCTCCTCTGTGAAACGAGGACCCCTCCTTGGACAAGGATGCCTTCTATGCCCGCATCTGATGCACTCAAAGCACCGCACGGGGTCCCTACATACCACTGCACGATGGCCCCACCCTCCGCGTCGGAGGCATCTACCACGAAAAGGCACATCCGAACCACCCTCCCGACGGCGGGGGGTTGTCGGGAGCCTCCATCCACGTTGCAAGCCGCCTGCGCTGACCATCCTCCGAAACTGTCCCCCATCCTCCGATTCGCTTAGTTTTATGGGATTGAGTCGTTCGGACCCTTTTTTGACGGGTATCCTAGACTATTTACCTTGTCTAGCAATCGCATACTATGGTGGCGCTTGTTAGGTAAGTAGGAACATAGGGATCCTATTTTTATGGCTGATTTTTCTGAGCAGAGATTGAGATATTTCCTTCAATTGTCAAGCAAGCTTGAGGAGATCATCTCATATGCGTGAATTATCCCTTTTCAATCTAGAAGTCATATATAGCGCATTCTTGGTGTCGTAGGAAATGGCACATGAAGATTTAAGGTGACACTTCAAATTGATTTGAAAAACAAGATCTCTCAGTGAATCAAAGTCTTTTCTTGGCTTGTGAAGCATAGTCGCGTATTTTTTTAGGCATAGACACATGTTTGTGAAGGTGTGTAACAACAAGATTCTTTGGAACTGGGATACGATGTACTCGAGGTGATGTTATGGTAAGGAGGATTTGGATCATCTTTTTAGTGGTGTTTACTCAACAAATATCTAGGATAGCATTGGGACCTATTGGCTTAGGACTAAGGATTGTGATGCTTTCTAGAGCTCCATTCAGTTGTTTCGCGCTAATTCACAAGAGGATTATACCATGCCCTTCGCACATCTCTGGGTGATTTCGTACTGCCCAATTTCACTGATAGAGGTTTTATTTCGAAAATGTAATTGGGCATAGCAAAGCCCTCCATTTGGCATGGTCATATGTACTTTGAAGATTTTAATGTAAAGTTTTGTGGTTGGTCCCATCTTGTAGATGCACCCTCTCTCATTTTTTAAAAAAGTTGTTAGGTGAAGGGGATGAGCTATGTGGTAGACTCATGGAGGCCTCCTATAGCAGGTACCTTGAGCTGGGACATAAAGCCATGTAAGAGAGGAAGCTCTAAGCATTCTAGAGGGGTTTCATACACCTGCTACTAGGGTTGTTAGTTAAGTTTGGGCTCGATGAGCTCAACTCAGGCACTCTCTGAGCCATAATGGGCTTAGAGTTTTCACGTGGATTCATAAGGACTCCATAGTAGAGATCTCATTCCTTGAGCCAGTATGGGAGAGCCCCAGTTGTCCAACGAGGAGACTTTCGAACTCCATTCTCCAGCGATCATGGACTCCGACAAGGATGTTTTCACAGCTTTTTCCAGTTTGGACTTTCAGAGAGATAGAGCAGTTGCGGGCCAGAGTTCTCCAAGTGGAGACTCGTTCCAATTTCAGTGACTGACAGACGTAGTACAGAGCACATGTTCTCCAACGAGGGAACCCAGTTCAATTCACACTCCAAGCCTTCAGCTCCTCTACACCAGTACAGCATGAGAAGCAACGTTCTCAGCAGGAAACCAGTAGAGTTTGCTTTGAGTTAATATTGTATGTAGTATCTTGTATTGTGAGTGAATGATTTCTTTCTATTTGTCCAAGCTGAGCATTGCATGCTCCAGCTAGAGGGGGAGTGCAGGAGTATGCGTCATATGTATAAATGGTAATGGAAAGAATACAAGATACTAATTGTTCTGGTTAGCATTACTTCTAACTGAAAGTTCTCAATCAATACGTCATTATAGACAACACTAATTGTAGAAAATGATAGTGCAGAAGCCTAATCAGAGATACAGAAATAAAGAACGATAAAGAGCACCGGGGATTTAATGTGGAACCCAACTCCATAAGGAGCGAGATAAAACCATGAAAGAACGCCACTAAGGGTTGATTCTTCTATTCACTTTCTCTCAACTGATGCGATTAGTGTGGGGCTTCTTATATAGCGGTGCAGACAGGCCGAAGTCCCACTAACAATAGATGTGGGGTTATCAAGTCGAGCTCGAGTTGGGTCGTGCTCAACTCTCTAACTTGATTCCATAACTCAATTTATTTTTTTATATTTTCCATTATATATATATATATGTATACATGATGGACCTACTTCCACTTCGACTAACCCCCTATTTAGGTTAGATCCATCACTTAGGGCACGTTTGGTAACTGGGTTGGGTTGGATTGGGTTGGGCTGGGTTGGAGTAACCTCTTGTAAATAGTAGTTGTTTGGATGGTTAGGAGGGGGAATGATAAATGTGATGTGATGTGACATTGATTATGTGTTATATTAACTTTTTTTAATGATTATAATATATTTTTTATGTTAACTTTTTATTTGAACATGGTTAAAAAAATATTATAACAATGAAATTATATGGTCCATACAAGTAATTCCAACCCATGAATGCAGAGGTAGAGTAGAGGGCATGCCAGGTTACCTCGGGGTAACCTGGCAACCGAATGAGCTCTTAAGGATCCGACATGTTACTCCTATTGTACCCATTACCTTGCACTAAAACATCACTCCCCACTTCGTTCTGCCCTAAACCTTCCCTGATACAAGCAAGTTCCCGACCTCTGAGTTGCGCCAACCGACCTCCAAGCTATGTCACCCCGATCGACCGCATCGAGCTAATCGGAAGGCTGACGTACTACTTTGACCTCTGAGCTTCTATGGTATCTAGAATGTTGTTGTCCTACGCCAATCACCCCATGTCCCCCCGCCCCCAAGCTCTGAGTTGGGGTTGACTCAACTCGTAGAACTCGATAGACACCCCTACATGCTACCAATTGTGAAACTATACCAACGAAGAAGGTTTAGGGATGACGAAGATATCATATAGTTGGACGATGGATTTGATAAAGGGTTGCTAGTTGAGGCTTTCCCCAAGCTATGTGTGATTATCGAGGATAGGCATGTGGTGATGACCAAATGTTAGGATAGGATATTGGTGTCAAGGTTCATGACACCATTTTAAAATGAAAGAATCTTTGATTATCTACCGATCTCTAATAAACTTGATAGGGATGTGCTGAAGGGCCAAAGCAGGATTTATGGGGCTAGGTAGGGGAGGAGTTTGTTGTCTCTGTAACTTATGATGCATTGAGGTTGCAACGATACCTATGACGAATGTTGTCTGTATTGCAACCTATGTTGGAAGGTCAAGGTATTGTTATAAGTGTAAGTAACTTGCTTGGTTGGGGAGGACGAAATGATTGGTCATTGTTGATAGTTTTTATGTTACTATGTTCTATGTTTATTTATTTTCTCCGTGCCTACTATGCAATTTACCCATTAGAGTTTCTCTCTTCTATATAAGAGATCCCTACGACACTATTGAATAACAAGTTCTTTCTTTCCCTCAACGTGGTATCAGAGCGACGATCCCGGACTGGAGCTATGTATCCTAGATCCCACCCCACTCGTCAGCCCTTACACGCATTGTCGACCCTCTTCTCATCGCCAGCCCCTCCCTTTTCCCCCCTTCTCGCACCACAGTCCTTCAGGTCCCATCGCATGCGCACCCTCCCACCCAATGGCACCCTGCTATAAGCAAGGAGCTGCTCCTGCGACATCCAGGACACCGTGCGAGCCCAGGCGACATCCATCCATATCGTGTGATGCCTCCTGTTTCCCCAACGGCTCCAGCAGCATCTTTGCACGGGCCCAACTTCGCACGTGGCTCTAGCAGTTCCTTTGCGGCACCTCCAGCGCTCTTATTTGTGACATGTTGAATTTACCCTCGAGTAAGTCAAGTAAAAAATGAAACTAAACTAGACCTGCCTAGTGGATACAGCCATAGCCATTGCTCGGGGCCCCAGCCACCGCCTAGAGACCTCGCACTCGCCCTATTGTCTTCGTTTCTCGCCAGTATAGGGTTTTAAGAACCTTAGTTAGTCTAATTGTGGTCTATGAAGGGAGAAATCAGATCGTTGCAACCTCCATCGAGCCCTAGTGCAAACGAATACTACCTAGGGATGGTTGTGGTATGATTCTATGCCCACAGCCACTTCCATAATGTCCGTGTAGACAATCTATTGTCAGTCTATGGTCCCAGTAATCCGTTGAAATGACAGAAAACAGAGTTGATATCCCATCCACAGGTGCATTAAAGTAGAAAAGGACTATAACAATGTACTTCTCTACCTTAGTAGGTAATCTGAAGTTTGACAAACCAGCAGTGCATACCGACATCAATGAAATCGGACAACATCCTCAAAAAAGCAACTCGACCAGCCCTTCGAATTCCAATATCATTGCATTTCGTTCAAGAACAGGTGACCACTCGACAAAGAAAGTATAATGCATGTTAAACCATAGATCTTTATGTGGGTTTTGTATCAATTTAGAGTTACATATCACCAACACCAAAGTGCTGATGAAACTTTGTCGTAATCAAGCTTTAAGAGTGTGTGTTCATCTAACATCGAAGTGTTGACGAAACTTTGTCGTAATCAAGCTTTAAGAGGGTGTGTTCATTAGAAGAATAAGGAGGAATATTCCTCCTTATTACTCCAATTTCTTATTCCTACATAGACGGTAACATTTTGGTCTTGAAGTCGAGACGAGGGATAAGGTTTCCCTCGTTATTCCTCCAATTTCTGCACCTCCTGCCAAAAAATACAAATAACTACCACTTATCTAATAATATTTTCCAACATAAGCTCCTTATCCCTCCTTATCCTCACTCTCCTACCAAACATAAAATAGCAAATAACTACCCCTTATTTTTACTTATTCCTCGTTATCCTCTCCCTCCAAACGAGGAAAATTCGCCCGGGAGGTATATTTCCAAACATATTGGCCATATACGGTCACAAATATTTTTTTTTGTTATGCACCGTAGGTAAGCCGCCTCTTCAAGAGGCGGCTTTGTCCTTAAAGTTTTCATGTGTTACATACAAGTGAAAGCCGCCTCTTCAAGAGGCGGCTTTCCCCTTGGGGTTTTTGTGGCGTATACCTATGAGAGCCGCTTCTTGAAAAGACGGCTTTGGCTAAAATCAAAGCCGCCTCTTCAAAAGGCGGCTTACATACGGTACATAACAAAAAAAATATTGCCTACCGTATACAGCCAATATGTTTCGAAACATACCTCCCGGACGAATTTTCCTCCCCTCCAAACTAACATAACCAAAGTCTTACTTCGTCTCTTTATTCCTCAACCGAACAAGCCCTAAATAAAGTAAAATTGTGGGAGATTGATAAGAGATGCCATAAAATGCCAACGTGATTGATGACTATGCCGAATCGACCACACAAATATATTACCCGAGTTAACTGTCAGATATCGGAATACCGCACCCTCGCGCAAAAAAAAAGTTCCCGACTACGCATAAAATTCAATAATGGGAAACTCCAATTACCTCCACGATCGACGAGTAAAAAGGTAGGGAGAGCCCTGGGTTTGGCCTTGTAAGACTTGGAGAAGTCCTCGCAACCATTTGGGTTGTCGTTGGGGTACACAACGGACCCCGCCAAGTTCCCTCCATATTGGGGTATGCCGAAGTTAGCGATGGCGCTGTCGTGCTTCCCGCGAAGGCTCTCCGGCGATGTCACCACCAAGCTGTTCTTCTCCACCACGAATCTCCCCGAAACCGATACTGCCAACCAAAAGAAGAGTTTCACAAGCCCGATGAGATAGAGATGGCACATCCCCGACGCCGTGGATCTCCCCATCTCGGCTTTGGTCAATGGTATCAGCTGGATTGGGGGAAGGGGCAGATCCGCTGCGATGCGGGGCGAATGGGCTGCGAAATGTGAGGAATCTGACGGGATTTCCTTGTGTGGAATAAAATTTTATTCGGCGGATGAAGAGATGGACGAGAGAAAGGCAACAGGCGAGGATCGGAGGTGGTCACTCGAAAAAGGAGTTGACCTGATATTTTGTACGTGCCTGATGCGACTACGGTTGGGAACGTCCTCTGTATTTTTTGTCTGCAATGTGTTATATAATAGACACAAACAAGAGAGGGAAGAAAGATCCAAAGCAAGGACCTGGCTGGGTAACCAACTACTTTGTCGCGGGTCTCTTATCGTGGTGATTTTATCTACCCAAGGGATCATCCAGCTTAGGAACAAGGGAAAGAAATAATGAGGGATTATTCTTTTGACTTGACTATTCTAACACCTCTGAATTATTATTTCTATGCAAAGGACATGCATCAAGAAGTCGTTTGGAAATCAATCTTTAGAAAAAGATTGTCATTTCTTTCTCAAACTAGAGATCTTTATTGAATATCATATGTTAAAGTCAGGTATGTCCTCCCATCTGCACGGTATTCAATATGGTCACGGTGCATAACCATAATTGTACAAAGAGACCTTAATATTAAGTGTATTCACAAATATTCATTTCAAATAAACATAATAAAACAATAACTTTTATTGCATTAATGGATTGCCAAGGGCTTACAAGTCCAATAATCTCCCGTTAGCCCTTATTGCCAATTATGTAAAGCTCTTAACCCCTTATTTATTACATGTTGGTTGAAGACTTTTTGAGTCTTGATTAGTAATGAATCCCAGATTCATCTACATTATTCTTGTTTATTATCTCTCTTGCTTAAGGAAACCAATAAAAATCAATGACAATTATCGCTAATTAACTAACGTTGTATTGTAAATAATTACTTATAATTAGTGTATATTATTATTCCTATTATTGTGATTGTATTTTATGCGTTTATTTATTTACTAAAAAACTACTAAAAATTAGAATAATATTGTACGTAATTAATTAAACCTAATTTATAAAATAAAAACCATAAAAATAATAAAATAATTAAAATTGAGTAGTTTATGAATTTAAATTACTTGCAAATATAATTTAAGTATATAGATGATTTTATATCTCTTCGAGTTTTGCATGAAAGTTGTAGATCTCATCGAGATCTACAACTTTCATGTTGAACATTTTTCCTTATTTTTGCTTCTAGTGAATTCTTTTGAATTTTCTTTACATTTATTGATTTATCTTAATTCTTATGGGGTTGTGTGGCGCCTTCAGGTCCTGCCACGCGACCCCTGCCTCTTCTTTGGTTTTCGCCACCTCCTGAGCTGCTGGATCATCAGATCCAATGGTTGGGAGATCTTTGTCAACCTCCAGCCTTGCCTTCCAAATGATGCATCCCTTTATTGGACATGCGAGCCCACGGCGAGCCATTATGCAATAAATGTTATTGCGAATATCATTCCCTGATCTGAAATAAAAAATACATAATTTGCATAATAGGTCCCTTAGTACAATTAGGGTTATGTACCATGGCCATCTTGATGATCATACAACTGTTGATTCAAATATTGAATCATAGAGGCTGGTGCTTGGATGAACATCAAAAGAGTTAGATTGAGGACTCATCAAACACTATCAAATGATTGTTAAGAGATGATCTCCAGCCTGAGTAGGAGATGGCAATCCTTTCTCATTTAGGTTGATATTTGACCGACCTCATAATGAAGGTCCTCTGCATGGGAATAGAGATTCGGAGGTGTCAGATTAGTTAGGTCAAAGAGTTTACTTAACGAGATCGAGATAACCAAAGTCCTATGTTGTATGTTGTCACAATATAGGCACACATCCTCTGACCAGAGACAGATGTGTTACTATATGTCTGAGTATGTACATTTGGCAGACCAAAAGGTTGATGACCTAATCAAGGTCTATACACCGGCACGTTGGTGTGCATATAAGGGCATATGAGTAATACGGTCTCTCAAAGGGATCATGCAGGTTCATTAATGAACCGGAAGATATGAGCTCACTCATGAGATATTGGGAAGAATCAAATTCCGTGAACGGTCGTCTCGCTTTGGAAGCTTGACTGAATTTGTAGGTTTGATATATGCTTTTGGAAAGTATATGATCAACACCTGGGTATGATAGATGTTTTTGGAAAGTATATGATCGATACCAACCCCCAATGATCGAATGAGAAACTTAATGATAAATCCCTGAAGTAGACAATGTAAAATTGATCTAATACTTCGAGATTATTCTGGATATTCCAGTATACATGATGTACAGGTATTAGGAATACCTGAGGGTGATGTGATCATAAACGATTGTATAACCATGACGCTTCCATTCCTAGGGAGTGATGAAACGGGTCTGGATTTTAGTGACTCCTCTCAATAGAGAAGTAATCTGATCTTGGTCCTAATGTTGGACATTGATCTGAATGTGATTCAGATGCAATGAGAAGATTAGATTTGCAGTCTTGATTTAATCAAGCATCTATGGGAGGCACGAGATCTGGATTTGAGGTGTGATCTAAATATCCAAGTCACTATACGTGGAACAATACAATCGCCCTGTCCTTATCTCCAAGTATTCGCGGAGAAAGCACATTATCCTCGGAAGAGTTCAGGATAATTTCATTGTTGATATAAGTATCCGAGCATTGAGAAAATGGATAATTAAATGTGATTTAATTATCATGATTAATATGAATTCGATTCATATTATAAAGAGAGTTATCTTAGATAATTAAATGTGATTTGATTAACAAAGATGTAAATAATGTGAATGTGATTCACATTATTTGGGCACAAGAGAAAAGAAATCCAAGACGATTAAATGTGATTTAATTACCATAGATATGAATAATGTGGATAGAAATATCCATATTAATCATATATATTCTAAATGTGTAATATATAAGAGAGAGATATTTGTAATTTATATTTGTTATTAAATATTGATTTGAATTGGATTCACATTGGACATTAAATTGAAAATGTAATTTACATTTTATTTTGGGTTGTGAATGTGATTCACAATTTTCCAATGGCAAGATTGCAATATTCACAAAATAATTATGAAATATTTTTGTTGAATAATTTACAACAAGTGTTGTTGTAAATATTGGAGATTTCCATGTAATAATGTAATCTCATGAGATATCATGAGATTACATGAGATTGTCACCAAATCCCATATTATGGAAAGAGGCAATCTTCATTCCAATAATCTCCATGATTGCTTGATTTAATTTGGGATTGATTTATATTGGTTTATCAATATAGATTTAATCTAAATTAAATTAATTGTTGTTGGTTTTTACCAACACAAATCTTAGCCATTAAAAGAAACACAAATCAATGTGAGCCATTGGATTTGTGTTGTCCATGCATTGAGATCCATGGATCCCAAAATATTATAAAAAGAGAGGCAACCCCTTTTCTCTTCTTTACACAAGAGAACATAAGTCTCTTTCTTTCTTTTTCTCTCTACAAGCCCTCTCTCCTTCTCTCATCTGGTCGTCCACCATGGATGCCCTAGAGAGAGACTCCATCGCAACAGTGTCATCGTTATGCTGCTCGATTGTTTGCTCGTGGATCTCTGTCTCCTTCGGTGCGCCTCTCTCGTGAAGAAGATGCTGGATTTCATGTGTCGAGATCAGGAGATCCGTCGCTTGGATCATCAACATGGATTGCGAGGAGCACGTGTTTCATCAACACGCTCGCAAGCGTCTCCTCCGTCGGATCGGACTTGAGACAGGAGATCTCTTCGTTTAGAGACTCGATCGCAACCACGCTTCAAGAGGTAATCCTATTACTTGTTTGTGGTTTAGACGAAATGATCCGAGAAGTGTTCTTAGATAATGTGGTTTCGTTACATGAAATATTTTTAATTTCCGCTGCATCGAGCGACTAGTGTGACTAGTCGCTCCTGATCGCATACGATGCAATCCTCACGCTTCCATGACGTGCTTAAAGATCTAACCATATCCTTCAAGTGGTATAAGAGCCTTAGGTCGAAAGTTTTGGATACGATCCGTAAACCTAGGACGACTTGGGGTCGTTAAGGTTGCGAAAGTTTTTGTCGCATTTCATTTTTGCACATCTGTTTAGTGAATAAATTCAGACCTATTTAAAATATTTAAACACGAATTAATCACTTGTATTTTGTTTCCTATAAAGTTAGGAGACCATAGGATCAGAGTTTACATAATTTGAATTCCGTTTGCTCGAGATATTGTTGTTTTAATGAACACGTATTCACTGTTGCGGGAACTGCGAATCTTAACATGATTAATGAGTTATCTACTATTTTGATCCGCCTAGAAATGCATGAAATATCACTTAAGTTCTGTAATAAATCAAATTAGCAATCTTTGAAAATTGATTTTGTCTAATTTGGATTTAAATTGATTGAGATGTGTTAATTTTAATAAGTAGGGGTCACTGCTGAAATTACATTCCTAATCAAGAACCATGTGTTTGTCAATTAGTGAAATTAATTGTTAATTTCCTGAAATATTTATGGAAAATATTTGAGAAATATTTAATGATGATTATTTCCTTAATTGACTTGGACTCAACCAATAAATTGATTAGATTTGATCTAGATCAAAATTATAAACACAATCAACAAACAACTTGTTTGAATATGATTGGGAATTTATCTAGCAAATTTCTTTATAATCAAAAATATTTTGATTATTACTATATGGTATAATTTTGGTTGAAGAACGATGATCATCTCAAGTAAACATTGATCTATCTAGCATTATCCTTTCCTGAGGAATATAGTGTCTGGTCGGGGAGCGTTGGGGTAGCGGGTCGCACCTGTTGCGGTCTGTCCCACTCCTGTCGGTACTGGCCATGACAGCAGGTAGGGACTCGATAATGCCGGAGAAATCAAGGTGTATTTTTCTAATTATTAAAATTTAAATTAATACATACTTTGAGATAATACCATATATATATTCAAGTAAAACAATCAAGTTTGTTGATTGAATTGGATTGATAATTGATTTAATGAGATTAAATAAATTATATCCAATTAAAAACAAACTATTATGAATAGATGTATATTTCCCTTAGAAGAATTAATTATATGAATACGATTCATAATAATTAATTAAAATTGAATATGATTTGGAGTATCACATAAGTGACATACATGGTCTCACGTCAAGGCGAAGGGTTCCGTCGCCAGATACTGTATGTAGGAGACGTCTGTCCGAAGTGACAACTCCTGCATATGATCCATTTAGATCGGGCTCGTTGCTTCTTGAAAGATTAAGGACATATGCATAGTAACCCCAATATCGGATCCTCATATTATTGGGGCAATATTGGATTGCGCATAGCAAGTTGTATTCCTGTTGACGGTTGATTCAGTTAATGACGGGTCAACATCACCTTAGGGGTGGTGGGCCCGGGTGTTAAAGACTGAATTGGGACATGTAAGTTGGACTTGCAAGGCGGAATGTGTTCCCACTTTTTTTATCCGAGTTACATGTTCTCATATTATTGGGATGTAACAAAGATAAGGAAGGAGATCTTAGATCTTGCTGAGATATGATGGTAAGTATATCTCTTACATTGAAAAGTGATTAAGGGAATGAGCTTTCAGTGTTGACAAGGCAAGAAAACTTTGATATAAAAATTCCTAAATCAAAGTAAAATGTGTATATATATATATGCAAATTTCTTATTTCAGATAGTTGATGAATCTTGTATTCGTCATGCTAAAATTGGTCGTTTAGGCTCTGTTCTCCATCATTCACTTGCAATTAATCATTAATAGAGCATTATTAGCCATCATGCATGTGTGAATAATATCTGCATTTCATCATGCATAATTGCATTTAAAATCCCAAGTGTAAATTAGCCCAAAAAGCCGCTAACTTCTCACATTTTTAATTAATTCATCCTAACTCCGATTGACCCCAAATCACCTCCATTGTGTAGATATTACTAACCTTATTAAATAAAAATAAAAAAAATTACTAAGTCCAATAAGTGTCAAATAATCCCAAAGTCTAATTTCACATCTCAGACTAAAATGAGCATATCTCCCTCATAAAGTGTCCGATTTTGGTCTACTCACTTTTAAAGTACTCCATTTTCAAATACCTTCAAAACAAGACCAAATTCATAAAATTCGGAGCTCATATGTGAAAGTTGGGTTTTGGGCCTCTTTTGCGCAGTTTGACTTTTTGCTATTTTTGACCTGAGTTTTTATGTACATAATTAACCCTTTTAATTTTATTTCTTCTTCATTTGTGTTCTTTGATGAAAGTTTTATTCAGTGACACAAAAATCCAAATCCAGATCAAAATGAAATCAAAGAAACTGACTGAGTCCAAGCGTCCGTTGTCGATCTGTACAAAAGTTGTGCCTTTCTTACTTTTATTTATTTTCCTATTTTCTTATTTATTAAAAATCCAAAAAAATAGATTAATGTGTAATTAATTTTCTTATATTTTATCGATTTTTTTCTAGATTTTTTATCCTTTTTAAAACTACCAAAAAATTGCAAAATCCCAAAAACCCGATTTTCTATACACATAGAGAACCACCAAAATACCTCTTCTCACAGATGACCTCTTTTGCTCCCGGGCCCTTCATAAAGTTGTAGATCTCGACGATACGAACAACTTTATGAATAAAATTTTTCAATCCGAGGTCTCTTTCTATTTATTTTCTATTTTTCTTTACCCTTTAATTTTTGAAATTTTTTTAGGGTGCCACGTGGCAGCCTCTGGGCGTGCCACGTGGCACCCCACCTTGCCTCTCTCCAGCCCCCTCCAGCGGGTCACGTGCGCAGCACGTGACCCTGGTCATCTTCTCCAGTTGTTTCTTCCCCAATCCCCCCCCATTACCTCCCTTCCCCTTCCATAACCGCCGGCCTCCGCCCGCCAAGCACGCGTAACGTCCCTCCTCCCGCTCCTATAAAGCAACTCCCCTTGCACTCTTCACAGCCATCTGCCCTCCCCCTACAGGTGCCAGTGACAGTGGCCAAACCTCGTCGGCATGATCCGAGGTGACCAACCTCGTAGTAGCTGCTATCAGCCGCTGCGTAGGCTTCTGGAGCTTTCCCGCTCCATCGAGGCGATCATCGGAAGTAGGCCTCTACCTCCTCCAACTTCCAGGTACACTTTTTCGAGGGGCAACACCATCGCCCCTAACCCCCTGCAGCTCCACCGCCGCACCAGCTCAGCTCACCCCTACCGATCATTCGACCACTGCCCTACGCCGTCCACCTTCGTTGCCCACCTCGACGGAGCCCCCGCTCCTTCTCCGCCCTCGGCGCTCGGCCACTCCGACCACTCCCGAGCATACGAGCTCCAGCATCTCCGCCTCCGCCTCGCCGCCTCCGCCTGTGCGGTGGCACCGCTAATCGCCCACCACCTCTGCCACAGCTCAGCTGTGTGTCGGCCGAGCCCCGTTCTCCTCCGCTGCGTTTGACTTCAGCCGAGCCTCGCTTGTCGCGCTTTGGCCCTCAGCACCGCCTCCTCCGACCGCCCCGCCCTCCATCACGACGCCCAGGCGCCGTTGGATCGGGCGACGGTGGCCCTTGATCCAACAACCCTAGCGGTGCCATGTGTCATCCCCGAGCCTCAGCCCCAGCCTCGAGGCTCGGGTCCCCGAAGCAACGCCAGCCATCCACGTAGGCTCGGGCGTCCGAGCCTGAGCCTTGTCGCCCGCGCCTCAGCCCCTCCATCCAAGCATTTGCCTCGTGGTCCGAGCCTCCGATTTGGATTTCGAGCCTCTGGTTCGTCATCCGTGCCTCAGCTCCGGGCCACCTGAGCCTTTGCCCCGTCTCCGAACCTGGTGGCGCACGTGCAACGCATGTGTGTGTGGGAAAATTGCACTCAAGCCCCCAGAAGTTTCCGAAAGTACAAAAATACCCCTGTCGTGGGTAAATTACAGAGGGCCCCTCAAACTTTTATTAATTACAGATAAGTCCTCCCAGGGATCTCTTTGCAAGAAAAACTTTATTTTCTTTACATTTTAGTCCCTGGAATTTCATTTTAGCATATCTTTCTCATACGTACTCCGTTTTTAGCATATAATATGTCATTTTGAAGCTATTTCCATGCTCTACAATTTAGCATAGCTGTGATCAGATCTGAGGGTGTTTATTGTCAATTATTATTTGAGGATCATCATTGACTTTTGCCGGCTAAGTTTGACATACTTGTTCTTGAGAAATTAACGATAAATCTGTTGTAGGAGTTCGGTTGAGGATTTCAATTTGATTAACCCCTTGTTTTTATTGTTGATTATTCCCAATAATTTATTCTTTACAGAGGTTAAATCGAGGATCAATATTTTTGACTCTCTATTTGGTTGATCGACTATTAACTTGGAGAAGGCAATTTACATTGAATTTTTGACAGGAATATACATTGATAAATCTATTGTCCTGTAACTTGGAGTTGATAGATCTTTCTGGGTGTTAATATCTTTCGATCTGTGATTACCTGCATACAAAAAATTTGAAAAAATAAAAAAGTGGGTGGCACTGTTGCCGCCACCGCCCCTCCACATCGAACGACCCTCCACTGCAGAACTGCCTAGCCTACCGCCATCTCGCAAGCGCCATCCAAGAGCCGTTGCAGTCCAATGCCATGAGGCACACGGCCACCAGAGCCAAACATTCCCTGCGTGCCAACGCCAACTGCAGCCACCGCCTTCACCGTCCCACACCATGGTGCCACTGGAGGCGTGTGTCGCTCTGTGCAACCGTCGTTCCAGATCCGCATGACCCGTGCGAGGCCTACCGACCTCCTCCACCTAGAGAAAGCATGCATACCCCCGTGTAGACCTTCCGTTGTTGCAACCCCTATCCTGGCCGTGCATTCATCACCACTCACGTACTCTGTCAGACACTCGAAGAGCCGCTGCCGTCATCCAACGTCCAGAGCCTTCCAACTCGCGTGCAGAAGGCCTCCACCCGACCGCAGCCATCGCCGACTTCATGAAGCACTACCGTTTCAGAACACATCGCCAACATGGGCTTGCCATTCATTCGCCTCAGACCTCTACAGATTCACCGTCACCGCATCCCGTAAAGACCTCCACTGACACACCCTTTGGAGAGAAGATTGCAGGGGCGATGCACCCTCTCCCCCCTTTTTGCTTGAGAATGAATAGAACCCTAGGGAAATTGGAAACCAAAAATGGAATAATTACATTCAAGCCCCTATAAGTTTTTGAAATTACAAACAGTCCCTACTCTACAATCACCGCGTGCTTTGCACGTTCATACTGGGTAATTTGTTTTCCCTCCTCGTATTTATTTCCTGCTATCTTTTCAGTCAAGAACTTTTAATAATGGCAGTTCATTCCTTATTATCCAGACTTTAAGTTGCATGTTCTTTTCATTGAAGTAAATATTTTTATTCGTCAATAAATTCTCCAAAATTCAAGTTAAGTTCCAATCACTTGTTTATTTTTGCATAAAATTTTTGTGGTATTTTATCATCATTTAATATTATTAAAAAATCAAAAACATTGCATTTTTCCATGTTTGAATTTTGAAAATCAAAAAATTTGAATATTGCACCGAAAATTCTAAAAAATTAAAATAGTTTTATTTTTGTATCTTTTATTTTATGTCGAATTTTCACGTACTATTTATTTATAAAACTCAAAAAAGCAAAACACTAAAAATCTTATATATATATATATATATATAATTAATTGTAGAAAATCCAAAAAATCGATTCTAGTTCATATTTGTAGATAAATTCTTTAGTTTTTAGGGAAAATAGTTTTCATAATTTTCTCATTTATTTGGTATTTTTAAATTGAAAAATAATCATGCTTGCTCGTTATTTTCATCTTCCCCTATTTTTATTCATTTAAAAATCCAAAAAAAAACTAAAATTTTCTGAAAAATTACAAAATAGTAAAAAAATTATCAAAAACACAAAAATATTTTATTTGGACATTTTTGGCATTTTTATCATATTTGAAAAATCCAAAAAATGCATTTATTTTGTGTATAAATTTGTTTTGAAAATTATATTTTTGAAAATTAAACATTTGCAAAATTAAAAATCATTAAAATTTGAAAATCAGAAAATAAAAAAATTGAAATAAAAAAATTAAAATAAAAAAAAATAACAATTTCATAAAAACCAATATAGTTAGCATTTGAGACTTCCTTTTTCTTTTAATTGATTTTTAAATTATTTGAATAACCCTCAGGAGTTGTAGCCTCCTTGAGTTCGATTCTGTTGCTATATAGGTTAGTCAAATAGCAAAAAAATCTCTTGTTACACTAAACATTTTTGAAATTATTTCTGCTTCAGAATAAAAACAACTTTATGTTGATGCTTGATTGGATGCGACAACTTGTGAATAATTCATTTAAAAAAACTCAAGAAAAGCGTAGTAATAGACTCTTCTCCCACGAGAGCACTAAGTTTACCGCACAGCAAAGTTGGCATACTCGATCAAAATAAGCAAGGCATGAGTCAAAACTATCTCGTAGATCGAGAATCGTCCATAAAGACCTCAAAACACTACCTATCATGTCGACAAAAATGACCAACATACATCTCTGGATGTAGCGGGATCATTACACAATCAAAAGGGCATCCATCTAAAGGCGTAGGTGCCAAACGGACAAGTAAAAGTAGTCTTCTCATGATCGTCATGAGTGATTGCAACCTGGTTATACTCCGAGTATCCATCTAAGAAAATAAAAGAACTTTTTTCCTATTAGTCTTTCGATGATCTGGTCAATAAAGGGTAGCAGAAAGTGATCTTTCTTTGTCGTTGAGTTCGTGCACCGATAATCTACACAGTTAAGTCATGAAGTGGGTACTCGGGTCGGAATATCCTCATCATGATCCTTCATCACAATTGTAATCCTTGTTTTCTTCGGGACCACATGTAATGGGCTGACCCACTTGGAATCAGAAATGGGATAAATAAAGCCAGCTTCGCACCACTTCTTGATCTCTTTCATGACAACATCCTGGAGATTAGGATTCGAACGATGATGAAACTCACGGTCAGCTTGCTATCATCCTCTAAGTAGATATGATGAGACCACATTGATGGATTAATCCCATGGAGACCCGAAATATTCCTGCTAATGGCGTTGCAGTTTCTCTCAAGAACTTCTAGCAAGCGAGATTCCAAGTCGTCGGTTAACTGTGAACTAATGATGACTGGAAACATTTGGGGTGCACCCGCAAGGAATGCATGCTTCAGTGTTGATGGTAAACACTGAGCTCAAGTGAGGTCTGAATCTGCTCTATAACAACATCAGAAACTATACTGGTGGAAGGTGAATGATCTTCCATTTGTGAAGTGTCCATCATTGCAAAAATAGGCTCTGCATGTAGTATCTCAAAAAGATCTGCAATGAACTCTCTCTATTTAGAATGGGATGGCTCATCAGTAATCTCAAAAACTCACTAAACTCCTTGGAAAATAGCTCAAATAATCCATCAACATATGGCTTAGAATCATTAATAATGGAGCAAATGTCGATTGTTCTTTATAAGTCTTCCTTTCGAGAAAGGAATTCCTAAGTATCAATGTAATCCATGAACAAATCCGTATATCAGATCTCAGGTGTAACAGACTCTCTCTCTCATCTGATGTCGGCTGTGACGACTTCAAATCCGTAATCATCTCTATCTTAACCATTGTCACGGTGGGAGTGAAAGGTTATCTCTCCAGTAACATAATCTACTACCACTTCCGTAGTTCGTAGGAACGGCCGACCAAGTATGATTAGGATATGGAGTAACTGTGTTGAGATGTCCATATCCAAGACAATAAAGTACACTGGGAATTGCATTCCTTGCACCATTACGATAACATACTCTAAAATGCCCCTCGACCTCTTGATCAATCTATCAACAAACTAAAGGATCGTCTTGGTGGATCTAAGAGGCCCCAACCCAAACTCTTTGAGTAGCGAGGTCAACATAAGATCGTTGGAGGATCCACTATCAAGTAGAGTACGATCAAACTCGTAGTCAAAAAATTGACATCGAATGTGAGGTGCTCTGTTGTCGTTCTTTTTAGGCGGGAGGTTGCTAATGGCATGAATCGTGGCCATGGTCAAAATATGCTTCTCGGTTCATTTGTGTAGGTTTTTCATTGGTTAACGCTTTGTAGTAGGTGCTTCCTTTAATCCTCTTTTCACAATAGGCATGTACTCCATGGCCATCGGGAGTGGCATCTCAAGAAAGATGTTATGAAGTATCTCAACCACTCTAGGATCAGAAAGTGTTGTTTTTATTTTTCTATTATTTTTTGCTTTTATTCAATAATTCTAGAAGAGGAACAGAATCAGAAAAAACATCTTTTATTAGCATATGAATCATCATGTACATATGAATGATAAGAATCATTTTGTACAATATCATCCATAACAGGTAAAGAAGAAGGAAAAACAACTCGAGCTACTTTCTCAGTTGCAGATGAAGAAGACTCCGTGATGGGTGTGCTCTCCTCCAAAGCTGACTCGACTCTACATATCCCGTTATTTTTTTGGGATTTTTTTCTTCATTTTTTGGTATTTTGTGGTGGATAGTGGTGGTGATGCTCCTCCATGGACTAAAAAGTTGGATCTATGCTCAGTAGCTGAAGAAGGTGAAGAAGACGATGCTTCTCTATCAACGACTTTATTGCCCAATCCCACTAGTGCTAGTGGCTGCAATCTCCTACTGCTCCTGAGAGTGACGACATTAGATAAATATGGAAAATCACAAGTCATGTATGTCTCGGGAGTGGTTGGATCTTGGTGTGTTACCTGCTACTTGTTGCGTGTGAAGTTGTTGGGATTTGATTCAACCTTGGTTGGTATGAGTATCTTTGTGGCTATCAGTTCGTCTAAACTCTGGCTGACGTCGCTCGTGTTCTTCATAAAATTGTGCTATGTAATCCAGTATGGGGTTCACCAAGGTTGCCTCTGGCTTCTCAACAACTGGAGGCCACTGAGATTGGTTGTGTGGAGGTTGTTGGTACCCAGAATATGATGACCGTTGATAATGAGGATGAGGATGCTAATAATATAAATGATGAAAATAAACATGCTACAATAGTTGATATCCATGTCTCCATGTCTGGAAGTGTGGTGGAGATATAAAATGAGGTTGTGGTTGTTGGTATTGGAACGGTCTACCTCATTGGAATTGGTGAACTGGCCTCTAACTAGCCACGGAACCCAATTGCCCCTGCCATGATGGATGGGTCTAACTGCACTCGAGACCACTCCAAATACTATTCACCTCCTGAATGTGAGATGGAGGTCGAAAACTGTGGCTCAGAAAAGTGAGGAGGCTCCTGGTAGTACGACACAATATATACCAAGAAAATAGTAAACTTACCAAGAAAATCAAAATAAAATTCTTTTTGTGTTTTATAAGATTTTATAATGTTTTTGAATTTTTTTGTGAAATTTATGGATTTTTTAGAATTTTCAAAATGATTTAAAACTGAAACAGTGCAGAAAACAAATTAAACATTTGTTTTTGGGTTTCTAAATATAAAATAAAGTCAAAATAAGAAATCAAATCAAAAAAGAAGATTATTTTTTCAAACTTTAATTCAAGCCATTTTATATATTTTTATGATTTTTAAAAGATTTTATATAAATTTTTATAGGTTTTCCATGTTTTCAATCTCTATGATTTTTTGAATGAATTTACAAACAAAATGTGTACAAATGATAAACTAAAGTAAAATACACATAATAAGTTTTATAGAATTTTTAAAACAATTTTCCAAATTTTATGATTTTTTAATGCAAACGTAACACATTTTTTATGTTTTTGAATTTTAAAAAATAAGAAAACAAAATAATTTTCAAAGCAAAAATTAAGAGTGATAAAACTACTTAGCAGAATTTACCCTATTTTTTATGGATTTTATGGAGTAATAATGCTATTTATTAAAAGTAATTAAAGATATATTAATTAACCTACTGGAGAAGGACTAATTTGTACTTATTTTAAGGCATGGCATTAATGATAACAAATATAAGATCGATAAAGTGAAAAGTGCAAAAATCCTCAAAATACATGTGAACCAGCATGTGAATCAGAATCAGAGGGACCTAATAGCAATTATTTATATTTTAAAGAATAGATCGTAACAAAAAACCTAGATAGTTTATTGCAATTTTTCCTAAAAGGCACATGTCAACGCAAATGATTTCCGATTAGCGGGACTAAAATGCAAATTAAAACATATAAGGATAATTATGCAATTATGCGATTGATATATGCAAGATACGTGTTCATTAAGGGCTTATTTGCCATTAAAACAAATTGCAAGGCATGAGAAGTAAATACACCAAGGAAGCGTGCCTCACACGTAGGGATCGGACGACCTGGATCTGAAGTTGAGGCTCTGATCTAACGGTTGTCTCTTTAACGTGAGTAGAAGGTCCAGATCTGATCCGGTACTAGCCTTCATGATCTAACATCAATAAGGGCACTGGGAAAAACGCGGTGGAAGGTGGTTGATTCTGAACTTCATTCAGCCAGATCTTCTCCGATCTTGGTCCGATCTGGAAGCTACTGACTCCAATACATTCTTGTTGAACCTCCTCGTCGATCTAAAGTGAAAGCTCGATCCAAATCCCAATGAGTGGGGATCTAGGGCTCAAGCTCATATGCGCCTGCAACTCAACCTCCAAACCTGAATTCCAGCTCCATATTGCTCCTCCGGCACCTGCAAGATTCTCTAGGCTCGAAGAGGAATCTCCGACCAATGTTTACTCAACCAAAACAACACTAAAAGGAAAGGAAATGAGTCGAACTCTGTGAAGGTGGTGGAGTGAGATCAAAGTCTCAAATCATGATAGATCTCAGTGATTAGAAGGTGGAAGAAGGTGCAGAGAAGATTCACGATGGTGATGCGATGATGAAAGTGGTGAAAACACACGGAGGACCTTTGATCGGTCAGATCAAAGGTTGATCAGAAGGATTCTGATCTAAGGAAATATCAAATGAAATGCAAAAAAATTAAAATGCATTATAGGAAGAAACTTAATCTACTATTACCTACAGTGGAAGTGGAATGCTTACATCCTCAATCTATCGACAAAATGATGGATAAGCTTGTCACACTGGTGGAGCTCCGACGGATTGACTGGATCACGCTCTTGAGCTACTCTCACGTCTCCTAACCGTGCAGGACCTTCTAATGTGACCTCAGGTCTCTTTAGTAATCGACCTCGAGCGTAATTACCTCTCAAAAATGGATTAGATCGGAGAAATGGATTTGGGGTATTATTTATAGGTGAAGGTGAGGAACATATTTGAAATTAGGGTGGTGCATGAACCGAAGCACCAATTGGTGAAATGTTATTCCGGCGAGCGTGAGTTATGAGTGAAGTTTAATCGGGTACAAAAATTAGGTGGAAAAACTAGAAGGTAGATGAATATGTGATTCGTCACTCTAAAAGTTGAAAAATAGAGCTTTGTTCTCAAGTCATTACTTGCATTTATTCATTTAAATTGCATTTTTATCATTCACGCATATGTAAAAAAGATTCATATTTTAGCATGCATAATTACATTAAATAAGAAGCCAACAATCATGTATATTATCACATGTATACTAACATAACTTTTCCTATTTTATTTAATTTTCGCTAACTCTAAATAAAATAAAATCAACTTTGTTTTGTACCTAACATTAATCAGGGAAAATACAAAAAAATACTAACTTATATATAGGATCAATAAAACCCAAACCTTAGTTTTGAGACAAAAAGCCGTAAATGCGATCTCCTATGGACCCCTACTCACTTTTGAGTTAATATACATTCAATTATCTACAAAACAAAACCAAATTCCAAAGAATCTAAGTTCATATGTGAAACACTTGTTTTGGGACCTCATTGCATATTGCACATATTACTTGATTTTCATCCTATTATTTTATGTACAAAAATAACTCTTTTTAATTTATTTCTTATTTATTTATTTTCTTAGATTTATGTTTTAATAAGATGTGAAAAAATCCAAAACAAAATTAAAGCAACTCTAAGTATGTATATAAAGTTTGTATACATGTCCCCTTTATTTTATTTCTTCATTTTTCTTAATAATTAAAAATACCAAAAATTATTTTGATATGTAAATATTTAGTTTATATTTTATCTGATTTTTTATTTAAAATTATTAAAAAAATACAAAATATAAAAATGTGGTATTTTATATCTATAAAGTACCACCAAAAATACATTTTGCACATATGATTCATTATTATTGTGGTTCCTTCATGAAAGTTGTAGATCTCGTCGAGGTGAACAATTTCATAAAGATCATCTTTTATTTGACATCATTTGCTATTTTATTTTGCTTTTTTGGTTTTTTTATTTTGTGATTTTAGAGACGCATGGTTGCTCCTAGGGTCGCCATTTGTCGCCCCCCTTACCCCTTTTATTGCCTTTATTTTATTTTATTTTTTATTTTTATTTCATTTTCTTTATTACCCAGATGCCATGTGGACTCTTTGCAGTCGTTCGATCATTGGCTGATCGAATGGTCGTGTCCCTCCTTCCGCCTCTGATCCGCCCTCTGCAGCAACACAACCACTTCCTCCTTCTCCGCCCTGCCCCTCATCTCTCTCCTCCTCTTCTCCCAACCACCTCCACCCACATCACATGTCCTCCGCCTCGCCTTGTCCCTCACCTCAACATTTCCTCAATGAATCGGCCATCTCCCCAACTATCTCCACCTCACCGCGATCGTCGTTGAACACAACCATCTCAATCGTGATCACCGCTGAACCCAACCACTCTGCCTTCTTCGCACCCACCCTCCGCCTCCTATGCTAACTCCAATTGCCCATAAAAGGCCACCACCGATCGTGGTCCGGGATCATCTACCATCACGAGGGAGAGGAGCAGACAACAACTTCTAGGTTCCTTGACGATGACAACTTCTGGGAGGCCCTATCGAGGTGACGATGTCAACACAAGTCCTTCTTCTCGACGAGATCCAAGGGACTCCCCATCCCTTGTCACAACCACTTCAGTTACTCAAGCCTCTAGAGCTCGCCGGCTCCATCGAGGCGATGATTGGAGCGAGATATCTCCTCCTATGCATATTCCTCCATGTATTCTTCTTCTCTTCTTCCCCCTTCTCTTCCTCCTCCTCCTCTTCCTCCTTCTTTATTTTCCTCTTCTTCCCATTTTCCTCTGCTTCTGCATCTTCTTCCTTTTTCTTATCGAGCGCCACCTTCTTTGCACCTTCGACAATCAGACATTGACCGCCTCACCACCGGCTCCTGCCCCTATGCACTCCTTTGCACCACCACTCGATTCGTGACATTGTTCCCTTGACCTCACCCAAGAGAAGCCCTTTCAACTTCACCGACCACCAGAGCCCTAGCTCCACCCATCAACTCTGCCCATCGCCATTGTCTTATCCTTCACCATCAACAGGAGTACTGCATCATCCATTCGCCCTATGCACTCCTCCATTACACCTCGACCGCTTTGTCCTTCGCATTGCAACCAACCGTCAACGGGAGCACCACTGCCTCGCCTTCTCACACTGACCAGAGTGCAACTCTACCACGCCTACCATCGCAAGCTCCTCCACCTCCCTCTTTGACGAAGCTCCAAGCCTTAATCGTCAGGCGTCCGATAGCCACCAAACATACTTCAAAGAGGCACGTCCCCACTCTACCCGAGCCTCCTCCAGCCACACCATGTGTGGGCTCGGATTCCGAGCCTCAGCCTCTCGCTCGAAGCAGCCCTTTGAGCCTTGCACTGTACATGGGGTGGGGTAAATTGCATCCATGCCCCCATGTTTTGAAGCAATTGCACCGACCCCCTTCCTGCAACCAGCTCATGCAAGGCGTGTGTGGGATAATTGTAGCAAACCCCTATTAGGTTTTGGTAATTTCAATTAGGTCCTTTTGTTCTTGTATTTTAGTAATTTAGTCTGTAGTTTTTCATTCTGAACCCTATCTTTGCTCTATTATTTGAACATCAATTTCTCGTAATATTTTAATTTCAAAGACTACACATTGTAGAACAATTTATCCTTTATCTTATGGATGATTGATTTAATTTTTATGAGCAATGTTTGATTTATGATATTTATTATGGTGAAAATTGCCATATTTTGCCCTATCTGCGTTGGAAATGTCTAATTAAATCACCCATTTTCTTCAAAAATTTCCGAAAATTCACAATTTATAGAACTAATTGTGTTTAAATATGTGCCTAAAAATCAAGCCATTTGTACACATATTTTTCCTAGAACAAATTAAGTTGTGATTGGTAATTAATTTTTAATGATCTGAAAACTTAATAATTTTTTGGGAGTGATAATGTTTCTTGGATAAATCTTAATTAGACATATCTAGGATAATTTTATTTCTAGGAATTAAATAAGTTTGCTAATAATTAAATTAATTAATTGAAAATCATAAATATGTTTGTTTAATTCATAGAAAATTCTTTTTGCATCTGAAAAATCCCAAAAATTCACAGTAAGTTAATTTCATGATAATAGTTTACTATAAAAAAATCATAATTTTTGCATTTCATTTGCATGAATATTTGCATAAAACCCATAAAAAAGTGTCCAATTTTCATGCATGCATTTTACGTCCGAAAAATACACAAAAATATGAAAATTGACTTAAGGAGACAGTGACCTTCCTGAGTTCGACCTTGGGCTTGCTGATGAATATGTGATTCATCACTCTTAAAGTAGAAAATAGAGCTTTGTCCGCGGTATTTAGCTTCATATTTCCCTTTATCTTGCATAAATAGCTTTCATGCATCAATCCACAAGATATGCATCTGAGCATTTATATTTCCGTTTAAATAAGAAGCCATTTCATATGTAAAATCCACTTGTAAAATATCCACCTATTTACTTGTATTTTATCCCCTCCAAAATGAAATAACACCTTCCTTATAGTGTGTACACCATTAGTTAATAATATAGGGAAGAAGCCCAGAGTTCCTATCTTGTAAAATACCTAATAAAGCCCCAAAACTCCTGGACCTTATAATGCCCATATCTCTCTCTTACAAACTCCAAATTAGGTCTACTCACCTTCAGATTAATACACATCCAGAGACCTTTAAAATGAGACTAATTTCATTCAATTCGGAGCTCGTAGGCAAAACTTGGGTTTTTTGGCCTCCTTGTATACTATACATATGTATATTTGTATTATTGTATTTTTGTATCACATTTGACCTCATCCCCGTTTTTGATCAACATGAAACTTGTAGATCTTATTGAGATCTACAACTTTAATGTTTTTGATTTTTTACAAATTCGGCCTCCTTCTCCTTCTAAACTCATTTTTCTTCTCAGCCAATCAGAGCTGGCCACGCGGCACCCTCTGATTGCGCCACGCAGCCTGCCCCTTTATAATATCCGCCCGCGTCCCTGGCCATAGGATCTCTTCTTGAATCCAACGACTCAACTACCTCCATGCAACCGCTTCTTCTCAACCACCCGATCAATCCTCAGATCTCATCACATCCTTCCATCAACGCCTCATCAGGCTCGCACCACGTGGCATCACCTCATCCATCCGATCCACTCCATCATAACGGCTCAGACACTTCGTTCTCTCAGCCATTCGATCGAACCCATAAGTCCATCTCATCTGTCCGTTAGCGCTTCGTCCTGCGTTTGCCACGTGGTATGTTCGGAGCCCTCCGATTTCGCACCCTAGATCTGATCCCAGGTGTCGACCCGTGCCTCCATCTAGGCCATTGGATCGCCTGATCCAACGGCCAGGGGATCGTCGTCTACCTACGCACGCCCCGCGCCCACGTCTTCCACCATCGCAAGGGGGCCGCCCCCTTTCTATTTCGGGCACTACACCGATTACCTTCTCAGCCACCTGATACCACCACGACATCGCCCACTCGCCCCTCATCTTCGCCAACCCTCTCGATCTCCATGACAACCCTCAACCTCGCTCCACGACACCCACGAACACCACCTCCTCGCCATCCATGTCGTCACCTTCATCCTATAAATCAGTCGCCTCCGGCCACTTTCACCCCCATCTGCCACCATGGAGAGTGACTCCGAGCTCCCACCTTCAGATTGGTGACAACAATTTGTCCTTGGGTCGAGCAAAAACTGAGAACACCTCTGGCGAGATCCACGGCCAAACACCGCCGCGTCGTAGCTACTCCAAAGCGTTGCACGAGCTCAGGACTCCTACCAGCCTTCGAGCGACGACCTGGAAGTTCCCTCCAAACTTTTGATCCCAGGTAGATCCCTCCATCTCTTCCCTGATCTTCTTCTTATTTTTCTTCCTCCTCCGATCTTATTCGCCGTCCACGAGCCTCTTCTCGCTCCGCCAACCATCCTTCGAGCTCCACAAGGGAGCTCTGATCTTCGCGAGCCCCTTCATTCCTTCCGATGACATACTTCGCCTTCCACCGACGCCAGCTCCGCCACCTTGGCAGAGCTCATTCACCAGATCACCTTACTGCACCATCGGATCAGCTCTGCTAAGTTATTTGCATCGAGGCCCCTAAAGGTTTCCAGAATTGCATTTCAGTCCCTACCAGGAGACCCCACGTGAGGAGCATGTGTTCTGTGGAGAAATTGCATCCACCCCCTCAACATTATAGGTAATTACATATTGGTCCCTATCAGCACGTTTTATTTTTAGCAATTTTAATTCCTATAATTGTATTTACACCCATGTCTATGCACACATATTTAGGCATTCATCTTAATTCATTTTTTAATTTGGAAAATTGCATTTTGTAGTTTATAATGTCCTCTTCATTATGTGACACCTGCATATTTTTGTAATATTAGTGGATTATTATATTATTTAATTGGTTCAATTTTGCTATATTTTGCCCATTTATGCCTCTTAATTGATAGTAATTTCTCTGTGAATCCAAAAATCCCCAAAAAAATCACATTAGATATAGGATAATTAGGTTTACATTGCATAGAAATTTGATCTCAATTGCATGCATCCCGAGGCCTAAATAAATCATTTAGTGATTTACTTAATTGGTTTTTAATAGGTTCATTTCACATAGAAATTTAGGTTTAATAATTTTCCTGGATTCCTCACCTTCAGATCTATCTAGGATAATTTTTATTTCTAAAAATATTGTGATCTGATATTTATTAAAATTAATTTAGCCAAAATCACCTTGCATTCATTTTTAATTCATATTAAAATAATTTAGTGTCGGAAAATTCCAAAAAAATAGAGGACCTTAATTTCATTGCATTTCATCATCTGGCCAAGTTTCGTAATTTTTGGACTTAATTTGATCACTTATCTGAATTAACTTGTAAACTGGCTGGATTGTGCACGTGTCTTGCATAAAAAAACCGAAAAAGACCAAAAAAATTATTCCCTGAAAATCAAACCATGGACTTTGCTAAAAATCTTCCTAAGGAGACAGCTGCCTCCCCGAGTTCGACCTTGGGCTTGCCCAAGTAAAAAAAATTGCCGCTCGAGATTAACTTGCTTTAATTAAAAGTGGTTTTTGATCTGCTCTCATTATCCGACTGCAACGAACGAAATTAATTAATTTGACCATTAATTTGATCGAATTAACAAGAATGGTGGGAGCCGTTTCAAAATGGCACCATTGCCGGGGAGGCACGACTTAGGTTAATTTGCAGTAATTTCTGAGTGTTTGACTTTCAATCCACGGGTAGTTTGACCCCCGATTTTCTTGTTAATATTTTCTGTCCTCTAATTTTTGTATTTTTCGAGTCGTTCTCTATCTGACCTCAAATTATTTCTGTGCAAGGAACGCGAGGAGTCGAAGACGCTTCGAGGAGCCTGCATTTTTAATTTCTTGAGTGATTTGAGAGATTTGTATTTTTATTCATTTCTTTATTTTTTTCGCATCATTTCCAGCGGTTCCCGTTTGGGTTCTCGCGTGTAAAGATAGTGGAACTGTGTCCCCATGTGCTGTGTAGATTGAATTGTAGATTTGGCTTGCACTAGCGGCTCCTCGAGCCACTCTAGGATTTGCTTGTGCTCGTAAATTTTTAGGACCACACAATACACTTAAAAGACGTACCTAGACCGCAGAACTAGTCAAATCAACCCGTGCTTCACTCACTAATAGAACTGCTTGTCTAGGAGCGGATTTTGTCGCCTGCATTTGCATATGGTGTAAAAGATCTCAATCTGCTTTGCACCCTACATAAAAGCGAAGGGATAACTGTAAGTATTCTTCACTCAGCACACGCATCATTGTTTTCCATGCATCGACTTTTCTCGATTTCCCCCTCTGTTTTTCAAACTTAATTTAAACGGAAATTGGGACTGGACATTAGGCGTGCTGTGTGGTTGGACTAACAAGTGATAACTTAACTTAAAAACGGGACTGCTAACATTATTGACCCAAAAATAATAATAAAAAAATTGGAAAAACTGTTTGCGGGAGACTAATTCCCGGCCTTGTTTTCAGGCTGAGGGTACTTGAGTGTGTGTGAACACCTTAAGGTAGAGCCCAAATCCCCGCCTTCCATATCACGTTCCGACTAATCCCAGCAAATATCACAAGTTGAATTTATTAAGGTTCACTGACTAGTACCAAGTAGCCTCTGCCTGTCTCAGGTAGATAGGGGCGAAATTGCGGTACTTCGCGACAAGTTGCCAGTAACCCCCTGGGGAGAAGTTCTTCCTTGTCAGCCTCCGCCTGCTTGCAAGTAGATAGGGGCAGGTCTTTGAATCCATCAACTTGGGATAGGAGCGAAGTAAGGAAGGATCGGTGATATCTTAGGCGACAGATTAAACAGGGAAGATGCATCCGGCTTTGAGCCGACTTCCCTATAGGCCGCGAAACCTTTGCTATCTTGTCTGATAAACTCACACTTAAAATCAACCAGATTAATCGGACTCGGTTTCGGGTCCTTCACCGTGTTGAGTGTGAACTCGGGGTTTGCTCTTGCGTTTGTCTTTGAGTCTGTCTGTGTGTGTTATCCTGTGTAATTGCACATTTTCTACCTCCATCTGCTTACAATCATCCTTTCCTCTTCAAAGATGTCGGGATATTGGTCCACATACTCTGTGACCTCTGGTCAATCCTCCTCGACCACATACCGTTCATCTTCGCCTTCTCATTCTTCCATGTATCCTCCACCACCCACGGGAGACCCTTACCTGTGGTCGACTCCATCTCAACCCGATTATGAAGTCAGAACTTCGACTGACTTCTCCACTTCTTCGCATTTCTCACCTACTCCATATTCCAACACTCCGAATCCACTTCCATCTTGGGCTGACTGTCCTTATTCTCGAGAGCTTGCAGGAATTAAAGAATCGAATGAAGAGCAAGCCACTGCTGAGACGGATGATTGGTAAAATTATATGCCCCCACATACTTCATTTCACCTCAAGTAGGGACCATACAACAATTTACATATACGCATCCCGACTTGACCTTAGGGCATAATATGGTCGATCAAACAACCCAAATGGAGAGGCCTGTACATCCTGATTTCCCAGACGTGATCGACTTTAGTGATCAAGCCTCCATTAACCAGCCTTCATTCGAAGAGCCTATTGATTTAGCCAAAATTCACGGAGTCTAAAATGATGTCTGACACAAGGCCGAGACAACCGAGGTCGCTGCGGTGACCCACAATGAATCCTGGACTAAAATCAACAATTAACCCACACTATAGATCAAGCAATAAGAAATAAATGTGGAGTTAAAATTTATTTTTAACTCTGCACAAAAGATGTATAGCAAGCAAGTATGCAGAGAGTTCGAACACAGGGAGCAAACAGGGTAGTAGATCAAACAAATGTGTGTGTGTGAGTGTGAAGTGATGTCTACACTATGCAATGCAAGGATTTTTGTGGGTTTTTAATTTTTAATTAATTTTTTTACTTTTTAATTTTGTATTCTGATTTTTAATTTTCTGATTTTTATAATTTTATATTTTATATATTTTTTTCCTTTTTTCAATATTGGAATATATAAACAAGGTAATAAAAGAGGTGCTACAATATTTGTAAAAATATGCAAAAATAGCCAAAAATTCAGAAATAAAATCTTTTTGGAATTTTTATAATTTTCTACTATTTTTGTGATTTTTGGGAATTTTTCAAAATATTTTTGGTATTTTTACACACTGAAATAAACCAAAATAAGGAATTAGCTACTGGCTGGGAGTAAAATGGGAATTAAAAATATCAAACAACCACCAAAATTTTCCAAACTAATTTTAAAATAAGATGAGAAAATAAGGAATCTATAAAACCTTACTTTGCAATTTTTAGAGTTTTCTATAAATTTTTACATTTTTTTGAAGTTTTTAAGTATTTTTTGAATTTTTAAGGTTTTACTTTTGAGATTTTTAGTGGTTTTTGGGTTGACACTAAAATAGGTTAAAATAGATAGTAGGGATTTTTTTTGGAATTTTTTGAGGTATTTTAATATTTTTTTGGTATTTGCTAAGCTAAGCAGTACTGAAATGGCAAGTTTTTTGATTTTAATAAATATGAAAATGCAATAAAATCAAAAACTAAAAATATGGCGTTAAAGAAAAAGCACACAGGAGCTTAACTTGAATTTTTGAGAATTTTTCGAATTAAAATGATACCCTAATTAAATAGATCAAACAAACAAAATATCAAGGTTGGCAGGGGCCTATATGCAAATACACAATCATCCAGGGGCTTCCATGCAATCTTCCACAAAATAATACACTAATTATCAAATTTCTTGGATTAAATATGAATACTGAAAACCGCAAGGATTTTAACTACAAAATTTCCAAGCTCACGTGTAGAAACACGTGACCTGGTAGGGGTATAGACGCAATATTACAAAATATAGGGGCTTATCTGCAAGTTTGCCAAAAAGTATATATACTGAAGCAAATAGTTTAAGGACCAACTGCCAATTACCAGACCCGTGAGGGGTTCCACGCAAAAAGTCCACCCACGCGCGTGCGTAGCACGCGCCTGGGAGGGACTAAAAAGAACTTATCCAAAACCTCAGGGGCTGTTTTTGCAACTATTACAAATTATTAAACACAGCAAACGAAAGTTTCAGTACTTAAGATCAAATACAAAAAGGACCGGGTGTGAATGCAAAATACCCAATCTTTGGCTGAGACGGACGACGGATTCTTGGTCACTTATACACGTGTCACGTCCACAATGTGTGATGCCGGTTCGCTACCGACGGCCCTGATTAAATCGTGCGAGAGAGATCAACGGGTGAGAAGCTGCTAAGATCCGACGGCAGCTGTGCTCGGAGAAGAACCAGCCAGATCCGACGGCGGGAAAGAGATGACGAAGAACACGGAGGAACTCGCAAGGAGGAGAGCTTCCCCAGCCCCGTCCTTCCTCCTCCGACGCTATTCAGGCTTCTAAAATGGCTGGGCGCATTCCTGCAAGCGTCTTCTGAATATCTGGGGCCTCAAAATTCATCGGCGTATGCCGACGTCCTCGCACGGGAGCGGCGGAGCGGGAGAGCTCCAAGGTCTTCCGTCGAGAACCAAAATGCGCCCAGGCTTCTCTATAGCTCAACTACCTGCAACAAAGATTGTTGAGAGGGTCACGGGCAAATTGCCGCGACCCTCCACTGGCGAAGAGATGGACGATGGGCGCTGGTTAACGGAAATGGTGGCTCGCCAGAGCAAGCTCCGGCAAGATGGAGAAGATGGGGACCTGACGGGTGTAATTACGAAAAGAAAAGAGGCGATCGAGGCTATGGTTGAAGGCAAGTAAAACACAGAAAGAAAAATAACAAAAAATGGAGTAGAAACGGACCTCAAGCCTGGGAAGGCGAGGTGGAAACCTCACGGCGGCGCCACCGCCGGAGATGGCTTGGAACACGCCCAGGAGCTCCTGGGTTGCACCTCAACGAGGTCGGAGATCACCCTCTATTACCGGGGATCTACCAGCCATTCCTCGGAGGTTTTGGATCTGGCCAAAGGCAGTTCAAACCAAGGAGGAAGGAGGAAGCTCGGTTTTGAAGGGTGGTTGAGTGGGCGCAAAGATCAAAGCGCAACGGGAGGAGCAACGCTCCAATGCCCGAAAAAAATCAATGGGCGAGCAAGCTGGATAATAGGGGAGAAAATTTGCAGAAGAGAGTATCGTGAAAAGATGTAAGATGTGGCCTTAAAAATTTGGCGAAACAGGGGTCAAAGGCTACTTCTGACACAAGGCAGGGAGGAAGGTCAGGCTGTTGACCTTGGTCAACGAGCCTGACCACCTGGTTGGTCCACGTGGACCAACCAGGAAAAACCTCATGGAAATACCTTATTAAATCAATAAAAAAATTAACCGATTTATTTAATTTTAGGTTCAAAAGTAAAAAATGTTTATAATTTTGTAAAGAATTTTATCATGATTTTTAATTATTTTTATGAGGTTTATTTTTACAAGTTACTTTTTACACCCCTTATAGGTATAATACCTATATATTTGATTATTTGATTTTTATTTTGTGATTTTAATTTTATTATTTTTATTTAGTATTTTATAAAATCATAAAATACTTTTGTACACACGAATATATTTTTATTTTATTTTTCTGAAGTATTTTGTATATAAGATAAAATAAAAGTAGGTATTGTATAGGTATGTATATAGGTATAATACCTGTGTATTTTATGTAGGTATTTTTATTTTGTATTTTATTTGGGATTTTATTCTAATTTTAATATACATAATTATTATAAGTAATATTTACAATATTATAAAAATTTAATAATGAAAATAATGAATAAAGAATAAATTGAATATTTTAATCAGTACAAATATACAATGATGGTCCAAAACTCAACTTTCAAACCGTAGCTCCGCCAAATGCGAAACCACCACCATTAAATAGATTATTTTATTCTATATAAAATTAAAGGTGAGTTTGATGCATTTGGAGTTTTCAGTTGTGAGATACGGGTCTGGGAAGTTGGGATTCTGGATTTCTATTCATACCATAACTTTTTATTTGTATATTATTTTTCAGTGAAATCAATTTTGTATTTTTCTTTATAAAATTATCTACGACTTTCATGTACAAAGTTTCTTTATTTGATGTATAAAAAGTGGAACAAAAAATGGGTCCCAAAATGAATAAATAATGAATAGAATATATTGTACTTGGCCCTTATCTCCCCCTACTTTATTCCTTGTCGACCTATTCATCAAGATGCCTAGGCCTCGGGGTTTCGAGTCATAAAATATTTACAATATTTTATTCCTTTTCTTTTCTTTTATTTATTCTATAATTTTGGCTTTAATTACAGTATTTTATACACTAATGGGATGCACATGCATGAATGCTAAGATGCTATATTTAAGGCTATTAACAGGCATTTGATAGGGTTTTTGAGGCCAAAATGATAGAATAAAGATGATGAAATGTGGATTCATCATCCCCCTATACTTTACCTTTGCTAGTCCCTAGCAAACACTTATGCAATAAGTGAAAAATAAAAAGAAAGAAAAGAAAAAGAAGAACTTGGATTTAGTTTGATTATCAAAGTTATCTTCACAAAATCAAAGTTTGGAGCTTAAGTCGGACCTTTGGAATTTTAGTGCGGGCGGAACCTTTGTGAGAACCGAGTTTGAAATCCAACAGTCCCTGAGAATCCCAAAACTTTGTCCAAGTCTCCTCAATAGCCAGGTCAGAAATACTTCAACTCATACGCAAACCCCTACGACTATGAATCTGACTCGTACAGTGTAAGTGATGGCGGCTCTCCCCAACCAGAATGACAAAGAAACTGGCTTCTCCAGTACGACAACCCAATGATTCCCCAATCCAATAACTCCATCCTCGAGGAGCGGGGTATTCCCTTCTAAGTTCAAGTGGCAACCAGCTCAAGAGGAGGGGGTGAAGAGAAGAATGGACGGTAGCCAGTGTAGCTACCTATCCTGGGATGCTAGACTAGTTTAGTCAAGTCATCCTGCTGCTGGCTGACATGATATGACTTTGGAACTCAAGCTTGCTTATTGACTTTACAACATTTGTACATACTTTGCATGCTTTTTATTTTTATACATACCTGAACATTCTTTTTTCATCATTTTTTTCTTTTTTTCTCTTTTTTTTCTTCCGAAATACTATTCACAACAGCATTTACATAAGGAGTTTTTCCTCTTGAGCCAGTAGACTATCCCTCTTTTGAAGCTTTATCGCAACCCACAGCAACCTGTCTTTAGACTTCCTTATCATTGGACGGGTTGGGAAGCACTTCCCTCCCTAGAGGAGGACAAATGTTTCCACTTGTGTGCGTCTCATACCGGCAAATCCAATCCCCTCACCACTCCAACTGAGTTGAGCCATGTGAAAGGTGCAGGTGTCCAAGTTAGGTCATTATCAACAAGAGTCGTGCGTATGCTCCGAAATACTCTACTTAGGCAGTCAAGAATCCATTGAACCAAGTCTCGTGATCCTCAAAGAATTAAGTCAACTAGACCTGAAGTACCTCAAACCCAGTTCCTATAAGGTTCCTGTCATTAGGTAGATTTTAAGGTCCAATCAAGCTCCAATCTCCGGATATTACTTGGACTTGTTCAACTATCAAACTCAATTCGAAAAATGCTCATGCTATGCAATTCAGTACATAAAATATTTTTGTGATGCAATTTTCAAAGATTTTGAACTTTTTCTGGATTTTTGAAAAGATGATGATGATGCATGTGCATTTTTTTGTATTTTTTCAAAAAGTTTTTTTAAATGTTTTTGGCTTTTAATTTTGCAAATGTTTTTGGGATTTTTGAAAACAAAAAGATTTTGGCTAAAAGCTAGGTGAAAATATGTACACGGGAGTGCTTCTTATATCTACAAGAAGTGGATTTTAAGAATTTACAGGGTAAGTGCTCAATTTTATACGTATATATATAAAGAATTTAAGGTGTGATGTATATATTCCTCAAACTTATTTGACACAAACTTTTCAAAGAATTTTTGAAAACTCTAGTCCAAAATAATTTTTACAAACATTTTACAAACATGTACACACATTTGAAAATCATTTTGCAAAGGTTTTCCAAACAATATAGATTGATTTTTCAAAATATTTTTGCAACCATTTTTCAAACCATTTGCAAATCATTTTTCAAGCTTTTTATTTCACACAAAGAAAATAAATTTTTACAAACCACGCATTTTTACAAAGGTTGAAAACATGTAACAAAACGTTTTCAAAATAGTTTTCAATAAATGTTTACAGAGATTTTCAAACTATTTTTCAAACATTTTGCAAAAACCATTTTCACCTGATTTATTAATCAATAAATACAAAAAGAATTTGAGGAATAACCACATCTTTTTATTAAGGATTTTAATGAAATTTAAAGAATAATTAGCCATATTATTAAGAAAATACAAAAGTACGAGTTATGGCTAAAGTATATACGCAGTATATACGACCCCCCTATACTTAGTTTGAGCTATGTCCTCATAGATCGGAGAGAAAAGAGAAGTCATAACTCGTACTAAGTATAGGCAAGTCTAAAGAATAAATAAACGAACCAATGAGAAGTTGACCGTCCCCCCTATACTTAGGATCAAGTAATCCTAAGTATAGCAGACTCTACACAACGCAGGGAGGGTCAAGGGTGGGAATGAACAGATCGTACTCGGGTTGTCTCCCCCTATACTTAGGGTAAGATATCCCTAAGTATAGACAAGAAGAGGAGACAATGGAGAGGATCAAAATGAAACTGAAAGGACTCGGGGTGCAAACCCCCCTATACTTAGGACGAAGTACATCCTAAGTACAGAAAACTGACAACAAGGGGCGGCACCTTTTTGGTAGATAAAGAAAATAGAAAAGGAAAAGAAGAAAAGAAGAAAAGAAAAGGAAAGATATCTGAAGATGGAATAAGAGATCGTGAGAATGTACACGTCACTCCCCTATACTTAGGGTAAAAGAAGCCTTAAGTATAGGCAACAACAAGAGTGATGACACGGAACAAAGAATGAACACTCGGCTCGTCCACCCCTCCTAAACGTAGGACAGAGTGCGTCCTAAGCAAGGCAAACACGAGAATGGATGGACAAGCAATACAGAAGATAGACAGAGAGTCACGGGGGAGAATCTACAACATAAATGGATGATCATGAGAAGGTGGAAAGCAAACCTTCTTGCGGGACCGCTGAGGGATAGATCTGATATGGTGTATGTCGACATCGGGGTCCACAGTGGACGGAAGCCGATCAGGGTCGACACGATGAAGGCCCTCAGTGGAATCAAAACGGAAAGGGACGAACTGATCAATGGAAGCAATATGGCTAGGTTCTCCCATGGTGTTCCTATGATGTGGAGGCACAGACTGGTGAGTGGAAGAAGTACAGCTAGGACCGGCCTTGGAAGTCTCGCAGATATCAAAGTGGAATGGGACAAACTCATCATCCTCGGAAGAAGTGTAATCGGAGTCGTCCTGTGAGGGCTCGTCCAGGTCAAAATCAAAAGGAACGAAATCATCAGTGGAAGTATACGAACTCAGATCGTCCTCAAGAGTCTCACCTGAATCATTTTCTTCAAGAGGCCTAAATCTATCAAAATAAATGGCAGCATCATAACCGACCTCAATCATCTTTACTTGTGAAGGACCAGTAACAGACTTATTAGTGGAAGTGTTCAAACCAGGTCCATCCTGTCTAGTCTTACCTAGGTCATTTGTTTCCTTATGAGGTCTCTCAAAATAATGGGCAACATCATAAACGTCCTCAATCATCTTTACTTGTGAGTGACCATGAACGAACTTATTAGTGGAAGTGTTCAAACCAGGTCCGTCCTGTCTAGTCTTGGTATCTGCCCGCCGCTCAAATGGTTCAATCATGTAAATACTCTGGATTTCATCAACACATCGCCACACACCAGGAGGAGGAACTGCGAGGTCTATGCTTTCCGATTTCCTCCCCTTTCGGGGGATTCGTCGGGTCTCATCAGCGGTCTCTAAGGAAGCATCTCAAATATCATCAGAACGGTCACAGGCCTTGGAGTCAGCTATAATCGGTGAGGGTGCATCAGGTGCAGGTCTCTGGTCAACTGTGGGTGCGGTGATCAACACTTCGCTCCCGTCAACAGGACGGAAGCGAACCTCTCCTAATCCATAATCAATAATGACCCTCGCAGAGGCGAGAAATGGTCGTCCCAGGATGATTGGAGACGGCTCACGACAAAATCAACATGGTGGTTCGTGCCCTGAACAGAAATGATGGCGTTTTCAAGGATACCCTTCGGCCTCTTGATAGATCCATCAGCAAACTGAACGATCATCCTGGTTTTCTTTAGAGACCCTAAGTGAAGAGACTGTACCAGTGAGAAGGGTAATATGCTAATAGATGCACCGCCGTCCAGGAGAGTGCGATCACAAGTGTAGTTAGAGATGGTGCAAGTGATGAAATGTGTCGTTGTGTTCTTCTTCTTGGGAATGGGACGGTGTGTGATGGCGTGGGCAGTGGCCATGGTCAAAATGTGACGCTCAGATCTGCTCCTCCGCTTTCTCTTCTTGGGAAGAGGGGCAGATTAATCAGTCATGGCCTGCTGAAGTGGGGCACGAATAATCTCATGAATAGTGGCCACCACTTCGAGTTCAGTCAACATTTTTTTGAATTTTTGGACTTCCTCCATACAAGGGAGGAAGTCGGAATCAGCATATACACGAGGCATGCCAAGAGAAGTCTGTACAGCGGCATCCTCGGGGTCAAAGGTGGGACTGGGTGTGAAATGATGTGTGGTCAAGGGTTCTGACAAGTGGACTCTCTCCTTACAGTATGAATCAACCAAGTGTCTCCCGAACTCTTTTTGGATTTTTAAATTTTTCTCATTTTTTTTTGTATTTTTGGTGATTGCAAGCTCCCATGATAATCGACAAGTGAAGCCGTATCCTCGACGAAAGGAGCATTAATCTGATTCTTACTCAAGAAAGCAATACCATCATTCATCAAATCAATGCGATTTGTCATCCGATTCAAGATATCACTCATAGAGATCGAGGGAGGTGACTCCATCAGGTCAGACTCGGGTGGATGTGAAGGTGGAGGTGGATAATATCCAGATGGGGGTGGAGGTGGGTCGAAGTCCGAGTTGTGATACTGTGGCTGAGGCGGGTATGTACAAAAATCAGAAAAAGTAGGAGGAGGACCCTCCTGATAAAAGGGAGGTGGAACGGCTGGAGCGAGTGAGGGATCCGCAAAGTCCGGATAGAATGCACTCCAGGAGTGCATCTCGAAAACAAAAGGAAATGATTCGGAGGAGCACGTCGGTCAAGTCAAGAGAGTGAAGAAGAAGGCGCACGTGCTTAGAGATGATCTAGGACACACACAACAATCACAAACAAAAATCAAAATAAGACAAACCCTTAATTCACCTACTCAACTCGGTAGAGACCGCAAAGTCGGTCTTTTTATCTTGTCTGTTTTAGAGTTAGGTGAGAAATCAAAGATTTGCGCAAACACTTAGGGGGCTGAAAATAGGATTTGGGCTCTAACCTTAGTGTGTACGCGAGCAATGTAAAACAAAGACAATGAGGGGATTACTCGCCCCAATACCAGATTGTTCTTTTTGATCGGTTTTAGGGTCAAGTAATGTTAGCAGTCCCGATTTTATTGATTATCACTTTTTTTTGGATTTTTAGTGAGATATGCACGCGCCTAATGAGGATTCAATTTTACTTATCACCTAGGTTGGCAAAAATCAGAGGGAGAGTCGGAAAAGCAATGCAAGCGGCAAATCAATGATGAATGCTAAAGAGAAATGCTCACCTTGCCTCCAGCACTCTACATGCAAAGATGCTCAGCAGAATTGAAACCTATCTATATGCAAATGCAAAAGCCGATGAAATCGCCCTAAGTTTCAGAAATTGCTATTATCGGGAAGAACCACAAGCTGACCACCAATCCTCAACCCTAGAGTCCGGTCTAGGCTCACCCCTCCTCCTCTCGACAAATCGAGTTCAGGAGAAGCGCTTGGCAGGGAGAGCTCGCGACGCGATGGATTGAAGGTAATGATCAAGTGTTTAAAATTTGACTAAGTCCAAATGAGACTATAGGTGCATGCAAAATATTAAGTGTTTGGCCTTAGTCGATCACAAGCAATCCTAAAACTAGGGGCTCAATCACACAAAATAAATAAAATCGAAAATCGTAAAACAAAGTAAAAAAATGCGAAGAAAACACGAAAAAGCACGGTGAGCCCCCAGGTGTATACACCTAGAAATTAGGCTCAAGAGTGTCCAATGTCCGGGGGTACCTGTATTATTACAATAATAGGTCTCTCTCTCACACAAATTACACAATAAATACAATAAAAGAAAATGCACTAGAAGTTGTCTTGTAAAATCCTCCAAGTCCTTCTTCGTGCTAGGCTAAAGCCGCTTCACGTGGGTGCGAAGGTGCTCCAAGAGGGGCTCCTCCCTCGATCCGCGTACCTCGCACGGAATCCGAACAAGGAGAATGGTTAGATAATTCAGCAAATATATCAAAAATAATACAAATATAAATAAAAGTCGCGAAATGCAGAGAAATGATCACAACACAATAAAAATAAGATCTACGCACTGTTGCTTCCCGGCAACGGCGCCATTTGATTTAGCCAAAATTCACGGAGTCTAAAATGATGTCTCACACAAGGCGGAGACAACCGAGGTCGCTGCGGTGACCCGCAATGAATCCTGGACTAAAATCAACAATTAACCCACACTATAGATCAAGCAATAAGAAATAAATGTGGAGTTAAAATTTATTTTTAACTCTGCACAAAAGATGTATAGCAAGCAAGTATGCAGAGAGTTCGAACACAGGGAGCAAACAGGGTAGTAGATCAAACAAATGTGTGTGTGTGAGTGTGAAGTGATGTCTATACTATGCAATGCAAGGATTTTTGTGGGTTTTTAATTTTTAATTATTTTTTTACTTTTTAATTTTGTATTTTGATTTTTAATTTTCTGATTTTTATAATTTTCTAATTTTATATATTTTTTCTTTTTTTTCAATATTGGAATATATAAACAAGGTAATAAAAGAGGTGCTACAATATTTGTAAAAATATGCAAAAATAGCCAAAAATTCAGAAATAAAATCTTTTTGGAATTTTTATAATTTTCTACTGTTTTTGTGATTTTTGGGTATTTTTCAAAATATTTTTGGTATTTTTAAACACTGAAATAAACCAAAACAGGGAATTAGCTACTGACTGGGAGTAAAATGGGAATTAAAAATATCAAACAGCCACCAAAATTTTCCAAACTAATTTTAGAATAAAGATGAGAAAATAAGGAATCTACAGAACCTTAGTTTGTAATTTTTAGAGTTTTCTATAATTTTTTAGATTTTTTTAAAGTTTTAAGTATTTTTTGAATTTTTAAGGTTTTTCTTTTGAGATTTTTAGTGGCTTTTGGATTGACACTAAAATAGGTTAAAATAGACAGTAGGGATTTTTTTTGGAATTTTTCGAGGTAGGAGCCTCCGTCGTTCTCTGTGATAAGAAAATTCCTTTAAAAATTAAAGGAAAGTTTTACAAAGCAGCCGTGAGACCTGCTATGCTTTATGGTTCTGAATGTTGGCCTGTGAACCATAGACATGTGCAGAGAATGGCTGTAGCAGAAATGAAAATGCTAAGATGGATGTGTGGACATACACGTAAAGATCGGATTCGGAATGATGCAATCCGAAAGAACGTTGGTGTAGCTCCGATCGAGGATAAGATGCGAGAAAACCGTTTAAGATGGTTTGGTCATTTGCAAAGAAGGTCAACTGATGCACGGGTTAGGAGATGCGAGTGTTGGGATGTTGAGCCGGCCAAGAGAGGGCGAGGACGGCCCAAGAAGTGTTGGAAAGAGACTATACGAAGGGATCTTAGTTTTTTAGATATAAGTCTGAGATTGACCCAAGACAGATATGAATGGAAGCAAAAATATCAAGGCTGGCAGGGGCCTATATGCAAATACACAATCATCCAGGGGCTTCCATGCAATCTTCCACAAAATAATACGCTAATTATCAAATTTCTTGGATTAAATATGAATATTGAAAACCGCAAGGATTTTAACTACAAAATTTCCAAGCCCACGTGTAGAAACACGTGACCTGGCAGGGGTATAGACGCAATATTACAAAATATAGGGGCTTATCTGCAAGTTTGCCAAAAAGTATATATACTGAAGCAAATAGTTTAAGGACCAACTGCCAATTACCAGACCCGCGAGGGTTCCACGCAAAAAGTCCACCCACGCGCGTGCGGAGCACACGCCTGGGAGGGACTAAAAAGAACCTATCCAAATCCTCAGGGGATGTTTTTGCAACTATTACAAATTATTAAACATGGCAAACGAAAGTTTCAGTACTTAAGATCAAATACAAAAAGGACCGGGTGTGAATGCAAAATACCCCAATCTTTGGCTGAGACGGATGGCGGATTCTTGGTCACTTATACATGTGTCACGTCCACAATGTGTGATGCCCGTTTGTTGTCGACGGCCCTGATTAAATCGTGCGAGAGAGATCAACGGGTGAGAAGCTGCTAAGATCCGACAGCAGCTGTGCTCGGAGAAGAACCAGCCAGATCCGACGACGGGAAAGAGATGACGAAGAACACGGAGGAACTCGCAAGGAGGCAAGCTTCCCCGGCCCCGTTCTTCCTCCCCCGACGCTATTCAGGCTTCCAAAATGGCTGGGCACGTTCCTGCAGGCGTCTTCTGAATATCTGGGGCCTCAAAATTCGTCGGCGTGTGCCGACGTCCTCGCACGGGAGCGGCGGAGCGGGAGAGCTCCAAGGTCTTCTGCCGAGAACCAAAATGCGCCCAGGCTTCTCTATAGCTCAACTACCTGCAACAAAGATTGTTGAGAGGGTCGCGGGCAAATTGCCGCGACCCTCCACTGGCGAAGAGATGGACGATGGGCGCTGGTTAACGGAAATGGTGGCTCGCCGGAGCAAGCTCCGTCGAGATGGAGAAGATGATGACCTGACGGGTGTAATTACAAAAAGAAAAGAGGAGATCGAGGCTATGGTTGAAGGCAAGTAAAACATGGAAAGATAAACAACAAAAAATGGAGTAGAAACGGACCTCAAGCCCGGGAAGGCGAGGTGGAAACCTCACGGCGGTGCCGCCGCCAGAGATGGCTTGGAACACGCCCAGGAGCTCCTAGGTTGCACCTCAACGAGGTCGAAGATCACCCTCTGTCACCGGGGATCTACCAGCCATTCCTCGGAGGTTTTGGATCTGGCCAAAGGCGGTTCAAACCAAGGAGGAAGGAGGAAGCTCGGTTTTGAAGGGTGGTTGAGTGGGCGCAAAGATCAAAGCGCAACGGGAGGAGCAACGCTCCAATGCCCGAAAAAATCAATGGGCGAGCAAGCTGGATAATAGGGAAGCAAATTTGCAGAAGAGAGTATCGTGAAAAGATGTAAGATGTGGCCTAGAAAATTGGGTGAAACATGGGTCAAAGGCTACTTCTGACACAAGGCAGGGAGGAAGGTCAGGCTGTTGACCTTGGTCAACAAGCCTGACCACCTAGTTGGTCCACGTGGACCAACCAGGAAAAACCTCCTGGAAATACCTTATTAAATCAATAAAAAATAAACCGATTTATTTAATTTTAGGTTTAAAAATAAAAATTTTTTATAATTTTGTAAAGAATTTTATCATGATTTTTAATTATTTTTATGAGGTTTATTTTTACAAGTTACTTTTTACACCCCTTATAGGTATAATACCTATATATTTGATTATTTGATTTTTATTTTGTGATTTTAATTTTATTATTTTTATTTAGTATTTTATAAAATCATAAAATACTTTTATACACACAAATATATTTTTATTTTATTTTTATGAAGTATTTTGTATATAAGATAAAATAAAAGTAGGTATTGTATAGGTATGTATATAGGTATAATACCTGTGTATTTTATGTAGGTATTTTTATTTTGTATTTTATTTAGGCTTTTATTCTAATTTTAATATACATAATTATTATAAGTAATATTTACAATATTATAAAAATTTAATAATACGAAAAATAATGAATAAAGAATAAATTGAATATTTTAATTAGTACAAATATACAATGAGGGTCCAAAACTCAACTTTCAAACCGTAGCTCCGCCAAATGCCAAACCACCGCCATCAAATAGTTTATTTTATTCTATATACAATTAAAGGTGAGTTTGATGCATTTGGAGTTTTCAGTTGTGAGATACTGGTCTGGGAAGTTGGGATTCTGGATTTTTATTCAGACCATAACTTTTTATCTGTATATTATTTTTCAATGAAATCAATTTTGTATTTTTCTTTATAAAATTATCTACAACTTTCATGTACAAAGTTTCTTTATTTGATGTATAAAAAGTGGAACCAAAAATGGGTCCCAAAATGAATAAAGAATGAATAGAATATATTGTACTTGGCCCTTATCCCCCCTACTTTATTCCTTGTCGACCTATTCATCAAGATGCTTAGGTCTCGGGGTTTTGGGTCATAAAATATTTACAATATTTTATTCCTTTTCTTTTCTTTTATTTATTCTATAATTTTGGCTTTAATTACAGTATTTTATACACTAATGGGATGCACATGCATGAATGCTAAGATGCTATATTTAAGGCTATTTACAGGCATTTGCTAGGGTTTTTGAGGCCAAAATGATAGAATAAAGATGATGAAATGTGGATTCATCACCTATACATTCACAAGATTGGACTCATGACCTAGACTTATCAGTCCTTGTTTCATTGACTCCATCATATGAGGCTCCGACCAATATTTGCCATTTGGATAGTCCATACTCGACCCAGCATTACAAGCCAGAGTCTAGGTATGTTGAGTATGAGACCTCAATATCTCAGCAGTATCCTCCAATTGAGCAGAACTCTCCCATGATTTGTCATGAGAATTTTTTGGAGGATGACATTTCTCGACTTATCGCTAAAAATGAAACATTAGGTAACAAGTTGAGAGACGTCATGGAAATATTGCACTCAATTTCTTCCAGCTTGGGAATGAAAGTGGAAAAGGACGTAAGTAGATCTGATGTTGAAAACCAAGCAAGCATTAGGGAACCCACATCTTCTGTACAACTGGAGTCCATTCTATCTCCCTCTTCTACTAACCCCGTGCCTTCCAATCCATAGTCTGATCATTCATCCATCCAAAACACCAAAAAATAGAAAAATCAAAAAAATCACACAAAACTGAAAATGAAAAGGACCTAGAAAAATTGGATCATGTCCTATGGGAAGCACTCGATGAAGAATTGATTTTTAATCTTCCCTTAATAAAGACCATTGATCACTTTTCAAACGATTTGTGAGAAGTAAATTGAGGCCCAAGAGGTCGGGTGATAAGAGGACATGGACTGAAAGACACATAGTGTCTATGGCCACCTCCTTGGTGATGGGGAGAAAGACCAAGCCGCAGAGTGAAGTGGTTGACTTGAGTTGAGTGTGAAATCAAAGACACCATCTTTACCCATGCAAGAATCGATGATGACTCACCGATAAATATCCTCACGACCTATGTGTTTGACAAGCTCAAACTCAAACCACTTAGGAAATCGAGAGAGATCGTTCAGCTGGCTGATCGATCCATCAAACGATCGAGAGGGAACATTTCAGTCATCATTACTTTCCAAGGTGCTCTGCTCCAGGTGGACTTCATGATCATTGACATTGAGCACCTAGGAGAGTTTACCCAGCCTCTGATTATTCTCAGGAAGCCGTTCTTAGCCTTGGCTAAGGCAACTATAGATTGCGAGACTCAGGATATTGATTTTTCAGCATTGAGAACGCTTCGACCTCACCCACTCTTTGATGCACTTTACTCTAAGGTGACCCGCACATCCGCTGACAGTCGTGACAATCGAGAGGTAGATGAGTCCCACCTCTCTGCTACACCTGATAGACCGACTGTCCGGACGACAGTTGGTTCTGAGACTCCCCACACCTCCACTTCATCAACTGCTTGCACCACCACCATGACAGCTTCTAAGAAGGACTCACGACCAGAAGCTATCATTGAGTCGGACACGACCTTTGTGGATTGCCTTGATCATTTCGATGATCCAACACAAGAGCCAAACAATGCCAAGCCAACTGAGATCACTAGCACTTTCTCGAGATGCGTGCTGACCCTTCAGGAATATTCTAATCTATATGGTGACTCGTCTGATAAGGAACCCATGGTCAGCACCGTACCATACCCTGGACCTTCAAAGGAAACAACCAAGACTAAATTGACTCCACATAAAAACACGGTTGCTCCCTCTTCTAGTCGGCTATCTAGTAAGAGGAAGTCGAGAATTGATTCCTCGAGGTGTTCCCCCGAACCTCTCAAGGCATGTCGCTCTCATCTCCCTCTCAATGATTCAGGTTCTAGAAAACCGAACAAGAAAATTTCTTTTAACATTCCGGAGAAGGAATTATCAGAGGAATCCTCATCGGGTCCGGATAAGGTGATTTATATGAGTGAGCTCAGTTCGGCTGTTCTCAAGCCTTATCTAAGCAAGCAGCCGTGTGTCGACCCGCGTTGGACGATCCCTTCACCCCACTACTATTCACCTGAGGACGATTCCGACAGCGACACACTTGTATATTACCCACCTCCTCGCTCCCGCAAGAAGGTTCATCACAAACCTTCTTAATCCTTGTATATTCTCACACTTTCTTGTATATATTTTCCCTCCCTCCCCGGTGATTCGAATCACTCGCCCTGGATCCATATCATTTCATTTTATGGCTATACTTAGGATAATCAGATCCTAAGTATAGGGGGAGAGTGACGAGAGTCTCTTCACCATTTGTTGTATATTCTCTAGATCACATCGGTTCTCACACTCACTCTTGTCCTATACTTAGACTGACCAAAGCCTAAGTATAGGGGGGACCGATGCCCGCCGTGTATATACTCCTCCATTTCCCCTTTTAACCTCGCTTGCCCCATTTTGATCTTCTTCTACACTTAGGTTGCCAGAGCCTAAGTATAGGGGGCAGAGCGACTTCTATACATTTTTGTTTTTTTAGCTCTCCTACGCTTAGCACGAGCTATATCTTTTTCCTTGCTTTTCGTGCTCTGAGGACATAGCACATGCTAAGTATAGGGGGCGTGTATATATTACATATATACTTTACCCATAGCTCCTACTTTCACTTATCTTTGTATATATTTCGCAGTAATTACGGGCTGGGTAAAATTTGGAGAAATTTTTTTGTAAAATACACTTGTATAATCTGTATAATACTCTTGTAAATTGTTGTAACATAGGAGGTATACCAAAAAATGTGAAAAATTCAATGGCTTCTTATTTACTCTTGCATATCATCTCTACATCAGAAAAGAAAGAAAAAGAGTCTTGCATTTCATAGCATCTCATCTGCATCTCATCTTCATATATTGCATATGCAAGGTGGAAAGCTAGTGGGTTCTACACCAAGTTATGAGTAGATGTTGAGGAAGTACTTGATTTGACCTTAATCCACCTAATTTCAGAGGAACCTTATAGGAACTGGAGTTAAGATTTCTCAGGTCAAGTGACTTAATTCTTTGAGTCCGCAAGTCTATGTTCACATGTCATCTTGATCAGTCTAAGTAGAATATCTCGTGCACACGCATGATTCTTTTAGACAATGACCTAACTTGGACAAGCACAATGCACATAGCTCTTCATTGATGAGGTGGTGAGGAGGTAGAATCCTTTAGATTGGAGTAGCACACGGGTGGAAACATCCGTCCTCCCCTAGGGAGGGTAGTGCATCTCAACCTAGTCTGGTGGTGTTGACATCTAAAGATGGGATGTTGTGGGTTGCAATAATGCCTCAAAAGAGGGATAGTCTACTGGCTCAAGAGGAAAAACTCTTGATGTATATGTTTCACTCTGTATATAGTTTGAAAAAAAAGCAAAAACTCCAGAAAAATCAGACAGGTCCAAGTGAAAATAAAATACCTGTCGGAGTATGTATATTAGCAAAGTAATGCAACTGGATGACTTGGCTACACTGGTTAGGCATCCCGGGATAGGTAGCTACACCAGCTTCCGTCCATTCTTTTCTCTGCCCCCTCCTCTTGAGTTGGTCGCACTTGAACTTAGAAGGGAATACCCCGCTCCTCGAGGAAAGAGTTACTGGACCGGGTTATTTGAGTTACCTTGCTAAAGGAGATTGTTTCTGAGCCATTTCTGATGTGGAGAGATATATCTCACTTACACAGTACAAGTAAGAATCATAGTCATCAGAAATTTGCGTTTGAGGATTTTTTCTGACCTGACTGATGAGGTATCTTGAATAGAAGACTTGTGGAACTTGAAGTTTATTAGGTCTTATGTTCAGATCCCAATGAGGTTCCGCCACACAATTAATCCAAAGGTTGAGTAAGCTCCATTTTCAACTTTTGTTCATGACCTTGGTATGGAACCCAAAATCATTTCACTTTTGCATTTCATTTTAGTTGCTCAGGGACGAGCAAGGTTTAAGTATAGGGGGTTGATGAATCTGTGATTCATCACTCTTAAAGTTGAAAATAGGGCTTTGTCCCTGGGTATTTAGCTTCATATTTCCATTTATCTTGCATAAATGGCATTCATGCATCAATCCACAAGATAGGCATCTCAGCATTCATATTTGCATTTAAATAAGAAGCCATTTCATGTATAAAATCCACTTGTAAAATATCCACCTATTTACTTGTATTTTATCCCCTCCAAAATGAAATAACACCTTCCTTATAGTGTGTACACCATTATTAATAATATAGGGAAGAAGCCCAGAGTTCCTATCTTGTAAAATACCCAATAAAGCCCAAAAACTCATGGACCTTAGAATGCCCATATCTCTCTCTTACAAACTCCGAATTAGGTCTACTCACCTTCAGATTAATACTCATACAGAGACCTTTAAAATGAGACTAATTTCATTCAATGCGGAGCTCGTAGGCAAAACTTGGGTTTTTTGGCCTCCTTGTATACTATACATATGTATATTTGTATTCTTCTATTTTTGTATCACATTTGACCTCATCTCCATTTTTGGTCAACATGAAACTTGTAGATCTCATCGAGATCTACAACTTTTATGTTTTGAGTTTTTCCAAATTGGCCTCATTCTCCTTCAAAACTTATTTTTCTTCTCAGTCAATCAGAGCAAGCCATGTGGCGTACCTTGATTGCGCCACGCGACCCACCCCCTTTATAATATCCGCCCGCGTCCCTGGCCGTCGGATCTCTTCTTGAATCCAATGGCTCAACTTCCTCCACAAAACCGCTTCTTCTCAACCACCCGATCAATCCTCAGATCTCATCACAGCCTTCCATCAGCACTTCATCAGGCTAGCGCCACGTGGCACCATCTCATCTCTCCGATCCACTCCATCATAACGGCTCAAACACTTCATTCTCTCAGCCATTCGATCAAACCCCTGAGTCCATCTCATCCGTCCGTTAGCGCTTCGTCTTGCGTCCGCCACGTGGTATATTCGGAGCCCTTCGATTTCGTGCCCTAGATCTGATCCCAGGCGTCGACCCGCGCCTCCATCTGGGCCATTGGATCGCTTGATCCAACGGCCAGGGGATCGTCGTCTACCTCCGCACGCCCCACGCCCACGTCTTCCACCATGCGCAAGGGGACTGCCCCCTTTCTATTTCGGGCACCACACCGATCACCTTCTCAGCCACCTGACACCACCACGACATCGCCCACTCGCCCCTCATCTTCGCCAACCCCCTCGATCTCCATGACGACCCCCAACCTCGCTCCACGACACCCACGGACACCACCTCCTTGCCATCCATGCCGTCACCTTCATCCTATAAATCAGTCGCCTCCGGCCACTTTCACCCCCATCCGCCACCACATAGAGTGACGCCGAGCTCCCACCTTCAGATTGGTGACAACAATTTGTCCTTGGGTCGAGCGAAAACTGAGAACACCTCCGGCGAGATCCACGGCCAAACACCGTCGTGTCGCAGCTCCTCCAATGTGCTGCACGAGCTCAGGACTCCTACCGGCCTTCGAGCGATGACATGGAAGCTCCCTCCGAGCTTCTGATCCCATAGATCCTTCCATCTCTTCCCCGATCTTCTTCTTATTTTTCTTCCTCCTTCTCCGATTTTATTCACCGTCCACGAGCCTCTTCTCGCTCTGCCAACCATCCTCCGAGCTCCGTAAGGAAGCTCTGAACTTCGCGAGCCCCTTCGTTCCTTCCGACGACGTACTTTGCCTTCCACCGACACCAGCTCTGTCACCTTGGTGGAGCTCATTCACCGGACCACCTTACTGCACCACAGGCCTCGTCTTCCACTCCCGACCACTTCACGGACACAACACACGCTTTGGCTATCTTCTAACCCCCTTGCAGGTACTTCCATTTTGATTGGTCGGAGGCTCGTCGGAGCTGCTTCCGAGCTCCTCCGCCACCGCGCTCCAAGCCAGCCCAGCCTCAGCCAACATCACCGGACGCTTCGCCGCCTCTCCACGAACCTTCCGATCTACGCCAGAGCCTCCAGCATCCTTCACCGACGACGAGAGGACGAGGCGGAGCTAGGCCAGCATCATTAGAGCCCAGCCCTCTCCGTCGCAGGAGGCGGAGGGCCGTTGAGGACGACAGCCAGCAGCAGCTCGATCCTCTTGATCGAACGATCAGGGGTCATCCACGTCACGCACGCCCCACAGCCGTAGGATCAAGCGGATCATACATGTCCAGATCACGCCACATCACTGCCCTTGCCCGCTCCAGGTGCCGTTGGATCAATCTAAATCCAGCGGACATTGATTGACCATGTCCTCGCCTCAGGAGCGGCCCATCACCATTGGATTGATCCTGATCTGACGGATCCAGACACGCCACGCACCAACAGTTCATCACCGTTGGATCCTTTTTGATCCCACAGTCCAGATCAAGCAGCGTCGCCCGATTCGAGCCTCCTTCCTGACCACTAGGCTCGAATCACCCGAAGCTACTCCGAGCTAGATCCGAACCTCCAGAGCCACCCGAGCCTCGCTCCGTGCCTCCGAAGACCACCGAGCCTAGGATACCCACGTAATCTGCACGTGCATCCTGGGTTATTTGCATCGAGGCCCCTAAAGATTTCCAGATTTGCATTTCAGTCCCTGCTAGGACACCCCACGTGAGGAGCACGTGTTTTGTGGAGAAATTGCATCCACCCCCTCAACATTATATGTAATTGCATATTGGTCCCTGTCAGCACGTTTTATTTTTAGTAGTTCTAATTCCTGTAATTGCATTTACACCCCTGTCTATGCACACATATTTCGGCATTCATCTTAATTCATTTTTCAATTTGGAAAATTGCATTGTGTAGCTTACATTGTCCTCTTCATTATGTGACACCTGGCATATTTTTGTAATATCAATGGATTGTTATATTAATTAGTTGGTTCAATTTTGCTATATTTTTCCCATTTATGCCTCCTAATTGATAGTAATTTCTCTGTGAATCCAAAAATCCCCAAAAATCACATTAGATCTAGGATAATTAGATTTACATTGCATAAAAATTTCATCTCAATTGCATGCATCTCGAGGCCTAAATGAATCATTTAGTGATTTCCTTAATTAATTTTTAATAGGTTCATTTCACAATAAAATTTAGGTTTAATAATTTTCCAGGATTCCTCACCTTCATATCTATCTAGGATAATTTTTATTTCTAAAAATATTGAGATTTGATATTTATTAAAATTAATTTAGCCAAAATCACCTTGCATTCATTTTTAATTCATAGTAAATTAATTTAGTGTTAGAAAATTCTAAAAAAATTAGAGGACCTTAATTTCATTGCATTTCATCATCTAGACAAGTTTCATAATTTTTGGACTTAATTTGATCACTTATCTGAATTAACTTGTAAACTGGTTGGATTGTGCAAGTGTCTTGCATAAAAAAATCGAAATAGACCAAAAAAATTATTCCCTGAAAATCAAACCTTGGACTTTGCTAAAAATCTACCTAAGGAGACAACTGCCTCCCTGAGTTCGACCTTGGGCTTTCCCAAGTAAAAAAAATTTGCCGCTCGAGATTAACTTGATTTAATTAAAAGTGGTTTTTTATCTGCTCTCATTATCCGACTGCAACGAACGAAATTAATTAATTTGACCATTAATTTGATCGAATTAACAAGGGTGGTGGGAGCCGTTTCACTTGCCCAAATAAAATAAGGTTGATTGCTTGCATCTAATTGATAATTAATTAATTGGTCGTTTTGATTAATCCTAAGTGCCCGAGTACAACATAAAAATGATAGATTAGCAATGGGTGTTTGGTGATTATTCACTTAGAGACTATCACGTGCTTCATGTTCGAGATCTAAGAAAATTACGGGATCACCACCTCCTCCCCTCATGCAGTTTCTAGATTCAACATCCACGCCCATGACGTGCCCCCGCTTGCGCGTGTGGAAAAATGACTGAGGCCACCCTTGGATTTCCGGGAATCATGAAGATTCACCTACATGTGGTTAAGTTACAAAGAGTCCTCCAGAAGGTCTGATTTAAGACATATTTATTTATTTTATTTACAATTTGGTCCCTGAACTTCATTTAATGGTTTCTTGAGAATTATTTGTCAGATTTTGGTGTTCTTTATATCGTTTTGAACCTTATTTTATTCCTTATCATCTAGAACATTGAAACATTAATTTCAAAGACATTTTTGCTATAAATATTATTGAGGTATTCTTAATGACTTGGACACATTTGTTCTCTTCCACTAATTCTGTTTTGCTCAATAAATTGTGGTATTGATTGAAAATTAACTTGGGATCCATTTGACATTAATTGATTAAATATTATCTGGAATAAAAAGGTTCAAGTGGATAAACTTAATTGATTGTTCTCGGATTTGATTGACTTGGCTTGCTTGCACCTGTACATTTTGCATTAATCATATTGCATCTTATTCGTCATTTAAAAAATCCTAAAAAATATTGCATTGGTTTATTTATTGTTCTTATAGAATAGCATTATTTCATGCATTAAAATACTTGTAAAATTCATGCATCATATTTATTTTATTAATTAATCGCATCTTCTAAATCTAAAACCCATAAAAATTGCAAAAATATAAACACGCTAAAAAACAGTTCTTTTTTAGATTATAAAATTTTAAGATTATTTTAGAAATTAACTCTAGACCCTCACATTAAGTCCTTGCGTCGACCTTGGAATTTACCCAAGTAAACTAAATAATCGATCACATTGAGATTTAATTTTCTATATTACTCTCTTAGTGTGGTCATTTTTGATAGAATTCGAATTACCCGATAATAACAACATCGAAGAAATAACAAGGGTGATTCTGGGACTGCCAAAATAGCACCGTTGTTAGGGAGGCATACGATTTAGGATTATTTTTTGAGTAATTTAGATTTTAGGTTTCCATCCCTTGGTAGTCTGAGCCCCGGTTTCTTGTATATTTTTCCTTGTATTTTTTAGCATTATTAGTTCTTTTTTGTATATATATTTATTATGAATATATATAATAATTAATTTTCTCTTTTTCGTGCAAGGCACCCGATGGACTCAGAGCGGCTTTCTCGGAGGCCGATGCAACTCGGAGTGACTGGAGGCAAGCGATTCAGTGTACCGAACTTGTTGAGAAGGTGCGAAGAAAATTTTTATTTTATTTGGAGAGAGTGTGTTTTATTCATTTAATTTTTTAATTAATTTGTAAAAATTTGCTTATTTTTAGCGGTTTTTGATAAGACTCACGCTTGTACCCATGCGTTGGACATTCAATCACCAGGTCCATTTTTAATGGCGGTTGAAGCAATCCTAGGATTCTGCCACAACTATTGGAGCTAATAAGATTTATTTCTATGCTCATATGATTTAGGACCACATAGTAACATTAATTAGAAGTACTAGATCGGATTTCATCTAGCCAAATTAACCTGTTCTTTCACTTGCTAATAGAAGTTCATATTCCAGGTGTAGTTTTCCTTACATGCATTAGAAATATCTGCCAAGGGAAATTTCAATTCTATCTTGCAACCACATGAAGATTGCAAGGAAACTATGTAAGTATTTCCGACTTTGCATTCATCGCATTCATCATTGTGTTTCCCGATGCATGTCTTTTTTTATTCTTCCTTTGATTTCATTCATTTAGGAATTAAAGGAAATTAAAATCCCTGTATAGACGTGTATCGATCTTCATGGAAATTCAAGTGATAATCAAATTAAAACAAAGGATCTGCTAAATAAAGGGACTGAAATTGATTGGAATAAAATGAATATCATTGATTGTGGGATAACAATCCCATCCTTGTGCACATGTACTTACCTCCAGACTGTGAGTGGGTGAGGACGTGCTGAGTCTTAGACTTGTCGCACATGACTCACCAGTCCAAGAATACCCATATTTATCTTCTTCTAGTATTTCTGTTTAATATGAGCCATGTAAATAAAGAGAACGTTTCAAGGGAGTTGAATAATAGTGTCAAGTAAATAAAGAGAACGTTTCAAGGAATTTGAATAATAGTGAATGTATTGTAATTCTATCTTAACTCCTCCAATAATCATCTTCTCTCATGCTTTGTTGGATGGAAAGAAGAAAAGGTCCAAAAAATTAACGATCACAAGATTATACAATTGTACAAGGACCACATCATGGTATAGCTCCCATTCCTCGACACGTTGGACCAAATACTTGTTGTGAAGAAATTACTTAAGGCCAGATATTGATGCAAAGTTTGAGTAGGAGAAAGAACTAAACAAAAACTCATGGGTTGTCCATTGGCACATCATGCACGGTCAGAAATATCCTACCACCCAATAGGAAATATTCATGGGCATACTGCGTTTCAACTAGATTTTAGATGTCATTTCTGACTACATTCTACTAGACAACAACTCCTCAATTAATATGATGCTATTCACTATGCTCGAAAAAGTCTAGCTAAGACCTCTTAGAAAATCTAGGGTGATTCTTCAGTTTGTTGACATGTCATTTAAAAGACATAGAGGAGTATCTAGAAACATTATCATTATTGTTGTGGGTCTGCAATTCCCAATGGACTTTATTGTCCAAGACATGAAATTCCCCTCAATAGTTTTGCAATGCCTTGATCATATTGGGCAGGCGTTTGTTGCGCAACGCAAGGACCTCATTCGACTATGATAGATGGAAGATACAACTTCGCATCCACAGGGACAACGTACAAGTAGAGATGCAAAAGGATACCTTATAAAGACCATACTTAGAGACCACCTGGAGTGTCCCAATTTAGAGGGCAATTTCTACCAAATAGACACACCAAAGCCGCAACAACCAGTCAGTGAGAGGTCAAACATTTCCCTATCATCTGGAGAAGATAGTATGGATGGCACAGTCAGAGAAATATTGTTGGTGGAGTTCTATAACACAAACAATTTTGGCTAAGTTGCAACACATCCCTTCACTTTAGATGATTTGGAGGCCAATACTTGTATATCAGACCTTTTTATGAAGGTGAGCCAGAGATAAAGTCAGATGAGCTGATTTGCTATTTTTTTGATCGATATGTGGGATCTGACTCCAGTACAGACTACATAGTATGGTTGTCGGAGAAGAATTACGAGACCGGCGAGGCGATGCGAGTTCCGTCCAGTGATGGTTCCTGCAGACGTTAGATGTAACCGAAGCAAATGCGTGTGAGTGCGAAGGCTTTGTGAGTGAGTGGAGGCCGTGGAGGCGGCGAGAAGTGATGGCGAAGGTCGTCTTCTTCAGCGGAGCAGGGGAAGAGGGTGTCTGAGTGAGGGAGGATCTGGAGAAGGGAGAGGGGGTCCGCATGAAGGAGGGTGGCGTTGCGAAGTTGGTCGAGTAATCAATGGAGGGTGTAAGTGACTGGAGGTGGTACGGTAAATCGGAGAAAAATAAAATAAAAAGCACCTCGTCGGAGCGAGGTGTGGCGGAGGTAGCAGCTTGGGCTGAGTCTCCATGGGAGCCTCCGGTCGTCGCCAGGCGAGGTCAGCCGGGCCTCGGGGCTCAACTGGTGTCCGGAGATCACCGATACGCGACGGAGGCTCCGCGGGTCGACACCAGATCAACACCATCGTCGCCTCGACATTCCGCCCCTCCGTTGTCACCGGAGGGGCGGAGGAAGCTAGGTGAAGACCCAATAATGGTGGACGGGGATGATCGGTGGCGGAGGAAGGGGTTTTATAGGAGGCAGAGGCTGACGGTTATGGTGGCTGTCAAAGATTTTCGAGCGGGGTTTCAGTGGCCAGAGGGTAACGGCAGAGAGTTATGGAGGTCCTGCGAGAAAGGTGGATGGAAGGGTGACGTCGGGGAGGCGTTACGAGCTCGAGGGGATGGTCGGAGCGCCGGCCAAAAAAGGAAGGGGGAGCGGGGGTTACACGAGTCGCAATGGCTGGAGCGGGGTGAGCTGGAGGTTAACGATGATCCCTAGCCGTGGGATCTAGGGATCCGACGGCTAGGCGTGGAGCGCGTACGGAGGGATGAGATCACATCCTAGGATCTGATCGTGTGGCTAGGAAGTAGGCGGGGGTGAGTGGTTAGGATTGAAAGTTGGGTGAGATCCAATGGCTGTGGTTAGAGGGGGACGTGGCATGTTGACATGCGATGGATGAGGAGGTGATCGGACGGCTACAGGGAATGGGCGACCTGGCACAAGGGAGATTGTAGGATGGGACTGGATCCAGTGGCTGTGGATTAGGCACGAAGTAACGGCGGGGATTAGATCTGAAAGATGATAGGACAGTGGGTGATGGAGCGGGTTCAACGGATGAGATGAAGGCGGGCTCAACGGATCCAACGGCCCAGCAGGCCGACGGGTGGCGAGAGGGGACGCGGGCCACGTGGGTGGCCCAAAGGGCGCCATGTGGCCCAATGAGAAAATTCAGAGTGAAATTACAAAGAAAATTAGAAAAGAAATGGTTAGAGGCCGAATTAGGAAAAAGTCAAAACATGAAAGTTTCTCGTCTCGACGAGATCTACAACTTTTATGTTGGTCAAAAAGCCAAAAGAGGTCAACTGTACAAAAGGTATTTTTGGGGGTATTTTTAGGGGAATAAAAACACTGATTTTGTGGTTTTGAGATGTTTTTGCATTTTTTAGTCTTTTTAGTGGTCAGTGATTTATGGACAACTTATCTACCTAATGTTTAGGGATTTTTGAGGATAAAATAATTACAATAAAAATAGAGGAAATTAAATACAATAAAAATTAATGGTAATTTATACACAATATACTACAAGATAAAAACAAGGAATTATAGGGTATTCTTATTGGATTTGATTAAGCAGGGGATTTAATAGGCGGCTTTTAGCATGATGAATACGAGATTCATCATACCCCTATACTTAAACCATGCTCGTCCTCGAGCATCTAAAGAATGAAGGAGTCGGATTAATTCCTGACAGTGCGCGTGAAATTTTCAAGGCTTGGTCTTTCGAAGACCCTTGACCTAAGTGATCCTAAAACTTCAGGTTTATCCAAGCCTTAGTCAGAAGGAATCCAACTTCTCTGATTATCAGACTCTCTTTTTGTACATAGAATATAAGGATATGTCATTTAGTGTACTGCATTTCATGAGAGCCGCGTCGATGCATCACTCAAAGTTCCAGTCCCACGGACTCTCCTCTAGACCTAATCCTTAATACTAGGGAATAAGTCTACTCTTGCTTCAGTCGACCATATCATTAGTTTGTCTGACTTGAATTGTTGATGGATGGCCAGATGATGGAGGTAATGGGATGGTGTCTATTTTTCTCACCCTCACATTGGAACAAGGGGCCTCTCGTGTGCCTTTTTACTCAACACATGTAAATTTTATTTTTTGTTGATCAATGTGTCCGTCAAAAGAGTTGGAGTCGTCTGAACTTGTTTTTCTGGGAATACACCAGGTTGTGTCTTTTCTGAGTATCTAAGATACCTTCGACACCCAGACTTGTATCGCTTACGATGTAGGGCCCTTTTTGTGATGTCAGCCCGACTCCTTGGTCCTAATTAGCTCTTGGTCCAAGTGGACACTTTGAAAAATGTTTGGGAGCGCTTGCCATTGGTGGAAGCTCATTTGTAATTGACTTTGGTGTTTAGAGCTTTTTCTTTGACATTTCATTTCTTTTGTTGGCTAGCTCCACTGCTTTTACCAAAAAAATTGGCGCACACTGATCAACAATGTCCATTAAGTTTCATCACACCCTGGCATATAGGTAAATATCAGAGATAGCATATGAATCTTGTTCACATACTGGCTAGGGTTTTTCTAACACTCAGGTTTTCTGAAGCCTTCATTAACTTTATCCCATCCTCGTTAGATCGGGTCTAGACTTAAATCTCTGGTCCTAGTTCCTCAAGTGATATCTCAACTCAGCTCATCAATCATGCAGTTGTGGAAGTGACTGTGCTGATCATATTTTCTTGAAGGTAGAGATGAAGAGTGCAGTATAGCACTCAAATCTTTCAAACTAGGGAAGTGTGGGTATTTAAGTCATAAAAACCCTAATGACTAAGGTATGTTAACTCAGACTCTCAAGATCACCGAAATCCAGTGTCCTCAAAATCCTCAAGCCTTGAGTGAGTGTGAATGTGTCAGGAATACACCAACTCCTTAGGTTAGTGATTTTTGTGTGATTTTTGGTTTTTGCAGATTTTTATGGGTTTTATTTTTTTTTGATTCCTCGGAGAGACAATGACTAGCCCAGGCTCAAATAAAAGTATCCACTCTCAGCCATTATGGGTGTAAGTACGGGCCGAGACTCGTGTTACTTGAGGACGGGGCCATATGCGATGTCCTCTAAACCACCTACTCTGCTAAGGAAGATCGAGGTTCCCTCACTGAAAATGTCTACTAAGCCTAGTAGTCAGAGTCAAGTTCCAAGAAAGATTTTTATTTTTTTTAAACAGGAATATTTACAAAAACCCTCGATTTAAATAAACAATTTTTACAGGTTTCTACTCAGTTCACTAGTTTACCAAAACCCAGCTCGAAAAATAAAATTTTAAAAAGAATTAAAACGCGAGCTAAGGCTAAAGTAAATATACAGTAATATACGATATACCCCCCTATACTTAAATTTTGCTATATCCTCATAGCACAAGTGCCATGAAGCCAAGGCTCGGTTCAAATATAGGGTGATATAGCGAAACTGAGGAGGAGGGTCCCCCTATACTTAGGCCAAAATTGGCCTAAGTACAAGAAGACAGAACGAGGGAGGGATGAGCAGGCAGGTCCCCCCTATACTTAGGCTACAAATAGCCTAAGCAAGGTCTGGGTTAGGGGGGAGTGTTCTATAATACAAAGGTGAGGGGGGAGGGGTTCGTGAAATATACACATAGAGAGAGATATATAGAGATAGAGATAGAGGGGGGGAGAGAGAGAGTGAAATATACATGGGGGGATGGTGGGGGTGAGTATGTGCAAGTGTAGGTGTGTGGGGGGGGGGGGTATTTTTTTGTGTACAACATGCAAAATTGGAAATAAATATGCAGACGCAATATTTTTTTACAATATGCAATGCAGGCTGTCCGATCTAAAATTCCTATAATTTCTTCCCGAATTCTTTTGCGGTCTTTTCAGCGAAAGCTCCCGACTTCACGCCTCTATGAGGATCAAGCGTCCTCGATTATCATGGGCCCTGCCACAAAAGAGACAAGTTAGGCATACCGAGGAATTAAATCAACAGATATGATGCAAAAATTTATGCATGAAATGAGGTCCTAAAAATATTGAAATTATTCAACAAAAGATCAAAATTCAAAAATTAAGAAAAGACGTATCTCCGGCAACGGCGCCATTTGATGAACGTCAAATTCACCTTTTTAAGAGTGGAAAATTAGTCGTAGTACAGGAGGCGAATTCGGTTCAGCAAAAATCACGAACTTTGAATGTCGTGGAATATTTTAACTTGGCAAGTCTACCAAGGTCGAACACAGGGACACGACTGCCTAATATGTTTATCAAATTTTGATTCGTGAAGCATAATGTGAGTTAATTTCAATTTCAGGTCCATATGAAGAATTATGCAATTTACAAAGCGATGCTAAGATGGATGCATTTTTTATTGATTTTTATGCAAGATAAAATGATGCATGATTAAATATGCAAGAGAACATGTATGCTAAATACAAGGTTGCAATTATACCCTGAAAATTATGAGCAATTTGATAGAATTGAGATCAGTGTCAATTTAATCCATCATTGAAAATGGTCAGCCAATCATAGCAAGCATGAGTAGAACATGGTCTCAATTACCACATAAAAATTCACTTTAATTAAAACAGGAGCAAATGAGACAATTAAGCATGCTAAAATGTAGAGGACAAAACAAGGATCAAAACGACACTAAAACCATGCATTATGGACCTACGATGCTCAAGTTATGCTAAAAATAGTACAAGGGCATAGATGTAATAAAAATGCTAGAAAAATAAAGGATGAAAATTGCATTTAGGTACCTGGAAGGACCTAAATGCAAATAGCAAAAATCGCATGGGCCCAAGTGCAATTTTTCCATGCACGCAGGGACCTATTTGTAATTTCCAAAACCCAGCAGGGCATCCCTGTAAAATACCACAGGCGCATGTGACAGCACGTGCCTCGAGGACCAAAATGAAAATTTCATTTCTTCCAGGGTCCTTCGTGCAAAATACCCAGCACCTCACGTGCGTTGCACGTGAGGGGCTAGGCTCGGGTCAGCCCTTGTGGTTCGGGCCACGTGGCGACATCTGGAGGGTTGGCTCAAGATTCGGATCACCCGAGCCTGTAGGTCGGGGAAGAGGATCGGGTCCACCATGTGTCATCATCTGGGCCGTCTGATCCTGATGATCGGACGGTGCCTGTACCTTCTTCCTCCGCCTTGGCCCACCGGAGAAGGCGGTTCTCCGGCTATCCCTGAATTCCTCCTCCGAGCACCGGAGGGTGTTCTGACGGTCGGGGAAGAGAGCTGGAGGTCGGGCGAAGGTCCTTGAACCGGTGCAAAGCTCAGTTGACGTCGAAAGCTGCTCGTCGGAGTATGGTTGTCGGAGAAGAATTACGAGACCGGCGAAATGATGCGAGTTCCGTCCAGTGATGGTTCCTACAGACGTTAGATGTAGCCGAAGAGAATGCGTGTGAGTGCGAAGGCTTTGTGAGTGAGTGGAGGCCGTGGAGGCGACGAGAAGTGATGGCCAAGGTCATCTTCTCCGGCGGAGCAAGGGAAGAGGGTGTCGGAGCGAGGGAGGATCTGGAGAAGGGAGAGGGGGTCTGCGTGAAGGAGGGTGGCATTGCGAAGTTGGTCGAGTGATCAATGGAGGGTGTAAGTGAATGGAGGTGGTGCGGTAAATCGGAGAAAAATAAAATAAAAAGCACCTCGCCGGAGTGAGGTGTGGCGGAGGTAGCAGCTTGGGCTGAGGCTCCATGGGAGCCTCCGGTCGTCTCCCGGTGAGATCAGCCGAGCCTCGGGGCTCAATTGGTGTCCGGAAATCACCGATACGCAGCGGAGGTGTCGCGGGTCGACACCCGATCAGCACTATCGTCGCCTCGACATTCCGCCCCTCCGCTGTCACCGGAGGGGCGGAGGAAGCTAGGTGAAGACCCAATAATGGTGGATGAGGATGATCGGTGGCGGAGGAAGGGGTTTTATAGGAGGCGGAGGCTGACGGTTATGGTGGCAGTCAAAGGTTTTCGAGCGGGGTTTCAATGGCTGGAGGGTAACGACAGAGAGTTATGGACGTCTCGCGAGAAAGGGGGTTCGAAGGGTGACGTCGGGGAGGCGTTACGAGCTCGAGGAGATGGTCAGAGCACCGGCCAAAAAAGGAAGGGGGAGCGGGGTTACGCGAGTCGCAACGGCTGGAGCAGGGTGAGATGGAGGTTGACGATGATACCTAACCGTTGGATCTAGGGATCCGATGGTTAGGAGTGGAGCGCGTGCGGAGGGACGAGATCAGATCCTAGGATCTGATCGTGTGGCTAGGAAGTAGGCGGGGGCGAGTGGTTAGGATTGAAAGTTGGGTGAGATCCAATGGTTGTGGTTAGAGGGGGACGTGGCGTGTTGACAGGTGATGGATGAGGAGGTGATCGGACGGCTACGGGGAATGGGCGACGTGGCACAAGGGAGATTGTAGGATGGGGACTGGATCCAATGGCTGTGGATTAGGCGCGAAGTAACGGCGGGGATCAGATCTGAAAGATCATCGGACGGTGGGCGATGGAGCGGGTTCAACGGATGAGATGAAGGCGGGCTCAGCGGATCCAACGGTCCAGGAGGCCGACGGGTGGCGAGAGGGGAGGCGGGCCACGTGGGCAGCCCAAAGGGCACCACGTGGCCCAATGAGAAAATTCAGAGTGAAATTACAAAGAAAATTAGAAAAGAAATGGTTAGAGGCCGAATTAGGAAAAAGTCAAACATAAAAGTTGCTCGTCTCGACGAGATCTACAACTTTCATGTTGGTCAAAAAGCCAAAAATGTCAACTGTACAAAAGGTATTTGTGGGGGTATTTTTAGGGGAATAAAAACACCGATTTTGTGGTTTTGAGATGTTTTTGTATTTTTTAGTATTTTTGATGGTCAATGATTTATGGACAACTTAACTACCTAATTTTTAGGGGTTTTTGAGGATAAAATAATTACAAGAAAAATAGAGGAAATTATATACAATAAATTAATGGTAATTTACACACAATATACTACATGATAAAAACAAGGAATTATAGGGTATTCTTATTGGATTTGATTAAGCAGGGGATTTAATAGGCGGCTTTTAGCATGATGAATACGAGATTCATCATACCCCTATACTTAAACCATGCTCGTCCTCGAGCATCTAAAGAATGAAGGAGTTGGATTAATTACTGATAGTGCGCGTGAAATTTTCAAGGCTTGATCTTTCGAAGACCCTTGACCTAAGTGATCCTAAAATTTCGGGTTTATCCAAGCCTTAGTCAGAAGGAATCCAACTTCTCTGATTATCAGACTCTCTTTTTGTACATAGAATATAAGGATATGTCATTTAGTGTACTGCATTTCATGAGAGCTGCATCGATGCATCATTTAAAGTTCCAGTCCCACAGACTCTCCTCTAGACCTAATCCTCAATACTAGGGAATAAGTCTACTCTTGCTTCAGTCGATTGTCTCATTAGTTTGTCAGACTTGAAATGTTGATGGACGACCGGGTGATAGAGGTAATGGGATGGTGTCTATTTTTCTCACCCTCACATTGGAACAAGGGGCCTCTCGTGTGCCTTTTTACTCAACACATGTAAATTTTAATTTTTGTTGATCAATGTGTCCGTCAAAAGAGTTGTAGTCATCTGCACTTGTTTTTTTGGGAATACACCGGGGTGTGTCTTTTCTGAGTATCTAAGATACCTTCGACACCTAGACTTGTATCGCTTACGATGCAGGGCCCTTTTTGTGGCGTCAGCCCGACTCCTTAGTCCTAATTAGCTCTTGGTCCAAGTGGACACTTTGAAAAATGTTTGGGAGCGCTTGCCATTGGTGGAAGCTCATTTGTAATTGACTTTGGTGTTTAGAGCTTTGTCTTTGACATTTCATTTCTTTTGTTTGCTAGCTCCACTACTTTTACCAAAAAAAATGGCGCACACTGATAAACGATGTCCATTAGGTTTCATCACACCCTGACACATAGGTAAATATCAAAGAGATAGCATATGAATCTTGTTCACATACTAGCTAGGGTTTTGCTGACACTCAGGTTTTCTGAAGCCTTCATTAACTTTATCCCATCCTCGAATATCATTAGATCGGGTCTAAACTTAAATCTCTGGTCCTAGTTCCTCAAGTGATATCTCAACTCAGCTCATCAATCATGCGGTTGTGGAAGTAATTGTGTTGATCATATTTTCTTGAAGGTAGAGATGAAGAGTGCAATATAGCACTCAAATCTTTCAAACCAAGGAAGTGTGGGTATTTAAGTCATAAAAACCCTAATGACTAAGTTATGTTAACTCAGACTCTCAAGATCGCCGAAATCCGGTGTCCTCATAATCCTCAAGCCTTGAGTGAGTGTGAATGTGTCAGGAATACACCAACTCCTTAGGTTAGTGTTTTTTGTGTGATTTTTTGTTTTTGATTTTTTTTTGATTCCTCGGAGAGACAATGACTAGCCCAGGCTCAAATAAAATTATCCACTCTCAGCCAGTATGGGTGTAAGTACGGGCCGAGACCCGTGTTACTTGAGGATGGGGCCATATGCGATGTCCTCTAAACCACCCACTCTGCTAAGGGAGACCGAGGTTCCCTCACTGAAAATATCTACTAGCCTAGTAGTAAGAGTCAAATTCCAAGAAAGATTTTTATTTTTTTTAAACAAGAATATTTACAAAAACCCTCGATTTTAGTAAACAATTTTTACAGGTTTTACTCAGTTCACTAGTTTATCAAAACCCATCCCTAAAAATAAAATTTTGAAAAGAATTAAAACGCAAGCTAAGGCTAAAGTAAATATACAGTAATATACGGAATACCCCACTATACTTAAATTTTGTTATATCCTCGTAGCACAAGTGCCATGAAGCCAAGGCTCAGTTCAAATATAGGGTGATATAGCAGAATTGAGGAGGAGGGTCCCCCTATACTTAGGCCAAAATTGGCCTAAGTACAAGAAGACATAACGAGGGAGGGATGAGCAGGCAGGTCCCCCCTATACTTAGGCTACAAATAGCCTAAGCAAGGTCTGGGTTAGGGGGGAGTGTTCTATGATACAAAGGTGAGGGGGAGGGGGTTCGTGAAATATACACATAGAGAGAGATATAGAGATAGAGATAGAGGGAGAGAGAGAGAGAGTGAAATATACAAGGGGAGATGGTGGGGGTGAGTATGTGCAAGTGTAGGTGTGTGTGGGGGGTATTTTTTTTGTGTACAACATGCAAAACTGGAAATAAATATGCAGATGCATTTTTTTTTACAATATGCAATGCAGGATGTCCAATCTAAAATTCCTATAATTTCTTCTCGAATTCTTTTGCGGCCTTTTCAGCGGAAGCTCCCGACTTCACGCCTCCATGAGGATCAAGCGTCCTCGATTATCATGGGCCCTGCCACAAAAGAGACAAGTTAGGCATACCGAGGAATTAAATCAACAGATATGATGCAAAAATTTATGCATGAAATGAGGTCCTAAAAATATTGAAATTATTAAACAAAAGATCAAAATTCAAGAATTAAGAAAAGCCGTATCCCAGGCAATGACGCCATTTGATGAACGTCAAATTCACCTCTTTAAGAGTGGAAAATTAGTCGTAGTACAGGAGGTGAATTCGGTTCTGCAAAAACCACGAACTTTGAATGTCGTGGAATATTTTAACTTGGCAAGTCTACCAAGGTCGAACACAGGGACACGACTGCCTAATATGTTTATCGAATTTTGATTCGTGAAGCATAATGTGAGTTAATTTCAATTTCAGGTCCATATGAAGAATTATGCATGTTACAAAGCAATGCTAAGATGAATGCATTTTTTATTGATTTTTATGCAAGATAAAATGATGCATGAACAAATATGCAAGAGAACATGTATGCTAAATACAAACTTACAATTATACCCTGAAAATTATGAGCAATATGATAGAATTGAGATCAGTGTCAATTTAATCCATCATTGAAAACGGTCAGCCAATCATAGCAAGCATGAGTAGAACAGGGTCTCAAACAGGAGCAAATAAGACAATTAAGCATGCTAAAATGTGGAGGACAAAACAAGGATCAAAACGGCACTAAAATCATGCAATTTGGACCTACGATGCTCAAGTTATGCTAAAAACAGTGCAAGGCCATAAATGTAATAAAAATGCAAGAAAAATAAAGGATAAATATTGCATTTAGGTCCCTAAAGGGACCTAAATGCAAATAGCAAAAACCGCCTAAGCCCAAATGCAATTTTTCCATGCGCGCAGGGAGCTATTTGTAATTTCCAAAACCCAGCGGGGCATCCCTGTAAAATACCCCAGGCACGCACGTGACGCACACGCCTGGAGGACCAAAATGAAAATTTCATTTCTTCTGGGGTCCTTCGTGCAAAATACCCAGCAACACACATGCGCTGCACGTGAGGGGCTAGGCTCGGGTCAGCCCCTGTGGTTCGGGCCACGTGGCTACATCTGGAGGGTTGGCTCGAGGTTCGGATGACCGAGCCTGTAGGTCGGGGAAGAGGATCGGGTCCACCACATGTCATCATCTGGGTCGTCCGATCTTGATGATCAGACGGTGCATGTACCTTCTTCCTCCGCCTTGGCCCACCGGAGAAGGCGGTTCTTCAGCGATCCCTGAATTCCTCCTCCGAGCTCCAGAGGGTGTTCTGACGGTCGGGGAAGCGAGCTGGAGGTCGAGCGGAGGTCCTTGAACCGGTGCGGAGCTCAGTTGACGTTGAAAGCTGCTCGTCAGAGTATGGTTGTCGGAGAAGAATTACGAGACCGGCGAGGTGATGCGAGTTCCATCTAGTGACGGTTCCTGCAGACGTTAGATGTAGCCGAATCGATTGTGTGTGAGTGCGAAGGCTTTGTGAGTGAGTGGAGGCTGTGGAGGCGGCGAGAAGTGATGGCTAAGGTCGTCTTCTCCGGCGGAGCATGGGAAGAGGGTGTCGGAGCGAGGGAGGATCTAGAGAAGGGGTCCGCGTAAAGGAGGGTGGCGATGCGAAGTTGGTCGAGTGATCAATGGAGGGTGTAAGTGACTGGAGGTGGTGCGGTAAATCGGAGAAAAATAAAATAAAAAGCACCTCGCCGGAGCGAGGTGTGGCGGAGGTAGCAGCTTGGGCTGAGGCTCCATGGGAGCCTCCGGTCGTCGCCCGACGAGGTCAGCCGGGCCTCGGGGCTCAATTGGTGTCCGGAGATCACCGATACGCGGCGGAGGTGCCGCAGGTCGACACCAGATCAACACCATCGTCGCCTCGACATTCCCTCCCTCCGCTGTCACCGGAGGGGCGGAGGAAGCTAGGTGAAGACCCAATAATGGTGGACGAGGATGATCGGTGGCGGAGGAAGGGGTTTTATAGGAGGCGGAGGCTGACGGTTATGGTGGCTCTCGAAGGTTTTCGAGCGGGGTTTCAATGGCCGGAGGGTAACGATAGAGAGTTATGGAGGTCCCGCGAGAAAGGTGGATCGAAGGGTGACGTCGGGGAGGCGTTACGAGCTCGAGGGGATGGTCGGAGCGCCGGCCAAATAAGGAAGGGGGAGTGGGGGTTACGCGAGTCACAACGGCTGGAGCGGGGTGAGCTGGAGGTTGACGATGATCCCTAGCCGTTGGACATAGGGATCCGACGTCTAGGAGTGGAGCGCGTGCGGAGGGACGAGATCAGATCCTAGGATCTGATCGTGTGGCAAGGAAGTAGGCGGGGGCGAGTGGTTATGATTGAAAGTTGGGTGAGATCCAATGGCTGTTGTTAGAGGGGGACGTGGCGTGTTTACAGGCGATGGATGAGGAGGTGATCGGACGGCTACGGGGAATGAGCGACGTGGCACAAGCGAGATTGTAGGATGGGGACCGGATCCAATGGCCGTGGAATAGGCGCGAAGTAACGGCGGGGATCTGATCTGAAAGATGATCGGACGGTGGGCGATGGAGCGGGTTCAACAGATGAGATGAAGGCGGGCTCAGCGGATCCAACGGCCCAAGAGGCTGACGGGTGGCGAGAGGGGAGGCGAGCCACGTGGGCAGGCCAAAGGGCGCCACGTGGCCCAATGAGAAAATTCAGAGTGAAATTACAAAGAAAATTAGAAAAGAAATGGTTAGAGGCCGAATTAGGAAAAAGTCGAAACATAAAAGTTGCTCGTCTCGAAGAGATCTACAACTTTCATGTAGGTCAAAAAGCCAAAATAGGTCAACTATACAAAATGTATTTTGGGGGGCATTTTTAGGGGAATAAAAACACCGATTTTGTGGTTTTGAGATGTTTTTGTATTTTTTAGTCTTTTTAATGGTCAGTGATTTATGGACAACTTATCTACCTAATTTCTAGGGGTTTTTGAGGATAAAATAATTACAAAAAAATAGAGAAAATTAATACAATAAATTAATGGCAATTTATACACAATATACCACAGGATAAAAACAAGAAATTATAGGGTACTCTTATTGGATTTGATTAAGCAGGGGATTTAATAGGCGGCTTTTCGCATGATGAATACGAGATTCATCAGTAGGGCCATGCAATTTACCGAGAAAAAGCGCATGCTAGTGCACATGAGTCACAGTGGCACGGACTTCAATGTAATTAATTTTTTTAGGGTTGAATGATAATAAGAATGCACGGGATTTTTTATTTTAAATTTCACAAATACTCATGTGCTACTAACATTCTACGTTTAAAAATGGACTTAAACATAATTAAAATAAATAGTAAGGGGTAAAATGTAAATATTCAATCAACAACAGTCTGACACGTGTCCCGAAAAAGGTTTATTTGCAAATTAAAAACAATGCAGGGTTGGAGTGCAAATTTTATACCCGTCCATGTGGCAAAAGGGACGGTGGAGATGAATCTGATCTGAGATCAAAGGATGGAGGATGAAAATGCGTGGATAACTCTGATCTGATCTGAATGGCTAGATCCGCGGTGTAACTTTGGGGCTTTTTGGACGGCCGAGATTCAAACTCGGCAAGGTGTTCTTGATCAGACGTTTTTCGATTGCTGGAAGAACAAGATTGAGCTCGACTCCTGTGAACTTCAATCGAGCAAAACTTGCTCGATCTCAGTTCGAATTGACTTCTGAAGGAAGTTACCGCTTCCTGCAACGACTCTGCATCGTTAGATGGCTCGAGGGCGGCTGTCGATGGCTCAAGGAAGATCTGGAGGTCAGAATGTCTTCAGCTCCTGGTGAACCTTCATATCTTAATCTTCTGCTCTAACTGTGTTCCGAAACCCTGTAATGATATGATGATGCTCGGAGGGAACTCCGGCTTACCTTATTAGGTGACAATGAAGATAAAATGAGGGAGAAAGGGGACCTCAGATGAATGGTGATAGGATGGAGGTCAAACTCCAGTTCCAAAGTGATCTAGAGGTAATTAGGTTGTGGGGGAGGATGAAGAAGGTAGAGGCAATCATGATGGAGAGGTCAAGATGGCGGAGGCGATCGTGAAAGCGAAGGCAGAGCACCATCTATCAGGCTGATCAGAGGAAAAGATGAAGATCGAATTTAAACTAATTACATAAAATGAAATGCAAAATCAAATGATAAAATGAAAGCAAACTACCTAATTCTACCTAAGGATGAATAGAGGATGTGGATCGCCTCGATCTGCTACATAGAACAGAGAGTTGGAACACGACGACGAAGCTCTTGCCTCGTGTTGGATCTCGCATCCAAAGATCCCTAACGCACTCCCGATCGAAGGGAAACCTACCATGTCACAGCAGCTCTTGCCTGGACTCGATATCAGACAAAGAAGGTGGAAAATAGATCAACTGTGAATGATGGGGATCTGGAAGTTTTTATAAGTGAGAGGTCCGGCCAGATTTCGAATTTAAAACATGAGCGATTAAAGGCGTGAAAGGAGATAATGAATTGGTGATGGAGAGGATGATTAGGACGAATAAATTGGAGAAGAAAGCAGAGGGAGTTAACTAATGGTGCGTACGTGAAAATGTAGAGAAGAAGCAACGGTGAGCGAAAAATGCGAGCGAATGCGGTGGAATAGGGAGTTGATCCGGGTCAACAAACCCAGGATCAACCAATCATAGCCGCCCTGCTACCGGACAAAAGGTAAAATGATAAAATAGTAAGAAAAATGAGTAAATCAAAATAAAATCAAAAATGAATTTAAAATAAAAAATAATGTAAAGATAAAGTGTTAAAAATTTAATTAACTCATGTATGGTAATTTTAATTGAATTAATTATATACATGGGTGAAAATAAATAAAATATGTTATTTATAGGTATATATGCCTATTCATACAAAACCATGATTTTTAATTTATTATTTTTACAAACAAACATTTAATTTTACAATTTATTAGTTTACAATATTTTACGAGGGTTTTTAAAGTATTTTAGTTAGATTTTTAGAAATTTATTTATTAGTTTCACAAAGCAGTAATATTTTACAATATACATAGTGATACACCTACAATACGTACATGATTTTTGTATATACATTTTTTTAATTTTAATTTTCATTTTATATAAGTCAAATACAATATTTACAAATATTTAAAAATACAATATATAAAAAAATACATAGAAAGTAAATATATAAATAATATACACATGTGTAATATACAACAGTACCCTAAAAAGTCACATTTCACTTCTTAACTCCAGTTTTTGTGAAACCACTTCCATTTTAAAGATTATTTAATTTGGAGTACAATGAAAGTGATTTTGGTTAATTTTGATTTTTGGTGGAGAAGATATTGATTCGATAAGCTGATATTTGCGACCTTTTTCAGAGTGTTGTTATTTACACAATGTATAAGGGTTCTTCTTACAATTACTTTTATTATTTACAAATTATTTGCATGTACAAGTTTCAAGAAGAAAACATTTTTACTTGAGGTGTAATCATTGATGAATAAATTAGTGTGAGGAATATGTATTATATACAATAGTATACAAGTAGTGAATATGCATAATTGGAAATTTATTTTCTTGATTTTCTGGTAATTAGGACTTATCTCTCCTTACTTTATTCACTGTCGATCAGGTCAAGTCTTGACATGATCTCGGGACTAGAGTCGGCATGTATCTATAATATTATACAATCTTTTGTTTTCTTTATTTTTCCTTTCTTTCTTTCTTTATTTATTTTAAGTTAAAATAATGATAAATATACAATATTTACACAAGAATTAGGGTTAGTAAAAGAAGAGATGTGTTGATACTTACATGTGTTTTATATGGGATTTTAAGCTAAAATAAATGCATAAAAGATGATGAAATGCATATTCACCAGGTTATAAATACTTGAAGGGGATCTCCATCTTAAAGGATGCCAGGGAGTTCGCATTCATCATGAGTGGGGCACTGTTGAGCAGGAAATCTTCGAGGATCGATTATTAATGATATGAAGTCATAGTTATCCCCAAAAAATCCTGGATTAAACAAATAATTTTTTTCTTCTCTCGCTGCAAAATAGTTATAGAAAATAATGTGGAGCAAGAGAAATTTTTGCTACTTATTTACCTGTATTGCAGACATGATCGAACTCAGAAAGGCTACAATTCCCGAGGGTTATTCAAATAATCGACGAAAAATCGTTTAAGAGAAAAAGTATCCTTGGTTTTATGGAATTTTTATCTTTTTATTTTTTAATTTTTTTCTATTTTTAATTTTTTGATTTTCAAATTTTTAGTGTTTTTTATTTTGCAATTTTTTTAAATAAGAAACAAAATGCACAAGGTAAGAAATACGCACACCACACTTTTTTGTATTTTTCAATTATACTAAAAATGCTCAGAAAAATCTAGAGAAAATATTTTTAGGTTTTAAAGACTTTAAAATGTTTTGGGGAATTTTTATAGAATTTTTAGATTTTTTGTATTTTTTTAAAAATCAAACCGTGATAAAAATGATAAACAGTACACAACCTGGAGTAATTTGCAACTTGAAAATATTTTAGTGTCCAAAACTCCTATTTTTATGATGAAATATAGGAAAATATTTACAAACGGGAACTGAAATCATGATTTGTTTTTATTTTTGTAGAATTTGTATGATTTTTAATATTTTTCAATTTTTTTGGGTTTTGAAAAGAATTAATGCACGAAATTTGGACAGGAATTAAAAGACAATAAAATAAAACTACTTTGATTTTTTTGGATTTTTTAAAGCAATAATTGAATTTTCGGAATTTGGAACTTCAGGAAGAGGAAAGGACATTATTTTTGATTTTCTAATAATATTAAATGGAAATAAACAACAATGAAATTTATAAACAATGAAGAGGAACACAACATGAATATATACAATTTTTGTAGAATTTATTAGGCAAGAAAATATTTATTTCAACGATAAACTCATGCAAATCAAGTCTGGAATAAACAAGACTGAAATGTGAATACTTGATGTTTTTACATTAAGTAATTAAAAGAAATAAAGTTGCAGGTGAAAGTAGAAATTTACACAGGAGAAGCATGTGACGCACGTGATAGGGCTTTGGCAGGGGCTTCTTTGTAAATATGAAAACCTTTGGGGAGTTATCTGATATTTTCCAAAAAATATTTTTTTAATCTCCGCAGGGTTTCTTCGTTCTCAAGCTTCGTTCTTTCACCAAAGATGGGGGAAGCGCTGCCTTCCTCGTTTTCTCCCAACGTAGGGCGGCGGGCAACGCCGGCAGCGGTTCCTCTACGTGGTGGCGTCGACGATCAGTTCTGGATGCGCGCGACTCGTGCGGGTGGCGATGCATTGCTGCAGAGATCTGAGGCCAACGAGCGGTTGGGTTGCTAATGAAGTATCTGGCGATGGAGGATGGTGGCGGGCTGGTGAGGCGACGATTCTCGAAAATGGAGAGGGGTTTCCGAGGGTGGAGGCGCGACGGCTCGCGCGTCTGTGCCGTGTGGGTGGCACGATGAAGGTCTCCGCTCCAGGCGGAGGGCAGAGCCGCGGAGGTGGAGTGCGGGGCTAGCAGCGCTGAGCTTCACGTGAAGGAAGGTTGCGGGCTGCTCCAGGAGGTGCAATGGCGGGCGACCTCCAAGCGGTTGAGCTGAGGCGATGGCGCCGCCGACGGGCACCGTGCATGGTTGGTGGTGGTGCTGACGGAGGAAGGCTGGCGAGAAGATGGAGCGGGAGGTGCTCGGAGCTCGATGGCGCTGGTGTCGTGGAGTTGCGAGGGGCGGCCCCGGTGATGCGGCGGGTGCACCAACGCTTGGAGAGGGCATACCTGCGACAACTTTTTTTTATTATTTTATAAAAATAGAAATGAAATAATAATAATAAAACTTTTTTTAAATTTTTTAGAAACAAAAATTTAATAATTTATTTTTTTATTTTGTCCCTGCAAAACAAATGTTAGGAAGAAAAATGATATATACTTTTGGGTTTTTAATAAATTTTTTTATTTATAAACAAATAGGATGCAAACATGATGACCAAAATCAAAATGGAAGACGTGAACGAATGCGGTTCCGAGGGGATAGCAGATGGAACCGAGTCGCCTACCACCGTACGTGGTCGGAGGTGAGAGATCGTGCAAGGTAGAAAAAACGCATAGAGACTGAGAACGTGAAATGAAAAATCAAGTCGGTGGCGGATCAAATCATGATGGATGGTATTTTGTGGTGGATAGTGGTGGTGATGCTCCTCCATGGACTTAAAAGTTGGATCTATGCTCAGTAGCTGAAGAAGGTGAGGAAGATGATGATTCTCTATCAACGACTTTATTGCCCAATCCCACTGGTGCTAGTGGTTGCAATCTCCTACTGCTCCTGAGAGTGATGACATTAGATAAATATGGAAAATCACAAGTCATGCATGTCTCGGGAGTGGTTGGATCTTGGTGTGTTACCTGCTACTTATTGCGTCTGAAGTTGTTGGGATTTGATTCAACCTTGGCTAGTATGAGTATCTTCGTGGCTATCTGTTCGTCTAAACTCTGGCTGACGTCGCTCGTGTTCTTCATAAAATCGTGCTATGTAATCCAGTGTGGGGTTCACCAAGGATGCCTCTGGCTCTCAACAACTGGAGGCCACTGAGATTGGTTGTGTGGAGGTTGTTGGTACCCAGAATATGATGACTGTTGATAATGAGGAGGAGGATGCTAATAATATGAATGATGAAAATAAACATGCTACAACAGTTGATATCCATGTCTCGATGTTTGGAAGTGTGGTGGAGACGTAAAATGAGGTTGTGGTTGTTGGTACTGGAACGGTCTACATCATTGGAATTGGTGAACTGGCCTCTAACTAGCCAGGGAACCCAACTGTCCCTGCCTTGATGGATGGGTCTGACTGCGCTTGAGACCACTCCAAATACTATTCACCTCCTTAATGTGAGATGGAGGTCGAAAACTGTGGCTCAGAAAAGTGAGGAGGCTCCTTGTAGTACGACACAATATATACCAAGAAAATAATAAACTTATTGGGTTTCTAAATATAAAATAAAGTCAAAATAAGAAATCAAATAAAAAAAGAAGATTATTTTTTCAAACTATAATTCAAGCCATTTTATGAATCTTTATGATTTTTAAAAGATTTTATATACTTTTTATAGGTTTTCCTTGTTTTCAATCTCTATGATTTTTTGAATGAATTTTCAAACAAAATTTGTACAAATGATAAAACAAAGTAAAATATATACAATAAATTTTATAGAATTTTTAAAACGATCTTCAAAATTTTATGATTTTTTAATGCAAACATAACACATTTTTTATGTTTTTGAATTTTTAAAAAATAAGAAAACAAAATAATTTTCAAAACAAAAACTAAGAGTGATAAAACTACTTAGCAGAATTTACCCTAATTTTTATGGATTTTATGGAGTAATAATGCTATTTATTAAAAGTAATTAAAGATATATTAATTAACCTACTGGAGAACGACTAATTTGTACTTATTTTAAGGCAAGGCATTGAATGATAACAAATATAAGATCTATAAAGTGAAAAATACAAAAATCCTCAAAATACATGTGAACCAGCACGTGAATCAGAATCAGAAGGACCTAATAGCAATTATTTATATTTTAAAGAATATATCGTAACAAAAAACCTAGATAGTTTATTGCAATTTGTCCAAAAAGGTACATGTCAACGCAAATGATTTCCGATTAGTGGGACTAAAATGCAAATTAAAACATATAAGGATAATTATGCAATCATGCAATTAATATATGCAAGATACGTGTTCATTGAGGGCTTATTTGCCATTAAAACAAATTGCAAGGCATGAGAAGCAAATACACCAAGGAAGCGTGCCTCGCACGTAGGGATCGGACGACCTGTATATGAAGTTGAGGCTCTGATATAATGGTTGTCTCTTTGACATGAGTAGAAGGTCCAGATCTGATCTGGTACTAGCCTTCATGATCCAACATCAATAAGGGCACTGCGAAGACCGCGGTGGAAGGTAGTTGATTCTGAACTTCATTCAACCAGATCTTCTCCGATCTTGGTCCGATCTGGAAGCTGCTAACTCCAATACATTCTTGCTGAACCTCTTCGTCGATCTAAAGTGAAAGCTCGATCCAAATCCCAATGAGCGGGGATCTAGGGCTCAAGCTCATATGCGACTGCAACTCAACCTCCAAACATGAATTCCAGCTCCATATTGCTCTACCGGCACCTGCAAGTTTCTCGAGGCTCGAAGAGGATTCTCCGACCGATGTTTACTCAACCAAAACAACACTAAAAGGAAAGGAAATGAGTCGAACTCCGCGATGGTGGAGTGAGATCAAAGTCTCAAATCATGATAGATCTCAGTGATTAGAAGGTGGAAGAAGGTGCGGAGAAGATTCACAATGGTGATGTGATGATCGAAAGTGGTGAAAATACACGGAGGACCTCTGATCGGTCAAATCCAAGGTGGATCAGAAGGATTCTAATCCAAACAAAAATCAAATGAAATGCAAAAAATTAAAATGCGTTATAGGAAGAAACTTAATCTACTATTACCTACAGTGGAAGTGGAATGCTTACATCCTCAATCCATCGGCAAAATGGTGGATAGGCTTGTCACACTGGTGGATCTCCGACGGATTGACTGAATCTCGCTCTTGAGCTACTCTCATGTCTCCTAACCGTGTAGGATCTTCTATGTGACCTCAGGTCTCTTTAGCAATCGACCTCAGGCGCAATTACCTCTCAAAAATGGATTAGATCGGAGAAATGGATCTGGGTTGTTATTTATAGGTGAAGATGAGGAACATATTTGAAATTAGGGTGGTGCATGAACCGAAGCACCAATTGGTGAAATGTTATTCCGACGAGCGTGAGTGATGAGTGAAGTTTAATCGGGCACAAAAATTAGGTGGAAAAACTAGAAGGTAGATGTAATAGAAATCAGAGAAGAATGAGAGTCAGGATGCTTATTTAGGAAGGAGTGTCAGATGGTGGAGTTGACCTAGGTCAACGGACCAAGTCTGACCAATCAGATCACATGATCCGAACAAGTCCAACCAAAAAAGGACAGAACAATCAAATAAATAAGAAAAATATAAAATAAATAGAAAATGATTAAATCAAAATGTTTACAGAAATAATATTAATAAAATGATATTTTTTGGGTGATTTTTAGTAATTTCAATAAGTTACATAAATAGGGTAAGAATAAATAAAACTCTTTATTCATATGTAAAAATACCTATATATACAATAGATTCAATTTTAATCAACTATTTTTATAAATAATATATAACTTACTAAATTATTAATTCTTAGAATTATTTAAGGATTTTAAACATTATTTTATTTTTGTGACTAATTTAATAAATTAAATAAATAAGGGTTTGTATAATATTGGTACATGATACCTATAATATAAATAGGCTTATTTTTTGATTTCTTTTTAATTTTGTAATTTTTATTTGTATTTTATGAAATAACATGCAATATATACAAAATATTAAAAATACAATATGTACAAAAAGACAAATAAATAAAGATAATGTGTACGATATAGGAAAATAGTACAAAGGCACTCTCAAAAGACAACTTTCACATCTTAACTCAGATTTTTATGAAACCATTTTCATTTTAAATTTTAATTAAATTTGGAACATAATGAAAAGCGAGTTTGGTTTATTTTGAGTTTTTGTAGAGAAGATATTGATTTGACAAGTTCTGCTTTGTGCTTTTTCAGATTGTTGTTTTCTTGTTCTATAAAGGATTTCTTCTTGCAATTATTTTTATTATTTACAACTCAATTTTATGTACAAGTTCCAAGAAGAAAATGTTTTTTATTAGAGTTTGTTTTGGTGATAAATAAAATGTATGAGATATATGCATTATGTACAATGATGAATATACAAGTGTGAATTGATTTTCTGGATTTTTAAAATTAAAGACCCTATCTCCCCTTACTTTATTCCTTGTCGATTAGGTCAAGTCTTGACCTACTTTCAGGGTTAGGATCAGCTTGAATTTATTTCATATATACAATCTTATTTTCTCTTTCTTTTTTCTTTATTTATTTAATTTAGGTTAAAATAATGATATACATACAATATTTACAGATGACTTGTGATTTATTAGGAAGTGAGAATTAATGGTATTTACAGGTGTTTTTAAGGGGCTTTAATCTAAAATAAATGAATAAAGATGATGAATTGGTGATTCATAACTACACTGGTCAGGCTTCATAGGAGAGTTAACTACACTGATTACTCTCCACTTCTTTTCCCCACCTTCTAGACTTCTCCCCCCACTCGTTGTGAACTAGCACGTTCCTGAACTAAGAAGGAAATTCCGGACCCCCGGAGGAAGAGTTACTGGAAAAGGAGATTGCATGGTAGTTTGGCATCCTGCATAGGAAGAGCTAATACCCTTCACACATCAGAGACAATTATTCAATGTTCATGTGGGATGCTTTGGGAGGGGGTTGATCTAAGATGACTTCTGAGTCAGTCTGGATAATGACTTAAATAACTTGGAGACTGTTGTTCTCAAAATCCTAATTCTCATAAGGAGTTCGATCATATTATTAATCCAAAGGTCAAGTCGAGCTCCATTTTCACCTTTTGTTCATGACCTTGGTATGGATCCCAATATCATCTCAGTTATGCATTTCGTTTTAGTTGCTCGGGGAAGAGCAGGGTTTAAGTATAGGGGATTTTTGAATATGTGATTCGTCACTCTAAAAGTTGAAAAATAGAGCTCTGTTCCCAAGTCATTACTTGCATTTATTCATTTAAATTGCATTTTTATCATTCATGCATATGTAAAAAAGATTAATATTTTAGCATGCATAATTGCATTAAATAAGAATCCAACAATCACGTATTATTATCACATGTATATTACCATAACTTTTCCTATTTTATTTATTTTTCACAAACTCTAAATAAAATAAAATCAACTTTGTTTTGTACATATTACTAACATTAATCAGGGAAAATACAAAAAAATACTAACTTATATATAGGATCAATAAAACCCAAACCTTAGTTTTGAGACAAAAAGCCGTAAATATGATCTCCTATGGACCCCTACTCACTTTTGAGTTAATATACATTCAACTATATACAAAACAAAATCAAATTCAAAAGAATCTAAGTTCATATGTGAAACGCAGGTTTTGGGCCCTCATTGCATATTGCACATATTGCTTGATTTCCATCCTATTATTTTATGTACAAAAATAACTCTTTTTAATTTATTTCTTATTTATTTGTTTTCTTATATTTATGTTTTAATAAGATGTGAAAAAATCCAAAACAAAATTAAAGCAACTCTAATTATGTATATAAAGTTTGTATACACGTCCCCTTTATTTTATTTCTTCATTTTCTTAATAATAAAAAATACCAAAAATTAGATTAATGTGTAAATATTTAGTTTATAATTTATCTGATTTTCTATTTAAAATTATAAGAAAAATACAAAATATAAAAATGTGATATTTTATATCTATAGAGTATCCCAAAAATACATTTTGCACATATGATTCATTATTATTTTGGTTCCTTCATGAAAGTTGTAGATATCGTCGAGGTGAACAATTTCATAAAGATCACCTTTTATTTGACATCATTTGCTATTTTATTTTGCTTTTTTGGTTTTTTTATTTGGTGATTTTCTGGGAGAGACACATGGCTGCTCCTAGGGTCGCCATGTGTCGCCCCCTACCCCTTTTATTGCCTTTTCTTTTTTATTTTATTTTTATTTTTATTTCATTTTCTTTATTACCCAGACGCCATGTGGACTCCTCACAATCGTTCGATCATGGCCAATCGAATGGTCTTGTCCCTCCTTCCGCCTCCGATCCGCCCTTTGCAGCGACGCAACCACTTCCTCCTTCTCTGCCCCACCCCTCATCTCACTCCACCTCTTCTACCAACCACCTCCGCCCACATCACATGTCCTCCATCTCGCCTTGTCCCTCACCTCAACATTTCCTCAATAAATTGGCCTTCTCCCCAACCATCTCCACCTCACCGCAATCGTTGTTGAACACAACCATCTCTCTCGTGATCACCGCTAAACCCAACCAATGTGCCTTCTTCGCACCGACCCTCCGCCTCATGCGCTAACTCCAATTGCCCATAAAAGGCCACCACGATCACGGTCCGGGATCATATACCATCACGAGGGAGAGGAACAGAAAACAACTTCTAGGTTCCTCGACGATGAAAACTTCTGGGAGGCCCTACCGAGGTGACGATGTCAACACAAGTCCTTCTTCTCGACGAGATCCAAGGGACTCCTCGTCCCTTGTCGCAACCGCTTCAGTTACTCAAGCCCCTAGAGCTCACCGGTTCCATCGAGGCGATGATTGGAGCAAGATATCTCCTCCCAGGCATATTCGTCCATGTATTCTTCTTCTCCTCTCCCCCTCTCTTCCTCCTCCCCCTCTTCCTCCTTCTTCATTTTCCTCTTTCTTCCCATTTTCCTCTGCTTCTGCTTCTTCTTCTTCTTTTTTCTTATCGAGCGCCACCTTCTTTGCGCATTCGACAATCAGACATCGACCGCCTCACCACCGGTTCCTCCTCTATGCACTCCTTCGCACCACCACTCGATTCGTGACATTGTTCCCTTGCCCTCACCCAAGAGAAGCCCTTTCAGCTTCGCCGACCACCAAAGCCCTAGCTCCACCCATCAACTCTTCCCATCGCCATTGTCTTATCCTTCACCATCAACAGGAGTACTGCATCATCCATTTGCCCTATACACTCCTTCATTACACCTTGACCGCCTTGTCCTTCGCATCGCAACCAACCGTAAACGGGAGCACCACCGCCTCGCCTTCTCACACTGACCAGAGTGCAACTCTACCACGCCAACCATCGCAAGCTCCTCCACCTCCCTCTTTGACGAAGCTCCAAGCCTTAATCGCCAGTCGTCCGATAGCCACCGAACATGCTTCAAAAAGGCACGTCCCCACTCTACCCGAGCCTCCTCTAACCACACCATGTGTGGGCTCAGATTCCAAGCCTCAGCCCTCTCGCTCGAAGCCGCCCTTTGAGCCTCGCACTGTACGTGGGATAGGGTAAATTGCATCCATGCCCCATGTTTTGAAGCAATTGTGTCGACCCCCTTCCGTAACCAGCTCATGCAAGACGTGCGTAGGATAATTGTAGCAGACCCCCATTGGGTTTTGGTAATTTCAATAAGGTCCTTTTATGCTTTTATTTCGGTAATTTAGTCTGTAGTTTTTCATTCTGAACCCTGTCTTTGCTCTATTATTTGAACATCAATTTCTCGTAATATTTTAATTTCAAAAACTACACATTGTAGAACAATTAATCCTTTATCTTATGGATGATTAATTTAATTTTTATGAGCAATGTTTGATTTATGATATTTATTATGGTGAAAATTGTCATATTTTTCCCTATTTGTGTTGGAAATGTATAATTAAATCACCCATTTTCTTCAAAAATTTCCGAAAATTCACAATTTATAGAGTTAATTGTGTTCTAATATGTGCCTAAAAATCAATCCATTTGTACACATATTTTCCTTAGAACAAATTAAGTTGTGATTGGTAATTAATTTTTAATGGTCTGAAAACTTAATAATTTTTTGGGAGTGATAATGTTTCTTGGATAAATCTTAATTAGACATATCTAGGATAATTTTATTTCTGGGAAATAAATAAGTTTGCTAATTATTAAATTAATTAATTGAAAATCATACAATATGTTTGTTTAATTCATAGAAAATTCTTTTTGCATCTGAAAAATCCCAAAAATTCACAGTAGGTTAATTTCATGATAATAATTTATTATAAAAAATTTCAAAATTTTTGCATTTCCTTTGCATGAATATTTGCATAAAACCCATAAAAAGTGTCCAATTTTCATGCATCCATTTTACGTCCGAAAAATACACAAAAATATGAAAATCGATTTAAGGAGACAGTGACCTTCTTGAGTTCGACCTTGGGCTTGCCCAAGTAAAATAAAATTGACTGCTTGTATCTAATTGAAAATTAATTAATTGGTCGTTTTGATTAATCCTACGTGCCCGACTACAACATAAAAATGATAAATTGGCAATGAGTGTTTGGTGATTATTCACTTAGAGACTATCACGTGCTTCCTGTACGAGATCTAGGAAAATTATGGGATCACCACTGCCTCCCCTCATGCAGTTTCTAGATTCAACATCCACGCCCATGGCGTGCCCCCGCTTGCGCGAGTGGAAAAATCACTGAGGCCACCCTCAGATTTTCGGGAATCATGAAGATTCCCCTACATGTGATTAAATTACAAAAAGACCTAAGCAACTTTTACAAGTTGCAAGAAAGTCCTCCGAAGGTATGATTTAAGACATATTTATTTATTTTATTTACAATTTGGTCCATGAACGTCATCTAATGGTTTCTTGAGAATTATTCGTCAGATTTTGGTGTTCTTTATATCGTTTTGAACCTTATTTTATTCCTTATCATATAGAACATTGAAACATTAATTTCAGAGACATTTTTGCTATAAATATTATTGTGGTATTCTTAATGACTTGAACACATTTGTTCTCTTCCACTAATTTTGTTTTGCTCAATAAAATGTGGTATTGATTGAAAATTAACTTGGGATCCATTTGACATTAATTGACTAAATATTCTCTGGAATAAAAAGGTTCGAGTAGATAAACTTAATTGATTGCTCTCGGATTTGATTGACTTGGCTTGCTTGCACCTGTACATTTTGCATTATTCATATTGCATCTTATTTGTCATTTAAAAAAATCCTAAAAAATATTGCATTAGTTTATTTATTGTTCTTATAGAATAGCATTATTTCATGCATTAAAATACTTGTAAAATTCATGCATCATATTTATTTTATTAATTAATCGCATCTTCTAAATCTAAAACCCATAAAATTGTAAAAATATAAACACATTAAAAAATAGTTCTTTTTTAGAATATAAAATTTTAAGATTATTTTAGAAATTAACTCTAGACCCTCACATTAACTCCTTGTGTCGACCTTGGAATTTACCCAAGTAAACTAAATAATCGATCACATTGAGATTTAATTTTCTATATTACTCTCTCAGTGTGGTCATTTTTTATAGATCTCGAATTACCCGACAATAACAACATTGAAGAAATAACAAGGGTGATTCTGGGACTGCTGCCAAAATAGCACCTTTGTTAGAGAGGTATACGATTTAGGATTATTTTTTGAGTAATTTAGATTTTAGGTTTCCATCCCATGGTAGTCTGAGCCCCGGTTTCCTTATGTATTTTTCCTTGTATTTTTTTAGCATTATTAGTTCTTTTTTGTATATATATATTTATTGTGAATATATCTAATAATTAATTTTCTCTTTTTCGTGCAAGGCATTCGGTGGACTCAGAGCGGCTTTCTCGAAGGCCGATGCAACTCGGAGTGACTGGAGGCAGGCGATTCAGTGTACCAAACTTGTTGAGAAGGTGCGAAGAAATTTTTTATTTTATTTGGAGAGAGAGTGTTTTATTCATTTAATTTTGTAATTAATTTGTAATAATTTGTTTATTTTTAGCGGTTTTCGTTAAGACTCACACTTGTACCCATGCGTTGGACACTCAATCACCGGGCCCATTTTTTTATGGCGGTTGAAGCAATCCTAGGATTCTACCACAACTATTAGATCTAATAAGATTTATTTCTATGCTCATATGATTTAGGACCACATAGTAACATTAATTAGAAGTAATAGATCGGATTTCATCTAGCCAAATTAACATGTTCTTTCACTCGCCAATAGAAGTTCCTATTCTAGGTGTAGTTTTCCATACAAGCATTAGAAATATCTGCCTAGGGAAATTTCAATTCTATCTTGCAACCACATGAATATTGCAAGGAAACTATGCAAGTATTTCCGGCTTTGCATTCATCGCATTCATCATTGTGTTTCCCGATGCATGTCTTTTTTTATTCTTCCGTAGATTTAATTCATTTAGAAATTAAAGGAAATTAAAATCCCTGTGTAGACGTGTCTCGATCTTCATGGAAATTCAAGTGATAATCAAATTAAAACAAAGGGTCTGCTAAATAAAGTGACTGAAATTAATTGGAATAAAATGAATATCATTGATTGTGGGATAACAATCCCATCCTTGTGCACTTGTACTTACCTCCAGAATGTGAGTAGGTGAGGATGTGCTGAGTCTTAGACTTGTCGCACATGACTCACCAGTCCAAGAATACCCATATTTATCTTCTTCTAGTATTTCTGTTTAATATGAGCCATGTAAATAAAGAGAACATTTCAAGGGATTTGAATAATAGTGTCAAGTAAATAAAGAGAACGTTTCAAGGAATTTGAATAATAGTGAATGTATTTTGATTCTATCTTAACTCCTCCAATAATTATCTTCTCTCGTGCTTTGTTGGATGGAAAGAAGAAAAGGTCCAAAAAATAACGATCACAAGATTGTACAATTGTATAGGGACCACATCATGGTAAAGATCCCATTCCTCGACACGCTGGACCAAATACTTGTTGTGAAGATATTACTTAAGGCCAGATATTGATGCAAAGTTTGAGTAGGAGAAAGAACTAAACAAAAACTCATGTGTTGTCCATTGGCACATCATGCACGATCAGAAATATCCTACCACCCAATAGGATATATTCATGGGCATACTGCGTTTCGACTAGATTTTAGATGTCATTTCTGACTACATTCTACTAGACAACAACTCCTCAATTAATATGATGCTATTCACTATGCTCGAAAAAGTCTAGCTAAGACCTCTTAGAAAATCTAGGGTGATTCTTCAGTTTGTTGACATGTCAAGTAAAAGACATGGAGGAGTATCTAGGAAATTATCATTATTGTTGTGGGTCTACAATTCGTAGAGGACTTTATTGTCCTAGACATGAAATTCCCCTCAATAGTTTTGCAATGCCTTGATAATATTGGGCAGGCGTTTGTTGCGCAACGCAAGGACATTGTTCGACTATGATAGATGGAAGATACAATTTCGCATCCACGGGGACAACATACAAGTAGAGATGCAAAAGGATACCTTAGAAAGACCAGACTTAGAGACCACCATGGAGTGTCCTAATTTAGAGGGCAATCTCTACCAGATAGACACACCAAAGCCGCAACAACCAATCAGTGAGAGGTCAAACATTTCCCTTCATTTGGGAGAAGATAGTATGGATGGCACAGTCAGAGAAATATTGTTGGAGGAATTCTATAACACAAATAATTTTGGCTAAGTTGCACCACATCCCTTCGCTTTAGATGATTTGGAGGCCAATACTTGTATATCAGACCTTTTTATGAAGGAGAGCTAGAGATAAAGTCGGATGAGCTGATTTGCTAATTTTTTGATCTATATTTGGGATCTGACTCCAGTGCAGACTACATAGGTGGCATAGATTGAGAAAAATACACACTCCACCACTGATATAGAGCCCAAGCAATGAGAGCCGGATCTTATAGATTCTCAGTAGATCGAGATATCAAGGCCCTACTGCACACATTTAAATCTATTCACATGTATCAATTTCCAATGAGAGATACTTGAATGTATTCACATTAGCACTTGTGAGAAGGTTGTCGAGGGGGAGGTTGGCTTGATACACATAATTAATGTGCTTCTTGAGAAGGGAGTATCTATGGGGATACACTAGTGGTGTATCAGAGGATAAGGTCAAATTTGTTGGTGTGCATGTGAAGGCGGTAATAGGAGTCCTCGATGAGCTTGCATGTGAGGAGCTGATGGAGGGTCTCTATGTTGTGGTTGATGGCCCCCTCTCATCGATAGAAGGGGAGGTTATGTTGAAGCAAGGAAATACGTGGTTTTAATTTAAGAGAATTAAGGCAATGTTGTTGCAACCCTAAAAATCCCTCAATAAAAATTATTGATGAACATTCAAGCCAAAAAGAATAAAGAAATGTCAGCAAGAGAACTTTTGCTATTTATTTACCTGTATAGCGCACATGATCAAACTCAGGGAGGCTACAAAAATATCGATGGTTATTAAATCAATGAAAAAAGGGAAGGAACTCTATGCACAATATCTTAGTTGTTTGTGGAATTTTTGTCTTTTAATTTTTTATGAATGGTTAATTTTTATATTTTTATGCTTTTCTGATTTTATTTTTTTATGATTTTTTACATATTGCAACTATTTTAAATTTTTGAAAATAAAAGAAACAAAATAAATAATGAAAATATAAACACATGAAGAGAAAACAAAATTTTGTATTTTTCAAATATAGAAAAATATATAGAAAATTAAAATAAAATTATTTTTTATTTTTGGTATTTTCTACTATTTATGATTTTTCCCAAAATTTTTAGAATTTTTTAGGGTTTTCGAAATGATTAAAAATAGGAAATAACGTAAACAGAAAATAATGTGAATGTTTTTGAATTTTCAAAATAGAATATGAAACTAAAAATTAGCGAAACATGACAATCAGGAAGATTATTATTCAAATTTTCCAGAAAGCCATTTTAAGCAATTTTTGGAATTTTCATTGATTTCTATGATTTTTAGTGTTTTAATTTTTTGGCCTGTGAACCATAGACATGTGTTGAGAATGGTTGTAGCAGAAATGAAAATGCTAAGGTGGATATGTGGATACACACATAAAGATCGGATTCAGAATGAGGTAATCAGAAAGAAAGTTGGTGTAGCTCTGATCGAGGATAAGATGCGAGAAAACCGCTTAAGATGGTTTGGTCATTTGCAAAGAAGATCAGCTGATGCATCGGTTAGGAGATGCGAGTGTTGGGATATTGAGCCTGCTAAGAGAGGGAGGATGACCTAAGAAGTGTTGGAAAGAGACTATATGAAGGGATCTTAGTTTTTGGATATAAGCCCGGGATTAACCCAACATAGATCTGAATGGAGGCGAAGAATCCATGTAGCCGACCCTACTTAATTGTCGGAAAAGGCTTTGTTGTTGTTGTTTTGGTTTTTAGAAGAGTTTTAATGTGAAAATGGTATTGAGATTAGAATTAAAGAAGCAAACGTGATTTTTTTATTTTTTTCAAAAAAAAAACTTTTATATTTTTTATTGATTTTTTAATGCAGACATGAGCTATCTTTATGGTTTTTGATTTATTGAAATAATAAAATGAATAAAATGTGAAATATAAATTACTAATGAAAGAATTAATAAGCAAGGGTCTAAAATATTTTTTTGGGATTTTTAGTGATGCTTGTTATTTTTATGTTAAATTAACAATTAAATTAAAATGTAGACTCAAATGGACTAAAATGCAAAGAAAGTTAATTGATGGACCTAATAGATAACAAAATTTAGAAGTGTAGGGCCATGCAATTTACCGAGAAAAAGCGCATGCCAGTGCACTTAAGTCACAGTGGCACGAACTTCAATGTAATTAATTTATTTTTGAGGGTTGAATGATAATAAGAATAGACGGGATTTTTTATTTCAAATTTCACAAATACTCATGTGCTACTAACGTTCTGCGGTTAAAAATGGACTTAAACATAATTAAAATAAATAGTAAGGGGCAAAATGTAAATATTCAATCAACAACAGTCTGACACGTGTCTCGAAAAAGGTTTACTTGCTAATTAGAAACAATGCAGGGTTGGAGTGCAAATTTGATACCCGACCATGTGGCAAAGGGACAGTGGAGATGAATCTGATCTAAGATCAAAGGATGGAGGATGAAAATGCGTGGATGACTCTGATCTGATCTGAATGGCTAGATCCACGGTGTAACTTCGGGCTTTTTGGACGGTCGAGATTCAAACTCGGCATGGTGTTCTTGATCAAATGTCTGTCGATTGCTGGAAGAACAAGATTGAGCTTGACTCCTGTGAACTTCAATCGAGCAAAACTTGCTCGATCTCAGTTCGAATTGACTTCTGAAGGAAGTTACGGCTTCCTACAACGACTCTGCATCGTTAGATGGCTCGAGGGCGGCTGTCGACGGCTCAAGGAAGATCTGGAGGTCAGAAGGTCTTCAGCTCCTGGTGAACCTTCAGATCTTAATCTCCTGCTCTAACTGTGCTCCGAACCCCTGTAGTGATATGATGATGCTCAGAGGGAACTCCAGCTTACCTTATTAGGTGACAATGAAGATAAAATGAGGGAGAATGGGGACCTCAAATGAATGGTGATGGGATGGAGGTCGAACTCCAGATCCAAAGTGATCTAGAGGTAATTGGGTTGTGGGGGAGGATGAAGAAGGTGGAGGCAATCGTGATGGAGAGGTCAAGATGGCGGAGGCGATCCTGAAGGCGAAGGCAGAGCACCTCCTATCAGGCTGATCAGAGGCAAAGACGAAGATCGAATTTGAACTAATTACATAAAATGAAATGCAAAATCAAATGCTAAAATGAAAGCAAACTACCTAATTCTACCTAAGGATGAATAGAGGATGTGGATCGCCTCAATCTGCTGCGTAGAACAGGGAGTTGGAACACGGCGGCAAAGCTCTTGCCTCGTGTTGGATATCACCTCCAAAGATCCCTAACGCACTCACGATCAAAGGGAAACCTACCCTGTCACAGCAGCTCTCGCCTGGACTCGATATTGGACGAAGAAGAAGGTGGAAAATTGATCAGCCGTGAATGATGGGGATATGGAAGTTTTTATAAGTGAGAGATCCGGCCAGATTTTGAATTTAAAACATGAGCGATCAAAGGCGTGAAAGGAGATAATGAATTGGTGATGGAGAGGATGATTAGGACGAATAAATTGGAGAAGAAAGCAGAGGGCATTAACTAATGGTGCGTACGTGAAAATGCAGAGATGAAGCGTCGGTGAGCGAAAAATGCGAGCGAATGCAGTCGAATAGGGAGTTGATCTGGGTCAACAAACCCAGGATCAACCAACCATAGCCACCCTGGGATAGGACAAAAGGCAAAATGATAAAATAGTAAGAAAAATGAGTAAATCAAAATAAAATAAAAAATGAATTTAAAATAAAAAATAATGTAAAGATAAAGTGTTAAAAATTTAATTAACTCATGTATGGTAATTTTATTTGAATAAAATATATACATGGGTGAAAATAAATAAATTATCGAGGTGACGATGTCAACACAAGTCCTTCTCGACGAGATCCAAGGGACTCCCCGTCCCTTGTCGCAACCGCTTCAGTTACTCAAGCCCCTAGAGCTCACCGGCTCCATCGAGGTGATGATTAGAGCGAGATATCTCCTCCCATGCATATTCCTCCATGTATTCTTCTTCTCCTCTTCCCCCTTCTCTTCCTCCTCCTCCTCTTCCTCCTTCTTTATTTTCCTCTTCTTCCCATTTTCCTCTGCTTCTACTACTTCTTCTTCTTTTTTCTTATCGAGCGCCATCTTCTTTGCGCCTTCGACAATCAGACATCGACCGCCTCACCACCGGTTCCTGCCGCTATGCACTCCTTCGCACCACCACTCGATTCGTGACATTGTTCCCTTGCCCTTACCCAAGAGAAGCCCTTTCAGCTTCGCCGACCACCAAAGCCCTAGCTCCACCCATCAACTCTACCCATCGCCATTGTCTTATCCTTCACCATCAACAGGAGTACTGCATCATCCATTCGCCCTCTGCACTCCTCCATTACACTTTGACCGCCTTGTCCTTCGCATCGTAACCAACCGTCAATGGGAGCACCACCGCCTCGCCTTCTCACACTGACCAGAGTGCAACTCTACCACGCCAACCATCGCAAGCTCCTCCACCTCCCTCTTTGACGAAGCTCCAAGCCTTAATCGCCAGTCGTCCAATAGCCACCGAACATGCTTCAAAAAGGCACGTCCCCACTCTACCCGAGCCTCCTCCAGCCACACCATGTGTGGGCTCAGATTCCAAGCCTCAGCCTCTCGCTCGAAGCAGCCCTTTGAGCCTCACACTGCACGTGGGGTAGGGTAAATTGCATCCATTCCCCCATGTTTTGAAGAATTGCGCCGACCCCCCTTCCCGCAACCAGCTCATGCAAGAAGTGCATGGGATAATTGTAGCAGACCCCCATTGGGTTTTGGTAATTTCAATTAGGTCCTTTTATGCTTTTATTTTAGTAATTTAGTCTGTAGTTTTTCATTCTGAACCCTATCTTTGCTCTATTATTTGAACACCAATTTCTCGTAATATTTTAATTTCAAAAACTACACATTGTAGAACAATTAATCCTTTATCTTATGGATGATTGATTTAATTTTTATGCGCAATGTTTGATTTATGATATTTATTATTGTGAAAAATATCATATTTTGCCCTATTTGTGTTGGAAATGTCTAATTAAATCACCCATTTTCTTCAAAAATTTCCGAAAATTCACAATTTATAGAATTAATTGTGTTCTAATAGGTGCCTAAAAATCAAGCCATTTGTATATATATTTTCCTTAGAACAAATTAAGTTGTGATTGGTAATTAATTTTTAATGGTCTGAAAACTTAATGATTTTTTGGGAGTGATAATGTTTCTTGGATAAATCTTAATTAGACATATCTAGGATAATTTTATTTCTGAGAAATAAATAAGTTTGCTAATTATTAAATTAATTAATTGAAAATCATACAATATGTTTGTTTAATTCATAGAAAATTCTTTTTGCATCTGAAAAATCCCAAAAATTCACAGTAGGTTAATTTCATGATAATAATTTACTATAAAAAATTCAAAAATTTTGCATTTCATTTGCATGAATATTTGCATAAAACCCATAAAAAGTGTCTAATTTTCATGCATGCATTTTACGTCCGAAAAATACACAAAAATATGAAAATTGACTTAAGGAGACAGTGACCTTCCTGAGTTCGACCTTGGGCTTGCCCAAGTAAAATAAAATTGACTGTTTGCATCTAATTGAAAATTAATTAATCGGTCGTTTTGATTAATCCTAAGTGCCCGACTACATTCTACTAGACAACAACTCCTCAATTAATATGATGCCATTCACTATGCTCGAAAAAGTCTAGCTAAGACCTCTTAGAAAATATAGGGTGATTCTTCAGTTTGTTGACATGTCAATTAAAAGACATGGAGGAGTATCTAGGAAATTATCATTACTATTGTGGGTCTACAATTCCCAGTGGACTTTATTGTCCTAGACATGAAATTCCCCTCAATAGTTTTGCAATGCCTTGATCATATTGGGCAGGCGTTTGTTGCGCAACGCAAGGACCTTGTTCGACTATGATAGATGGAAGATACAATTTCGCATCCACGGGGACAACATACAAGTAGAGATGCAAAAGGATACCTTAGAAAGACCAGACTTAGAGACCACCATGGAGTGTCCTAATTTAGAGGGTAATCTCTACCAGATGGACACACCAAAGCCGCAACAACCAGCCAGTGGGAGGTCAAACATTTCCCTATCATTTGGAGAAGATAGTATGGATGGCACAGTCAGAGAAATATTGTTGGAGGAGTTCTACAACACAAATAATTTTGGCTAAGTTGCACCACATCCCTTCGCTTTAGATGATTTGGAGGCTGATACTTGTATATCAGACCTTTTTATGAAGGCGAGGTAGAGATAAAGTCGGATGAGCTGATTTGCTAATTTTTTGATCTATATTTGGGATCTGACTCCAGTGCAGACTACATAGGTGGCATAGATTGAGCAAAATACTCACTCCACCACCGATATAGAGCCCAAGCAATGAGAGCCGGATCTTATAGATTCTCAGCAGATCGGGATATCAAGGCCCTACTGCACACAATTAAATCTATTCACATGTATCAATTTCCAATGAGAGATACTTGAATGTATTCGCATTAGCACTTGTGAGAAGGTTGTCGAGGAGGAGGTTGGCTTGATACACATAATTAATGTGCTTCTTGAGAAGGGAGAATCTATGGGGATACACTAGTGGTGGATCAGAGGATAAGGTCAAATTTGTTGGTGTGCATGTGAAGGCGCTAAAAGGAGTTCTCGATGAGCTTGCATGTGAGGAGCTGATGGAGGGTCTCTATGTTGTGGCTGATGGCCCCCTCTCATCGATAGAGGGGGAGCTTATGTTGAAGCAAGGAAATCCGGGATTTTAATTTAAGAGAAATAATGCAATGTTGTTGCAACCCTAAAAATCCCTCAATAAAAACTATTGATGAACATTCAAGCCAAAAAGAATAAAGAAATGCCAGCAAGAGAACTTTTGGTACTTATTTACCTGTATAGCGCACATGATCAAGCTCAAGGAGGCTACAAAAATATCGATGGTTATTAACTCAATGAAAAATCAATGAAATAAGGGAAGGAACTCTATGCACAATATCTTGGTTTTTTGTGGAATTTTTATCTTTTTTTGTGAATTGTTAATTTTTATATTTTTATGCTTTTCTGATATTATATTTTTTATGATTTTTTTACATTTTGCAACTATTTTTAATTTTTGAAAGTAAAAGAAACAAAATAAATAATGAAAATATAAACAAATGAAGAGAAAGCAAAATTTTGTATTTTTCAAATATAGAAAAATATATAGAAAATTAAAATAAAATTATTTTTTATTTTTGGTATTTTCTGCTATTTATGATTTTTCCAAAATTTTTAGATTTTTCTAGGGTTTTCAAAATAAATAAAAATAGGAAATAACATAAACAGAAAATAATGTGAATGTTTTTGAATTTTCAAAATAGAAAATGAAATTAAAAATTAGCGAAACATGCACAATCAGGAAGATTATTATTCAAATTTTCCAGAAAGCCATTTTAAGCAATTTTTGGAATTTTCATTGATTTTCTATGATTTTTAGTGTTTTAATTTTTTGGCCTGTAAACCATAGACATGTGTAGAGAATGGTTGTAGCAGAAATGAAAATGCTAAGGTGGATATGTGGATACACACATAAAGATCGGATTCAGAATGAGGTAATCAGAAAGAAAGTTGGTGTAGCTCCTATCGAGGATAAGATGCGAGAAAACCGCTTAAGATGGTTTGGTCATTTGCAAAGAAGATCAGCTGATGCACCGGTTAGGAGATGCGAGTGTTGGGATAATGAGCCTGCTAAGAGAGGGCGAGGATGACCTAAGAAGTGTTGGAAAGAGGCTATATGAAGGGATCTTAGTTTTTGATATAATCCCGGGATTAACCCAACATAGATCTGCATGGAGGCGAAGAATCCATGTAGCCGACCCTACTTAATTGTGGGAAAAGGCTTTGTTGTTGTTGTTTTGGTTTTTATAAAGAGTTTTAATGTGAAAATGGTATTGAGATTAAAATTTAAAAAGCAAACATGATTTTTTTTCAAAAAAAACTTTTATATTTTTTATTGTTTTTTTAATGCAACCATGAGCTATCTTTGTGGTTTTTGATTTATTGAAATAATAAAATGATTAAAATGTGAAATAGAAATTACTAATGAAAGAATTAATAAGCAAGGGTCTAAAATATTTTTTGGGATTTTTAGTAATATTTTGTTATTTTTATGTTAAATTAATAATTAAATTAAAATGTAGGTTCAAAATGACTAAAATGAAAAGAAAGTTAATTGATGGACCTAATAGATAATGAAATTTAGAAGTATAGGGCCATGCAATTTACCAAGAAAAAGCGCATGCCAATGCACATGAGTCACAGTGGCACGAACTTCAATGTAATTAATTTATTTTTGAGGGTTGAATGATAATAAGAACAGACGGGATTTTTTATTTCAAATCTCATAAATACTCATGTGCTACTAACGTTCTGCGGTTAAAAATAGACTTAAAGATAATTAAAATAAATAGTAAGGGGCAAAATGTAAATATTCAATGAACAACAGTCTGACATGTGTCCCGAAAAAGGTTTATTTGCAAATTAAAAACAATGCAGGGTTGGAGTGCAAAATTTATACCCATCCATGTGGCAAAGGGACAGTGGAGATGAATCTGATATAAGATCAAAGGATGGAGGATGAAAATGCGTGGATGACTCTGATTTGATCTGAATGGCTAGATCCGTGGTGTAACTTTGGGTCTTTTTGGACGGTCGAGATTCAAACTCGGCGTAGTGTTCTTGATCAGACGTCTGTCGATTGCTGGAAGAACAAGATTGAGCTCGACTCCTGTGAACTTCAATCGAGCAAAACTTGCTCGATCTCAGTTCGAATTGACTTCTGAAGGAAGTTATAGCTTCCTGCAACGACTCTGCATCGTTGGATGGCTCGAGGGCAGCTGTCGATGGCTCAAGGAAGATCTGGAGGTCAGAAGGTCTTCTGCTCCTGGTGAACATTCAGATCTTAATCTCCTGCTCTAACTGTGCTCCGAACCCCTGTAATGATATGATGATGCTCAGAGGGAACTCTGGCTAACCTTATTAGGTGACAATGAAGATAAAATGAGGTAGAATGGGGACCTCAGATGAATGGTGATGGGATGGAGGTTGAACTCCAGATCCAAAGTGATCTAGAGGTAATTGGGTTGTGAGGGAGGATGAAGAAGACGGAGGCAATCGTGATGGAGAGGTCAAGACGACGGAGGAGATCCTGAAGGCGAAGGCAGAGCACCTCCTATCAGGCTGATCAGAGGCAAAGACGAAGATCGAATTTGAACTAATTACATAAAATGAAATGCAAAATAAAATGCTAAAATGAAAGCAAACTACCTAATTCTACCTAAGGATGAATAAAGGATGTGGATCGCCTCGATCTGTTGCGTAGAACAGAGAGTTGGAACACAGCGGTAAAGCTCTAGCGTCGTGTTGGATATCACCTCCAAAGATCCCTAACGCACTCCCGATCGAAGGGAAACCTACCCAATCACAGCAGCTCTCGCCTGGACTCGATATCGGACGAAGAAGAAGGTGGAAAATAGATCAGCCGTGAATGATGGGGATCTGGAAGTTTTTATAAGTGAGAGGTCCGGCCAGATTTCGAATTTAAAACACGAGCGATCAAAGGCGTGAAAGGAGATAATGAATTGGTGATGGAGAGGATGATTAGGAAAAATAAATTGGAGAAGAAAGCAGAGGGCGTTAACTAATGGTGCGTACGTGAAAATGTATAGAAGAAGCGTTGGTGAGCAAAAAATGCGAGCGAATGCAGTGGAATAGGGAGTTGATCTGGGTCAACAAACCCGAGATCAACCAATCATAGCCGCCCTGCGACAGGACAAAAGGCAAAATGATAAAATAGTAAGAAAAATGAGTAAATCAAAATAAAATATAAAATAAAAAAATGTAAAGATAAAGCGCTAAAAATTTGATTAACTCATGTATGGTAATTTTATTTGAATAAAATATATACATGGGTGAAAATAAATAAATTATGTTATTTATAGGCATATATGCCTATTTATACAATACCATGATTTTTAATTAATTATTTTTACAAACAAACATTTAATTTTATAATTTATTAGTTTATAATATTTTACGAGGGTTTTAAAAGTATTTTAGTTAGATTTTTTGAAATTTATTTATTAGTTTAACTAAAGAGTAATATTTTACAATATACATAGTCATACACCTACAATACGTACATGATTTTTGTATATTTTTTATTTATGATTTTTATTTTCATTTTATATAAGTGAAATACAATATTTACAAATATTTAAAAAAACGATATATAAAAAATACAAAGAAAATAAATATATAAATAATATACACATGTGTAATATACAACAATACCCTAAAAAGTCGCATTTCACATCTTAACTCCTGTTTTTGTGGAACCACTTCCATTTTAAAGATTATTTAATTTGGAGTACAATGAAAGTGAGTTTGGTTAATTTTAATTTTTGGTGGAGAAGATATTGATATGACAAGTTGATATTTGTGACTTTTTCAGAGTGTTGTTATTTACACAATGTATAAGGGTTCTTCCTACAATTATTTTTATTTACAACTTATTTGTATGTACGAGTTTCAAGAAAAAACATTTTTACTTGAGGTGTAATCGTTGATGAATAAATTAGTGTGAGGAATATGTATTATATACAATAGTATACAAGTAGTGAATATGCACAATTGGAGATTTATTTTCTTGATTTTCCGGTAATTAGGACTTATCTCTCCTTACTTTATTCACTATAGATCAGGTCAAGTCTTGACCTGATCTCGGGACTAGAGTCAGCATGTATCTATTACAATATACAATCTTTTGTTTTCTTTATTTTTCCTTTCTTTCTTTCTTTATTTATTTTAAGTTAAAATAATGATAAATGTACAATATTTACACAAGAATTAGGGTTAGTAAAAGAAGAGATGTATTGATACTTACATGTATTTTATAAGGGATTTTAAGTTAAAATAAATGCAAAAAAGATGGTGAAATGCAGATTCACCAGGTTATAAATACTTGAAGGGGATCACCATCTTAAAGGATGCAAGGGAGTTCGCATTCATCATGAGGGGGCACTGTTGAGCAGGAAATCTTCGAGGATCGATTATTAATGATATGCAAGGGAGTTGTATTTTTCTAAAAATCAAACAGTGACAAAAATGATAAACAGTGCACAGCCTGGAGTAATTTGCAACTTAAAAATATTTTAATGCCTAAAACTCCTATTTTTTTGATGAAATATAGGAAAAGATTTGCAAACAGGAACTGAAATCATGGTTTTTTGATTTTTGTAGATTTTTTTATGATTTTTATAAGATTTTTAATATTTTTTATTTTTTTGGGTTTTGAAAAGAATTAATGCACGAAATTTGGATTGGAATTAAAAGACAATGGAATAAAACTACTTTGATTTTTTTTGGATTTTTTAGAACAATATTTGAATTTTTAGGAATTTTTGAACTTCAAGAAGAGAAAAAGACTATATTTTTCATATTTTAATAATATTAAATGGAAATAAAATGCAATGAAATTTATAAACAATGAAGAGGAACACAACATGAATATATACAATTTTTGTTGAATTTATTGGGCAAGAAAAATATTTATTTCAATGATAAACTCATGCAAATCAAGTTTGGAATAAACATGACTGAAATGTGAATACTTGATGTTTTTACATTAAATAATTAAAATAAATAAAGTTGTAGGGGAAAGAAGAAATTTACACAGGAGAGACATGTCACGCATGTGACGCATGTGATAGGGCTCTGGCAGGGGCTTCTTTGTAAATATGAAAACCTTTAGGGAGTTATCTGATATTTTCTAAAAAATATTTTTTTAATCTCCGCAGGGGTTCTTCGTTCTCAAGCTTTGTTCTTTCACCAAAGATGGGGGAAGCACCGCCTTCCTCGTTTTCTCCCAAAGCAGGGCGGCGGGCGATGCCGGCTGCGGCTCCTCTACGCGGTGGCGTCGACGATCAGTTTTGGATACGTACGGCTCGTGCGGGTGGCGACGCGATGCTGCAGAGATCTGAGGCCAACAGGCGGTCGGGCTACTGATGAAGTATATGGCGATGGAGGATGGTGGCGGGTGATGAATCTCCATTTCATCACCTTTATTCTATCATTTTGGCCTTAAAAACCCCAGCAAATGCATGCAAATAGCATCAATTTGTACATAATAGCATTCATTATTTATTATATTTATGTACATAGAATAAGGTTTTTAATGCCAAAATTATAGAATAAAGAGAAGTAAAGAAAAATGAATAAAATATTGCAAATATTTTATGACCCGAACCCCGAGACCAAGGCCAGCATGGAATTGGTCGACAAGGAATAAAGTAGGGGGAGATAAGGGCCAACAGTATAATAAATACCTCATTTATTTATTCATTTATTTATGCATTTTTGACACCTATTTTGTATATAATTATGCATTCATCAAATAAAGAAACTTTGTACATGAAAGTTGTAGATAATAATGTAAATAAAAATACAAAATTGAGTTTGTGTAAAAATAATACTCACTGTACATTTTATACCCAGAATAAAAAGCCAAAATCTCAACTTCACAGACCCATATCTTGCAAATAAAAACTCAAAATTACCCAAAATCACCTTTAATTGTATATAGCTTTCCAAGAACTATTTAATAAAATTGGTCTCATAATTTTTGGAGTTCATCTGTGAAAGTTAGGTTTTTAGCCTTCATTGTGCAATCTGCCTGATTAAAATATTCAATTTATTCATTGTTCATTATTTTTACAAAATTATAATTTTTAGAATTTTGTAACTAATGTATACAATACATGTACATATTGAAATTAAAAGAAACCAAAAAGAATTTGTAAAATAAAATAAGTCTATGAAATACATAGACAAAATACTTATGTTGTCTATATGTATATAAATAAAAAGGGATTTTATTCTTTTATTCTTTATTCATCTATATTTTTATAATAATGCAAATATTACATATAAGTTATTAAAAATACAAATACAAAATAAAAACAAATAAAATGCATTAAATAAATAAAGTATATATATAATATAGGTAAAATACCTATGAGTATACCTACATATACATATGCCTATTTATTTAAAAATGTAAATAAACTTATAAAAATTGAATAAAAATATATTTATACTCACAAAAATAAGTTATAAATTTATAAAATAAGAAAATAATATAATAAAATAAAAATAAACAAAATAAAAATAAATACATATAAATATACTTATAAATACATTATTAAAATAAAACCATAATAAAATACATCAAAAAATAAATAAAAATCATAAATAAATACTGCATTATTTAATAAACATTTTTTTATTTTATAAGCAAAATCTAATTAATTCATTTATTATGTTTAATAAATAGGTCAATATCTGGTCGACGTGGACCAATCAGAGGCCAGGGAATGTTGACCTCCGGTCAACTCCCCCCGCGCCTCTGACTCCCGTCAGAACTTTCCATTCCCCCTTTTTCCTCCATTTTTCCCGCTCGATCTACTGCTCCATTGACAACGATCCCTTCACGGAATTTTCTCCCAGAAACATCATGATCCTCGCCGAACATTTTATTCGTTTGTACATAGCTTGTACTGCCACCTATTAGCTAATCAATAAGGGCGCCCCCTCATGTTTATAAATAACTCCATCTCCCTCCTCTGAGATTTTTGGCCATTTCCCTAGCCCTAGAGCCCCAGCCGTCGGCCAAGCGTGCATCCAGGTGACAGCTGGAGGTCCCCTAATGGTTGTGGAAGCTTGCGAAGGAAGGAGATGCACCCACGGCGGCGCTCCGGCAGTCGTCCTGCTCCCTGGAGTTCTCCAGGTATAAGAGATGCGCATTTATGTTTCTTAGGTAGATTTTCATTCCTGCATTTCATTCCTGCATTTTATTTCGCATTTATATTGTTAGAATAGCTGAGGTTAGCTAAATCGAAGTTCGTCGGAGCTCAGCTCCGGCGACTTCACCACCGTGTTCTCGACTGTGCTCCGACTCCCTTTCACCGTCATTCTGTTCCCCATCGCTTTCTCCACCTCCAGACCACTTAAAACCAACCAGATCCTCCCTGGATATGCGAATCGATGCTCACCTCCTCCGCTTCGCCGGAGCATCGCCGCCTTAACCCATTTTGATGCTAACAGCTTCAGTTTTTGGCCGAGGAGTGTCGCCACGAGCCGAGCTTTCTTCCTGAGCAGGTTAGGTGCGTTGCCAAGCACCAGGAGACGAAGTTACATTCCATCGGAGGTACCTAGAGCACCTTGCCTTCCCAGACCTCGTAAGGGCACTCCACTGTGTCTCTGACTGATCCAAGAGCTCCAGGAGTTAGAGGACCCTTCCAGGAAGCTTATTGGACCTTCAGGAGCGGCAAAGACCGGCGGAGGTGCGAGATATCACCGGAGGAAGCTTGCCCCGATGAACAGTCCTCCCTGTTCATCCAGCCACCGTCCCCGTCGTTGGATGAAGATGGAGGCCCAGACTGAAGATTAGCCGTCGGATTACGCACGCATCAGCCGTCAGATCTCGCTTGAAGATCTAATCCTCACTGTGGATCCATGAAGCGTCATCGGGCGCTGAGGAAGCGACACGTGGATAAGTGGATCAATCACAGCCGTCAGATACAACGCCTGTTGGGGTAAATTGCAAAATCAACCCCCGTACTTTTTGTATTTAAACTTTAATTTTGTAAATAAATTTTAACATTTTAAATAAATTGCAAATTTTGTAGAAGGGCCCCTGAGTTTCTTGAAATGACATTTTGGTCCTTCCGCACCTCACGTGCAGTCACACGTGAGGCGCATGAAATTTACATTTACACCTTGGCACCTTTTTGTAATTGTAAAATAGTTCCAAAATGAAAATAAATGTTTATTTCTGTAGTGATTTTTGCACTGATGCCCTTGATAGTTATTTTATTTGCAAAAATGCCCCTGTCAGGCTGTGTAATTTTTCTGTCCTTTATCTATTTATTAAAAATACCTATGATGCTCCTAAAAATTCAGGAAAATTAGGATAGATGCTTCATGTAGTGTTCTTTCACGCCCATATTTTAGTTTACATTTTTTTATATTTTTCCTAATTATTAAAAATGAAAAAGGAACCCTTTTTGTACTGTTAAAATTATAAAATACAAAAAATTATAAAATGTTATTGAAAAATTATAAAAAAATTTATATATGGTATATATATATATTAAGTCCAAAAATTGAAAAAACCTAAAAACAAGAAAAAGAAAAATGAAAAAATCAGAAAGCTCCAAAATCCAATGAAAAAATAGAAAAATCCTTAAAAAATCCCAAAAATATATTTTTCTCTTTTCTAATTAACTATATATATTTATTAATGTATTAAAATTAATTTGGGTATTTTTGGGAATTATTTTATATTTTTAAAAACCAAATTAATTTCGACTATTTAATTAGTCCTATATTAGGGACATTTTTGGAATTAAAAATACAAAAAAATTAGAAAAATTCCATAAAAATAACAAAAAATATACAAAAATATAATAAAAAATTATATATATTGAGTATTTATATAAATATTTAACCTTATACTACTCCTCTCTCCCTTCTTATATATATATATATCTTTATATATCTATATAAGTATACATATCTATATTATATAATCAAAAATATAAAAAGAATAAAAAAATGAAAATATAAAAATAAAATAAAAAGTATACAAATAAAATAAAAAATTAAAATAAAAAACCCACAAAAATAATAAAAATTGGACATGATCATTGAATTGAATAATTATACAACCAAGTTCACCACATCACCATTCGCCTCCCAGTGTTCGACCTCTACTTGTGCTTACACCTATACACACTTTTGCATGTAGAGTTATAATAAATTTTAACTCCACATTTTTTTGATACTTGTTGTATATATATTATTGTGGGTTAATTGTTGATTGATCTGGGTATTTTGGAGCGGTCGACTCAGCGACTGGATCTATCGCCTTGTGAGACATCTAGACCCTCTGAAAAACTCAGTCATCAAATGGCGCCGTTGCCGGGGAGGCAACGGATTTTGTATGAATTTTGTGTGATTTTTAATTCATTTATTTAATTCTTTGCTCATGTCCATTATATATTTATTTATTTGACTTCTTATTTTTATTGACATTATTTGATTGACTGCTCCGACCCATCTTCTTTCTTTGTCGTTGATGCGAGGGACCGCCAAGCAAAGGAGGACCTTCTAGGAGGACCTATGCACCCAAGCAAGGCGGAGTTGGCTCTTCTACGCCGGCCAACAGGAGAGAGCATCAATAGCAGATGAAGGAGAATTTTTGGATGGCAGTCTCATTTTATGCATTTTATTTTAATATGTATATTTATGTGAGAGAGTGACACTTGGTTTGTAATAAATCAGGACTCTCACAGGTACACTCCGGTTCCCGAGGTTTAGTGCCCGAGGGATTGTTCCCTTGGGGGCCTCAATGGTTTTGACGCTTTTCCGTTCTTTATTTTATTTTTATTATTTTGTGTGAATGAGCCTTAGCCATAGGAGTTGCTTGCTCGTAGAGTTAGGACCAAACACCCTAATATATTTGCATGTACCTATAGTTCGCTTTGGACCTAGATCAAACTCTAAACAGTCGCCTCGCCATCTTCGAGCCTACGCGCCGCGAGCTCACCCCGCCAAGTGCTTCTCCTGAACTCGATGTGTCGAGAGGAGGAGGGACGAGCCTAGACCGGACTCCTGGCTTAAAGATCGGCGAGCGAATTGTGGTGCTTCATGATAATAGCAATTTCTGAACCTAGGGAGATTTCTTTGACTTGCATTTGCATATAGCATATGTTTCAAATTCTGTTATGCATCCCGCATGGAGAGAGCTGGAGGCACTGTAAGTCTTCTTACTTAGCATGCATCATCGATTTCCGACTTGCATGGCTTTTCCGATCTTCTCCCTCTGTTTTGCCAACCTAGGATGCTTAATGGAAATTGGAACCTCGATAGGCACGTGCATTGAAAATACCCAAAAAAGTGATAACCTAAATAAAATAGGGATTGTTAACTCTATTGGACCTAAAAATAAAACATAATGGATTCCTTGTCTTGGGGAGTGTTACCCCCTCATTGTATGCGTTTTAAATTGCTTACGTACACACTAAGGAGTAGAGCCCAAATCCCATCAAGCCTCCTAAAGTGTTTGTACAACTTTGTGATTCCCACCTCACTCTAAAACTGAAAAGATAATGACTGTCACCTGACGGTCTTCACTGTGTTGAGTAGGTGAATTGGGGGTTTGCCTTGTGTCTTGATTGTAACTTGGAGCCCATTGTGCTTTTCTTTCATTATTGGAGTAATGGGTCCCATCGTGTGAGTCATGCATTTTTCATCTTTGAGTCTCTCTAGCTCTCTTATACATATCTCTCCTCATCTGCATTGAATCGTGATATTGGCGCTTGAGCTCAATCATTTCGTCACCAAGTCCTTTGTTTCCCTCTTCTCACCATCTTCCTCGTATCCACCGTACCACCCCCATCTTCTCAGGTTCGAGGAGATCCTGCTCTTCAGACCACCATTTTGACGGTGTTCCCGCCTTGTGTGGAACACCCAATTTTGTCTATATATCCCGATCTTCTCGCCCGCCCTCCTCATCCCCTCTACATCACCCTTCTACCTCCCATGATATTGGCACGCACGCTCAATCCGCTTCTCCACTCCATTGTGTTACCCTTCTTATCCATCTTCCTTGTGTCCTCCGTATCACCTCTCCCTTTACCCGGGAATGCTATGCATATCGATAGCCCGCATCGAAGATTCCTTGATCACCTTGATTATCTGTGTAAGACGGGCTAATGATGTTGAGGATGATGAGATTGATTTGGTGGATTTGACTTTGGATACATGCATACGAGCGTATTGAGGATTTTTTATGATGCATAGAGCATAAGTGTGATGCATTATTGAGGAATTTTAGTTCTCGCACACCGGATTGAGGATGTGATATGATGCGATGATTTGGTGATGATTTCATGAGTATTGATTGATCTATCCTTCTTGAGGTTCCAGCCATCTTGATTTTGAGGATTGACTGCTTATTCTGATATGGACTGCTTAATAAAGGTGTGCGGATCCTACATGATCTCTCATCTTCCTGAGTAAACCCTCCTTGATCTCCTGACTCTCTGATCCACCCTGGCACTTATAGAAGTCATGATGATATGTTGTGCCATCTCAGCCAGATTTGATTGACCTGAGGGATGTTTTGTGATTGACCTGATTATTTGCTCCCTCGCATGATCTTATGCCCTCCTGTTGATTGAGCGATTCACACTATTTCGAGGACCTGAGATGACTTGCCAGCATTCCCTTGACCTACATTGATATAGATCACATTCCTCCCCGAGGACTATCTGTGGGAGAATGCAACAATTTATAGGACTATGGTTTCATCCACCGCTTGGGTCGCCATTGTGATGGGACCCGGAACCGAGTCAGATGATATGCTTGATTGGCCTCCATCCTGCTTGCGTACCCGACTTGTCGGTACATGAGGACAACTGACTGATTGCTCTCCTTGACGGTCCTCGCAAGGACGAGCCTTGATATTACAATTATTCACTGCCTAATTCATAGCTCTCCGAGGGTTATCTGCGAGAAGCTATGACACACTATAGCTATGATGGTCTCCTCTGCTGGTAGGATGCCTGCCGCCTACCATGACCATATTCTCGGTGGATCCGTCTGATGGATCCGGCTCCTTTAAACCTTCTCTCTCCTTGACGACCCTCGCAAGGATGAGATGTACTCTGATTATTCACTATGTAGCTCACATCACTTCCTGAGGACTATCTGCGGAAGGATGTGATACTTTCTTTACGATCGGCTTCACTCACTTTTGGTGCCTCCATTTGTTGGGGCACGAAGTCGATTCGTTTGATATAGGCAGTTGGTCTCCCTTTCTGATTATGCGCCCGATCTGTTGGGGCATGAGACCGACTCGATCAGACTCCTTTGAGTCTGCTCTCCTTGATGGTCCTCGCAAGGATGAGCTCTTTTCTGATTATTCCTTGACTAGATCGTAGCTCCCCGAGGGTTATCTGTGGGAGACTACGACATATTTTTGATCTGACTGGTCTCTGCTGCTGGTAACCGATTTGTCGACTACTGAGACCACTATGTGGATCCGTCTGATGGATCCGGCTCCTTAGAGCCCTTCTCTCTCCTTGACGACCCTCGCAAGGTAGAGACACATTTGACTATTCCTTGCCTAGATCGCAGTACTCTCCGAGGACTATCTGCGGGAGACTGTGACAATCTCTTTACGCACGATTTTCACTGCTGACTGTGTCTCCAATCTGTCACAACATGGAATCGAGTCATCTGATATACATGACTTTTGGTCCCATCTTGAGTTGCCTATCCGATCTGTGGATCATGGGACCCATCTGATTATACTCCTTTGAGTCTGCTTGCCTTGATGGTCCTCGCAGGGTTGAGGTCCTGATATCTGCTATTTTCATGCCTAGCTGGCAGCACGTTCCCCGAGGGTTGTCTGCGGGACGCTGCCACATTCTTTGCACTTTCTGGTCTCTTCTGCTGATAGCCTATATGTCACCTACCGAGACCGTACATGATGATCCGTCTGATGGGTCACTGACGCCTTTGCGTCCGCTCGCCTTGACGACCCTCGCAAGGTCGACTCTTTCTCTGATTATTCATTGACTAGTATGAACCATTCCCCGAGGGTTATCTGCGGGAGGGTACATCACCTTGTAGGTACTCGGTTTCACTTCTGGTGTCTCCTATCTATTGGAGCACGAAGCCGAGTATTCGGAGCTTTTTACTCGGTCTACCTCTGATTGTGTCTCCGATCTGCAGAGCACGTAGCAGATTTTCCTGATATATACTTGGTCCCCCCCATGATTGTGTTTCCGATCTGTTTGTCCCCGGTAGCTGACACCCACTTGATTGCAAATTCGGGTGTATTTTCACTTTCTGATTGCGTCCTCGTTCTCACAAGGAGACAACGACGAGAGCACGGAAGTCGCTTACCAGATATCGTCCTGTACTTCACCAGTTTCTTCACCGCTTGTATATATGTGTTTTGTCCTTATTTCTCCCGCATGTTATGTGTCCCCCAGATCTATCGCCATATCTTTGCGTCTACACTTAGGATGTACCTTGTCCTAAGTATAGGGGGGTACACACCGCGTTGTTCTTTTATTGTTCAATTTTGTACTCCTGTTGTTGCCTATACTTAGGGATATCTCACCCTAAGTATAGGGGGAGTGATGCGTATATTCTCCACGATCGTTTCATCTATCTGTATATATCTATCTTTTCTTCTTTTCTTCTTTTCCTTTTTATATTTCTTTATCTAAATAAAAGGTGTCTCCCCTTTGTGTCAATTTCCTGTACTTAGGACGTACTTTGTCCTAAGTATAAGGGGGTGCACCCCTAATTTGTTCTTATGTTTATTCCCACCCATGACCCTCCCTGATTTGTGTACAGTCTGCTATACTTAGGATTACTTAATCCTAAGTATAGGGGGGACGGTCAACTTCTATTTCATTCATCTCTTATTCTTATATTCTTTAGACTTGTCTATACTCAGTCCGAGTTATGTCTTCTCTTTCTCTTTTCCGATCTATGAGGACATAGCTCAAGCTAAGTATAGGGGGGTCGTATATACTTTGTATATACATTAGCCATAACCCGTACTTTCTTATTCTTTTAATAATATGGCTAATAATTCTTTAAAATTCATTAAAAACCTTAATAAAAAGATGTGATTATTCCTCAAGATTCTTTTTGTATATACTGATTAATAAATCAGGTTAAAAATATTTTTGCAAAATGATTTAAAAAATGGTGTGAACTGTTTGGAAAACTTTTTGTGAAGTATTTTCAACCTTTGTAAAAATATTTTGATTGCAAAAAAAATCTTCTATTTATGTGAAATAAAGGATTTGAAAATCTATTTGCAAATGGTTTTGAAAACATTTTGTAAAAATATTTTTTGAAAAATGTATATATAGTGTTTGCAAAATCTTTGCAAAATGGCTTTCAGATATTTGTAAATATTTGCAAAAATTATTTTGTACTATAGTTTTCAAAATGTTTTCGAAATAAATTTGAGGAATAAAAGCATCTTAATAAATAAAATAAAATACAATAAAAAAATAAAATACATAAAATTCTTTATTAATTGTATATACACCTAAATAAATCACTTTGTTAAAACCTATAATTTCTTTAAAATTCTTTAAGTCATGTAAAAATAAAGCGGCACGCCCGTGTAAATATCTATATATATTTATACTTTGGATGCCAAAATTCTTTCTCTATGTAAAAAATTTTCTCTCTTTATTTTCAAATCTTTGAAAAATTGCATTATTCTTTGCATATTTATAAATAGCATTTGCATAGCATTCTTATATTCTTTGATTGAGCTTGATGATTGAACTAGTCCAATAAAGTCGAAGATTGGAGCTTGGTTGAACCTTACCGCACCTAATTGCACTGGAACCTTATGGGAGTAGGTTTAGGGCACTTCAGGTCTACTCAGACTTAATTCTTTGAGGAATCAGGGCTAGGTTCAAGTCACCTCAGTGGACTAACTAGAACTTTTCGAAACATACGTATGACTCTTGTCGGCCGTGACCTAACTTGGACACTTGCACCTTTCACTTGGCTCAACCCAGTTGGAGTGGTGAGGGGGTTAGATTTGCCAGTCTGAAACGCACACGGGTGGAAACATTCGTCCTCGTCTAGGGAGGGAAGTGCACCCCTACCTGGTCTAGTAGCCATGAGGTCTAACGACAGGAGAGTGTGGGTTGCAATAAAGCTTCAAAAGAGGGATAGTCTTCTGGCTCAAGAGAAAAAAACTCCTTATGTAAATGCTGCTATATATAGTATGTTGAAAAAAAAATCTCCAAAAAAGTGGACAGGCTTGAAAATAAAATAAAGTGCCTGCCGGAGAATGTATATATGTTGTATAGAAAATAAGCAAGCTTGAGCATCAAAGTTATACCATGTGAGCATGCAGCTGGATGACTTAACTACACTGGTCTTGCATCCCAGGATAGGTAGCTACACTGGCTACCGTCCATTCCTTTCTCTATCTCCTCCTCTTGAGTTGGATGCCACTTGAACTTAGAAGGGAATACCCCGCTCCTCGAGGAAAGAGCTGTTGGATTGGGGAATCATTGGGTTGTCATTCTGGAGAAGCTAGCCTCTTTGTCATTTCAGTTGGGAAGAGCCACCATCACTTACACCGTACAAGTCAGCTTCATAGTCATAAGGGTTTACGGATGAGATAGGCTAGTTCTGACCTGGCTATTGAGGTGATCTTAACCAAGTTTTGTGACTCTCGAAGGTTGTTGTGTTTTAAATTTGGTTCCCAACCAGGTTCCACACACATTCTCACACCAAGGTCTAACCTGAGCTCCAAACTTAGATTTTGTACGGATAAGTTTAATAATCATGATCAATTTAATTTATTCTTTTTATTCTTTATTTTTTGCCTTTTCTTTTCTTCTTATTCTTTATTCTTTTGTACTTATTGCATAAGTGTTTGCTAGGGACAAGCAAAGGCAAGTATAGGGGGGGTGATGAATCTCCATTTCATCACCTTTATTCTATCATTTTGGCCTTAAAAACCCCAGCAAATGCATGTACATAGCATCAATTTGTACATAATAGCATTCATTATTTATTGTATTTATTGTACATAGAATAAGGTTTTTAATGCCAAAATTATAGAATAAAGAGAAGAAAAGAAAAAGGAATAAAATATTGCAAATATTTTATGACCCAAACCCCGAGACCAAGGCCAGCATGGAATTGGTCGACAAGGAATAAAGTAGGGGGAGATAAGGGCCAACAGTACAATAAATACCTCATTTATTTATTCATTTATTTATGCATTTTTGACACCTATTTTGTATATAATTATTGATTCATCAAATAAAGAAACTTTGTACATGAAAGTTGTAGATAATAATGTAAATAAAAATACAAAATTGAGTTTGTGTAAAAATAATACTCAGTGTACATTTTATACCCAGAATAAAAAGCCAAAATCTCAACTTCACAGACCCATATCTTGCAAATAAAAACTCAAAATTACCCAAAATCACCTTTAATTGCATATAGCTTTCCAAGAACTATTTAATAAAATTGGTCTCATAATTTTTGGAGTTCATCTGTGAAAGTTAGGTTTTTGGCCTTCATTATGCAATCTGCCTGATTAAAGTATTCAATTTATTCATTGTTCATTATTTTTACAAAATTATATTTTTTAGAATTTTGTAACTAATGTATACAATAAAAATCCCTCAATAAAAATTATTGATGAACATTCAAGCCAAAAAGAATAAAGAAATGTCTGCAAGAGAACTTTTGTTATTTATTTACCTGTATAGCGCACATGATCATGAAGGATATGGAGAAATCCTCAAGCGCATCACGGAAGCATGACCCCTACTTACTAAAATTGGCATATCTCAATCATATTAAATCCAAATTAAGCAAAGTCAATTTCTAAAGTTTGATAATTTGATTTAGGACAGAACCTAAGTGGTGTTTCACGCATTTCGAGGCAAGTCTAAACAGTAATTAACATTTTAATCACGTTCAGATTCACAGTTCCCGCAACAGTGCATACATGTTCATTAAAACGACCATATCTCGAGCATACGAAATCCGATTTACGCAAACTCAGATCCTATGGTTTCCTTATTTAATGGGGAACATAATCCAATTAAAAAATTCGTGTTTAAACAATTTAAACAGTGCCGAATTTCTTCACTAAACAGATCTGCGAAATCAAATGCGATGAAAACTTTCGCGACCTAAACGAACCCAAGTCGTCCTTGGTTAACGAATCACTATTCGAAACCATCGACCTAAGGCTCTGATACCACTTGAAGGATATGGAGAAATCCTCAAGAGCATCACGGAAGCGTGAGCGTCGTATCGGATACGACGAAGAACGACTAGTCGCACTAGTTGTTCGGTGCAGCGGAATTTAAAAAATTTATTCGATGAAACCACATGATCCAAGAACCATTCTCGGATCGTTTCATCTATAACCACAGCAAGTATAATGCAATACCTCTTGAAGCTTGGTTGATCGAGTCTCTAAGAGAAGAGACCTCCTGTCTCAAGTCCGATCGTCGGAGAGATCGCTTGCGAGCGCGGGGATGAACCGCGGTGTCCTCGCAATCCAAGAAGTTGATCCAAGCGCGGTTGCTCCTGATCTCGTCGCACGAGATCAAACGTCTCCTTCGCGGGCGAAGCACTTGAAGTAGACGGAGAACCGCAGAGAGTCGAAGCGGTAGCACGAAGGCGAAGGCGACGACGATTCCCTCCACTAGGGTGGACGGCCACCAAGAGGAAGAGGGAGAGAGGGCTGTCGAGTATGAGAGAAAGAGAGAGAGAGAGATTTGCTACAATAGCATGTGTAAAGAGAGAGCCAAGGGTGCCTCTCTATTTATAGGGTTTTGGGATCCATGGATCTCAATCCATGTGTCTCATAAAATCAATGGTTGAGATTGATTTATGACAATCCAATGGTCAAGATTGTTGTTGGTAAAAACCAACAACTTGTGATTTAATTTGATAAAATATATTTGATAAATCAAATAAATATTAATACCAAATCTAAATCAATCAAATAAGAGAGAGAGAAGACAAAGGAGATACTCTCCTTATTTGGAAGAGGGGACGGCCACCAATTCCCCATGGGAATTGAGTGCCGCCCCCCTCATTCCAAATGAGGAGTCCAATCTCCTTATTTTTCTCTCTTCTTATTTTACCAACAACAATTTGTTGATATATTAATTCACCAAAATAATTCTCAATTAATTTTGGGAATATTGCAATCTTGACATTGGAATATTGTGAATCAAATTCACAACCCAAAACAAAATGTAATTTACATTTTCAATTAATTAGACAATGTGTATCCAATACACATTAATAATTAATCTACTAATATAAATTATATTTATCTCTCTCTAATACATTATAAATCACATTTATAATATATTAGGAATAATTGGATATTACTATCCACATTATTCTTATCCATAATAATTAAATCACATTTAATTATATTGGATAACTTCTCATACATCATGATAATTAAATCACATTTAATTATCAACTTCTCTTTGCTTAGATCTTATGGAATTGCTCTTAAACCATTTAAGAACAATGCTATTTCTCCTCAGATACTTGGAGATAAGGACAGGGCGATTGTATTGTTCCACGTATAGTGACTTGGATATTGAGATCACATCTCAAATCCAGATCCCATGGACCTCTCATAGATGCTTGATTAAATCAAGACCGTAAACCTAATCTTCTCATTGCATCTGAATCTTATTCAGATCAATGTCTAGTACATGGACTAAGATTAGGTCACTTCTCTAATGAGAGGAGTCACTAAAATCCAGACCTGTTTCATCACTCCCTCGGAATGGAAGCGTCATGGTTATACAATCGTTTATGATCAAATCACCCTTCAGGTATTCCCAATACCTGCACATCCTACATACTGGAAGACTCATGATCATCATGAAGATAAAGATCACTTTTACACTGTCATCTTCATAGTCTGATCATTAAGTTTCTCAATCTTGGTCCTTGGGATATGGTACAGATCATATGCTTTCACAAAGCATATATCTTACCTTCAAATTCATATCATGCTTCTAAAGCATGATGACCATGCATGGAATTTGGTCAATCCCAATACCTCATGAGTGAGCTCATGTCTCCCGGTTCACAAGTGAACCTGTATGATCCCTTTGAGAGATCATATTACTCATATGCCCTTACATGCACACCAGCTCGCCGGTGTATAGACCTTGATTAGGTCATCAACTTACTGGTCTGCCAAATGTACATGCTCAGACATATAGTAATATATCTGTCTCTGGTCAGAGGATGTTTGCCTGTGATGTGACAGTATTCATCATAGGTCTTTGGTTATCTCGATCTCGTTAAGTCAACTCATTGACTCAACTAATCTGATACCTCCGAATCAATATTCCTATGCAGAGGACCTGCATCAAGAGGTTGATCAGATATCAGTCTAATGAGATGGGATTGCTATCTCCCACTCAGACTGGAGATCACTACTTGTTAATCATTGATGATGCTTGATGAGTCCTCCATCTAACTCCTTAGATATTCATCCAAGCATCAACCTCTATGATTCAATCATTGAATCAACAGCTGTATGATTATCAAGTTGGCCATGGTACATAACCCTTATTGTACAGAGGGACCTTATAGTGCATTCATTCATTCAATATCAGAAAGGGAGTGAAACAAAAATCAATAACTTTTATTGATGAATCATTTATTACAATAACATTTATTGTAGGAATGGTTCGCCTCGGGCTCACATTGCTAACAATCTCCCACTAGCCCTCAGAACCATTCAGGAACAAGCCTTAAACCCATACTCATTACATGCTGGTCAAAAACCTTCTGTGTCAGAGGTTTGGTAAGAGGATCAGCAACGTTGTCGGCGGAGGCCACCTTGGTGATGATGATGTCACCACGCTTTTGAATCTCCCGAATGATGTGGTATTTCCTTTCTACGTGCTTGCTCTTCTGATGCCATCTGGGTTCCTTCGCCTGGGCAATGGCTCCCGTGTTATCGCAGAGTAGCGGGATGGGAGTATCAGAGGAAACTACGCCAAGCTCCTGGACGAACTTGCGCAACCACACCGCCTCCTTTGCAGCATCCGATGCGGCAATGTATTCGGCTTCTGTTGTTGAATCTGCCGTAGTGTCCTGCTTCTTGCTTCTCCAGCTCACAGCACCACCGTTCAACAGGAACACAAACCCTGATGTCGACTTTCGATCATCAATATCTGATTGGAAGTCAGAATCTGTATATCCCAAGATTTGGAGATCACCATCTCCATAGACCAAGATGTAATCTTGCGTCCGTCTAAGATATTTGAATATGTTCTTTACTGCATTCCAGTGTTGTTCTCCATAGCAGGATTGGTAACGACTTACCACTCCCACTGCATGGCAGATATCTGGCCCGGTACACATCATGGCATACATTAAGCTTCCTACGGCTGATGCATAAGGACATCCAGCCATGGCCTTCTTTTCCTCAACAGTTTGAGGAGCCATTCCTTTAGACAGGTGGATACCATGTCTTAAGGGTAGGAATCCTTTCTTGGAACTATCCATACGGAATCGTTCAAGAATCTTCTTAATGTATCCTTGTTGTGACAATCCCAATATCCTCTTCTCTCGGTTTCTGAACAGCTTCAGACCCAAGATGTAAGAGGCTTCTCCAAGATCTTTCATCTCAAAGGTATGGGACAGCCAAATCTTCACACTGGTCATCATCCCTGTATCATTCCCAATGATAAGGATGTCATCTACATAAAGCACGATGAACACAATGGCGCTCCCACTAAGCTTCTTGTACACACAAGGTTCATCAGGATTCTGCACAAAATCATAACTCTTTATGGTTTCGTCAAATCTGATGTTCCAACTACGAGAAGCTTGCTTGAGCCCATAGATGGATTTCTTCAGCTTGCATACTTTGCCATCCTCAGTCATGAAGCCTTGGGGCTGCTCCATGTAGATATCCTCCTCGAGGTAACCATTGAGGAAAGCCGTCTTGACGTCCATCTGCCAGATGTCGTAGTCAAGATATGCAGCTATAGCTAGCAGTGCCCTGATGGATTTAAGCATAGCCACAGGAGAGAATGTCTCATCGTAATCGATGCCTTCTCTCTGTATGTAGCCCTTGGCTACGAGCCGTGCCTTGAAAGTCTCTACTTTCCCATCAGGTCCCCTCTTTCTCTTGAAGATCCATTTACACCCAATGGGTTTTACCCCTTTAGGTGGATCCTCTAGGGTCCATACACCATTCTTATGCATGGAGTCAATTTCTGACTTCATTGCTAGCATCCATCTATCCATGTCATGATCCGCGAGTGCTTCATCAAATGAAGTAGGATCACAGTCAGTTTCACCTGACACATGGAATCCATACCTTTCAGGTGGTGCAACCACCCTCGAACTCCTTCGAAGAGGTATGTGTGTATCATCTTTATTTACTTCTTCAGTTTCTGGTTCAGGAAGCTCAGAATCCTCAGGAGATTCAATGAGTTCCTTTACTTCATATTTATCTTGACCCTTAAGGAAATCATTCTCCAGAAATTTCACATCTCTAGAAACAAAAACCTTCTGAGTCTCAGGGTCATAGAGTTGGTATCCAATACCATCTCTAACATACCCTATGAAGTAACACTCACGAGAGCGAGATTCTAGCTTGCTTGCATTCACATTCTTTGCATGGACCAGGCATCCCCAAACCCTCAAGTGATTAACACTAGGTTTGGTTCCATACCAGAGCTCATGAGGAGTCTTAGGTACAGATTTGCTAGGAATCTTATTCAGGATATATATTGCAGTCTCTACTGCATATCCCCAGAAACTAAGTGGTAAATGTGCTTTGCTCATCATTGAACGAACCATATCCATGATGGTTCTGTTGCGTCTTTCAGCAACACCATTAAGTTGGGGAGTTCCAGGAGGAGTGAGATTGGAAATAATTCCATTCTCTTTAAGGTATTCCTTAAATTCATCTGATAGGTACTCGCCACCTCGATCAGATCGAATTCGTTTAATCTTCCTATCGGTTTGGTTCTCAACCAAAGCCTTGAATTCTTTGAACTTTTCAAAGGTTTCAGATTTATGACGCAATAGGAAGATAAACCCGTATCGCGAATGGTCATCAATAAACGTCAAATAATATCGATATCCATTTCGGGTCGCGGTACTGAAGGGATCGCATACATCAGTATGTATTAGGTCAATAATACCTTCACATCTTGTAACCTTGTTACGAAAAGGCATCCTGGTCATTTTTTCTTGAATGCAATTCTTGCAAGTAGGCAAATGTTGAACCTGTAGAAAGTCTAAAGGTCCATCCTTAATTAATCTATTGATCTTATCAACAAACAAATGACCAAGCCTTTGATGCCAAATCTCATTTGAGAGATTTTCATTCTCCCTGGATCTTTTAGGGTTTTTATTAGTGCTTGTAACATTCATAACACATTTATCAATGCACAATTCATAGAGTCCTCCAGAAGTCAAAATACCATCTTCAATATATTTATCATAACGGTTTATGACTAATTTATTACAGAACAAGAATGAATACCCACTTCTAACTAACTTAGATACAGATATTAGATTCCTTCTGACTTCAGGTACATAAAGACACTCTTTAAGTACTAGGACTCTACCACTAGATAATGATAGTCTGCAGGTCCTGACGGCGACTGCTGCAACACTTGCATCAGATCCCATCTGGATGACTATCTCCCCTTCTTCAAGCTGTCTAGTTTCCTGAAACAAATGCAACAAATTGCATACATGAACAGAAGCACCAGAATCAACTACCCAACTTCCTTCTCGTCCAACGAGAAAGCTGGTTTCAATGATGAATGTAGATTTCATACCTGCTGGGGCTTTACCTTTGTTGACCGACTTCAGGTAATCCGGGTAATTACACCTCCAGTGCCCCGGCTTCTTGCAGTGGTGACAGACGTCGGTTTTCTTCGACGCCATTAGAGTGGATGCATTGGAAGACGAGGCAACATTTTGTCCCTTCTTCTTTCTCTTCTGGGCCGGGCCCTTCCGAGAACCTTGCTTCCGACCGCGCTTCCCTTTGACCTGTGCAACCATTGCAGTGCCAGAGGGACCATCTTTCTTCATTACGTCTTCTGCAGACTTTAATGCAGCAAGAAGCCCAGCATTTGTCAGTTCCAGCTTATTCATGTGGAATGACACTACAAAGTTATTGAAAGATTTGGGCAATGACAGCAGAATGAAATCAGATTGCATGTCTGCATCCATCGTCGCCCCCAGAGTCTCAAGCTCTGACAAGTACCCAAACATTTTGAGTACATGATCGCGGACCGAGGTCCCTTCTTGCATCTTACAGCGAAGAAGATCTTTCATAACATTGTACTGCTGGGTGCGGTTAATGTCACCAAACATATCCTTTAGATTCTGCATGATATCCTGGCAAGTACTCATCTCCACATGTTGCTTCTGAAGAACATTGGAGAGAGAACCCAAGATATAGCACCTAGCCAAGACATGATCTTCATCATACTTGTCATTATATGCTTTGTCTTTCTTAGATTTAGGGTTTTCAAGTTTGTTATCATGAAGCACATAACTGATGCGCTCTGCTGAAAGCACAAGCTCCAAATTACGGATCCAATCCGAGTAATTTGGTCCGGTCAATTGGTTGACCTCCAGAAGCCTATTCAGTGGGTTCATGGCCTTCATTTTCTGAAATTGAGAATGCACTATATTAGAACATATAATCATATATTCAATTTAATTTTATTTGATTAAGGCATTTTAAATCAAATTAGTCTTGCTATGTCAACTATGAAAGTTTATTCCCTTATTCACTTTCAAAGTAGGAGATATACTTACCGATATATCTCAAGCAAGAACTGGGATCTCCTCTTTATCTTTGTTACATCCCAATAATATGAGAAACTGTAACTCCAATAAAGAGAAGCGGGAACACATTCCGCCTTGCAAGTCCAACTTGCATTCCCAATTCGGTCTTTAATACCCAGGCCCACCACCCCTAAGGTGATGTTGACATGTCATTAATTGAACCAACCGTCAACAGGATTAGAACTCGCTATACGCAATCCAATATCGCCCCAATAATATGAGGATCCGATATTGGGGTCACTACGCATACGGCCTTACTCTTTCGAGAAGCAAAGAGTCCGATCCAGATGCGCTTGTATATAGGAGCTGTCACTACGTACAGGCGTCTCCTATATACAATCCCTGGCGACGGAAACCCTTCGCCTTGACGGGAGACCATGGATGTCACTTATGTGATCCTCCACCTCTTATTCAAATTCAATTAATTACTATGAATCACATTCATATAATTAATTCTTCCAAGGGAATTGTCAACTCTAATCATATTAGAGTATTCTCAATTGGATATAATTAACTTAATCATATTAAATTAATTATCAATCTAATTTAATCAATCAAACTTAATTTTATGCTTGAATATACATATATGATATTATTCTCAAAGTACGTATTAATTCGAATTTTAATAATTAGAAAAATACATCATAATCCCTCGGACATTATCCCGGCCCTACCCGCTGTCATGGCCAGTACCGACGGGAGTGGGGCGGACCACATACGTTGCAACCCGCTGACCCAGCGATCCCCGACTAGACACCATATCCACCTCGGGAAAGGATAATGCCAAATTGATTATTTTGTACTTGAGATGATCATCGGTTCTTCAACTGAAATTATACCATATAGTAATCAAAACAATTTTGATTTTAAGGAAATTTGCTAGGCAAATTCCCAAGCCCTATTCAAGCAAGAAGTTTGATGATTGTAATTCCAATTAAGGTTTAGATCAAATCTAATCATCTAATTGGTTGGGGCCAAGTCAATTAGGCAAATAATCATGTTTCAATATTTCACAAATATTTTTCAAGATTATTTCACGAAATTAACAATTAATTTCTCTAATTGACAATCACTTGGTTCTAGATTAGGAAAGCAATTTCAGCAGTGACCCCTACTTACTAAAATTGGCATATCTCAATCATATTAAATCCAAATTAAGCAAAGTCAATTTCTAAAGTTTGCTAATTTGATTTAGGACAGAACCTAAGTGGTGTTTCACGCATTTCGAGGCAAGTCTAAACAGTAATTAACATTTTAATCACGTTCAGATTCACAGTTCCCGCAACAGTGCATACATGTTCATTAAAACGACCATATCTCGAGCATACGAAATCCGATTTACGCAAACTCAGATCCTATGGTTTCCTTATTTAATGGGGAACATAATCCAATTAAAAAATTCGTGTTTAAACAATTTAAACAGTGCCGAATTTCTTCACTAAACAGATCTGCGAAATCAAATGCGATGAAAACTTTCGCGACCTAAACGAACCCAAGTCGTCCTTGGTTAACGAATCACTATTCGAAACCATCGACCTAAGGCTCTGATACCACTTGAAGGATATGGAGAAATCCTCAAGAGCATCACGGAAGCGTGAGCGTCGTATCGGATATGACGAAGAACGACTAGTCGCACTAGTTGTTCGGTGCAGCGGAATTTAAAAAATTTATTCGATGAAACCACATGATCCAAGAACCATTCTCGGATCGTTTCATCTATAACCACAGCAAGTATAATGCAATACCTCTTGAAGCGTGGTTGATCGAGTCTCTAAGAGAAGAGACCTCCTGTCTCAAGTCCGATCGTCGGAGAGATCGCTTGCGAGCGCGGGGATGAACCGCGGTGTCCTCGCAATCCAAGAAGTTGATCCAAGCGCGGTTGCTCCTGATCTCGTCGCACGAGATCAAACGTCTCCTTCGCGGGCGAAGCACTTGAAGTAGACGGAGAACCGCAGAGCGTCGAAGCGGTAGCACGAAGGCGAAGGCGACGACGATTCCCTCCACTAGGGTGGACGGCCACCAAGAGGAAGAGGGAGAGAGGGCTGTCGAGTATGAGAGAAAGAGAGAGAGAGAGAGATTTGCTACAATAGCATGTGTAAAGAGAGAGCCAAGGGTGCCTCTCTATTTATAGGGTTTTGGGATCCATGGATCTCAATCCATGTGTCTCATAAAATCAATGGTTGAGATTGATTTATGACAATCCAATGGTCAAGATTGTTGTTGGTAAAAACCAACAACTTGTGATTTAATTTGATAAAATATATTTGATAAATCAAATAAATATTAATACCAAATCTAAATCAATCAAATAAGAGAGAGAGAAGACAAAGGAGATACTCTCCTTATTTGGAAGAGGGGACGGCCACCAATTCCCCATGGGAATTGAGTGCCGCCCCCCTCATTCCAAATGAGGAGTCCAATCTCCTTATTTTTCTCTCTTCTTATTTTACCAACAACAATTTGTTGATATATTAATTCACCAAAATAATTCTCAATTAATTTTGGGAATATTGCAATCTTGACATTGGAATATTGTGAATCAAATTCACAACCCAAAACAAAATGTAATTTACATTTTCAATTAATTAGACAATGTGTATCCAATACACATTAATAATTAATCTACTAATATAAATTATATTTATCTCTCTCTAATACATTATAAATCACATTTATAATATATTAGGAATAATTGGATATTACTATCCACATTATTCTTATCCATAATAATTAAATCACATTTAATTATATTGGATAACTTCTCATACATCATGATAATTAAATCACATTTAATTATCAACTTCTCTTTGCTTAGATCTTATGGAATTGCTCTTAAACCATTTAAGAACAATGCTATTTCTCCTCAGATACTTGGAGATAAGGACAGGGCGATTGTATTGTTCCACGTATAGTGACTTGGATATTGAGATCACATCTCAAATCCAGATCCCATGGACCTCTCATAGATGCTTGATTAAATCAAGACCGTAAACCTAATCTTCTCATTGCATCTGAATCTTATTCAGATCAATGTCCAGTACATGGACTAAGATTAGGTCACTTCTCTAATGAGAGGAGTCACTAAAATCCAGACCTGTTTCATCACTCCCTCGGAATGGAAGCGTCATGGTTATACAATCGTTTATGATCAAATCACCCTTCAGGTATTCCCAATACCTGCACATCCTACATACTGGAAGACTCATGATCATCATGAAGATAAAGATCACTTTTACACTGTCATCTTCATAGTCTGATCATTAAGTTTCTCGATCTTGGTCCTTGGGATATGGTACAGATCATATGCTTTCACAAAGCATATATCTTACCTTCAAATTCATATCATGCTTCTAAAGCATGATGACCATGCATGGAATTTGGTCAATCCCAATACCTCATGAGTGAGCTCATGTCTCCCGGTTCACAAGTGAACCTGTATGATCCCTTTGAGAGATCATATTACTCATATGCCCTTACATGCACACCAGCTCGCCGGTGTATAGACCTTGATTAGGTCATCAACCTACTGGTCTGCCAAATGTACATGCTCAGACATATAGTAATATATCTGTCTCTGGTCAGAGGATGTTTGCCTGTGATGTGACAGTATTCATCATAGGTCTTTGGTTATCTCGATCTCGTTAAGTCAACTCATTGACTCAACTAATCTGATACCTCCGAATCAATATTCCTATGCAGAGGACCTGCATCAAGAGGTTGATCAGATATCAGTCTAATGAGATGGGATTGTTATCTCCCACTCAGACTGGAGATCACTACTTGTTAATCATTGATGATGCTTGATGAGTCCTCCATCTAACTCCTTAGATATTCATCCAAGCATCAGCCTTTATGATTCAATCATTGAATCAACAGCTGTATGATTATCAAGTTGGCCATGGTACATAACCCTTATTGTACAGAGGGACCTTATAGTGCATTCATTCATTCAATATCAGAAAGGGAGTGAAACAAAAATCAATAACTTTTATTGATGAATCATTTATTACAATAACATTTATTGTAGGAATGGTTCACCTCGGGCTCACATTGCTAACAGATCAAACTCAGGGAGGCTACAAAAATATCGATGGTTATTAAATCAATGAAAAAAGGGAAGGAACTCTATGCACAATATCTTGGTTGTTTGTGGAATTTTTGTCTTTTTAATTTTTTATGAATTGTTAATTTTTATATTTTTATGCTTTTCTGATTTTATTTTTTTATGATTTTTTTACATATTGCAACTATTTTAAATTTTTGAAAATAAAAGAAATAAAATAAATAATGAAAATATAAACAAATGAAGAGAAAGCAAAATTTTGTATTTTTCAAATATAGAAAAATATATAGAAAATTAAAATAAAATTATTTTTTATTTTTGGTATTTTCTACTATTTATGATTTTTCCAAAATTTTTAAAATTTTTTAGGGTTTTCGAAATAATTAAAAATAGGAAATAACATAAACAGAAAATAATGTAAATGTTTTTGAATTTTCAAAATAAGAGATGAAATTAAAAATTAGTGAAACATGCACTATCAAGAAGATTATTATTCAAATTTTCTAGAAAGCCATTTTAAGCAATTTTTGGAATTTTCATTGATTTTCTATGATTTTTAGTGTTTTAATTTTTATCCTGTGAACCATAGACGTGTTGAGAATGGTTGTAGCTGAAATGAAAATGCTAAGGTGGATATGTGGATACACACATAAAGATCGGATTCAGAATGAGGTAATCAGAAAGAAAGTTGGTGTAGCTCTGATCGAGGATAAGATGCGAGAAAACCGCTTAAGATGGTTTGGTCATTTGCAAAGAAGATCAGCTGATGCATCGGTTAGGAGAGGCGAGTGTTGGGATATTGAGCCTGCTAAGAGAGGGCGAGGATGACCTAAGAAGTGTTGGAGAGAGACTATATGAAGGGATCTTAGTTTTTGGATATAAGCCCGGGATTAACCCCACATAGATTTGAATGGAGGCGAAGAATCCATGTAGCCGACCCTACTTAATTGTGGGAAAAGGCTTTGTTGTTGTTGTTTTGGTTTTTAGAAGAGTTTTAATGTGAAAATGGTATTGAGATTAAAATTAAAAAAGCAAACATGATTTTTTTTTTTTTTTTCGAAAAAAACTTTTATATTTTTATTGATTTTTTAATGTAGACATGAGCTATCTTTGTGGTTTTTGATTTATTGAAATAATAAAATGATTAAAATGTGATAAAAATTACTAATGAAAGAATTAATAAGCAAGGGTCTAAAATATTTTTTTTGGGATTTTTAGTGATGCTTTGTTATTTTTATGTTAAATTAACAATTAAATTAAAATGTAGACTCAAATGGACTAAAATGCAAAGAAAGTTAATTGATGGACCTAATAGATAACAAAATTTAGAAGTGTAGGGCCATGCAATTTACCGAGAAAAAGCGCATGCCAGTGCACTTGAGTCACAGTGGCACGAACTTCAATGTAATTAATTTATTTTTGAGGGTTGAATGATAATAAGAATAGACGGGATTTTTTGTTTCAAATTTCACAAATACTCATGTGCTACTAACGTTCTGCGGTTAAAAATGGACTTAAACATAATTAAAATAAATAGTAAGGGGCAAAATGCAAATATTCAATCAACAACAGTCTGACACGTGTCTCGAAAAAGGTTTACTTGCTAATTAAAAACAATGCAGGGTTGGAGTGCAAATTTTATACACGTCCATGTGCAGTGGAGATGAATCTGATCTAAGATCAAAGGATGGAGGATGAAAATGCGTGGATGACTCTGATCTGATCTGAATGGCTAGATCCACGGTGTAACTTCGGGCTTTTTGGACGGTCGAGATTCAAACTTGGCATGGTGTTCTTGATCAAACGTCTGTCGATTGCTGGAAGAATAAGATTGAGCTTGACTCTTGTGAACTTCAATCGAGCAAAACTTGCTCGATCTCAGTTCGAATTGACTTCTGAAGGAAGTTACGGTTTCCTACAATGACTCTGCATCGTTAGATGGCTCGAGGGCGGCTGTCGACGGCTCAAGGAAGATCTGGAGGTCAGAAGGTCTTCAGCTCCTGGTGAACCTTCAGATCTTAATCTCCTGCTCTAACTGTGCTCCGAACCCCTGTAGTGATATGATGATGCTCAGAGGGAACTCCAGCTTACCTTATTAGGTGACAATGAAGATAAAATGAGGGAGAATGGGGACCTCAAATGAATGGTGATGGGATGGAGGTCGAACTCCAGATCCAAAGTGATCAAGAGGTAATTGGGTTGTGGGGGAGGATGAAGAAGGCGGAGGCAATCGTGATGGAGAGGTCAAGATGGCGGAGGCGATCCTGAAGGCGAAGGCAGAGCACCTCCTATCAGGCTGATCAGAGGCAAAGACGAAGATCGAATTTGAACTAATTACATAAAATGAAATGCAAAATCAAATGCTAAAATGAAAGCAAACTACCTAATTCTACCTAAGGATGAATAGAGGATGTGGATCGCCTCAATCTGCTGCGTAGAACAGGGAGTTGGAACACGGCAGCAAAGCTCTTACCTCGTGTTGGATATCACCTCCAAAGATCCCTAACGCACTCACGATCAAAGGGAAACCTACCCTGTCGCAGCAGCTCTCGCCTGGACTCGATATCGGACGAAGAAGAAGGTGGAAAATTCATCAGCCGTGAATGATGGGGATATGGAAGTTTTTATAAGTGAGAGATCCGGCCAGATTTCGAATTTAAAACATGAGCGATCAAAGGCGTGAAAGGAGATAATGAATTGGTGATGGAGAGGATGATTAGGACGAATAAATTGGAGAAGAAAGCAGAGGGCGTTAACTAATGGTGCGTACGTGAAAATGCAGAGACGAAGCGTCGGTGAGCGAAAAATGCGAGCGAATGCAGTGGAATAGGGAGTTGATCCGGGTCAACAAACCCAGGATCAACCAGTCATAGCCACCCTGCGACAGGACAAAAGGCAAAATGATAAAATAGTAAGAAAAATGAGTAAATCAAAATAAAATAAAAAATGAATTTAAAATAAAAAATAATGTAAAGATAAAGTGTTAAAAATTTAATTAACTCATGTATGGTAATTTTATTTGAATAAAATATATACATGGGTGAAAATAAATAAATTATCGAGGTGACGATGTCAACACAAGTCCTTCTTCTCGACGAGATCCAAGGGACTCCCCGTCCCTTGTCGCAACCGCTTCAGTTACTCAAGCCCCTAGAGCTCACCAGCTCCATCGAGGTGATGATTAGAGCGAGATATCTCCTCCCATGCATATTCCTCCATGTATTCTTCTTCTCCTCTTCCCCCTTCTCTTCCTCCTCCTCCTCTTCCTCCTTCTTTATTTTCCTCTTCTTCCCATTTTCCTCTGCTTCTGCTTCTTCTTCTTCTTTTTTCTTATCGAGCGCCACCTTCCTTGCGCCTTCGACAATCAGACATCGACCGCCTCACCACCAGTTCCTGCCGCTATGCACTCCTTCGCACTACCACTCGATTCGTGACATTGTTCCCTTGCCCTTGCCCAAGAGAAGCCCTTTCAGCTTCGCCGACCACCAAAGCCCTAGCTCCACCCATCAACTCTACCCATCGCCATTGTCTTATCCTTCACCATCAATAGGAGTACTGCATCATCCATTCGCCCTCTGCACTCCTCCATTACACCTTGACCGCCTTGTCCTTCGCATCACAACCAACCGTCAACGGGAGCACCACCGCCTCGCCTTCTCACACTGACCAGAGTGCAACTCTACCACGCCAACCATCGCAAGCTCCTCCACCTCCCTCTTTGACGAAGCTCCAAGCCTTAATCGCCAGTCGTCCAATAGCCACCGAACATACTTCAAAAAGGAACGTCCCCACTCTACCCGAGCCTCCTCCAGCCACACCATCTGTGGGCTCGGATTCCAAGCCTCAGCCTCTCGCTCGAAGCAGCCCTTTGAGCCTCACACTGCATGTTGGGTAGGGTAAATTGCATCCATGCCCCCATGTTTTGAAGAATCGCACCGACCCCCCTTCCCGCAACCAGCTCAGGCAAGAAGTGCATGGGATAATTGTAGCAGACCCCCATTGGGTTTTGGTAATTTCAATTAGGTCCTTTTATGCTTTTATTTTAGTAATTTAGTCTGTAGTTTTTAATTCTGAACCCTATCTTTGCTCTATTATTTGAACACCAATTTCTCGTAATATTTTAATTTCAAAAACTACACATTGTAGAACGAGCAATGTTTCATTTATGATATTTATTATTGTGAAAATTATCATATTTTGCCCTATTTGTGTTGGAAATGTCTAATTAAATCTCCCATTTTCTTCAAAAAATTCTGAAAATTCACAATTTATAGAATTAATTGTGTTCTAATATGTGCCTAAAAATCAAGTCATTTGTACATATATTTTCCTTAGAACAAATTAAGTTGTGATTGGTAATTAATTTTTAATGGTCTGAAAACTTAATGATTTTTTGGGAGTGATAATGTTTCTTGGATAAATCTTAATTAGACATATCTAGGATAATTTTATTTCTGAGAAATAAATAAGTTTGCTAAATATTAAATTGATTAATTGAAAATCATACAATATGTTTGTTTAATTCATAGAAAATTCTTTTTGCATCTGAAAAATCCCAAAAATTCACAGTAGGTTAATTTCATGATAATAATTTACTATAAAAAATTCAAAAATTTTGCATTTCATTTGCATGAATATTTGCATAAAACCCATAAAAAGTGTCCAATTTTCATGCATGCATTTTACGTCCGAAAAATACACAAAAATATGAAAATTGACTTAAGGAGACAGTGACCTTCCTGAGTTCGACCTTGGGCTTGCTCAAGTAAAATAAAATTGACTGCTTGCATCTAATTGAAAATTAATTGATCGGTCATTTTGATTAATCCTAAGTGCTCGACTACATTCTACTAGACAACAACTCCTCAATTAATATGATGCCATTCACTATGCTCGAAAAAGTCTAGCTAAGACCTCTTAGAAAATCTAGGGTGATTCTTCAGTTTGTTGACATGTCAATTAAAAGACATGGAGGAGTATCTAGGAAATTATCATTACTGTTGTGGGTCTACAATTCCCAGTGGACTTTATTGTCCTAGACATGAAATTCCCCTCAATAGTTTTGCAATGCCTTGATCATATTGGGCAGGCGTTTGTTGCGCAACGCAAGGACCTTGTTCGACTATGATAGATGGAAGATATAATTTCGCATCCACGGGGACAACGTACAAGTAGAGATGCAAAAGGATACCTTAGAAAGACCAGACTTAGAGACCACCATGGAGTGTCCTAATTTAGAGGGTAATCTCTACCAGATGGACACACCAAAGCCGCAACAACCAGCCAGTGAGAGGTCAAACATTTCCCTATCATTTGGAGAAGATAGTATGGATGGCACAGTCAGAGAAATATTGTTGGAGGAGTTCTACAACACAAATAATTTTGGCTAAGTTGCACCACATCCCTTCGCTTTAGATGATTGGGAGGCCGATACTTGTATATCAGACCTTTTTATGAAGGCGAGCTAGAGATAAAGTCGGATGAGCTGATTTGTTAATTTTTTGATCTATATTTGGGATCTGACTCCAGTGCAGACTACATAGGTGGCATAGATTGAGCAAAATACTCACTCCACCACCGATATAGATCCCAAGCAATGAGAGCCGGATCTTATAGATTCTCAGCAGATCGAGATATCAAGGCCCTACTGCACACAATTAAATCTATTCACATGTATCAATTTCCAATGAGAGATACTTGAATGTATTCGCATTAGCACTTGTGAGAAGGTTGTCGAGGAGGAGGTTGGCTTGATACACATAATTAATGTGCTTCTTGAGAAGGGAGAATCTATGGGGATACACTAGTGGTGGATCAGAGGATAAGGTCAAATTTGTTGGTGTGCATGTGAAGGCGATAAAAGGAGTCCTCGATGAGCTTGCATGTGAGGAGCTGATGGAGGGTCTCTATGTTGTGGCTGATGGCCCCCTCTCATCGATAGAGGGGGAGCTTATGTTGAAGCAAGGAAATCCGGGGTTTTAATTTAAGAGAAATAATGCAATGTCGTTGCAACCCTAAAAATCCCTCAATAAAAACTATTGATGAACATTCAAGCCAAAAAGAATAAAGAAATGCCAGCAAGAGAACTTTTGGTATTTATTTACCTGTATAGCGCACATGATCAGACTCAAGGAGGCTACAAAAATATCGATGGTTATTAACTCAATGAAAAATCAATAAAATAAGGGAAGGAACTCTATGCACAATATCTTGGTTTTTTGTGGAATTTTTGTCTTTATATTTTTTTATGAATTGTTATTTTTTATATTTTTATGCTTTTCTGATATTATATTTTTTATGATTTTTTTACATTTTGCAACTATTTTTAATTTTTGAAAGTAAAAGAAACAAAATAAATAATGAAAATATAAACAAATGAAGAGAAAGCAAAATTTTGTATTTTTCAAATATACAAAAATATATGGAAAATTAAAATAAAATTATTTTGTATTTTTGGTATTTTCTGCTATTTATGATTTTTTCCAAAAATTTTAGATTTTTCTAGGGTTTTCAAAATAATTAAAAATAGGAAATAACATAAACAGAAAATAATGTGAATGTTTTTGAATTTTCAAAATAGAAGATGAAATTAAAAATTAGCGAAACATGCACAATCAGGAAGATTATTATTCAAATTTTCCAGAAAGCCATTTTAACAAATTTTTGGAATTTTCATTGATTTTCTATGATTTTTAGTGTTTTAATTTTTTGGCCTATAAACCGTAGACATGTGTAGAGAATGGTTGTAGCAGAAATGAAAATGCTAAGGTGGATATGTGGATACACACATAAAGATCGGATTCAGAATGAGGTAATCAGAAAGAAAGTTGGTGTAGCTCCGATCGAGGATAAGATGCGAGAAAACCGCTTAAGATGGTTTGGTCATTTTCAAAGAAGATCAGCTGATGCACCGGTTAGGAGATGCGAGTGTTGGGATAATGAGCCTGCCAAGAGAGGGCGAGGATGACCTAAGAAGTGTTGGAAAGAGGCTATATGAAGGGATCTTAGTTTTTGATATAAGCCCGGGATTAACCCAACATAGATCTGCATGGAGGCGAAGAATCCATGTAGCCGACCCTACTTAATTGTGGGAAAAGGCTTTGTTGTTGTTGTTTTGGTTTTTATAAAGAGTTTTAATGTGAAAATGGTATTGATATTAAAATTTAAAAAGCAAACATGATTTTTTTATTTTTTTCAAAAAAAACTTTTATATTTTTTATTGTTTTTTTAATGCAGCCATGAGCTATCTTTGTGGTTTTTGATTTATTGAAATAATAAAATGATTAAAATGTGAAATAAAAATTACAAATGAAAGAATTAATAAGCAAGGGTCTAAAATATTTTTTGGGATTTTTAGTGATGTTTTGTTATTTTTATGTTAAATTAATAATTAAATTAAAATGTAGGTTCAAAAGGACTAAAATGCAAAGAAAGTTAATTGATGGACCTAATAGATAATGAAATTTAGAAGTGTAGGGCCATGCAATTTACCAAGAAAAAGCGCATGCCAGTGCACATGAGTCACAGTGGCACGGACTTCAATGTAATTAATTTATTTTTGAGGGTTGAATGATAATAAGAACAGACGGGATTTTTTATTTCGAATTTCATAAATACTCATGTGCTACTATCGTTCTGCGGTTAAAAATGGACTTAAACATAATTAAAATAAATAATAAGGGGCAAAATGTAAATATTCAATGAACAACAGTCTGACACGTGTCCTGAAAATCAAAGGATGGAGGATGAAAATGCGTGGATGACTCTGATCTGATCTGAATGGGTAGATCCGCGGTGTAACTTTGGGGCTTTTTGGACGGTCGAGATTCAAACTCGACGTAGTGTTCTTGATCAGACGTCTGTCGATTGCTGGAAGAACAAGATTGAGCTCGACTCCTGTGAACTTCAATCGAGCAAAACTTGCTCGATCTCAGTTCGAAATGACTTCTGAAGGAAGTTACAGCTTCCTGCAACGACTCTGCATCGTTGGATGGCTCGAGGGCAGCTGTCGACGGCTCAAGGAAGATCTGGAGGTCAGAAGGTCTTCAGCTCCTGGTGAACCTTCAGATCTTAATCTCCTGCTCTAACTATGCTCCGAACCCCTGTAGTGATATGATGATGCTCAGAGGGAACTCCGGCTAACCTTATTAGGTGGCAATGAAGATAAAATAAGGGAGAATGGGGACCTCAGATGAATGGTGATGGGATGGAGGTTGAACTCCAGATCCAAAGTGATCTAGAGGTAATTGGATTGTGAGGGAGGATGAAGAAGACGGAGGCAATCGTGATGGAGAGGTCAAGACGGCGGAGGCAATCCTGAAGGCGAAGGCAGAGCACCTCCTATCTGGCTGATCAGAGGCAAAGACGAAGATCGAATTTGAACTAATTACATAAAATGAAATGCAAAATCAAATGCTAAAATGAAAGCAAACTACCTAATTCTACCTAAGGATGAATAGAGGATGTGGATCGCCTCGATCTGCTGCGTAGAACAGAGAGTTGGAACACGGCAGTAAAGCTCTTGCCTCGTGTTGGATATAACCTCCAAAGATCCCTAACACACTCCCGATCGAAGGGAAACCTACCCTATCACAACAGCTCTCGCCTGGACTCGATATCGGACGAAGAAGAAGGTGGAAAATAGATCAGCCGTGAATGATGGGGATCTGGAAGTTTTTATAAGTGAGAGGTCCGGCCAGATTTCGAATTTAAAACACGAGCGATCAAAGGCGTGAAAGGAGATAATGAATTGGTGATGGAGAGGATGATTAGGAAAAATAAATTGGAGAAGAAAGTTGAATGCGTTAACTAATGGTGCGTACGTGAAAATGCAGAGACGAAGCGTCGGTGAGCGAAAAATGCGAGCGAATGCAGTGGAATAGGGAGTTGATCTGGGTCAACAAACCCGGGATCTATCAATCATAGCCGCCCTGCGACATGACAAAAGGCAAAATGATAAAATAGTAAGAAAAATGAGTAAATCAAAATAAAATAAAAAATGAATTTAAAATAAAAAATAATGTAAAGATAAAGTGCTAAAAATTTGATTAACTCATGTATGGTAATTTTATTTGAATAAAATATATACATGGGTGAAAATAAATAAATTATGTTATTTATAGGCATATATGCCTATTTATACAATACCATGATTTTTAATTTATTATTTTTACAAACAAACATTTAATTTTATAATTTATTAATTTACAATATTTTACGAGGGTTTTAAAAGTATTTTAGTTAGATTTTTAGAAATTTATTTATTAGTTTAACTAAATAGTAATATTTTACAATATACATAGTCATACACCTACAATACGTACATGATTTTTGTATATTTTTTATTTGTGGTTTTTATTTTCATTTTATATAAGTGAAATACAATATTTACAAATATTTAAAAATACAATATATAAAAAATACAAAGAAAATAAATATATAAATAATATACACATGTGTAATATACAACAATACCCTAAAAAGTCGCATTTCACATCTTAACTCCTGTTTTTGTGGAACCACTTCCATTTTAAAGATTATTTAATTTGGAGTACAATGAAAGTGAGTTTGGTTAATTTTGATTTTTGGTGGAGAAGATATTGATATGACAAGTTGATATTTGCGACTTTTTCTGAGTGTTGTTATTTACACAATGTATAAGGGTTCTTCCTACAATTATTTTTATTTACAACTTATTTGTATGTACAAGTTTCAAGAAAAAACATTTTTACTTGAGGTGTAATCGTTGATGAATAAATTAGTGTGAGGAATATGTATTATATACAATAGTATACAAGTAGTGAATATGCACAATTGGAGATTTATTTTCTTGATTTTCTGGTAATTAGGACTTATCTCTCCTTACTTTATTCACTATAGATCAGGTCAAGTCTTGACCTGATCTCGGGACTAGAGTCAGCATGTATCTATTACAATATACAATCTTTTGTTTTCTTTATTTTTCCTTTCTTTCTTTCTTTATTTATTTTAAGTTAAAATAATGATAAATGTATAATATTTACACAAGAATTAGGGTTAGTAAAAGAAGAGATGTATTGATACTTACATGTGTTTTATAAGGGATTTTAAGTTAAAATAAATGCATAAAAGATGGTGAAATGCAGATTCACCAGGTTATAAATACTTGAAGGGGATCACCATCTTAAAGGATGCAAGGGAGTTCGCAATCATCATGAGGGGGCACTGTTGAGCAGGAAATCTTCGAGGATCGATTATTAATGATATGAAGTCATCGTTATCCCCAAAAAATCCCGGATTAAACAAACATTTTTTTCTTCTTTCGCTGCAAAATAATTACAGAAAATAATGTGGAGCAAGAGAAATTTTTGCTACTTATTTACCTGTATTGCGGACAGGATCGAACTCAGAAAGGCTATAATTCCAGAGGATTATTCAAATAATCGACGAAAAACCAATTAAGAGAAAAGCAGGAATCTCAAAGGCAAACTATCCTTGGTTTTATGGAATTTCTCTCTTTTTATTTTTTAATTTTTTATTTATATTTTTTATTTTCTGATTTTCAAATTTTAAGTGTTTTTTTTTCAATTTAAATAAGGAACAAAATGCATAAGGTAAGAAATACACACATCACACTTTTTTTGTATTTTCCAATTATATTAAAAATGCTCAGAAAAATCTAGAGAAAATATTTTTGGGTTTTAAAGACTTTAAAATGTTTTGGGAAATTTTTATAGAATTTTCAGATGTTTTTGTATTTTTCTAAAAATCAAACAGTGACAAAAATGATAAACAGTGCACAGCCTGGAGTAATTTGCAACTTAAAAATATTTTAATGCCTAAAACTCCTATTTTTATGATGAAATATAGGAAAAGATTTACAAACAGGAACTGAAATCAGGGTTTTTTGATTTTTGTAGATTTTTTTATGATTTTTATAAGATTTTTAATATTTTTTATTTTTTTGGGTTTTGAAAAGAATTAATGCACGAAATTTGGACAGGAATTAAAAGACAATGGAATAAAACTACTTTGATTTTTTTTGGATTTTTTTAGAACAATATTTGAATTTTTAGGAATTTTTGAACTTCAAGAAGAGAAAAAGACATTATTTTTCATATTTTAATAATATTAAATGGAAATAAAATGCAATGAAGTTTATAAACAATGAAGAGGAACACAACATGAATATATACAATTTTTTGTTGAATTTATTGGGCAAGAAATATATTTATTTCAATGATAAATTCATGCAAATCAAGTTTGGAATAAACGTGACTGAAATGTGAATACTTGATGTTTTTACATTAAATAATTAAAAGAAATAAAGTTGTAGGGGAAAGAAGAAATTTACACAGGAGAGACATGTCACGCATGTGACGCATGTGATAGGGCTCTGACAGGGGCTTCTTTGTAAATATGAAAACCTTTGGGGAGTTATCTGATATTTTCTAAAAAAATATTTTTTTAATCTCCGCAGGGTTTCTTCGTTCTCAAGCTTTGTTCTTTCACCAAAGATGGGGAAAGCGCCGCCTTCCTCGTTTTCTCCCAAAGCAGGGCAGAGGGCGATGCCGACTGCGGCTCCTCTACGCGGTGGCGTTGACGATCAGTTTTGGATGCGTGCGGCTCGTGCGGGTGGCGATGCGTTGCTGCAGAGATCTGAGGCCAACGGGCGGTCGGGCTACTGATGAAGAATTTGGCGATGGAGGATGGTGGCGGGTGATGAATATCCATTTCATCACCTTTATTCTATCATTTTCGCCTTAAAAACCCCAGCAAATGCATGTAAATAGCATCAATTTGTACATAATAGCATTCATTATTTATTATATTTATTGTACATAGAATAAGGTTTTTAATGCCAAAATTATAGAATAAAGAGAAGAAAAGAAAAAGGAATAAAATATTGCAAATATTTTATGACCCGAACCCCGAGATCAAGGCCAGCATGGAATTGGTCGACAAGGAATAAAGTAGGGGGAGATAAGGGCCAACAATACAATAAATACCTCATTTATTATTCATTTATTTATGCATTTTTGACACCTATATTGTATATAATTATTCATTCATCAAATAAATAAACTTTGTACATGAAAGTTGTAGATAATAATGTAAATAATATAACAAAATTGAGTTTGTGTAAAAATAATACTCAGTGTACATTTTATACCCAGAATAAAAAGCCAAAATCTCAACTTCACAGACCCATATCTTGCAAATAAAAACTCAAAATTACCCAAAATCACCTTTAATTGTATATAGCTTTCCAAGAACTATTTAATAAAATTGGTCTCATAATTTTTGGAGTTCATCTGTGAAAGTTAGGTTTTTGGCCTTCATTGTGCAATCTGCCTGATTAAAATATTCAATTTATTCATTGTTCATTATTTTTACAAAGATATATTTTTTAGAATTTTGTAACTAATGTATACAATACATGTACATATTGAAATTAAAAGAAAACCAAAAAGAATTTGTAAAATAAAATAAGTCTATGAAATACATAGACAAAATACCTATGTTGTCTATATGTATATAAATAAAAAGGGATTTTATTCTTTTATTCTTTATTCATCTATATTTTCATAATAATGTAAATATTACATATAAGTTATTAAAAATACAAATACAAAATAAAAACAAATAAAATGCATTAAATAAATAAAGTATATATATATAATATATGTAAAATACCTATAAGTATACCTACATATACATATACCTATTTATTTAAAAATGTAAATAAACTTATAAAAATTGAATAAAAATATATTTATACTCACAAAAATAAGTTATAAATTTATAAAATAAGAAAATAATATAATAAAATAAAAATAAACAAAATAAAAATAAATACATATTAATATACTTATAAATACATTATTAAAATAAAACCATAAAAAATACATCAAAAAAATAAATAAAAATCATAAATAAATACTACATTTCTTAATAAACATTGTTTATTTTATAAGCAAAATCTAATTAATTCATTTATTACGTTTAATAAATAGGTCAATATCTGGTCGACGTGGACCAATCAGAGGCCAGGGAATGTTGACCTCCGGTCAACTCCCCCCTGCGCCTCTGACTCCCGTCAGAACTGTCCATTCCCCCTTTTTCCTCCATTTTTCCCGCTCGATCTACTGCTCCATTGACAACGATCCCTTCACGGAATTTTCTCCGAGAAACATCATGATCCTGCCGAACATTTTGTTCGTTTGTACATAGCTTGTACCGCCACATATTAGCTAATCAATAAGGGCGCCCCCTCATGTTTATAAATAACTCCATCTCCCTCCTCTGAGCTTTTTGGCCATTTCCCTAGCCCTAGAGCCCCAGCCGTCGGCCAAGCGTGCATCCAGGTGATAGCTGGAGGTCCCCTAATGGTTGTGGAAGCTTGCGGAGGAAGGAGATGCGCCCACGGCGGTGCTCCGGTAGTCATCCTGCTCCCTGGAGTTCTCCAGGTATAAGAGCTGTGCATTTATGTTTCTTAGGTAGATTTTCATTCCCGCATTTCATTCCTGCATTTTATTTCGCATTTAGATTGTTAGAATAGCCTAGGTTAGCTAAATCGAAGTTCGCCGGACCTGAGCTCCGACGACTTCGCCACCGTGTTCTCGACTGTGCTCCGATTCCCTTTCACCGTCATTTTGTTCCCCATCGCTTTCTCCACCTCCAGACCACTTAAAACCAACCAGATCCTCCCTGGATATGCGAATCGATGCTCACCTCCTCCGCTTCGCCGGAGCATCGCCGCCTTCACCCATTTTGATGCTAACAGCTTCAGTTTTTGGCCGAGGAGTGTCGCCTCGAGCGAGCTTTCTTCCTGAGCAGGTTAGGTGCGTTGCCAAGCACCAGGAGACGAAGTTACATTCCATCGGAGGTACCTGGAGCACCTTGCCTTCCCAGACCTCGTAAGGGCGCTCCAGTGTGTCTATGACCGATCCAAGAGCTCCAGGAGTTAGAGGACCCTTCCAGGAAGCTTATTGGACCTTCAGGAGCGGCAAAGACCGGCGGAGGTGCGAGATATCACCGGAGGAAGCTCGCCCCGACGAGCGTTCCTCCCTGTTCATCCAGCTACCGTCCCCGCCGTTGGATGAAGATGGAGGCCCAGACTGAAGATTAGCCGTCGGATCACGCACGCATCAGCCATCAGATCTCGCTTGAAGATCTAATCCTCACCGTGGAACCGCGAAGCGTCATCGGGCGTTGAGGAAGCGACACGTGGATGAGTGGATCAATCGCAGCCGTCAGATCCAGCGCCTGTTGGGGTAAATTGCAAAATCAAACCCCGCACTTTTTGTATTTAAACTTTAATTTTGTAAATAAATTTTAACGTTGTAAATAAATTGCAAATTTTGTAGAAGGGCCCCTGAGTTTCTTGAAATGACATTTTGGTCCTTCCGCGCCTCACGTGCAGTCACACGTGAGGCGCGTGAAATTTACATTTACACCTTGGCGCCTTTTTGTAATTGTAAAATAGTTCCAAAATGAAAATAAATGTTTATTTCTGTAGTGATTTTTGCACTGATGCCCCTGATAGTTATTTTATTTGCAAAAATGCCCCTGCCAGGCTGTGTAATTTTTCTGTCCTTTATCTATTTATTAAAAATACCTATGATGCTCCTAAAAATTCAGGAAAATTAGGATATATGCTTCATGTAGTGTTCTTTCACGCCCATATTTTAGTTTACATTTTTTTTATATTTTTCCTAATTATTAAAAATGAAAAAGGAACCCTTTTTGTACTGTTAAAATTATAAAATACAAAAAAATTATAAAATGTTTTTGAAAAATTACAAAAAAATATATATGGTATATATATATATATTAAGTCCAAAAATTGAAAAAAAACTAAAAACAAGAAAAGGAAAAATGAAAACATCAGAAAGCTCCAAAATCCAACGAAAAAAATAGAAAAACCCTTAAAAAATCCCAAAAATGTATTTTTCTCTTTTCTAATTAACTATATATTATTATTAATGTATTAAAATTAATTTGGGTAATTTGGGGAATTATTTTATATTTTTAAAAAACAAATTAATTTCGACTATTTAATTAGTCCTATATTAGGGACATTTTTGGAATTAAAAATACAAAAAAATTAGAAAAATTCCATAAAAAATAACAAAAAAATATACAAAAATATAATAAAAAATTATATATATTGAGTATTTATATAAATATTTAACCTTATACTACTCCTCTCTCTCTTCTTATATATATATATATATCTTTATATATCTATATAAGTATACATATCTATATTATATAATCAAAAATACAAAAAGAATAAAAAAATGAAAATAAAAAAATAAATAAAAATTATACAAAGAAAATAAAAAAATTAAAATAGAAAAACCCACAAAAATAATAAAAATTGGACATGATCATTGAATTGAATAATTATACAACCAAGTTCACCACATCACCATTCGCCTCCCAGCGTTCGACCTCTACTTGTGCTAACACCTATACACACTTTTGCATGTAGAGTTATAATAAATTTTAACTCCACATTTTTTTGATACTTGTTCCATATATATTATTGTGGGTTAATTGTTGATAGATCTGGGTATTTTGGAGCGGTCGACTCAGCGACTGGATCTCTCGCCTTGTGAGACATCTAGACCCTCTGAAAAACTCAGCCATCAAATGGCGCCATTGCCGGGGAGGCAACGGATTTTGTATGAATTTTGTGTGATTTTTAATTCATTTATTTAACTCTTTGTTCATGTCCATTATATATTTATTTATTTGACTTCTTATTTTTATTTACATTATTTGATTGACTGCTCTGACCCATCTTCTTTCTTTGTCGTTGATGCGAGGGACCGCCAAGCAAAGGAGGACCTTCTAAGAGGACCTATGCACCCAAGCAAGGCGGAGTTGGCTCTTCTACGCCGGCCAACAGGAGAGAGCATCAATAGCAGATGAAGGAGAATTTTTGGATGGCAGTCTCATTTTATGCATTTTATTTTAATATGTATATTTATGTGAGAGAGTGACACTTGGTTTGTAATAAATCAGGATAGGTACACTCCGGTTCCCGAGGTCCAGTGCCCGAGGGATTGTTCCCTTGGGGACCTCAATGGTTTTGAGGCTTTTCCGTTCTTTATTTTATTTTTATTATTTTGTGTGAATGAGCCTTAGACATAGGAGTTGCTTGCTCGTAGAGTTAGGACCAAACACCCTAATATATTTGCATGTACCTATAGTTCGCTTTGGACCTAGATCAAACTCTAAACAGTCGCCTCGCCATCTCCGAGCCTACGCGCCGCGAGCTCACCCCGCCAAGCGCTTCTCCTGAACTCGATGTGTCGAGAGGAGGAGGGACGAGCCTAGACTGGACTCCTGGCTTAAAGATCGGCGAGCGACTTGTGGTGCTTCATGATAATAGCAATTTCTGAACCTAGGGCGATTTCTTCGGCTTGCATTTGCATATAGCTTATGTTTCAAATTCTGTTATGCATCCCGCATGGAGAGAGCTGGAGGCACTGTAAGTCTTCTTACTTAGCATGCATCATCGATTTCCGACTTGCATGGCTTTTCCGATCCTCTCCCTCTGTTTTGCCAAACCTAGGATGCTTAATGGAAATTGGAACCTCGATAGGCACGTGCATTGAAAATACCCAAAAAAGTGATAACCTAAATAAAATAGAGATTATTAACTCTATTGGACCTAAAAACAAAACGTAATGGATTCCTTGTCTTGGGGAGCGTAACCCCCTCATTGTATGCGTTTTAAATTGCTTACGTACACACTAAGGAGTAGAGCCCAAATCCCATCAAGCCTCCTAAAGTGTTTGTACAACTTTGTGATTCCCACCTCACTCTAAAACTGAAAAGATAAATGACTGTCACCTGACGGTCTTCACTGTGTTGAGTAGGTGAATTGCGGGTTTGCCGTGTGTCTTGATTGTAACTTGGAGCCCATTGTGCTTTTCTTTCATTATTGGAGTAATGGGTCCCATCGTGTGAGTCATGCATTTTTCATCTTTGAGTCTCTCTACCTCTCTTATATATATCTCTCCTCATCTGCATTGAGTCGTGATATTGGTGCTTGAGCTCAATCATTTCGTCGCCAAGTCTTTTGTTTCCCTCTTCTCACCATCTTCGTCATATCCACCGTACCACCCCCATCTTCTCAGGTTCGAGGAGAGCCTGCTCTTCGGACCACCATTTTGACGGTGTTCCCGCCTTGTGTGGAACACCCAATTTTGTCTATATATCCCGATCTTCTCGCCCGCCCTCCTCGTCCCCTCTACATCACCCTTCTACCTCCCATGATATTGGCACGCACGCTCAATCCGCTTCTCCACTCCATTGTGTTACCCTTCTTATCCATCTTCCTTGTGTCCCCCGTATCACCTCTCCCTTTACCCGGGAATGTTGTGCATATCGATAGCCCGCATCGAAGATTCCATGATCACCTTGATTATCTGTGTAAGACGGGCCAATGATGTTGAGGATGATGAGATTGATTTGGTGTATTTGACTTTGGATACATGCATACGAGCGTATTGAGGATTTTTGATGATGCATAGAGCATAGGTGTGATGCATTATTGAGGAATTTTAGTTCACGCACACCGGATTGAGGATGTGATATGATGTGATGATTTGGTGATGATTTCATGAGTATTGATTGATCTATCCTTCTTGAGGTTCCAGCCATCTTGATTTTGAGGATTGACTGCTTATTCTGATATGGACTGCCTAATAAAGGTGTGCGGATCCTACATGATCTCTCATCTTCCTGAGTAAACCCTCCTTGATCTCCTGACTCTCTGATCCACCCTGGCACTTACAGAAGTCATGATGATATGTTGTGCCATCTCAGCCAGATTTGATTGACCTGAGGGATGTTTTGTGATTGACCTGATTATTTGCTCCCTCGCATGATCTTATGCCCTCCTGTTGATTGAGCGATTCACACTATTTCGAGGACCTGAGATGACTTGCCAGCATTCCCTTGACCTACATTGATATAGATCACATTCCTCCCCGAGGACTATCTGCGGGAGAATGCAACAATTTCTAGGACTATGGTTTCATCCACCGCTTGGGTCGCCATTGTGATGGGACCCGGAACCGAGTCAGATGATATACTTGATTGGCCTCCATCCTGCTTGCGTACCCGACTTGTCGGTACATGAGGCCAACTGACTGATTGCTCTCCTTGACGGTCCTCGCAAGGACGAGCCTTGATATTACAATTATTCACTGCCTAGTTCATAGCTCTCCGAGGGTTATCTGCGAGAAGCTATGACACACTATAGCTATGATGGTCTCCTCTGCTGGTAGGCTGTCTGCCGCCTACCATGACCATATTCTCGGTGGATCTGTCTGATGGATCCGGCTCCTTTGAGCCTTCTCTCTCCTTGACGACCCTCGCAAGGATGAGATGTACTCTGATTATTCACTATGTAGCGCACATCACTTCCCGAGGACTATCTGCGGAAGGATGTGACACTTTCTTTACGATCGGCTTCACTCACTTCTGGTGCCTCCATTTGTTGGGGCACGAAGTCGATTCGTCTGATATAGGCAGTTGGTCTCCCTTTCTGATTATGCGCCCGATCTGTTGGGGCATGAGACCGACTCGATCAGACTCCTTTGAGTCCGCTCTCCTTGATGGTCCTCGCAAGGATGAGCTCTTTTCTGATTATTCCTTGACTGGATCGTAGCTCCCCGAGGGTTATCTGCGGGAGACTACGACATATTTTTGATCTGACTGGTCTCTGCTGCTGGTAACCGATTTGTCGACTACTGAGACCACTATGTGGATCCGTCTGATGGATCCGGCTCCTTAGAGCCCTTCTCTCTCCTTGACGACCCTCGCAAGGTAGAGACACATTCTGACTATTCCTTGCCTAGATCGCAGTACTCTCCGAGGACTATCTGCGGGAGACTGTGGCACTCTCTTTATGCACGATTTTCACTGCTGACTGTGTCTCCGATCTGTCGCAACACGGAATCGAGTCGTCTGATATACATGACTTTTGGTCCCATCTTGAGTTGCCTATCCGATCTGTGGATCATGGGACCCATCTGATTACACTCCTTTGAGTCTGCTTGCCTTGACGATCCTCGCAAGGTTGAGGTCCTGATATCTGCTATTTTCATGCCTAGCTGGCAGCACGTTCCCTGAGGGTTGTCTGTGGGACGCTGCCACATTCTTTGCACATTCTGATCTCTTCTGCTGATAGCCTATATGTCACCTATCAAGACCGTACCTGATGATCCGTCTGATGGATCACTGACGCCTTTGCGTCCGCTCGCCTTGACGACCCTCGCAAGGTCGACTCTTTCTCTGATTATTCATTGACTAGTATGAACCATTCCCCGAGGGTTATCTGCGGGAGGGTACATCACCTTGTGGGTACTCGGTTTCACTTCTGGTGTCTCCTATCTGTTGGAGCACGAAGCCGAGTATTCGGAGCTTTTTACTCGGTCTACCTCTGATTGTGTCTCCGATCTGCGGATCACGTAGTAGATTTTCCTGATATGTACTTGGTCCCCCCCATGATTGTGTTTCCGATCTGTTTGTCCCCGGTAGCTGACACCCACTTGATTGCAAATTCGGGTGTATTTTCACTTTCTGACTGTGTCCTCGTTCTCACAAGGAGACAACGACGAGAGCACGGTAGTCGCTTACCAGATACCGTCCTGTACTTCACCAGTTTCTTCACCGCTTGTATATATGTGTTTTGTCCTTCTTTCTCCCGCATGTTATGTGTGCCCCAGATCTATCGCCATATCTTTGTGTCTACACTTAGGATGTACCTTGTCCTAAGTATAGGGGGTACACACCGCGTTGTTCTTTTATCGTTCAGTTTTGTATTCCTGTTGTTGCCTATACTTAGGGATATCTCACCCTAACTATAGGGGGAGTGATGCGTATATTCTCCACGATCGTTTCATCTATCTGCATATATATCTATCTTTTCTTCTTTTCTTCTTTTCCTTCTTATATTTTTTTATCTAAATAAAAGGTGTCTCCCCTTTGTGTCAGTTTCCTGTACTTAGGACGTACTTTGTCCTAAGTATAGGGGGGGTGCACCCCTGATTTGTTCTTCTGTTTATTCCCACCCTTGACCCTCCCTCATTTGTGTACAGTCTGTTATACTTAGGATTACTTAATCCTAAGTATAGGGGGGACGGTCAACTTCTATTTCCTTCATCTCTTATTCTTATATTCTTTAGACTTGTCTATAATCAGTCCGAGTTATGTCTTCTCTTTCTCTTTTCCGATCTATGAGGACATAGCTCAAGCTAAGTATAGGGGGGTCGTATATACTTTGTATATACTTTAGCCATAACTCGTACTTTCTTATTCTTTTAATAATACGGCTAATAATTCTTTAAAATTCATTAAAAACCTTAATAAAAAGATGTGATTATTCCTCAAGATTCTTTTTGTATATACTGATTAATAAATCAGGTTAAAAATATTTTTGCAAAATGATTTAAAAAATGGTGTGAACTGTTTGGAAAACTTTTTGTGAAGTATTTTCAACCTTTGTAAAAATATTTTGATTGCAAAAAAAATCTTCTATTTGTGTGAAATAAAGGATTTGAAAATCTATTTGCAAATGGTTTTGAAAACATTTTGTAAAAATATTTTTTGAAAAATGTATATACAGTGTTTGCAAAATCTTTGCAAAATGGCTTTCAGATATTTGTAAATATTTGCAAAAATTATTTTGTACTATAGTTTTCAAAATGTTTTCGAAATAAATTTGAGGAATAAAAGCATATTAATAAATAAAATAAAATATAATAAAAAATAAAATACATAAAATTCTTTATTAATTGTATATACACCTAAATAAATCACTTTGTTAAAACCTGTAATTTCTTTAAAATTCTTTAAGTCATGTAAAAATAAAGCGGCACGCCCGTGTAAATAGCTGTATATATTTATACTTTGGATGCCAAAATTCTTTCTCTATGTAAAAATTTTCTCTCTTTGTTTTCAAATTCTTTGAAAATTTGCATTATTCTTTGCATATTTATAAATAGCATTTGCATAGCATTCTTATATTCTTTGATTGAGCTTGATGATTGAACTAGTCCAATAAAGTCGAAGATTGGAGCTTGGTTGGACCTTACCGCACCTAATTGCACTGGAACCTTATGGGAATAGGTTTAGGGCACTTCAGGTCTACTCAGACTTAATTCTTTGAGGAATCAGGGCTAGGTTCAGTGGACTAACTAGAACTTTTCGAAACTCACGTATGACTCTTGTCGGCCGTGACCTAACTTGGACACTTGCACCTTTCACTTGGCTCAACCCAGTTGGAGTGGTGAGGGGTTAGATTTGCCAGTCTGAGACGCACACGGGTGGAAACATTCGTCCTCGTCTAGGGAGGGAAGTGCACCCCAACCTGGTCCAGTAGCCATGAGGTCTAACGACAGGAGAGTGTGGGTTGTAATAAAGCTTCAAAAGAGGGATAGTCTTCTGGCTCAAGAGAAAAAAAACTCCTTATGTAAATGCTGTTGTATATAGTATGTTGAAAAAAAATCTCCAAAAAAGTGGACAGGCTTGAAAATAAAATAAAGTGCCTGCCGGAGAATGTATATATGTTGTATAGAAAATAAGCAAGCTTGAGCATCAAAGTTATACCATGTGAGCCTGCAGCTGGATGACTTGACTACACTAGTCTTGCATCCCAGGATAGGTAGCTACACTGGCTACCGTCCATTCTTTTCTCTATCTCCTCCTATTGAGTTGGATGCCACTTGAACTTAGAAGGGAATACCCCGCTCCTCGAGGAAAGAGCTGTTGGATTGGGGAATCATTGGGTTGTCATTCTGGAGAAGCTAGTCTCTTTGTCATTTCAGCTGGGAAGAGCCACCTTCACTTACACCGTACAAGTCAGCTTCATAGTCATAAGGGTTTACGTATGAGATAGGCTAGTTCTGACCTGGCTATTGAGGTGATCTGAACCAAGTTCTGTGACTCTCGAAGGCTATTGTGTTTTAAATTTGGTTCCCAACCAGGTTCCACACACATTCTCACACCAAGGTCTAACCTGAGCTCCAAACTTTGATTTTGTACGGATAAGTTTAATAATCATGATCAATTTAATTTATTCTTTTTATTCTTTATTTTTTGCCTTTTCTTTTCTTCTTATTCTTTATTCTTTTGTACTTATTGCATAAGTGTTTGTTAGGGACAAGCAAAGGCAAGTATAGGGGGGTGATGAATCTCCATTTCATCACCTTTATTCTATCATTTTGGCCTTAAAAACCCCAGCAAATGCATGTAAATAGCATCAATTTGTACATAATAGCATTCATTATTTATTGTATTTATTGTACATAGAATAAGGTTTTTAATGTCAAAATTATAGAATAAAGAGAAGAAAAGAAAAAGGAATAAAATATTGCAAATATTTTATGACCCGAACCCCGAGACCAAGGCCAGCATGGAATTGGTCGACAAGGAATAAAGTAGGGGGAGATAAGGGCCAACAGTACAATAAATACATCATTTATTTATTCATTTATTTATGCATTTTTGACACCTATTTTGTATATAATTATTCATTCATCAAATAAAGAAACTTTGTACATGAAAGTTGTAGATAATAATGTAAATAAAAATACAAAATTGAGTTTGTGTAAAAATAATACTCAGTGTACATTTTATACCCATAATAAAAAGCCAAAATCTCAACTTCACATACCCATATCTTGCAAATAAAAACTCAAAATTACCCAAAATCACCTTTATTGCATATAGCTTTCCAAGAACTATTTAATAAAATTGGTCTCATAATTTTTGGAGTTCATCTGTGAAAGTTAGGTTTTTGGCCTTCATTGTGCAATCTGCCTGATTAAAATATTCAATTTAATCATTGTTCATTATTTTTACAAATTATATTTTTTAGAAATTTGTAACTAATGTATACAATAAAAATTCCTCAATAAAAATTATTGATGAACATTCAAGCCAAAAAGAATAAAGAAATGTCAGCAAGAGAACTTTTGCTATTTATTAACATGTATAGCGCACATGATCAAACTCGGGGAGGCTACAAAAATATCGATGGTTATTAAATCAATGAAAAAAAGGGAAGGAACTCTATGCACAATATCTTGGTTGTTTGTGGAATTTTTATCTTTTTAATTTTTTATGAATTGTTAATTTTTATATTTTTATGCTTTTCTGATTTTATTTTTTTATGATTTTTTTACATATTGCAACTATTTTAAATTTTTGAAAATAAAAGAAACAAAATAAATAATGAAAATATAAACAAATGAAGAGAAAACAAAATTTTGTATTTTTCAAATATAGAAAAATATATAGAAAATTAAAATAAAATTATTTTTTATTTTTGGTATTTTCTACTATTTATGATTTTTCCAAAAATTTTAGATTTTTTTAGGGTTTTCGAAATAATTAAAAATAGGAAATAACGTAAACAGAAAATAATGTGAATGTTTTTGAATTTTCAAAATAGAAGATGAAATTAAAAATTAGCGAAACATGCACAATCAAGAAGATTATTATTCAAATTTTCCAGAAAGTCATTTTAAACATGTGTTGAGAATGGTTGTAGCAGAGATGAAAATGCTAAGTTGGATATGTGGATACACACATAAAGATCGGATTCAGAATGAGGTAATCAGAAAGAAAGTTGGTGTAGCTCTGATCGAGGATAAGATGCGAGAAAACCGCTTAAGATGGTTTGGTCATTTGCAAAGAAGATCAGCTGATGCATCGGTTAGGAGATGCGAGTGTTGGGATATTGAGCCTGCTAAGAGAGGGTGAGGATGACCAAAGAAGTGTTGGAAAGAGACTATATGAAGGGATCTTAGTTTTTGGATATAAGCCCGGGATTAACCCAACATAGATCTGAATGGAGGCGAAGAATCCATGTAGCCGACCCTACTTAATTGTGGGAAAAGGCTTTGTTGTTGTTGTTTTGGTTTTTAGAAGAGTTTTAATGTGAAAATGGTATTGAGATTAAAATTAAAAAAGCAAACATGATTTTTTTATTTTTTTCAAAAAAAACTTTTATATTTTTATTGATTTTTTAATGCAGACATGAGCTATCTTTGTGGTTTTTGATTTATTGAAATAATAAAATGATTAAAATGTGAAAAAAATTACTAATGAAAGAATTAATAAGCAAGGGTCTAAAATATTTTTTTTGGGATTTTTAGTGATGCTTTGTTATTTTTATGTTAAATTAACAATTAAATTGAAATGTAGACTCAAATGGACTAAAATGCAAAGAAAGTTAATTAATGGACCTAATAGATAACGAAATTTAGATGTATAGGGCCATGCAATTTACCGAGAAAAAGCACATGCCAGTGCACTTGAGTCACAGTGGCACGAACTTCAATGTAATTAATTTATTTTTGAGGGTTGAATGATAATAAGAACAGACGGGATTTTTTATTTCAAATTTCACAAATACTCATGTGCTACTAACGTTCTGCGGTTAAAAATGGACTTAAACATAATTAAAATAAATAGTAAGGGGCAAAATGTAAATATTCAATCAACAACAGTCTGACACGTGTCTCGAAAAAGGTTTACTTGCAAATTAAAAACAATGCAGGGTTGGAGTGCAAATTTTATACCCGTCCATGTGGCAAAGGGACAGTGGAGATGAATCTGATCTAAGATCAAAGGATGGAGGATTAAAATGCGTGGATGACTCTGATCTGATCTGAATGGCTAGATCCATGGTGTAACTTCGGGCTGTTTGGACGGTCGAGATTCAAACTCGGTGTGGTGTTCTTGATCAGACGTCTGTCGATTGCTGGAAGAACAAGATTGAGCTTGACTCCTGTGAACTTCAATCGAGCAAAACTTGCTCGATCTCAGTTCGAATTGACTTCTGAAGGAAGTTACGGCTTCCTACAACGACTCTGCATCGTTAGATGGCTCGAGGGCGGCTGTCGACGGCTCAAGGAAGATCTGGAGGTCAGAAGGTCTTCAGCTCCTGGTGAACCTTCAGATCTTAATCTCCTGCTCTAACTGTGCTCCGAACCCCTGTAGTGATATGATGATGCTCAGAGGGAACTCCAGCTTACCTTATTAGGTGACAATGAAGATAAAATGAGGGAGAATGGGGACCTCAAATGAATGGTGATGGGATGGAGGTCGAACTCCAGATCCAAAGTGTAATAGAGGTAATTGGGTTGTGGGGGAGGATGAAGAAGGCGGAGGCAATCGTGATGGAGAGGTCAAGATGGCGGAGGCGATCCTGAAGGCGAAGGCAGAGCACCTCCTATCAGGCTGATCAGAGGCAAAGACGAAGATCGAATTTGAACTAATTACATAAAATGAAATGCAAAATCAAATGCTAAAATGAAAGCAAACTACCTAATTCTACCTAAGGATGAATAGAGGATGTGGATCGCCTCAATCTGTTGCGTAGAACAGGGAGTTGGAACACGGCGGCAAAGCTCTTGCCTCGTGTTGGATATCACCTCCAAAGATCCCTAACGCACTCACGATCAAAGGGAAACCTACCCTGTCCCAGCAGCTCTCGCCTGGACTCGATATCGGACGAAGAAGAAGGTGGAAAATTGATCAGTCGTGAATGATGGGGATATGGAAGTTTTTATAAGTGAGAGATCCGACCAGATTTCGAATTTAAAACATGAGCGATCAAAGGCGTGAAAGGAGATAATGAATTGGTGATGGAGAGGATGATTAGGACGAATAAATTGGAGAAGAAAGCAGAGGGCGTTAACTAATGGTGCGTACGTGAAAATGCAGAGACGAAGCGTCGGTGAGCGAAAAATGCGAGCGAATGCAGTGGAATAGGGAGTTGATCCGGGTAAACAAACCCAGGATCAACCAATCATAGCCACCCTACGACAGGACAAAAGGCAAAATGATAAAATAGTAAGAAAATGAGTAAATCAAAATAAAATAAAAAATGAATTTAAAATAAAAAATAATGTAAAGATAAAGTGTTAAAAATTTAATTAACTCATGTATGGTAATTTTATTTGAATAAAATATATACATGGGTGAAAATAAATAAATTATCGAGGTGACGATGTCAACACAAGTCCTTCTTCTCGACGAGATCCAAGGGACTCCCCGTCCCTTGTCGCAACCGCTTCAGTTACTCAAGCCCCTAGAGCTCACCGGCTCCATCGAGGTGATGATTAGAGCGAGATATCTCCTCCCAGGCATATTCCTCCATGTATTCTTCTTCTCCTCTTCCCCCTTCTCTTCCTCCTCCTCCTCTTCCTCCTTCTTTATTTTCCTCTTCTTCCCATTTTCCTCTGCTTCTGCTTCTTCTTCTTCTTCTTCTTTTTTCTTATCGAGCGCCACCTTCTTTGCGCCTTCGACAATCAGACATCGACCGCCTCACCACCGGTTCCTGCCGCTATACACTCCTTTGCACCACCGCTCGATTCGTGACATTGTTCCCTTGCCCTTACCCAAGAGAAGCCCTTTCAGCTTCGCCGACCACCAAAGCCCTAGCTCTACCCATCAACTCTACCCATCGCCATTGTCTTATCCTTCACCATCAACAGGAGTACTGCATCATCCATTCGCCCTCTGCACTCCTCCATTACACCTTGACCGCCTTGTCCTTCGCATCGTAACCAACCGTCAACGGGAGCACCACCGCCTTGCCTTCTCACACTGACCAGAGTGCAACTCTACCACACCAACCATCGCAAGCTCCTCCACCTCCCTCTTTGACGAAGCTCCAAGCCTTAATCGCTAGTCATCCAATAGCCACCGAACATGCTTCAAAAAGGCACGTCCCCACTCTACCCGAGCCTCCTCCAGCCACACCATGTGTGGGCTCGGATTCCAAGCCTCAGCCTCTCGCTCGAAGCAGCCCTTGGAGCCTCACACCGCACGTGGGGTAGGGTAAATTGCATCCATGCCCCCATGTTTTGAAGAATTGCGCCGACCCCCCTTCCCGCAACCAGCTCATGCAAGAAGTGCATGGGATAATTGTAGCAGACCCCCATTGGGTTTTGGTAATTTCAATTAGGTCCTTTTATGCTTTTATTTTAGTAATTTAGTCAGTAGTTTTTCATTCTGAACCCTATCTTTGCTCTATTATTTGAACACCAATTTCTCGTAATATTTTAATTTCAAAAACTACACATTGTAGAACAATTAATCCTTTATCTTATGGATGATTGATTTAATTTTTATGAGCAATTTTTTATTTATGATATTTATTATTGTGAAAATGATCATATTTTGCCTTATTTGTGTTGGAAATGTCTAATTAAATCACCCATTTTCTTCAAAAATTTCCGAAAATTCACAATTTATAGAATTAATTGTGTTCTAATATGTGCCTAAAAATCAAGCCATTTGTACATATATTTTCCTTAGAACAAATTAAGTTGTGATTGGTAATTAATTTTTAATGGTCTGAAAACTTAATGATTTTTTGGGAGGGATAATGTTTCGTGGATAAATTTTAATTAGACATATTTAGGATAATTTTATTTCTGAGAAATAAATAAGTTTGCTAATTATTAAATTAATTAATTTAAAATCATACAATATGTTTGTTTAATTCATAGAAAATTCTTTTTGCATCTGAAAAATCCCAAAAATTCACAGTAGGTTAATTTCATGATAATAATTTACTATAAAAAATTCAAAAAATTTGCATTTCATTTGCAAGAATATTTGCATAAAACCCATAAAAAGTGTCCAATTTTCATGCATGCATTTTACGTCCGAAAAATACACAAAAATATGAAAATTGACTTAAGGAGACAGTGACCTTCCTGAGTTCGACCTTGGGCTTGCCCAAGTAAAATAAAATTGACTGCTTGCATCTAATTGAAAATTAATTAATTGGTCGTTTTGATTAATCCTAAGTGCCCGACTACATTCTACTAGACAACAACTCCTCAATTAATATGATGCCATTCACTGTGCTCGAAAAAGTCTAGCTAAGACCTCTTAGAAAATCTAGGGTGATTCTTCAGTTTGTTGACATGTCAATTAAAAGACATGGAGGAGTATCTAGGAAATTATCATTACTGTTATGGGTCTACAATTCCCAGTGGACTTTATTGTCCTAGACATGAAATTCCCCTCAATAGTTTTGCAATGCCTTGATCATATTGGGCAGGCGTTTGTTGCGCAACGCAAGGACCTTGTTCGACTATGATAGATGGAAGATACAATTTCGCATCCACGGGGACAACGTACAAGTAGAGATGCAAAAGGATACCTTAGATAGACCAGACTTAGAGACCACCATGGAGTATCCTAATTTAGAGGGTAATCTCTACCAGATGGACACACCAAAGCCGCAACAACCAGCCAGTGAGAGGTGAAACATTTCCCTATCATTTGAAGAAGATAGTATGGATGGCACAGTCAGAGAAATATTGTTGGAGGAGTTCTATAACACAAATAATTTTGGCTAAGTTGCACAACATCCCTTCGCTTTAGATGATTTGGAGGCTAATACTTGTATATCAGACCTTTTTATGAAGGCGAGCTAGAGATAAAGTCGGATGAGCTGATTTGCTAATTTTTTGATCTATATTTGGGATCTGACTCCAGTGCAGACTGCATAGGTGGCATAGATTGAGCAAAATACTCACTCCACCACCGATATAGAGCCCAAGCAATGAGAGCCGGATCTTATAGATTCTCAGTAGATCGAGATATCAAGGCCCTACTGCACACAATTAAATCTATTCACATGTATCAATTTCCAATGAGAGATACTTGAATGTATTCGCATTAGCACTTGTGAGAAGGTTGTCGAGGAGGAGGTTGGCTTGATACACATAATTAATGTGCTTCTTGAGAAGGGAGAATCTATGGGGATACAATAGTGGTGGATCAGAGGATAAGGTCAAATTTGTTGGTGTGCATGTGAAGGCGATAAAAGGAGTCCTCGATGAGCTTGCATGTGAGGAGCTGATGGAGGGTCTCTATATTGTGGCCAATGGCCCCCTCTCATCGATAAAGGGGGAGCTTATGTTGAAGCAAGGAAATCCGGGGTTTTAATTTAAGAGAAATAATGAAATGTCGTTGCAACCCTAAAAATCCCTCAATAAAAACTATTGATGAACATTCAAGCCAAAAAGAATAAAGAAATGCCAGCAAGAGAACTTTTGCTATTTATTTACCTGTATAGCGCACATGATCAGACTCAAGGAGGCTACACAAATATCGATGGTTATTAACTCAATGAAAAATCAATGAAATAAGGGAAGGAACTCTATGCACAATATCTTGGTTTTTTGTGGAATTTTTGTCTTTTTATTTTTTTTATGAATTGTTAATTTTTATATTTTTATGCTTTTCTGATATTATATTTTTTATGATTTTTTTACATTTTGCAACTATTTTTAATTTTTGAAAATAAAAGAAACAAAATAAATAATGAAAATATAAACAAATGAAGAGAAAGCAGAATTTTGTATTTTTCAAATATAGAAAAATATATAGAAAATTAAAATAAAATTATTTTTTATTTTTGGTATTTTCTGCTATTTATGATTTTTCCAAAATTTTTAGATTTTTCTAGGGTTTTCAAAATAATTAAAAATAGGAAATAACATAAACAGAAAATAATGTGAATGTTTTGGAATTTTCAAAATAGAAGATGAAATTAAAAATTAGCGAAACATGCACAATCAGGAAGATTATTATTCAAATTTTCTAGAAAGCCATTTTAAGCAATTTTTGGAATTTTCATTGATTTTCTATGATTTTTAGTGTTTTAATTTTTTGGCATGTAAACCATAGACATGTGTAGAGAATGGTTGTAGCAGAAATGAAAATGCTAAGGTGGATATGTGGATACACACATAAAGATCGGATTCAGAATGAGGTAATCAGAAAGAAAGTTGGTGTAGCTCCGATCGAGGATAAGATGCGAGAAAACCGCTTAAGATGGTTTGGTCATTTGCAAAGAAGATCAGCTGATGCATCGGTTAGGAGATGCGAGTGCTGGGATAATGAGCCTGCTAAGAGAGGGCGAGGATGACCTAAGAAGTGTTGTAAAGAGGCTATACGAAGGGATCTTAGTTTTTGATATAAGCCCGGGATTAACCCAACATAGATCTGCATGGAGGCGAAGAATCCATGTAGCCGACCCTACTTAATTGTGGGAAAAGGCTTTGTTGTTGTTGTTTTGGTTTTTATAAAGAGTTTTAATGTGAAAATGGTATTGAGATTAAAATTTAAAAAGCAAACATGATTTTTTTATTTTTTCAAAAAAAAACTTTTTATATTTTTTATTGATTTTTTAATGCAGCCATGAGCTATCTTTGTGGTTTTTGATTTATTGAAATAATAAAATGATTAAAATGTGAAATAAAAATTACTAATGAAAGAATTAATAAGCAAGGGTCTAAAATATTTTTTGGGATTTTTAGTGATGTTTTGTTATTTTTATGTTAAATTAATAACTAAATTAAAGTGTAGGTTCAAAAGGACTAAAATGCAAAGAAAGTTAATTGATGGGCCTAATAGATAATGAAATTTAGAAGTGTAGGGCCATGCAATTTACCAAGAAAAAGCGCATGCCAGTGCACATGAGTCACAGTGGCACGGACTTCATTGTAATTAATTTATTTTTGAGGGTTGAATGATAATAAGAACAGACGGGATTTTTTATTTCAAATTTCATAAATACTCATGTGCTACTAACGTTCTGCGGTTAAAAATGGACTTAAACATAATTAAAATAAATAATAAGGGGCAAAATGTAAATATTCAATGAACAACAGTCTGACACGTGTCCCGAAAAAGGTTTATTTGCAAATTAAAAACAATGCAGGGTTGGAGTGCAAAATTTATACCCATCCATGTGGCAAAGGAACAGTGGAGATGAATCTGATATAAGATCAAAGGATGGAGGATGAAAGTGCGTGGATGACTCTGATCTGATCTGAATGGCTAGATCCGCGGTGTAACTTTGGGGCTTTTTGGACGGTCGAGATTCAAACTCGGCGTAGTGTTCTTGATCAGACGTCTGTCGATTGCTGGAAGAACAAGATTGAGCTCGACTCCTGTCAACTTCAATCGAGCAAAACTTGCTCGATCTCAGTTCGAATTGACTTCTGAAGGAAGTTACAGCTTCCTGCAACGACTCTGCATCGTTGGATGGCTCGAGGGCAGCTGTCGACGGCTCAAGGAAGATCCGGAGGTCAGAAGGTCTTCAGCTCCTGGTGAACCTTCAGATCGTAATCTCCTGCTCTAACTGTGCTCCGAACCCTTGTAATGATATGATGATGATCAGAGGGAACTCCGGCTAACCTTATTAGGTGACAATGAAGATAAAATGAGGGAGAACGGGGAGCTTAGATGAATGGTGATGGGATGGAGGTTGAACTCCAAATCCAAAGTGATCTAGAGGTAATTGGGTTGTGAGGGAGGATGAAGAAGACGGAGGCAATCGTGATGGAGAGGTCAAGAAGGCAGAGGCGATCTTGAAGACGAAGGCAGAGCACCTCCTATCAGGTTGATCAGAGGCAAAGACGAAGATCGAATTTGAACTAATTACATAAAATGAAATGCAAAATCAAATGCTAAAATGAAAGCAAACTACCTAATTCTACCTAAGGATGAATAGACGATGTGGATCGCCTCGATCTGCTGCGTAGAACAGAGAGTTGGAACACGGCGGTAAAGCTCTTGCCTCGTGTTGGATATCACCTCCAAAGATCCCTAATGCACTCCCGATCGAAGGGAAACCTACCCTATCACAGCAGCTCTCGCATGGACTCGATATCGGACGAAGAAGAAGGTAGAAAATAGATCAGTCGTTAATGATGGGGATCTGGAAGTTTTTATAAGTGAGAGGTCCGGCCAGATTTCGAATTTAAAACACGAGCGATCAAAGGCGTGAAAGGAGATAATGAATTGGTGATGGAGAGGATGATTAGGAAAAATAAATTGGAGAAGAAAGCAGAGGGCGTTAACTAATGGTGTGTACGTGAAAATGTATAGAAGAAGCGTCGGTGAGCGAAAAATGCGAGCGAATGCAGTGGAATAGGGAGTCGATATGGGTCAACAAACCCGGGATCAACCAATCATAGCCGCCATGCGACAGGACAAACGGTAAAATGATAAAATAGTAAGAAAAATGAGTAAATCAAAATAAAATAAAAAATGAATTTAAAATAAAAAATAATGTAAAGATAAAGTGCTAAAAATTTGATTAACTCATGTATGGTAATTTTATTTGAATAAAATATATACATGGGTGAAAATAAATAAATTATGTTATTTATAGGCATATATGCCTATTTATACAATACCATGATTTTTAATTTATTCTTTTTACAAACAAACATTTAATGTTATAATTTATTAGTTTACAATATTTTACGAGGGTTTTAAAAGTATTTTAGTTAGATTTTTAGAAATTTATTTATTAGTTTAACTAAATAGTAATATTTTACAATATACATAGTCATACACCTACAATACGTACATGATTTTTGTATATTTTTTATTTATGATTTTTATTTTCATTTTATATAAGTGAAATACAATATTTACAAATATTTAAAAATACAATATATAAAAAATACAAAGAAAATAAATATATAAATAATATACACATGTGTAATATACAACAATACCCTAAAAAGTCGCATTTCACATCTTAACTTCTGTTTTTGTGGAACCACTTCCATTTTAAAGATTATTTAATTTGGAGTACAATGAAAGTGAGTTTCGTTAATTTTGATTTTTGGTGGAGAAGATATTGATATGACAAGTTGATATTTGCGACTTTTTCAGAGTGTTGTTATTTACACAATGTATAAGGGTTCTTCCTACAATTATTTTTATTTACAACTTATTTGTATGTACAAGTTTCAAGAAAAAACATTTTTACTTGAGGTGTAATCGTTGATGAATAAATTAGTGTGAGGAATATGTATTATATACAATAGTATACAAGTAGTGAATATGCACAATTGGAGATTTATTTTCTTGATTTTCTGGTAATTAGGACTTATCTCTCCTTACTTTATTCACTATAGATCAGGTCAAGTCTTGACCTGATCTCGGGACTAGAGTCAGCATGTATCTATTACAATATACAATCTTTTGTTTTCTTTATTTTTCTTTCTTTCTTTCTTTCTTTATTTATTTTAAGTTAAAATAATGATAAATGTACAATATTTACACAAGAATTAGGGTTAGTAAAAGAAGAGATGTATTGGTACTTACATGTGTTCTATAAGGGATTTTAAGTTAAAATAAATGCATAAAAGATGGTGAAATGCAGATTCACCAGGTTAGAAATACTTGAAGGGGATCACCATCTTAAAGGATGCAAGGGAGTTCGCATTCATCATGAGGGGGGCACTGTTGAGCAGGAAATCTTCGAGGATCGATTATTAATGATATGAAGTCATCGTTATCCCCAAAAAATCCCGGGGGAAACAAACATTTTTTTTCTTCTCTTGCTGTAAAATAATTACAGAAAATAATGTGGAGCAAGAGAAATTTTTGCTACTTATTTACCTGTATTGCGGACAGGATCGAACTCAGAAAGGCTATAATTCCAGAGGGTTATTCAAATAATCGACGAAAAATCAATTAAGAGAAAAGCATGAATCTCAAAGGCAAACTATCCTTGGTTTTATGGAATTTCTCTCTTTTTTCTAATTTTTTATTTCTATTTTTTTATTTTCTGATTTTCAAATTTTTAGTGTTTTTTTGCAATTTTTTAAATAAGGAACAAAATGCATAAGGTAAGAAATACACACACCACACTTTTTTGCATTTTCCAATTATATTAAAAATGCTCAGAAAAATCTAGAGAAAATATTTTTGGGTTTTAAAGACTTTAAAATGTTTTGGGAAATTTTTATAGAATTTTCTGATGTTTTTGTATTTTTCTAAAAATCAAACAGTGACAAAAATGATAAACAGTGCACAGCCTGGAGTAATTTGCAACTTAAAAATATTTTAATGCCTAAAACTCCTATTTTTATGATGAAATATAGGAAAAGATTTACAAACAGGAACTGAAATCATAGTTTTTTGATTTTTGTAGATTTTTTATGATTTTTATAAGATTTTTAATATTTTTTATTTTTTGGGGTTTTGAAAAGAATGAATGCACGAAATTTGGACAGGAATTAAAAGACAATGGAATAAAACTACTTTGATTTTTTTTTGGATTTTTTAGAACAATATTTGAATTTTTAGGAATTTTTAAACTTCAAGAAGAGAAAACGACATTATTTTTCATATTTTAATAATATTAAATGGAAATAAAATGCAATGAAATTTATAAACAATGAAGAGGAACACAACATGAATATATACATTTTTTGTTGAATTTATTGGGCAAGAAAAATATTTATTTCAATGATAAACTCATGCAAATCAAGTTTGGAATAAACAGGACTGAAATGTGAATACTTGATGTTTTTACATTAAATAATTAAAAGAAATAAAGTTGTAGGGGAAAGAAGAAATTTACACAGGAGAGACATGTCACGCATGTGACGCATGTGATAGGGCTCTGGCAGGGGCTTCTTTGTAAATATGAAAACCTTTGGGGAGTTATCTGATATTTTCTAAAATATATTTTTTTAATCTCCGCAGGGTTTCTTCATTCTCAAGCTTTGTTCTTTCACCAAAGATGGGGGAAGAGCCGCCTTCCTCGTTTTCTCCCAAAGCAGGGCGGTGGGCGATGCCGGTTGTGGCTCCTCTACGCGGTGGCGTCGATGATCAGTTTGGATGCGTGCGGCTCGTGCGGATGGCGACGCGTTGCAGCAGAGATCTGAGGCCAACGGGCGGTCGGGCTACTGATGAAGTATATGGCGATGGAGGATGGTGGCGGGTGATGAATCTCCATTTCATCACCTTTATTCTATCATGTTGGCCTTAAAAACCCCAGCAAATGCATGTAAATAGCAACAATTTGTACATAATAACATTCATTATTTATTATATTTATTGTACATAAAATAAGGTTTTTAATGCCAAAATTATAGAATAAAGTGAAGAAAAGAAAAAGGAATAAAATATTGCAAATATTTTATGACCCGAACCCCGAGACCAAGGCCAACATGGAATTGGTCGACAAGGAATAAAGTAGGGGGAGATAAGGGCCAACAGTACAATAAATACCTCATTTATCTATTCATTTATTTATGCATTTTTGACACCTATTTTGTATATAATTATTCACTCATCAAATAAAGAAACTTTTTACATGAAAGTTGTAGATAATAATGTAAATAAAAATACAAAATTGAGTTTGTGTAAAAATAATACTCAATGTACATTTTATACCCAGAATAAAAAGCCAAAATCTCAACTTCACAGACCCATATCTTGCAAATAAAAACTCAAAATTATCCAAAATCACCTTTAATTGTATATAGCTTTCCAAGAACTATTTAATAAAATTGGTCTCATAATTTTTGGAGCTCATCTGTGAAAGTTAGGTTTTTGGCCTTCATTGTGCAATCTGCCTGATTAAAACATTCAATTTATTCATTGTTCATTATTTTTACAAAATTATTTTTTTAGAATTTTGTAACTAATGTATACAATACATGTACATATTGAAATTAAAAGAAAACCAAAAAGAATTTGTAAAATAAAATAAGTCTATGAAATACATAGACAAAATACCTATGTTGTCTATATGTATATAAATAAAAAGGGATTTTATTCTTTTATTCTTTATTCATCTATATTTTGATAATAATGTAAATATTACATATAAGTTATTAAAAATACAAATACAAAATAAAATAAATAAAATACATTAAATAAATAAAGTATATATTTATAATTAGGTAAAATACCTATAAGTATACCTACATATACATATACCTATTGAATAAACTTTTAAATTTATAAAAATAAACTTATAAATTTATAAAAATAAACTTATAAATTTATAATTAGGTAAAATTTGTAAATAAACTTATAAAAATTGAATAAAAATATATTTATACTCACAAAAATAAGTTATAAATTTATAAAATAAGAAAAAAAATAATAAAATAAAAATAAACAAAATAAAAATAAATACATATAAATATACTTATAAATACATTATTAAAATAAAACCATAATAAAATACATCAAAAAATAAATAAAATCATAAATAAATACTACATTATTTAATAAACATTTTTTATTTTATAAGCACAATCTAATTAATTCATTTATTATGTTTAATAAATAGGTCAATATCTGGCCGACGTGGACCAATCAGAGGCCATGGAATGTTGACCTCCGGTCAACTCCCCCTGCGCCTCTGACTCCCGTCAGAACTGTCCATTCCCCCTTTTCCCTCCATTTTTCCCGCTCGATCTACTGCTCCATTGACAACGATCCCTTCACGGAATTTTCTCCCAGAAACATCATGATCCTCGCCGAACATTTTATTCGTTTGTACATAGCTTGTACTACCACCTATTAGCTAATCAATAAGGGCGCCCCCTCATGTTTATAAATAACTCCATCTCCCTCCTCTGAGCTTTTTGGCCATTTCCCTAGCCCTAGAGCCCCAGCCGTCGGCCAAGCGTGCATCCGGGTGACAGCTGGAGGTCCCCTAATGGTTGTGGAAGCTTGCGGAGGAAGGAGATGCGCCCACGGCGGCGCTCCGGCAGTCGTCCTGCTCCCTGGAGTTCTCCAGGTATAAGAGCTGCGCATTTATGTTTCTTAGGTAGATTTTCATTCCCGCATTTCATTCCTGCATTTTATTTCGCATTTAGATTGTTAGAATAGCCTAGGTTAGCTAAATCGAAGTTCGTCGGAGCTCAGCTCCGGTGACTTCGCCACCGTGTTCTCGACTGTGCTCTGACTCCCTTTCACCGTCATTCTGTTCCCCATCACTTTCTCCACCTCCAGACCACTTAAAACCAACCAGATCCTCCCTGGATATGCGAATCGATGCTCACCTCCTCCGCTTCGCCGGAGCATCGTCGCCTTCACTCATTTTGATGCTAACCGCTTCAGTTTTTGGCCGAGGAGTGTCGCCTCGAGCCGAGCTTTCTTCCTGAGCAGGTTAGGTGCGTTGCCAAGCACCAGGAGACGAAGTTACATTCCATCGGAGGTACCTGGAGCACCTTGCCTTCCCAGACCTCGTAAGGGCGCTCCAGTGTGTCTCTGACTGATCCAAGAGCTCCAGGAGTTAGAGGACCCTTCCAGGAAGCTTATTGGACCTTCAGGAGCGACAAAGACCGGCGGAGGTTCGAGATATCACCGGAGGAAGCTCGTCCCGGCGAGCGTTCCTCCCTGTTCATCCAGCCACCGTCCCCGCCGTTGGATGAAGATGGAGGCCCAGACTGAAGATTAGTCGTCGGATCACGCACGCATCAGCCATCAGATCTCGCTTGAAGATCTAATCCTCACCGTGGATCCGCGAAGCGTCATCGGGCGCTGAGGAAGCGACACGTGGATAAGTAGATCAATCGCAGCCATCAGATCCAATGCCTGTTGGGGTAAATTGCAAAATCAACCCCCACACTTTTTGTATTTAAACTTTAATTTTGTAAATAAATTTTAACGTTGTAAATAAATTGCAAATTTTGTAGAAGGGCCCCTGAGTTTCTTGAAATGACATTTTGGTCCTTCCGCGCCTCACGTGCAGTCACACGTGAGGCGCGTGAAATTTACATTTACACCTTGGCGCCTTTTTGTAATTGTAAAATAGTTCCAAAATGAAAATAAATGTTTATTTCTGTAGTGATTTTTGCACTAATGCCCCTGATAGTTATTTTATTTGCAAAAATGCCCCTGCTAGGCTGTGTAATTTTTCTGTCCTTTATCTATTTATTAAAAATACTTATGCTGCTCCTAAAAATTCAGGAAAATTAGGACAGATGCTTCATGTAGTGTTCTTTCATGCTCATATTTTAGTTTACATTTTTTATATTTTTCCTAATTATTAAAAATGAAAAAGGAACCCTTTTTGTACTGTTAAAATTATAAAATACAAAAAAATTATAAAATGTTTTTGAAAAATTATAAAAACTTATATATGGTATATATATATATATATTAAGTCCAAAAATTGAAAAAACCTAAAAACAAGAAAAAGAAAAATGAAAAAAATCAGAAAGCTCCAAAATCCAACGAAAAAAATAGAAAAACCCTTAAAAATCCCAAAAATATATTTTCCTCTTTTCTAATTAACTATATATTATTATTAATGTATTAAAATTAATTTGGGTAATTTTGGGAATTATTTTATATTTTTAAAACCCAAATTAATTTCGACTATTTAATTAGTCCTATATTAGGGACATTTTTGGAATTAAAAATACAAAACAATCAAAAAAATTCCATAAAAAATAACAAAAAATATACAAAAATATAATAAAAAAATATATATTGAGTATTTATATAAATATTTAACCTTATACTACTCCTCTCTCTCTTCTTATATATATCTCTTTATATATCTATATAAGTATACATATCTATATTATATAATCAAAAATACAAAAAGAATAAAAATTGAAAATATAAAAATAAAATAAAAATTATACAAATAAAATAAAAAAATAAAATAAAAAAACCCACAAAAACAATAAAAATTGGACATGATCATTGAATTGAATAATTGTACAACCAAGTTCACCACATCAACATTCGCCTCCCAGTGTTCGACCTCTACTTGTGCTTACACCTATACACACTTTTGCATGTAGAGTTATAATAAATTTTAACTCCGCATTTTTTTGATACTTGTTGCATATATATTATTGTGGGTTAATTGTTGATTGATCTGGATATTTTGGAGCGGTCGACTCAGCGACTGGATCTCTCGCCTTGTGAGACATCTAGACCCTCTGAAAAACTCAGTCATCAAATGGCGCCGTTGCCGGGGAGGCAACGGATTTTGTATGAATTTTGTGTGATTTTTAATTCATTTAATTAATTCTTTGCTCATGTCCATTATATATTTATTTATTTGACTTCTTATTTTTATTGACATTATTTGATTGACTGCTCTGACCCATCTTCTTTCTTTGTCGTTGATGCGAGGGACCGCCATGCAAAGGAGGACCTTCTAGGAGGACCTATGCACCCAAGCAAGGTGGAGTTGGCTCTTCTACGCCGGCCAACAGGAGAGAGCATCAATAGCAGATGAAGGAGAATTTTTGGATGGCAGTCTCATTTTATGCATTTTATTTTAATATGTATATTTATGTGAGAGAGTGACACTTGGTTTGTAATAAATCAGGACTCTCACAGGTACACTCCGGTTCCCGAGGTCCAGTGCCCGGGGGATTGTTCCCTTGGGGGCCTCAATGGTTTTGACGCTTTTCCGTTCTTTATTTTATTTTTATTATTTTGTGTGAATGAGCCTTAGCCATAGGAGTTGCTTGCTCGTAGAGTTAGGACCAAACACCCTAATATATTTGCATGTACCTATAGTTCGCTTTGGACCTAGATCAAACTCTAAACAGTCGCCTCGCCATCTTCGAGCCTACGCGCCGCGAGCTCACCCCGCCAAGTGCTTCTCCTGAACTCGATGTGTCGAGAGGAGGAGGGATGAGCCTAGACCGGACTCCTGGCTTAAAGATCGGCGAGCGACTTGTGGTGCTTCATGATAATAGCAATTTCTGAATCTAGGGCGATTTCTTCGGCTTGCATTTGCATATAGCTTATGTTTCAAATTCTGTTATGCATCCCGCATGGAGAGAGCTGGAGGCACTGTAAGTCTTCTTACTTAGCATGCATCATCGATTTCGGACTTGCATGGCTTTTCCGATCTTCTCTCTCTGTTTTGCCAACCTAGGATGCTTAATGGAAATTGGAACCTCGATAGGCACGTGCATTGATAATACCCAAAAAAGTGATAACCTAAATAAAATAGGGATTGTTAACTCTATTGGACCTAAAAATAAAACGTAATGGATTCCTTTTCTTGGGGAGCGTAACCCCCTCATTGTATGCGTTTTAAATTGCTTACGTACACACTAAGGAGTAGAGCCCAAATCCCATCAAGCCTCCTAAAGTGTTTGTACAACTTTGTGATTCCCACCTCACTCTAAAACTGAAAAGATAAATGACTGTCACCTGACGGTCTTCACTGTGTTGAGTAGGTGAATTGGGGGTTTGCCTTGTGTCTTGATTGTAACTTGGAGCCCATTGTGCTTTTCTTTCATTATTGGAGTAATGGGTCCCATCGTGTGAGTCATGCATTTTTCATCTTTGAGTCTCTCTACCTCTCTTATACATATCTCTCCTCATCTGCATTGAGTCGTGATATTGGCGCTTGAGCTCAATCATTTCGTCGCCAAGTCCTTTGTTTCCCTCTTCTCACCATCTTCCTCGTATTCACCGTACCACCCCCATCTTCTCAGGTTCGAGGAGATCCTGCTCTTCGGACCACCATTTTGACGGTGTTACCGCCTTGTGTGGAACACCCAATTTTGTCTATATATACCGATCTTCTCGCCCTCCCTCCTCGTCCCCTCTACATCACCCTTCTACCTCCCATGATATTGGCACGCACGCTCAATCCGCTTCTCCACCCCATTGTGTTACCCTTCTTATCCACCTTCCTTGTGTCCCCCGTATCAACTCTCCCTTTACCCGGGAATGCTGTGCATATCGATAGCCCGCATCGAAGATTCCATGATCACCTTGATTATCTGTGTAAGACGGGCTAATGATGTTGAGGATGATGAGATTGATTTGGTGGATTTGACTTTGGATACATGCATACGAGCGTATTGAGGATTTTTGATGATGCATAGAGCATAGGTGTGATGCATTATTGAGGAATTTTAGTTCTCGCACACCGGATTGAGGATGTGATATGATGCGATGATTTGGTGATGATTTCATGAGTATTGATTGATCTATCCTTCTTGAGGTTCCAGCCATCTTGATTTTGAGGATTGACTGCTTATTCTGATATGGACTGCCTAATAAAGGTGTGTGGATCCTACATGATCTCTCATCTTCCTGAGTAAACCCTCCTTGATCTCCTGACTCTCTGATCCACCCTGGCACTTACAGAAGTCATGATGATATGTTGCGCCATCTCAGCCAGATTTGATTGACCTGAGGGATGTTTTGTGATTGACCTGATTATTTGCTCCCTCGCATGATCTTATGCCCTCCTGTTGATTGAGCGATTCACACTATTTCGAGGACCTGAGATGACTTGCCAGCATTCCCTTGACCTACATTGATATAGATCACATTCCTCCCCGAGGACTATCTGCGGGAGAATGCAACAATTTCTAGGACTATGGTTTCATCCACCGCTTGGGTCGCCATTGTGATGGGACCCGGAACCGAGTCAGATGATATGCTTGATTGGCCTCCATCCTGCTTGCGTACCCGACTTGTCGGTACATGAGGCCAACTGACTGATTGCTCTCCTTGACGGTCCTCGCAAGGACGAGCCTTGATATTACAATTATTCACTGCCTAGTTCATAGCTCTCCGAGGGTTATCTGCGAGAAGCTATGACACACTATAGCTATGATGGTCTCCTCTGCTGGTAGGCTGTCTGCCGCCTACCATGACCATATTCTCGGTGGATCCGTCTGATGGATCCGGCTCCTTTGAACCTTCTCTCTCCTTGACGACCCTCGCAAGGATGAGATGTACTCTAATTATTCACTATGTAGCTCACATCACTTCCCGAGGACTATCTGCGGAAGGATGTGATACTTTCTTTACGATCGGCTTCACTCACTTCTGGTGCCTCCATTTGTTGGGGCACGAAGTCGATTCGTTTGATATAGGCAGTTGGTCTCCCTTTCTGATTATGCGCCCGATCTGTTGGGGCATGAGACCGACTCGATCAGACTCCTTTGAGTCCGCTCTCCTTGATGGTCCTCGTAAGGATGAGCTCTTTTATGATTATTCCTTGACTAGATCGTAGCTCCCCGAGGGTTATCTGCGGGAGACTACGACATATTTTTGATCTGACTGGTCTCTGCTGCTGGTAACTGATTTGTCGACTATTGAGACCACTATGTGGATCCGTCTGATGGATCCGGCTCCTTAGAGCCCTTCTCTCTCCTTGACGACCCTGGCAAGGTAGAGACACATTCTGAATATTCCTTGCCTAGATCGCAGTACTCTCCGAGGACTATCTGCGGGAGACTGTGACACTCTCTTTACGCACGATTTTCATTGCTGACTGTGTCTCCGATCTGTTGCAACACGGAATCGAGTCGTCTGATATACATGACTTTTGGTCCCATCTTGAGTTGCCTATCCGATCTGTGGATCATGGGACCCATCTGATTACACTCCTTTGAGTCTGCTTGCCTTGACGGTCCTCGCAAGGCTGAGGTCCTGATATCTGCTATTTTCATGCCTAGCTGGCAGCACGTTCCCCGAGGGTTGTCTGCGGGACGCTGGCACATTCTTTGCACTTTCTGGTCTCTTCTGCTGATAGCCTATATGTCACCTACCGAGACCGTACCTGATGATCCGTCGGATGGATCACTGACGCCTTTGCGTCCGCTCGCCTTGACGACCCTCGCAAGGTCGACTCTTTCTCTGATTATTCATTGACTAGTATGAACCATTCCCCGAGGGTTATCTACGGGAGGGTACATCACCTTGTAGGTACTCGGTTTCACTTCTGGTGTCTCCTATCTGTTGGAGCACGAAGCCGAGTATTCTGAGCTTTTTACTCGGTCTACCTCTGATTGTGTCTCCGATCTGCGGAGCACGAAGCAGATTTTCCTGATATGTACTTGGTCCCCCCATGATTGTGTTTCCGATCTGTTTGTCCTCGGTAGCTGACACCCACTTGATTGCAAATTCGGGTGTATTTTCACTTTCTGACTGTGTCCTCGTTCTCACAAGGAGACAACGACGAGAGCACGGTAGTCGCTTACCAGATACCGTCCTGTACTTCACCAGTTTCTTCACCGCTTGTATATATGTGTTTTGTCCTTCTTTTTCCCGCATGTTATGTGTGCCCCAGATCTATCACCATATCTTTGTGTCTACACTTAGGATGTACCTTGTCCTAAGTATAGGGGGTACACACCGCGTTGTTCTTTTATCGTTCAGTTTTGTACTCCTGTTGTTGCCTATACTTAGGGATATCTCACCCTAAGTATAGGGGGAGTGATGCGTATATTCTCCACGATCGTTTCATCTATCTGTATATATCTATCTTTTCTTCTTTTCTTCTTTTCCTTTTTATATTTCTTTATCTAAATAAAAGGTGTCTCCCCTTCATGACAGTTTCATGTACTTAGGACGTACCTTGTCCTAAGTATAGGGGGGGTGCACCCCTGATTTGTTCTTCTGTTTATTCCCACCCTTGACCCTCCCTGATTTGTGTACAGTCTGCTATACTTAGGATTACTTAATCCTAAGTACAGGGGGGACGGTCAACTTCTATTTCCTTCATCTCTTATTCTTATATTCTTTAGACTTGTCTATACTCAGTCCGAGTTATGTCTTCTCTTTCTCTTTTCCGATCTATGAGGACATAGCTCAAGCTAAGTATAGGGGGGTCGTATATATTTTGTATATACTTTAGCCATAACTCGTACTTTCTTATTCTTTTAATAATACGGCTAATAATTCTTTAAAATTCATTATAAACCTTAATAAAAAGATGTGATTATTACTCAAGATTCTTTTTGTATATACTGATTAATAAATCAGGTTAAAAATATTTTTGCAAAATGATTTAAAAAATGGTGTGAACTGTTTGGAAAACTTTTTGTGAAGTATTTTCAACCTTTGTAAAAATATTTTGATTGCAAAAAAAATCTTCTATTTGTGTGAAATAAAGGATTTGAAAATCTATTTGCAAATGGTTTTGAAAACATTTTGTAAAAATATTTAGGGCACCGCACCTAATTGCACTGGAACCTTATGGGAATAGGTTTAGGGCACTTCAGGTCTACTCAGACTTAATTCTTTGAGGAATCAGGGCTAGGTTCAAGTCACCTCCGTAGACTAACTAGAACTTTTTGAAACACACGTATGACTCTTATCGGTCGTGACCTAACTTGGACACTTGCACCTTTCACTTGGCTCAACCCAGTTGGAGTGGTGAGGGGGTTAGATTTGCCAGCCTGAGACGTACACGGGTGGAAACATTCGTCCTCGTCTAGGGAGGGAAGTGCACCCCAACCTGGTCCAGTAGCCATGAGGTCTAATGACAGGAGAGTGTGGGTTGCAATAAAGCTTCAAAAGAGGGATAGTCTTCTGGCTCAAGAGAAAAAAAACTCCTTATGTAAATGCTGCTGTATATAGTATGTTGAAAAAAAATCTCCAAAAAAGTGGACAGGCTTGAAAATAAAATAAAGTGCCTGCCGGAGAATGTATATATGTTGTATAGAAAATAAGCAAGCTTGAGAATCAAAGTTATACCATGTGAGTCTGCAGCTGGATGACTTGACTACACTGGTCTTGCATCCCATGATAGGTAGCTACACTGGCTACCGTCCATTCTTTTCTCTATCTCCTCCTCTTGAGTTGGATGCCACTTGAACTTAGAAGGGAATACCCCGCTCCTCGAGGAAGGAGTTGTTGGATTGGGGAATCATTGGGTTGTCATTCTGGAGAAGCTAGTCTCTTTGTCATTTCAGCTGGGAAGAGCAACCATCACTTACACCGTACAAGTCAGCTTCATAGTTATAAGGGTTTACGTATGAGATAGGCTAGTTCTGACCTGGCTATTGAGGTGATCTGAACCAAGTTCTGTGACTCTCGAAGGCTGTTGTGTTTTAAATTTGGTTCCCAACCAGGTTCCACACACATTCTCACACCAAGGTCTAACTGAGCTCCAAACTTTGATTTCGTACGGATAAGTTTAATAATCATGATCAATTTCATTTTATTCTTTTTATTCTTTATTTTTTGCCTTTTCTTTTCTTCTTATTCTTTATTCTTTTGTACTTATTGCATAAGTGTTTGCTAGGGACAAGCAAAGGTAAGTATAGGGGGGTGATGAATCTCCATTTCATCACCTTTATTCTATCATTTTGGCCTTAAAAACCCCAGCAAATGCATGTAAATAGCATCAATTTGTACATAATAGCATTCATTATTTATTGTATTTATTGTACATAGAATAAGGTTTTTAATGCCAAAATTATAGAATAAAGAGAAGAAAAGAAAAAGGAATAAAATATTGCAAATATTTTATGACCCGAACCCCGAGACCAAGGCCAGCATGGAATTGGTCGACAAGGAATAAAGTAGGGGGAGATAAGGGCCAACAGTACAATAAATACCTCATTTATCTATTCATTTATTTATGCATTTTTGACACCTATTTTGTATATAATTATTCATTCATCAAATAAAGAAACTTTGTCATGAAAGTTGTAGATAATAATGTAAATAAAAATACAAAATTGAGTTTGTGTAAAAATAATACTCAGTGTACATTTTATACCCAGAATAAAAGGCCAAAATCTCAACATCACAGACCCATATCTTGCAAATAAAAACTCAAAATTACCCAAAATCACCTTTAATTGCATATAGCTTTCCAAGAACTATTTAATAAAATTGGTCTCATAATTTTTGGAGTTCATCTGTGAAAGTTAGGTTTTTGGCCTTCATTGTGCAATCTGCCTGATTAAAATATTCAATTTATTCATTGTTCATTATTTTTACAAAATTATATTTTTTAGAATTTTGTAACTAATGTATAAAATACATGTACATATTGAAATTAAAAGGAAACCAAAAAGAATTTGTAATAAAATAAGTCTATGAAATACATAGACAAAATACCTATGCTGTCTATATGTATATAAATAAAAGGGATTTTATTCTTTTATTCTTTATTCATCTATATTTTTATAATAATGTAAATATTACATATAAGTTATTAAAAATACAAATACAAAATAAAAACAAATAAAATACATTAAATAAATAAAGTATATATATAGGTAAAATACCTATAAGTATACCTACATATACATATACCTATTTATTTAAAAATGTAAATAAACTTATAAAAAATGAATAAAATATATTTATACTCACAAAAATAAGTTATAAATTTATAAAATAAGAAAATAAAATAATAAAATAAAAATAAACAACATAAAAATAAATACATATAAATATACTTATAAATACATTAGTAAAATAAAACCATAAAAAATACATCAAAAAAATAAATAAAAATCATAAATAAATACTACATTATTTAATAAACATTTTTTATTTTATAAGCAAATTCTAATTAATTCATTTATTACGTTTAATAAATAGGTCAATATCTGGCCGACGTGGACCAATCAGAGGCCAGGGAATGTTGACCTCCGGTCAACTCCCCCCTGCGCCTCTGACTCCCGTCAGAACTGTCCATTCCCCCTTTTTCCTCCATTTTTCCCGCTCGATCTACTGCTCCATTGACAACGATCCCTTCACGGAATTTTCTCCCAGAAACATCATGATCCTCGCCGAACATTTTATTCGTTTGTACATAACTTGTACCGCCACCTATCAGCTAATCAATAAGGGCGCCCCCTCATGTTTATAAATAACTCCATCTCCCTCCTCCGAGCTTTTTGGCCATTTCCCTAGCCCTAGAGCTCCAACCGTCGGCCAAGCGTGCATCCAGGTGAATCCTGGAGGTCCCCTGATGGTTGTGGAAGCTCGCGGAGGAAGGAGATGCGCCCAAGGCGGCGCTCCGACAGTCGTCCTGCTCCCTGGAGTTCTCCAGGTATAAGAGCTGCGCATTTATGTTTCTTAGGTAGATTTTCATTCCCGCATTTCATTCCTGCATTTTATTTCGCATTTAGATTGTTAGAATAGCCTAGGTTAGCTAAATCGAAGTTCGCCGGAGCTCAGCTCCGGCGACTTCGCCACCGTGTTCTCGACTGTGCTCCGACTCCCTTTCACCGTCATTCTGTTCCCCATTGCTTTCTCCACCTCCAGACCACTTAAAACCAACCAGATCCTCCCTGGATCTGCGAATCGATGCTCACCTCCTCCGCTTCACCGGAGCATCGCCGCCTTCACCCATTTTCATGCTAACAGCTTCAGTTTTTGGCCGAGGAGTGTCGCCTCGAGCCGAGCTTTCTTCCTGAGCAGGTTAGGTGCGTTGCCAAGCACCAGGAGATGAAGTTACATTCCATCGGAGGTACCTGGAGCACCTTGCCTTCCCAAACCTCGTAAGGGCGCTCTAGTGTGTCTCTGACCGATCCAAGATCTCCAGGAGTTAGAGGACCCTTCCAAGAAGCTTATTGGACCTTCAGGAGCGGCAAAGACCGGCGTAGGTGCGAGATATCACCAGAGGAAGCTCGCCCCGGCGAGCGTTCCTCCCTGTTCATCCAGCCACCGTCCTCGTCGTTGGATGAAGATGGAGGCCCAGACTGAAGATCAGCCGTCGGATCACGCACGCATCAGCCGTCAGATCTCGCTTGAAGATCTAATCCTCACCGTGGATCCGCGAAGCGTCATCGGGCGCTGAGGAAGCGACACGTGGATAAGTGGATCAATCGCAGCCGTCGGATGCAGTGCCTGTTGGGGTAAATTGCAAAATCAACCCCCACACTTTTTGTATATAAACTTTAATTTTGTAAATAAATTTTAACGTTGTAAATAAATTGCAAATTTTGTAGAAGGGCCCATGAGTTTCTTGAAATGTCATTTTGGTCCTTCCGCGCCTCACGTGCAGTCCCACGTGAGGCGCGTGAAATTTACATGTACACCCTGGTGCCTTTTTGTAATTGTAAAATAGTTCCAAAATGAAAATAAATGTTTATTTCTGTAGTGATTTTTGCACTGATGCCCCTGATAGTTGTTTTATTTGCAAAAATACCCCTGCCAGGCTGTGTAATTTTTCTGTCCTTTATCTATTTATTAAAAATACCTATGCTGCTTCTAAAAATTCGAGAAAATTAGGATAGATGCTTCATGTAGTGTTCTTTCACGCCCATATTTTATTTTACATTTTTTTTGCATTTTTCTTAATTATTAAAAATGAAAAAGGAGCCCTTTTTGTACCGTTTAAATTATAAAATACAAAAAAATTATAGAATGTTTTTGAAAAATTATAAAAAAAATTATATATGATATATATATTGAGTCCAGAAATTGAAAAAACCTAAAAACAAGAAAAAAATGAAAAAAATCAGAAAGCTCCAAAATCCAATAAAAAATAGAAAAACCCTTAAAAAATCCCAAAAATATATTTTCTCTTTTCTAATTAACTATATATTATTATTAATGTATTAAAACTAATTTGGGTAATTTTGGGAATTATTTTATATTTTTAAAACCCAAATTAATTTCGGCTATTTAATTAGTCCTATATTAGGGACATTTTTAGAATTAAAAATACAAAAAAAAATTAGAGAAAATCCATAAAAAATAACAAAAAAATTACAAAAATATAATTAATATATATATTGAGTATTTATATAAATATTTAACCTTATACTACTCCTCTCTCTCTTCTTATATATATATATATATCTTTATATATCTATATAAGTATACATATCTATATTATATAATCAAAAATATAAAAATAATAAAAAAATGAAAATATAAAAACAAAATTAAAATTATACAAACAAAATAAAAAAAATTAAAATAAAAAAACCCACAAAAATAATAAAAATTGGACATGATCATTGAATCGAATAATTGTACAACCAAGTTCACCGCATCACCATTCGCCTCCCAGTGTTCGACCTCAACTTGTGCTTACACCTATACACTCTTTTGCATGTATAGTTATAATAAATTTTAACTCCACATTTTTTGATACTTGTTGCATATATATTATTGTGGGTTAATTGTTGATTGATCTAGGTATTTTGGAGTGGTCGACTCAGCGATTGGATCTCTCGCCTTGTGAGACATCTAGACCCTCTGAAAAACTCAGTCATCAGCGGGCTGGTGAGGTGGCTGTTCACGGAAACGGAGAGGGGCTTCTGAGGGTGGAGGCACGACGGCTCGCACGTCTGTGCCGCATGGGTCGCACGGTGAAGGTCTCCGCTCCAGGCGGAGGGCAGAGCCGTAGAGGTGGAGTGCGAGGCTAGCAGCACTGGGCTTCACGCGGAGGAAGGTTGCGGGCTGCTCCAAGAGGTGCGATTACGGGCGACCTCCAGGCGGTTGAGCTGAGGCAATGGCGCCGCCGACAGGCACCGTGCGTGATTGGTGGTGATGCTGGCGGAGGAAGGCTGGCGAGCGGATGGAGCGGGAGGTGCTCGGAGCTTGGTGGCGCTGTGAAGGATATGGTTAGATCCTCAAGCGCATCACGGAAGCGTGAGCGTCGTATCGAATACGACGAGGAGCGACTAGTCGCACTAGTTGCTCGATGCAGCGGAATTTAAAAAATTTTATACGACGAAACCACATGATCCAAGAACACTTCTCGGATCGTTTCGTCTAAACCACAAACAAGTAATAGGATTACCTCTTGAAGCGTGGTTGCGATCAAATCTCTAAACGAAGAGACCTCCTGTCTCAAGTCCGATCCGACGGAGGAGACGCTTGCGAGCGCGGGGATGAACCGCGTGCTTCTCGCAATCCATGTTGATGATCCAAGCGGCGGATCTCCTGATCTCGACACACGAGATCTGACGTCTTCTTCACGAGCGAGGCGCACCGAAGGAGACGGAGATCCACGAGCAGAAGAACGGGCAGCATAACGACGATGCCGCGACGATGGAGAACCTCTCCATGGCATCCATGGTGGACGGCCATGAGAGGGAGAGAGAGGGCTGACCTCTAGAGAGAAAGAGAGAGGGAGAGAGAGATGCTTCTCAAGCATTATGTGTGTAAAGAGAGAGCATGGGTATGCCTCTCTATTTATAGGGTTTTGGGATCCATGGATCTCAATCCATGTGTCATATAAAATCAATGGTTGAGATTGATTTATGACAATCCAATGGTCAAGGTTGTTGTTGGTAAAAGCCAACAACTTGTGATTTAGTTTTGATAAAATATATTTGATAAATCAAATAAATATTAATACCAAATTAAATCAATCAAATAAGGAGAGAAAATACAAAGGAGATCAACCTTCCCCTTTAGAGGGCAATCTCATGGATTCCCATGAGATTGCATATCTCCTTGATTTTCTCTCTACTTATTTTCCAACAACTATTTGTTGGGATTTTTATTCACCAAAATAATTCTCAATTAAATTTGGGAATATTGCAATCTTGACATTGGAATATTGTGAATCATATTCACAACCCAAAACAAAATGTAATTTACATTTTCAATTAATTAGACAATGTGTATCCAATACACATTAATAATTAATATACTAATATAAATTATATTTAACTCTCTCTAATACATTATAAATCACATTTATAATATATTATGAATAATTGGATATTACTATCCACATTATTCTTATCCATAATAATTAAATCATATTTAATTATATTGGATAACTTATTCTCATGTACTCAAATAATATGAATCACATTCACATTATCTACATCTTTGATAATCAAATCACATTTAATTATCTAAGATAACTCTTCTTATAATATGAATCAAATTCATATTATTCATGATAATTAAATCACATTTAATTATCCATTTTCTCAATGCTCGGATACATATATCAACAATAGAATTATCCATGAACTCTTTCAAGGACAATGCGCTTTCTCCGCGAATACTTGGAGATAAGGACAAGGCGATTGTATTGTTCCACGTATAGTGACATGGATATTGAGATCACATCTCAAATCCAGATCTCGGGCCTCCCATAGATGCTTGATTAAATCAAGACCGCAAATCTAATCTTCTCATTGAATCTGAATCACATTCAGATCAATGTCCAACATTTGGACTAAGATCAGATTACTTCTCTACTGAGAGGAGTCACTAAAATCCAGACCCGTTTCATCACTCCCTAGGAATGGAAGCGTCATGGTTATACAATCGTTTATGATCACATCACCCTCAGGTATTCCTAACACCTGTACATCCTGCATACTGGAAGACTCAGAATAAACCCGAAGTATTAGATCAACTTTACACTGTCTACTTCAGGGTTACATCAGTAAGTTTCTCATTCGATCATTGGGAGTTGGTATCGATCATATACTTTCCAAAAGCATATATCATACCTAGGTCTTGATCATATACTTTCCAAAAGTATATATCAAACCTACAAATTCAGTCAAGCTTCCAAAGCGAGACGACCGTGCGCACGGAATTTGATTCTTCCCAATATCTCATGAGTGAGCTCATGTCTTCCGGTTCAGTAGTGAACCTGTATGATCCCTTTAAGAGATCATATTACTCATATGCCCTTATATGCACACCAGCGCGCCGGTGTATAGACCTTGATTAGGTCATCAACCTATTGGTCTGCCAAATGTACATACTCAGACATATAGTAACACATCTGTCTCCGGTCAGAGGATGTGTGCCTGTATCGTGACAGCATACGATATAGGACTTTGGTTATCTCGATCTCGTTAAGTCAACTCTTTGACCTAACTCATCCGACACCTCCGAATCTCTATTCCTATGCAGAGGACCTGCATCAAGAGGTGGGTCAGATATCAACCTAAAAGAGATAGGATTGCCATCTCCTACTCAGGCTGGAGATCATCTCTTAATAATCATTTGACGGTGCTTGATGAGTCCTCAATCTAACTCATTAGATATTCATCTAAGCACCAGCCTCTATGGTTCAATAATTGAATCAACAGTTGTATGATCATTAAGATGGCCATGGTACATAACCCTAATTGTACTAAGGGACCTATTATGCAAACTATGTACTCTTTATTTCAGATTAAGGAGTGAATTGCAATAACATTTATTGCATAATGGCTCGCCGTGGGCTCGCATGTCCAACACGCTGGTGCCGTGGAGTTGCAAGGGGCGATACCGGTGATGCGGCGGGTGCGCCAACGCCTGGAGAGGGTGTACCCACGACAACTTTTTTTGATTATTTTATAAAAAACAGAAATGAAATAATAATAAAACTTTTTTAAAATTTTTTGAAGCAAAACTGCAAATAATTTATTTTTTTTAATTTTTTATTTTGTCCCTGCAAAACAAATGTTAGGAAGAAAAATGATATATTTTTTTTGTTTTTTTATAAATTTTTTATTTATAAACAAATAGGATACAAACATGACGACTCAATCCCAAAATCAAAACGGAAGACGTGAACGAATGTAGTTCCGAGGGGAATAGCGGATGGAACTGAGTCTCCTACCACCGTGCATGGTCGGAAGTGAGAGATCGTGCGAGTTAGAAAAGAACGCGTAGAGACCGAGAACGTGAAATGAAAAATCGAGTCGGTGGCAGATCAAATCATGATGGATTCTAAGATCTAGATAAAAAAATGACGACGAAATAAAGATGCGAAAAATAAAACCAAGCTAACCTAGATTAAAAATAAGAGAAGAAAAATGTGGATCTCACATTAGGAGCGGAAAAGACCTTGATCACCTCGATAAAGGACGACTCGCTATCACCGGACGACTCGGAGGCTGGGCACCCTTCTGCGACAAAAAGGCTCTCGGAGATTGGTCTCCTCTCACCAAAGATTGATCAAGTTGGAACGATGGAGAAGGAGTCATATAAATAGAAAAGATAGGAATTGAAATTTGAATTTTTGAATTTTTGGACGAAGATAAGAGATAAGAGAGAAAAAATTGAAATGAGATAAAGTAATAAGATTAGTGTTAAAAAATATTTACAAAAATTAATTATTTTTTTTGTATTTTCATCACTTTTTAAATTTGAATAAAATATGTTAATTTTTTGTGATGGTTTTTTTAGAACAACAACTATATACATATACTATATAGATATGGTACATTATACACATAGTTAGATAAAGGAAATTAATTTTTTCTGTTTAATTTTTTTGTTTTTTTATTTTTGTTTTAAATAATTAATAAAAATATTTACAAATATTTACAAATACAATGTGTATAAATACATGGGAAAATTGCACAAAGCATCCCAGAAAATCAACTTTTCACCCGTAACTCCAAAATTATGAAATCACAGCCATTTTAAAGATAATTTAATTTAGAATACAATGAAAGTGAGCTTGGTTCAATTTGAGTTCATATAGAATTGGAATTGGTCTTTCAATTATCGCTTAGTGGCTTTTTCCAAGTGTGGTTGCTTTTATTCTTTACACGATTTGATCGTGCAATTATTTTTATTGTTCAGGACACCTTTTTGTTTACAACTTTTTCTTTGAAAAATATTTTGTTTGAGGTCAATTTATGTACAAATAAAATAGTGTAGTATACAAATATACACGGCACACAATTATTTTTGAATTTTTTAATTAAGGACCCTATCTCCTTCTGCTTTATTCCTTGTCGATCAGGTCAAGACTTGACCTTATCTCCGGGTTCAGGTCAGCCTGTATCTATTACATATATATAATCTTCTTTATTTTTTTATTTTCTTTTCTTTATTTTTCCTTTCTTTCTTTCTTTATTTTTCCTTTCTTTCTTTCTTTATTTATTTTAGGTTAAAATGATAAGAAGTGTATAATATTTACACACAGATGCAAGTTAGTAAGAATACGGAGTTAGTGTTATATACACGTATTTTATAAGGGATTTTAAGCTAAAATAAATGAATAAAGATGATGAAATGTGGATTCATCATGCACCCACCCTTGCTTATGTATGTCGCTGCTAAGGAGGTTGCAGGTATGGTTGGAGGAGAAGAAGGAGAAGAGGAAGAATCATCTACACAGGATATCCATTAGTATAATGGCAACGATGTGGATACAAGGAGTGGGGAGGAGTGATATGCAATGACAATATCAATGACTCATGTGCCCTTGTGCTTCATAGGTTGCAATAATTGTGGTCGCTATCTGCACCTCTCCGGAGCACCACCAATGTGAGGGGAAACGATAAAGATGTTGGGAGGAGGAGGGGATAAAGAAGATCCACTTTTGTTGGATTTTATAAGAAATGTGCATTTCTTTATATAGCAGATTAACTCTGGAAAGTTAGCGGAGTAACTTGATAATGATAATAAAGCTCATGGTATAAGATAGAACAAGTTTACAAGGGTCATAGTGTAAGTACAAACGGCATCATGAGTTCTCTCATTATATCAAAGATCAGGGTTCATGATGTAAAAGACCCAAAAAGATGAATAGTTCAATGAAAGGTAATGATGCTGTGCAGACACTATTTTTTTATTTGGGCAAAGAGTGTTGTTAGGACTCACGCACCACCACCAGCACCTTCTTGGACGAGGGGAATGGAGTGCCCTAAAAGGATCCAATGAAGACTTAGGTCCATCGACGCGCGAACAGAACGATACCATCGGAGGGTGCCGAAGTCTCCCGCCCCCCTCATTCCGTGAGAATATTCCGGCCCTTTTGGCTCAAGATCGATACATGTCACACACTTGTTTCCACCAATCTTAACTCTACCGGTCAATTGAATCCACCAAAGTCACAATCGTGATCCTCCGGTGGAGAAGAGGGATGGAGGCTGCCAGAGCGATGTGGTCACGGCTTCCGACCGAGGAGGAGGAGGATGGGGAAGAATCATCCTCCGGGAAGTTCCATGGAGGAGCCCCCGAGAGTCTTGACTACGAAATAATAGAGAACCGAGCTTACTGGGAAGAGCAGGTAGGTACCATCTCTCGTTGCCTCTCTCTTTCAACATCTTTTGATATCAATCCATTCACCCCAGGAGAAGAGAGGGAAGCTGTATGTATGGTATCAGGTTATGCTCAAATGGTTTTTCTCGTTGCTCATCGGTGTCGGTATGCCATACTTTCTGCGTCAATATCCCCGCCGTCCTATTATCCCCTTCTTGTCAAATTGATATATAACTTTTATTTCTTCCTAAATGGATGCTGGAAAAAAAACCTGTAAACTCTGATTTAACAATATACCGTTCTATTGCTTTCATTCTCCACAGCTTCAAAGCAACTGCTTACCATTTTGCTTTTAAATAGATGACAATTCGTCTAATAATTGGAACACGATTCTTCCAACACATTCCGATGAAAATTGTGCGGATCTTAGTAGCAATATGCAACATGTGCTGTAGAATCTATACAACCACGTTCCTGGTCCAGGCATAGTTAAGCATGCCTTCTTTTGTTTATATTAACTTTCTCTTCTCTATTTGGTCTGTGGTACCCCCTTTATAAACGCCCAAAGTTGAGAAAGTCTGATATGGATTGAGAAGAGAGAAGGCAGTCCTCGTAGAAAAGGGGAACACCCTGCTTATCAGATAGAGGAGATGCATGGAAGGCATGTATCTACATGCATAGGGGGTTAGTTGATTTTGAGATTATAGGTGAAAGATCACAATGGGATTCAAACTAGCTTGATATAATATTTTGGACAGTTTTCGTGGCGATCTGTTGGAATAGGAAATGAATTTCTCACGTATGGGTGCCATCTAAGCCGAGATTGTTGAGAATAGTCTAAGTACCCAACCCCAATTGGTTTAAGCACACCCGGTAATTGGTTTCTGATCATTCCACTAGCTTCGTCACTACAACTTTATTGTTCACTGACATAGATAAGACAAAAGGAAAAAATACTTCTGATTATAGACATAACTAAAAGAAAACAAATTAACATTACTCATCAACAACAAGTTCGAGGATAGATATCAATTGTATCATTTTTATTGTGGCGAAAAACATTTTTTTGAAAGGAAAAAGGCTGCGACACTATAATGGCCGGCACCCAAAAACTTCATATTCGCAAGTTAAGTTTCTAAATTACAAAGATCAAGAATTCATTAGGATCTTGTCATGTTCCGAAATATTTTCTACATAGAATATTTCTCCTCAGAAAATTATGCCATTCCGTGCAAGCCAACGCACCCAAAGAATGATAACCACCTTGATCTTCATAGGTGCCTAAAACATCTCCAGACGACCTAGTATTCCCAGAAATCGTGAACACTCTTAGCAACGAAACCATTGCCCTTGAAGCATGGCGAGAGAAAAAAGGCGGTCAAAGTTTTTCGACCTCCTAGCACAATGTTGGCAAGATTCGTGAACCCATGGAACACCCTGATCCTTCAGGCATCCATCGTCATGGGACCTCTTTCAAACAATCACATGAAAAACTTGATTTTTCAAGGAATCCTCCATCTCCAAATCTACCGCAAAGCATGGCCTCAAATTTCGCCGAAATTCGACCGAATTTCGGTCGAATTTCAGTCGAATTTCGGTTTCGGTGGGTCACCGAAATGTGACCGAAATGGCCTATATCGGCCGAAATTTGGGGGCCTTAGTTCAAAAAACGACCGAAATGACCGAAATTTCGGTCGAATTTCGACCGAAATTCGGCCGAAATGTCGTTTCGGTCAGTCACCGAAACGAAACCGAAATCCGACATTTAAGGCCTTGCCGCAAAGTTGACGTAGCAATCACATAATAGACAAAAGCCTAATATATAAAGCACCTCATAGGTCTTCCTCACCATGAAATGGCCATCCACCTATGTCCAACGGTTCCGTCTAATCGAGGGACCCACTATCATAAGTATGGATTTATTCAATGCAAAGAGCTCCACCACATGCTCATCTGAGAGCTCAGAACGACCTTGATTTTCACATGCGCTAAAACATCTCTAGACGACCTAGTATTCCCAGAAAATGTGAGTACTGAGCACCCTTAGTTATGAAACCATCGAGACTAGCCTTCTCCCAGATGCCTCTTGAAGCATGGTATGAGAAAAAGGCGGTCTAAGTATTTCAACTTCCTAGCACAATGTTGGCAAGATTCATAAATTCTGAGTACTGAGCATTGTTAGCAGCGAAACCATCGAGACCAGCCTTCTGTGCTATACTGCGATCATTATCTTCTTTCTCGGTAGAAGAAGGCGCAACCTCATCCACTCGATTGAGATGGGGGGGGTGTTGGAGCCTCGTGATGAGGTTGAGGTCGCAAGGGCAATCTCAAGATACTTCAAATCCATGAGCAGACGAGTTCCCCATTGTGGGTCTAGGTGGTGGGATTTGGGGGGAACCGCATTCAGGATGGTGATGCAGTTGATTTGACGAGATCATTAAGCATGGTGGATATCCGGGATGCATTATTTTCTCTCAACCCAGATGGGTGTCCTGGTCTAGATGTTTTTTCGGTCTTCTTTTACAAAGAATTTTGGGATCTCATTGCTGAGGATCTGATGGCGGTGGTAGTAGATTTCATGGAAGACAACATGGGTTTTGAGAGGCTCAACCACTCCTTCATCTTCATGCTCCCTAAGAAGGATGGTGCCTCCAACTTAGAGGACTATCGTCCCATCGCCATCTCAAACACGGTTTACCTGATTTTGTCGCTTGCAAGCCGACTGAAGAAGGTGCTGAACAAGATTATCTCCCCAGCTCAGAGTGCTTTCCTCCCGGGTAGGCTGTTTCTGGATAGTGTGGTGCTGACATCGGAGATTGTGACGGATTGACACATGTACAAGACTAAAGGTGCCCTTTGGAAGGTGGATTTATCCAAAGCTTAAGATTGTGTGGATTGACGCTTCCTTTGGGCATTGATGCACAAGCGTAATTTCTCTACTATTTGGATATCGTGGATGAAGAGGTGTATCACTACTTCGTCTTGTGCGGTGTTGGTGAACGAACAATCGAAGGATGGTTTTTTCCAGCCTTAGAGGGGTGTTCGACATGTGTGTCCTCTTGCTCTGTTGCTCTTTGTGCTCGTTGCAGATGCGCTGACGGTCATAGTGAATCGTGTAGTTCCTAGTGGTTTTTTTTGGGGCTACTCGAAGGAGGAGATTTCTATTCCTATCCTATAATACGCAGACGTCACGATCATCTTTGTGGAAGGGGACCCTTTGAGTTGTAGAGGCGTGTGTACGGTTCTGGACTTGTTCAGAATGGTGTCGAGGTTGAAGATTAACATGGAGAAATCGGAGTTTGTTCCTTTTGGGATGTCAGAGGAGGATGTTGCGATATGCGTAAGCTGGCTGCGATCACCTCGGGGCAAATTGCCCATCCGGTATCTTGGAGTCCCTTTGGTGGCGGGTAAGATGAAGGCCGTTGATTGGGGTCCTGTGATTAAGAAGGTGGAGCAGAGATTGACAGGTTGGAAGGCCACTTGCCTTTCTAGTGGTGGAAGGCTCGTTCTGCTGAAGTCGGTCCTCTCTGCCATACCGATCTTTTCTTTGTCCTCGAAGATCCTCCTGGTTGGGGTGAGGAAGAGGAGAGGCTCGAGGGTATCATATAGGTTCTTTTGGGCTGCCTCGGGAAAGTCTTGTGGTGTAGCCCTGGTTAACTGGAAATGGTGGCCTGCCCCAAGAAGGATGTGGGTCTTGGTGTTCGAAGCTTCGAAGAGCTAAACAATGCTCTTCTTTGGAGATGGGTTGTCCGCATTTGGGGAGATTGTGATAGTTTGATATGCACCTTCATCCGCAAGATCCATTGGGTGGGAACCGCCTTTCCATCTCGGAGGATCTGGACCTGGTGCCATCTTTCTTCTGGCCGGGAATCTGCGGTCTATCACATGAGATTCACCATCCCTCAGGTCGATTTTAGGTGATGGATTGAGCTTTCATTTTGGTTGGATGACTGGTTTAAAGGCGGTGCGCTGGGTGCATGCTTGTAAAAGTCAGCCGACTAGGTCGAATAGTCGAGTCGGGGGGGGGGGGGGAGAGCGGACTCGACTAGGCCTTGTCGGCCATTTGTTAGTCAATCCGACTAATAGGGCTGACTAGTTGACCTAGTCGGCCGACTAATCAACCGACTTATCAAGCTTTTTATTTTTTTTGTTTTTTGCCTTTTTAGAGGAAACTTATACCAATATGTTTATATCTAAAGGCAAATACTTCTTTGTTTCATTATGATATTATAGAAATGTATAAATCTATGTTAATATATAAAAAATATGTATATAAATGATTTATATATTTAAAATAATAAAAAAAATCAAAATTGACTAATGGCTGACAAAGTCCGATCAGTTGCTCGAATGCCGATAAATCCTTAGACAGTGACCCCGCCGACCGAGTACCGACTACCGCTTTCTGCAACCTTGGCTAGGTGAACGCTTCCCCTAGCTCATGGCCCTCTCTACAAACCCGAGTGCTCTCGTGGCTGAGGTGTGGAATGGCCATGGATTCTTCCCATCATTCTGCTTTGATATGTCGGACCAAAAGATGGAGGAGCTGTTACTATTGCTAGAGATCTTTGTTGGGAAAAATAAGAGAGATGTTTATTTCTGAAACCCTAGGCTCTCTTATATAAAGGAGAGACCTATGGGTAAATTACATAAGATAGACATAAAGAAATAAATAACTGGAAAGATATACAGGAATGTAGAGATATCTCAACACTCTCCCTCAAGATGGAGCATAGATGTCATTCATGCTCAACTTGGACGGACACTTCTGAAATGCCCCCCTGAGTAATGCCTTGGTAAAGAAATCTGCTGTTTGCTCTCCTTAACTAACATGAGAGGTAGAAATCAGACCCTTTTGGATCATATCTCTAGTATAATGGCAGTCTACCTCAATATATTTCGTTCTCTCATGGAATGCGAGGTTGTTGGCAATGAAAAGAGTAGCCTGATTGTCACATTGGAGGTGCATAGGAAGAGGCACATCTATAGTCATATCGGTAAGAATAGATCTGACCCACATCATCTCTGTGCTAGCCTGTGCTATAACCCTCTCTTCTGACTCAGCACTCGATCTGGCAACCACAGTCTGCTTCTTGCTCTTCCATGAAACCAGGGAATTCCCTATACACACAGCAAAGCCTGAGGTAAACTTTCTATCCCTTGGACATCTGGCATAATCTACATCTATACATGCTGTAACTGAGAGAGATGTGCCCCTGTTGAAAAGAAGTCCCGTACTAGGTGAAGTTTTCATGTATCTCAGAATCATATGGACTGGAACCATATGTGCCTGTCTGGGCTGCTATATAAACTAAGTCACTTTACTCACATCAAAGGATATGTCGGGCCTGGTAATAGTCATATATAGTAGCTTGCCAACAAGCTCCCTGTACCTCCTTTTGTCGACCTCCTCAATATCATCATCATATAGCTTCATGCTCGGGTCAATAGGAGTCGTGGCAGGTATGCAATCTGGCATGCCTGTCTCTGAAAGAAGATCTGTAACACACTTCCTCTGGGTCATCACAAGACCTTGCTGGTTCCTGACAAACTCCAGCCCAAGGAAGCAACGTAAATGTCCAAGATCATTGGTCACAAACTGCTGACCTAGGAAGTCCTTGGCACCTTGAATGCCCTGTTTGTCATCCCCTGTAACAATTAATGTCATCAACGTACACAAGAATAACAATAGTACCTCTCTGGATCTTCTGCACAAACAAGGAGTGATCGACAATTGATCGAACAAACCCCTGCTGCTCTATCAAGTCCGAGAGCTTTTGGAACCATGCTCTTGGGCTCTGCTTAAGGCCGTAAATAGCCTTGTGTAGCCTGCAAACCTTCTGATACTCCCCCTTAGCAACAAACCCAGGTGGCTGCTGCATGTAGACCTCCTCCTGTAGATCACCATAGAGGATGGCATTCTTCATACCAAGCTGGTACAAGGGGCCAATCTCGTGTCACAATAATGGAAAGAAGAATATGCAGAGTAGAATGCCTGTCCATTGGAGAGAAAGTATCCTGATAGTCCACCCCATATGTCTGGGTGAACCCACTTGTCACTAGTCTTGCCTTATAGCGATCCACACTGCCATCCACACGGTGTTTCACAGTGGACACCCATTTGCATCCCACAACGTACGCGTCAACTGGAGCAGAAACAAGACTCCACGTACCACGTGACTGTAGCGCGGCCATCTCCTCCTCCATAGCCAAGACTAGGGCTGCTAATCGAACCGAACTGTAACGAACGAACTTATGTTCGAGTTCGGTTCGATAAGGAAGTTCGAAAGTTCGAGTTCGAGTTCGGTTCGATAAATGTTCGATAGGATATGTTCGAGTTCGAGTTCATTTAGAAACGAACGTTCGAGTTCGATTCGATAACAGTTCGTTAACAATTTAACTTAACTAAAACTTGTTTACATGAACAAGTTCGAAACTGGAGTTCGATAATAAGGTTCGATAAGCAGTAAAAATAAAAAATTATTCAAATTAAAGTGGTACAAAGCCCAATAAACACCATAATTTCTTTAACCTCAAAATTTATCAAGTATATAAATAGGAAGTTACGCATACAAATACACACATATATACATATATTGAACTCGAACTTTTATCGAACGAACATATGTTATGTTCGCGTTTGGTCCATTAAGCTATCGAACTACAATTTGACATTCATGTTCAGTTCGCTTAGAAACGAACAAACACTTTTCGAACTATTATCGAACGAACTCTAATCGAATACGATCATGTTCAGTTCGATTAGCAGCCCTAGCCAAGACTCCTCCCTCCGCCTGCAACTCCTCCCCCTGTACTACCTTTTCCCATGTGGACAGATCCCCACAAGCTCAGCATTACACAAAAGAGAAGTGTCAATTGCTATGCCCATCCTCTTCATCCGAAGATTCAATTCTCAAAGGCCCTCTCAAGCCTTCAATACCAGAACCACGAAGTTCCTGCATTGCTTTCTCAAAAAACTCTTAGGCAGCAACACGAACAGATTCCTTTTCTGGTGCATGGTACTTCCTCTTCTTATGAGAAATTCTTCTCTTAGTTTTTTCCCTCCTACTAATTTCTCTCATCTCCATTCGTTGCTCTGCAGTACTATAAGATCAGGCGGAGAACGTTCAATGAAACGTGTAGTTGCTTGATAGTTGATTGTTGTTGAAGGTCGCAATGGTGCTTTAGTCCGATCGTAGTGTTTCTCCAACTTCTCTTCAAAGATCCTCAGCCTCTCAATCTCCTTCTCCACCTGGTGGCCATCGATTTGAATACCACTGCACCTCAACCTCATGATTTGGAGAGTGGTGACAGTCTTGGAGAGGACGAGGAAGACGCGTGCGTGGTCGAGGGGCGGCATCTCGGCGATGACGTCAGGGTCGACCAAGGGGAGGCATTGGAGGAGGTTGCCCACAAGGTCTTTAAGGTGCTCCAATGCCCAATTCATGGAGTCAATAGCCGATGCGGGGACGACGTCGTTGAGATCGCAGATCGACATTGCTGCCTCTTCTTCCATCGAGATTTGGATCGAGAGAAGAGGAGAAGCTACTGCACGATGGAAATCGGGGGTACCATGTTGGGAAAAATAAGAGAGATGTTTATTCTTGAAACCCTAGGCTCTCTTATATATAGAGACCTATGGGTAACGTACATAAGATAGACATAAAGAAATAAAATAACTGGAAAGATACATAGGAATGTAGAAATATCTCAACAACCCTGGAAGATGTGGCAGGTCCCATGGGGGGAAAAGATTGTTGGTGCTGGCAAGATGGGTATTTCACGTTGGGAAAGCATACAAGGTGTTGAAGGGATCCCGAACCTATGATCCTGATGGTCCTGAGGCAGATTGCAAAAGACTTTGGGCCTGTAAAGTGCTGATACGAGTAAAGATCTTCCTATGGCTGTGCAAAAGAGGTAGACTGATGACGGGGGTTTGGGTAGCGGGATTTTTCGTGAATGTCAGCTCATCTTGTTCGCGGTGCTAGACGGGGATGGAAGATGCGGATCACTTATTCTTCAGGTGCAGGAGCTCGGTGGGGGCCTTGTCTCTCTTAAGCTATCAACAGGTCAGGTGTGATAGTATGGTGGGCTTCTGGGAGTCCATTGGAGAAGATTGGAGGGGCATGAAAAAGAGCGGTCTGGGCATTTGGCGGTTCTTTGGGCTATTTGGATTGCCAGGAATAGGGCTATTTTCAAAAGGGACAGAATGTATGGTGAGAATGCTGTGGCCTGTAGCACATGGCTTGCTGATAGTTGGTTGATGTAATCTCTTTTGTTGATGGTGCCACCTATATACAGCCTGTAATCATGTTATAAAGGTGATAAATAGTGAAGTTTTTGGGCATACACCTATATGCTGGAGGCCCTTTTTCTTTCAAAAAAAAAGAAAGTCTATAAGCTTGTGAATTAAAGTTTATTGCTTAACTATTTTCTGTTTAGCATTTTTTGTATATGTATCCGAGTTGTGGATTCCATTCTCTGAGAGAGAGAGATAAAATCTTCCTTTAGGAACTTTCCAAGAAGGGGTACACATTGTATGAGAGGTTGTGCTACCCTCGGTTATAGCGCTGGAATAGTGGAAATAGGCTTTGCCGAGAAAGTGAAGGGGAAATCCTAGAACATAGTTCTTGTCATGATTTTCACCCGCTTAGGTTTCCACGTAAAAATCACCGTGTCTTTGTGGTTTGTTATCTCTCTTACTCTGTGGTTTGTGATTTTTTTATTAGATATTGTTATTGTATAATTGTATATTGCACAATTCACCTCTTTTATGCTAGACTCACAATGGTTAGTGTAGAGATATTTCTAGAGTTTATGTGTTTTTCTGTTATGCTTATTTTTCCTTGTTCCATCTTATGTAATTTACCCATAGGCTTTCTCTATATAAGAGAGCCTAGGGTTCTTTGGAATAAACATCTTCTTCTTTTCTTCCAACATGGTATCAGAGCAACCAAAACCCTAGCCGCCCCCCTTCCCTCCTCTCGCTGGCACCGCCATCCTCTCTCCCTCATCTCGCCGGCGCCGCCACCCTCCCGCTGCCTCTTCCCCCCCTTCCGTCGCCCCTCCTCCTCCCACCATCTAGCCCCCCACCCTCTACCCACGCCTCCACCGGTTCCTTCTCTCTCTCGTTACTCATGGATTTGAGTGCATAAGTCTACATATGCACTCAAATCCTTGGATGTTTATGTAGACATTTATTCCTTGGTTTACAAACTCTAGTTCTTCGTCTCCGGCATCAATGTCAGAAAACAAAGTCGACATGCCCTCCATCGGCGCTTTCAAAGGTCCAGCACCAATAGTCAAGATAGATGGGACGAATTACGAGCTCTGGGCGATGCAGTTCATGAGTCTCATGAAATCCAATGGTAAGAAGCACATTTTTACCGAAGATGAGCCGGCCGAGAAGACTGGGCTTTATGCCTCGTGGGAGGCTGATGATTCGTACTCCAAGGTCTGGTTTTCAGGCACACTGACGATGGAGATTGCTAATGATGTACTCCATCAGCCCACTGTTAAGGCAATGTTGGACATCCTTGCTGCGAAATGCTCGCAGAAATGTGACCAAGATCCTCCAACTTCAACACGATATATTCACGGTCAAGCAGAATGGCCGGCCTCTGCATTTGTTATATACATCTCTGCGAGGGATGTTTGAGAAGCTCTACAACATCATTCCCCTTACGGCGACCCCGGAGCAGCAGAAGACGTTCCGAAATGCTACAATGGTGGGCGTCTTACTTGCGGCGCTTGACCTGGAATATGATGCGGCTCGCTCGCAGATCCTGGCGGATGCTACTATTCCTCCAGTGGAGGAAGTGTATGGAAGGCTCAACAGAATCACTGTTCCCTCTACGGCTAGTACTCCACCTCCTTCGGCGATGGCAGCTTCCAGAGGCAGAGGTGCCTCTTCTTCTTTCCGTGACCGTGGACCTCGTGGTCGAGGTGGACGCTTTCGTCAGCCATGCACCTTCTGTCATCGCCCTGGTCATATGGAGGATACATTTTTTTTGAATAAAAACAAGGGGGAGCACTCCCAGGATGGGAGTCACCACACCGAAAATTTCATTGATATGCAAGAAGTTACATCATCCGGATACCTAGAAGTTGTACAAAGCGTTACACTGCGCCACCACATTTTCATAGTAAAAACGCTGCCCTTTGAATATGACATCATTTCTACCAAGCCATATAGCCCAAAGTACCGCAAAAACTCTTGAAACATCACCGGTGGAGCCGGCTCCCACCGCCCGAATAGTCCCCAAAAAAGATCCGCACAGGAAGACTGAACCCATGGCAACCCCAAGGACTCCCACACGTCCACCGACAACCTGCAACCGAAGAAGATGTGATTCGCGTCTTCCACGCCATCAGTGCACCTGTCACAATGAACGTCCGTCGTGCCCAACAATCTTCCCCTTCTGACCTTGTCACACAGACGATCCCGCCGCAGACACCAGAGGAACACCTTAACCCTGGTAGGAATCTTTGCCGCCCAAATAATCTTCAGATCCACACATAGGTCCTCGTCATGCTCCACCCCTCCACCACACAACCTTCGGTACGCCTTCTTAACCGAGAACTTACCCTCCACCCACTCAAAACAGTCCGGCTCCCCCGACAACTCCCCGGCAGAGGGAATCTCCGCAAGCAACAGCAAAAAATCCTGCATCCTCTGCTTAGACAGAACCGCAGTGAACCTCGGAGCCCAAGTACCAGAGTCCACCACCTCCGCCACCCGCGCCCCCTTGTCCACAGCCAACGCCACCAATCTAGGGAAACGGAGCGCCAAGGGCTCCTCTCCCGTCCAGTCATCATGCCAAAATCTGAAGAGAAAACCATCTCCCAGCCGTGGGCGAAGAAAAGGCCTCATAGCTGGCAGGACCGCACGGACCCCACTCCACAGCGAAGACTCATGACGCCGCCTCGCCGCCACCAACTCGCCCGAGACCCCATATACCTTCCTCAGCAGCCTCACCACCAGCAAGTCCGATGGGCCCCAGATGCGCACGACCCACTTCGCAAGCAAGGCCTTGTTCATACATTCCACATCCCTGACCCCCAACCCACCCTCGGAAACGGGTAGAGTAAGATCCCTCCAAGCCACCAGGTGCAACCCCTTCTTATCCTGCTTTCCACTAGACCAGAAGAAAGATCTCATCAAAGCCTCCACCTTCTTTCTAACTCCAACAGTCATCGAGCGGGTAGAGAAGAAGAAAATCAGAATTGCAGAAAGAACATGTTTGAGCATGGTAAGCTTCCCGCCCTTGGACAAAGTGGCAGCCTTCCACCCCTCCATCCGCTCCTCTAACCTCCGAAGAACACAGTCCCAATCGGACTTCCTCAGTCTGCCGTCGACCAAAGGCAAACCCAAGTAGGAGATGGGTAATGTACCTAGGGGGCAGCCCGCCCACTCAGCTAACTGGATCTTCTCGTCCTCCTGCATCCCAAGAGTTACCAGAACAGACTTCTGCCTGTTGATCTGCAAGCCAGAAAGACATCCAAACACGTCCACCAGGACAGCAGCATTGTGGTTATGTACCTTCGTCCCCCCCCAAAAAAATCAGCGTGTCGTCCGCATATTGCAAAACCAGGACGGAGATGTCCCCCAACGTGAACCCCTCACACCAACCTTCCTCAACTGCCCACCGAAATAAAACCGCAAGACAATCCGCAACCAAAACAAATAGAAGGGGAGCAAGAGGGCATCCCTGGCGCACCCCCCTCTGCTGTTGGAACCAACCTCCCTCCTGACTTCCATTGACCAACACCGAGCAAGAGCACGTAGTGACACAGCCCTTAACCCAGTCCACCCAAAGAGGTGGGAATCCCTTCTTCTCAAGCGATGTCCACAGGAACTTCCAGCTGACACAATCATAGGCCTTCGCATAGTCGATCTTCCAAATCACACCTTTCTTCCTAGATCTTTTCCATTCACGACAGACCTCCGACGCAGTCACAATACCATCTTCCATACAACGTCCATGAATGGATGCGGACTGTGAGGGAAGAACTACGCTTGAGAGAACAACTCTAAGCCTGCTCGCCAAGACCTTGGCCACAATGAGATAGATGCCGTTAGAGATCGATATAGGCCGATAGTCTCCAACACCCACTGGGGTCTCTTTCTTAGGCAATAGAAAAATCAAGGCCCTGTTGACCTTCTCAAAGCCACAGTTGCCATCCCTGAACTCATTCAGAACCCCCATAATTTCTCCCTTCAACAGCTCCCAGAACTCCCTGAAAAAACAAATAGAGAAACCATCCGGGCGAGGTGCCCCATCCGCATTCAAATCCCAGACCGCCCTGCGAACCTCCGCCTTCGAAAATTCGGCCACCAACAAACCCGCCTGCTGACCGGTCAACGACCCCGACCCCCGCCCGATCCACCCCAACCATCCCCCCCTCACCCTCCTCGAGGCCCCTACAAAATGCTCCTGCAAGGCAACACCAATGTTCCTTTCCCCCGAAACCCTTCGGCCCCCTACCTCCACCTCATGCAAGAAGCTCCTTCTCCTCCTTCCAGATGCAACCGAATGGAAGAAGCGAGTTTCCTGCATCAACCCATGTAGCCGAGCATGCTGTGCCTCCACAGCCATCTACTTCAGATCATCGGTTTGAGGACCTTGTCGCCAGATTCCGAGATGTCATGCCTCCTGCCTCTATTGACTCTCCAGGAGGTCACTTGGACATAGCAGCTTCAGCTTCTGCCAGTACGTCAGCCCCAGCTAGCACATCAGGTAGTGCTCATGCCTTTACGTCCTGTCATAGTTCCGATGTTTCAGAATGGATTATGGACTCCGGTGCGACACATCATCTTTGTCGAGACAAAGATATGCTTACATCATACATGGAGATTCCGTCAGGTCGATCGGTAGTGATAGCAGATGGGACTCATTCCCCCATCATTGAACAAGGGGAGATCAGTTTGACACCCTCTATGCATCTACAAAATGTCTTGCATGCTCTAGATTTTTCAATGAACTTACTATCTATCAGTCAGATTACAAAGGATTTGCACTGTCGCGCTATTTTTGACCCATCGTCTCTTCTTTTTCAGGACATTCTCATGGGCATGGTGATTGGCTGTGGCTGTGAGCAGATGGTCTTTATCGGTTGGTCCGAACTCACTATGCTCGTGTCTCATCTCAGTCCAGTGGAACAATCTCTCCTTTTACATGGCATCTACAGTTTGGTCACATCCCTCTTCCGAAGCTGCATCATATCTTGCCCTAGATTTCACCGAGTTCTTCTTTTCAGTGTGAAGCTGTCAGTTGGGAAAGCATCACATATATACTTTCCCTAGTCATGGGTCTTGGAGCAGTAGCTCCACTTTCGAATTATTGCATGTTGACATTTGGGGTCCGAGTTGTGCCCCTGATCACCAGGGACACGTGTTTTACCTAGTCGTGGTTGATGATTTCTCTAGATTGTCATGGGTGTTTTTATTGAAGAATAAATCTGAAGCAGGGGATGTAATAAAAAATCTTATAAACGAAGTTCAGAATGTTTTTTCTTCAACTATGAAAATTGTGCGTACAGATAATGCATTGGAATTTTGCTCTCGTGCTCTTTCACAATACTTCTTGTCTCGCGGCATTATCCATCAAACGACTTGTGCTTACACGTCTCAACAAAACAGTGTTGCAGAGAGAAAACATCGTCATCTTCTTGATATCACTTGGGACCTTACTTATCCAGAGTTGTGCTCCTGTGTCTTTTTGGGGTGATGCTGTCCTTATGGCGTGTTATCTGGTGAATCGTATGCCCTCCTCCGTCTTGGGTGAGAAAGTTCCTCCGTCAGTTGTCTTTCCTGACAAGGAATTGTTCTATCTAATTCCTCGTATCTTTGGCTCAGTTGCTTTCGTTCATCAGCTCACTCCGGGACTTGACAAGATCTTACCTAGGGCTGTCAAGTGTGTGTTTCTTGGGTACTCTCGTACTCAAGGGTTACATATGCCTTGATCCCGTGAACAAGAGATATTATGTTAGTGTCGACGTCATCTTCTTTGAGTCCCGTGAACAAGAGATAACTCTCCCTTATAATATGAATCAAATTCATATTATCCATGATAATTAAATCACATTTAATTATCCATTTTCTCAATGCTCGGATACATATATCAACGATAGAATTATCCATGAACTCTTTCAAGGATAATGCGCTTTCTCCGCGAATACTTGGAGATAAGGACAAGGCGATTGTATTGTTCCACGTATTGTGACTTGGATATTGAGATTACATCTCAAATCCAGATCTCGGGCCTCCCATAGATGCTTGATTAAATCAAGACCGTAAATCTAATCTTCTCACTGTATCTGAATCACATTCAGATCAATGTCCAACATTTAGATTAAGATCAGATTACTTCTCTACTTAGAGGAGTCACTAAAATCCAGACCCGTTTCATCACTCCCTAGGAATGGAAGCGTCATGGTTATACAATCGTTTATGATCACATCACCCTCAGGTATTCCCAATACCTGTACATCCTTCATACTGGAAGACTCAGAATAAACCCGAAGTATCAGATCAACTTTATACTGTCTACTTCAGGGTTTTATTAGTAAGTTTCTCATTTTGATCATTGGGAGTTGGTATCGATCATATACTTTCCAAAAGCATATATTCATACCTAGGTCATGATCATATACTTTCCAAAAGTATATATCAAACCTACAAATTCAGTCAAGCTTCCAAAGCGAGACGACCGTGCGCACGGAATTTGTTTCTTCCCAATATCTCATGAGTGAGCTTATGTCTTCCGGTTCAGTAGTGAACCTGTATGATCCCTTTGAGAGATTGTATTACTCATATGCCCTTGTATGTACACCAGCGCGCCGGTGTATAGACCTTGGTTAGGTCATCAACCTATTGGTCTGCCAAATGTACATACTTAGACATATAGTAGCACATCTGTCTCCGGTCAGAGGATGCGTGCCTATATCAAGACATCATACGATATAGGACTTTGGTTATCTCGATCTCGTTAAGTCAACTCTTTGACCTAACTAATCTAACACCTTCGAATCTCTATTCCTATGCAGAGGACCTGCATCAAGAGGTCGGTCAGATATCAGCCTAACTGAGAAAGGATTGCCATCTCCTACTCAGGCTGGAGATCATCTCTTACTAATCATTTGACGGTGCTTGATGAGTCCTCAATCTAACTCATTAGATATTCATCTAAGCACCAACCTCTATGATTCAATAATTGAATCAACAACTGTATGATCATTAAGATGGCCATGGTATATAACCCTAATTGTACTAAAGGACCTCTTATGTAAATTATGTATTCTTCATTTCAGATTAGGGAATGATATTTGTAATAACATTTATTGTATAATGGCTCTCCGTGGGCTCGCATGTCCAACAAGCGACTGTGCCTGCTTGGCAGGGGCGTCCTGCGACATGGTCGGCTGGGGCCGGCGGCAGGGGGGTTGGCGTTTGGGATATGGAAACCCTCGTCTAGTACCGTTGCTCCGAAACCATGTTGGAGGAAAAACAGACTCGTTGTCATTATTGAAGCCCCAGGGCTCTCTTATATAGGAGAAATGGCCTGAGTAAATTACATGAGAGGTATATAAAGGGAATAGAAAATAACAAATAAATATAAAGAGATATAAATATCTCAACATATATAATTGAACTACTTTTCGAATTTTGTAAATTAATGTATTCAATGTGGTGGGTCCCTTCTCGGGATTGCACCCACTTTCCAATCAAAAAATAAATATTGCCATTATACACATGGACACAATTTAGAAGGATTTTATCTCCATTTCCCACGTCAGCTTAGGAGAACAAACAACAGATTTTTTTACCAAGCCTCTAACTTGAGGGCCATTCCGGAGATGTTCCAAGTTAACCATGATTGACATCTGTGCTCCATCTTGAGGGGACTGTTGAGAGTTATATTCATCTTTCCATATTTATTATGTATTTCTATTTCTTTCGTCTCTATTATGTAATTTGTCTTATAGGGTTTCTCTTTTCTATATAAGAGAGCTCTGTGATCTCTTTCATAAATAAGTCATTTTATTATTTCGATCGATGCAATTTTTAACTTTAGAACTGTTGACGCATACATATTAGTATTCGTACCTTTTTGTTATTTCTAATTTTAGTTGTATGCTTTATGTAATTTACCCATAGGCTACTCTCTTATATAAGAGAGCCTAGGGCTTATGGAATAAACAACTTGCTCATTTTCCCCAACATGGTATCAGAGCGACGGTCCTAGACCGGAGTTCTTGAAACCCTAACCCTACCCACCACACCCGCCGGCCTCCTTCTCTCTTCTCTCAGCCGATCGGCGCCGCCCTCTCTCTCGGGCGCTCGTCTTCTCAGATCGGCGCGGTGCGCCTCTTCTCGCTGATCTGCACTGCGCAGATCATCCCGGTGGCGCATCTCTTCCGCACATCTCCTCTCGCGTGAACGTGCATCTCCAGCACATCTCCTGCGCGTGATCGCACATCTCTTGTGCGTGATCACGGCGCTCTGTGCGTGATCACGGCGCTCTGTGCGTGACCCAGTGCGCCTGCGCGCACAATCTCCTGTGCTCCAACGCGCGTGTCCAGTGCAAGGCTGTGCGCGCATATCCAGTGCGCATCCAGCGCGCATACAATGCTCCAAGGCATGTAACTCCTGTACGGGTGCAAGGTTCCAAGCCCTAAAACCCAAAACATCATCATGGGTTTAGTTGCGTGAGGTCTACACGTGCAACTAAACCCGGTCATGTCATTGTAGACAAATCCAAAGTTTGTCAATCGTTCCTGTCTTCGATATCCAGTATGTCAGAGAGCAAGGCAGCTATTCCATCTATTTGCGCATTCCGTGGTCCAGCGCCTATGTCAAGATGGATGGTACCAACTATGAACTGTGGGCAATGCAGTTCATGAGCATGATGAAGTCAACGGGTAAGAAGCACATTCTTACCGATCCAGAGCCGGCTGAGAAGACTGGAACTAATGCCTCTTGGGAGGCTGATGATGCATATGCCAAAGTTTGGCTATCTGGTACATTGGCTATTGAAATTGCCAATGACATCCTACACCAGCCCACAGCCAAGGATATGTGGGACATTCTGGCGGCTACATACTCCCAGGCCAAGAATGAGACGAAGATTCTGCAACTTCAGCATGACATATTCACAATAAAGCAGAATGGTCGCCCTTTACATTCCCTCTATACATCACTAAGAGGGATGTTCGAGAAGCTCTATAGCTTCATGCCTCTCACAGCCACGCCGGAACAACAGAAGACATACCGGAATGCGACGATGGTGGGTGTGTTCCTGGCTGCACTTGACCTTGAGTACGAGGCAGCACGATCACAGATTTTGGCGGACTCCACTATTCCTCCCATGGAGGAAGCTTTTCATAGATTGAGTAGGATCACAGTTCCTGCCACTGCTGCGAGTCAGAATTCTTCAGCCATGGCAGCCAACAGAGGTCGTGGGTTTCACCACCAGAGCCGTGGACGTGGACCTCGTGGAAGAGGTGGCCGCACTAGGCCAACATGTACCTACTGTCACCGAGTTGGACACAATGAAGACACATGCTACTCGAAGCATGGATTTCCTGCATCAGCTCGAGCTGCCGAGCAGATAGAGCCTCCGTCTGCTGCTACCCTGGATCAACGGTTCGATGATCTAGTTGCCCGTCTGAGGGGCATTATCCCAACATCAGGTCCAACACCGACTACAGAGAGTCATTCTGATGGTGCTGCTTCTGCCTCCGCGACTACCAGTGCTTCAGGTAGTATACTTGCACTTCACAGTAGTAGATCTGATACATTGCCATGGATTATGGACTCGGGCGCTACACATTACCTATGTGGCGACCAGAGTCTACTTACAGGATACACTCATATCCCTCCAGGACGGACAGTAGTCATTGCCAATGGCACACATTCCCCCATCACTGGTCAGGGGGAGATTAGACTGACATCTTCTATGCAGCTCAAGAATGTGCTACATGCACCTGACTTTTCAATGAATCTGTTGTCAATTAGTCAGATTACGAAGGATCTTTATTGTCGGGCAATTTTTGATCCATCTTCTTTGATTTTTCAGGACATCCATACGGGCAACGTGATTGGTCGTGGATATGAGCAAGGAGGCCTCTACCGCCTGAATCAGACCCCATTTGCTGGAACCACATCCTCTCTTGCTGGACAAGTATCTCCTTTACTGTGGCATCTGCGTTTTGGTCATTTACCGCTTCAGAAGTTGCGTCAAGTATTACCTTATAGTCTTCCTCACACACCTGTTCAGTGTGAGGCATGTCAGTTGGGAAAGCATCACAGGTCGTCCTTTCCCAGTCGTCCTGGTCGGAGTAGTACCTCCAAGTTTGAGTTATTTCATGTTGATGTCTGGGGTCCGAGTCGTGTACCTGATCATCAGGGACACAGATTTTATATTGTATTTGTGGATGATTTTTCTAGTGTCATGGGTGTTTCTGATGAAAAATAAATCTGAAGCCGGAAATATAATTATCCATTTTCTGAATGAAATACAAAATGTCTTTTCCACATCGGTAAAATTTGTGAGAAGTGATAATGCGTTAGAATTGTGCACAAATATTCTTGCTAGTTATTATTCCTCAAAAGGGATTGTTCATCAAACGCCGTGTGCTCATACATCACAACAGAATGGAATTGCTGAAAGGAAACACCGTCACCTCCTTGATGTCACGAGATCACTCCTTATACAGAGTTATGTTCCCTACTCCTACTGGGGAGATGCTGTTCTTACGGCATGTTACCTAATTAATCGTATGCCCTCTTCTGTTTTAAATGAACAGATCCCGTTCACTATCATTCATCCCGACAAGGAATTATTTTCTCTTACGCCTCGTGTGTTTGGGTCGGTTGCATTTGTCCATCAGTTGTCCCCTGGTATTGACAAGCTCTCTCCTAGGGCTGTCAAGTGTGTTTTTGTCGGGTACTCCAGAACTCAAAAGGGGTACAAGTGTTTTGATCCTCTGCGTCGGCGGTATATGATCAGTGCAAATGTTACATTTTTTGAAAATATTATGTATTTTCAGCCTCTGGAGACAAGCAACCACCACCTCTATCCACTGATGCCATATATATGACACCACCTCCACCACCACAGCTGCCGTCAACACCACCACCACCACCACCACCGCCACCATCGCCACCACAAACTATATCACCGCTACCGTATCACTATATCCGCAGGCTTCCTCCCGCTCATGGTCATGACTCGTCTACTAGCTCGCCTATGGTATGTAATGATAATATTATTGTTGATGGATCTGACGACATTTCTGAGCAGGATACGTTCCAGGGGCCAGATGAGACCACAGTTGACTTAGATATACCCATTGCTCTGCGAAAGTCGAAGAGAAGCTGTGCTACATATCCCTTATCAGCATCCGTATCTTTTGAGTGGCTATCTGGAGATTTCAGGTCTTTTGCTGTGGCTCTTTCAGCTGTCGAGATTCCGAGGAATCATCATGATGCTATGCAGGATAGTAGATGGCGGCTAGCATTGGAGGAAGAAATGGCGGCACTCCAGTCCAGAGGAACCTGGAGTTTGGTTCCTACACCTCCAGATGTGAACCAGTGAGCTGCAAGTGGGTGTTTACAGTGAAGCACAATGCCGATGGTTCTATTGACAGGTTCAAGGCACGTCTGGTTGCACGAGGCTTCACACAGACATATGGGGTGGATTACCTTGACACATTTTCGCCTGTGGCACGTCATTCCACCCTACGGATCTTATTGTCAGTTGCAGTTGCTAGAGACTGGCCACTTCATCAGTTGGACGTGAAGAATGCATTCCTATATGGAGATTTGCAGGAAGAAGTTTATATGCAACATCCACCTGGTTTTGCTGTTGAGGGGGAGTGTTCCAAGGTATGCAGGTTACATAAGGCTATCTATGGCCTTAAGCAGAGTCCCAGAGCATGGTTTCAGAAGCTCTCAGATCTCTTTGAGAAACAAGGATACAAACGCTCCAATGCTGATCACTCCTTGTTTGTGCAGAAGACCACTAGAGGTATCATTGTAATCATGGTTTATGTTGATGACATCTTGATTACAGGAGATGATGAGCAGGGCATAAATCAGGCAAAGAAAAAACTGGGAACCGAATTTGTCACCAAGGACTTGGGAGTCCTTAGATATTTTCTGGGGCTGGAGTTTGCTAGAAATCCATATGTATTAGTAATGTCGCAGAGGAAATATGTTACAGATCTATTGAGTGAGACAGGTATGCTAGGGTGTCGGCCTGCTACGACACCAATGGATCCCAGCATGAAGCTCTATGATGATGACACGGAAGAGTTGGACAGGAGGAGGTACAGAGAACTGGTAGGCAAACTACTGTATGTCACGATCACTAGACCTGATATATCATTTGCAGTGAGCCGCGTGAGCCAGTTCATGGAGTAACCACGACAGGTCCATATGGATGCTATACACATGATTCTGAGATATCTAAAATCATCTCCAGGTGCAGGTTTGCTATTTAAGAAGGGAAAGGAGATCTCTATCACAGCATGTGCTGATGCAGATTATGTAGGATGCCCCAAAGACAGAAAGTCCACCTCAAGATTTGCAGTCTATGTTGGAGATGCCTTAGTCTCGTGGAGGAGCAAGAAACAGACAGTGGTAGCAAGATCCAGTGCTGAATCAGAATACAGGGCTATGGCCCAGGCTAGCACAGAAATGATGTGGGTGAAAGCTCTACTTACAGATCTATGTCTTGATATACCGCTCCCTATGAAGCTGGAATGTGATAATCAGGCAGCCTTGTTCATTGCAAACAATCCAGCCTTCCATGAGAGGACCAAGCACATTGAGGTTGACTGTCACTACATACGTGACATGATTCAGAAGGGGTTCATTGCTACATCTCACGTCACCTCAGAGAATCAGACGGCTGATATATTCTCCAAGGCATTACTTCGAGGCCCATTCCAGAAGTGTGCATCCAAGCTGAGCATGATTGATATCTATGCTCCATCTTGAGGGGGAGTGTTGACACATACATATTAGTATTCGTACCTTTTTCTTATTTCTAATTTTAGTTGTATGCTTTATGTAATTTACCCATAGGCTACTCTCCTATATAAGAGAGCCTAGGGCTTATGGAATAAACAACTTGCTCATTTTCCCCAACAAGAACCTTCCGACTTCTTAAAGAAAGAACCTTCTGATCTTCATCTCTACTTGGGAACTGTTGTAATTTACTCAAGATTGATTTATGTTTGTAAATTTTCAGGCACCGGATTAGCTGCAGTGTTCATCAATCTGGCTGTTGAGAACTTTTCTGGCTGGAAATTTGATCTAACTCTTTCAATAGCAAAGAGATCATACTTTGTTGCTTTTTTGGTGTATATATTGTTCAACTTGGCGTTGGTTTTTTCTTCTGTATACATCGTTACCCATTTTGCTCCGGCAGCTGCTGGTTCTGGTATTCCTGAAATTAAAGGTTACTTAAATGGTGGGTTGGAACTTATTCAACTATGATGTCTAATATTGTGAAGAAGCTCTAATTCCTGTATTCAATAAATAAATCTAATTATTATAGGATTCTGTAGGGGTTGATACTCATGGAATTCTTCTATTCAGAACGCTGGTTGGAAAGGTTGTAATGTTTATTGCTTATGTAATTTCTTTTACTTGCTAGAATAAACTTGTTTTTACCTAAATCATTGTAGATTTTCGGGAGTGTTGGTTCTGTAGGTGGCGGACTTGCTCTTGGCAAAGAAGGTCCTCTCGTGCATACGGGTGCTTGTATTGCTTCTCTTCTTGGACAAGTATGGAAATGATCTCTTGAACATTTTTCTGTCCTTCCCTTTTGGACGAGACTATAATAATTGACATCTTGAACCATCATCCATTTTCTTATAGTGGTAAGGTCCTCCACGCAGAGCCAAAGCTCGGAAGTTTACATTTAAAGGGGCAAATATAAATACAAATATAAATACAAATTAAAAACTATAATTAATGAATATTTTCGTTGAAGTTCGACTAGACTAGAGCACGTGTTTGATAGTTTATTTGATTCAGTAGATCTCCTTTTTTCCTGCATTTCTTCAAATTATGACCTAGAGTTAATGGAAAATAAGTTAAATATCAAGAGACTGATACACGTTAACTTATAAAAATAGTTGATTAAAAGTCAAACAATTACATTCAATGACAACGCATTTCTATTTTTTTAAAACACCTTTTTTTCCCATTTATATTCATATGAATCCAACATACAAATACTAATTCTACAGTTTTTTACATCTATCCGGTGGAAATTCCCTTGGTAGAACATAAGTTTAAGGACATTGAATCTATAATGATAAAAATGAATATCTCGGTGTTTTGTTATAAATTGTCCTAAACATTTAATTTTGAACTTTTCCAAATCAATCAATAATTAGCTACTAATTCAGATTTTATTATATTTTACATCTAAGGAAATGACTAAAAGTTCATTTTTTTAAATATAAGGGTTATGGAACATGTGGAGGGAAAATAATGAGTTATTTATTAATGAGGCCACGGGGTTCTTTTATATCGAGGAGGAATCAGTTCAACAAATTACATAAGATGGATAGAAAGAAAAGAAAATACAAGAAAACAATAAATGATAACTAATATCTACACTCCCCTCAAGCTGGAGCGTAGATATCAATCATGCTTAGCTTGGAACTACATCTCTGGTAAGGTCTTCTGGTTAGGCTTTGGTGAGTACATCTGCTGTCTGATCTCCTGAACTAATACGAGTAGTGGAGATGAGGTTCTTCTGTATCATGTATCGAGTGTAGTGACAGTCTACCTCGATATGCTTGATCCTCTCATGGAAGGCTGGATTATTGGCGATGAAGATAGTAGCCTGGTTGTCACATTGGCGATGCATGGAAGAGGCACCTCAACTTTTAGGTCAGTAAGAACAGATCTGACCTACCCATCATCTCTGTACTTGCCTGTGCTATGGTCCTATTTTCTGATTCTGCACTGGATTTGGCAACACTTTCTCTTCTTGCTCTTCCATAACACTAACTCACCAAGGAACTCCCTGCGAACACTGCAAAGCAAGATAGCCAAATACACACATACACGCCATCTTGCTTCCACGAAGCATTGCCTCCTGTTTTGTCCCTCGGAGGATTTGTCAGAATGTGCTCCTCGTTATTGCACTACATAAGGGATATAAACTGCATGGACCACAACTTGTAGTTGGTCCCATCCATCTTTACGAGAGGAGCCAGGTCCTTGAAGGCACCAAACAAAGAGAAGATGTTGCCCTTGTTTTCTGACATGAAAAAGAATGATGAAACATAACTCGATTGCGGAAATAGACCGATCCGAGCGAGTCTACACGATCATATAGAGGATTGGTTGTACATACATACTCATACAACTATCCTCGTCAATCCTTGATCCGCGCTATGATCGGAAAACACGATTTATAGGTTTGAAATCACATTTTTCGGTCAAAATCAAATCGTACATCAGATCTGGGCAGCGTCGGAGAGCAGTAAAAAAGCCCTACGAGGCTTACCGGGGGCCAAGGAGGGCCTAACAAGGGCCTAGGAGGCCTGGTGGAGGGGTAGGGTGTCCAAGATAGGGCAGTGCAACACCAAGGGTGCCCTGACAGTGGCGATGGAGGCCTCTAGCGGCTTGGTTGGCTGCTGCGGAGCCCCGAAAATGGGTTAGTGGCATTGGTTGATCCCCTCGAGAGGCTACCGGCGAAAGCCCTGGAGGGTTGAGGCCCTTCGACAGCGTTGCTAGGACCCTAATAGGGCCTTGCAGCACAACCTAGGGTCCACGAGTGATCACCGCGGGCGACGCGTGAGGGAAACACGAAGGAGAGGACGACTGGTGGGGTTATAGGGCACGAGGTACGAGAACTCTGGTATAGGATTGTCGCTCTGATACCATATGGAGAGAAAAGAATGAGTTGTTTATTCATGAGACCCTAGGGTTCTCTTATATCAAGGAGAAACTTGTTGGGAAAATTACATAAGATGGATAGAAAGAAAACAATATACAAGAAAGCAATAAATGATAACTAATATCTCAACAAAACATTATACATACATTGGTAGAAGAGTGACATTCCTTTGCGATGTAGTCAAGGCACCATAGAGTGCAATATCTGTTATGTATTATATTTTGAGTAATTTTATGCTATTCCAACCTTATGGATTTTAAAAGAAAAAAGTGCTCACTGCTGAGGTAGGATCTCAAAAACTTCACAATTTACTTACAAGATTACATGTAATGGGTAAAAACCATAAATTATAGATACGATGGTTCTTATAAAATTCTAGCATGTTCAATTGCATTCTTAATATAAAATCCATCATGACATAACATCATCGTGTTTCTGGTAGCAAGAGGGCCCACACCACATTCACATTATGGATTCTTGCTATCTTGGTACCATGCCAGCTTGAACCAATAGAGTTCTAAAAGCTATCGCAACAGTCTGTAGCCACCTCAAAACATGCTCCCAAACACCCTTCAACCTCTCACACCTGGAAAAATACGATCAACATCCTCGTGTGATCTTGAAAATCAGACACACTCGATGCTTGCCCCCTTAAGAAATGGGACCGTCTAGTCCCAATCATCACCCTTTCGCGTCTCAATAGCCAGAGGAAAACCTTGATCATTGGAATCCTCGAACTCCAAAACCTCTTGCCATATGTAATACAATCCGGGGATTGCTTTATAGGCTTTTTGAACCAAAAACCTGCCATTTCACCAATAGTAATGATCATGACCTACAGAGTGGCCTTCCACGCCATCCAATGACTCTAATAGCAATGGAAGAATCCAAAGAAGAAGACGAAATGAGGTGGCAGGTTGTCTGGCTAGGTAACATAATGGAAATGTATTGGACTGCAAATCCTGGAATGACGGTTCGACCTCGTCCTTGGCCTCCGGGAGTGGCGAGCAACGCGACACTTTTTCAGTCAAATGCTTTAAAGCGAACGTGACACTATCGAAGCTATTCGTGGGCTTCTTTGTTCTCAAGCCCCCGGTGTCTTACGGGAAGTACTAGCTTGGCAAATCCAAAACCTCCAGCTCCAACAGTTCAACAACCTCCGTAAAATCTGCAGACCTCGGATCCTGACCACCCCTCAACCCCGGCCTGTCCGAGGAGTAAAGGGTAACATTGAAGTCACCTCCCAGCAGCCAAGCGCTACACTGGAAGGCGGCCCGCGCCGCCCTCAGATCGGACCAAAGCTGTTGCCTGAGCGCAGACTGACAGGGACCATAAAACACAGGAGAAAGCGAAATAGGTACCCGAACAAAGCTCCTCCAGCAGCACCGTGAGGACATGAGTCCCGGGGAAACTCCACTCGGAACATAAAAGCGGACTCCTTCCAGGCAACAAGCAGCCTCCCCGCTGAGCTAGCGACCACAATCGATCGAAAGCCCGTGAGGGCACCCGCGTCAACCGAGCGCCAAACCGCAGCCATGACAGAATCCAATTTTGTTTCTTGCAGCAGCACAACATCACATCCCCATTCAATGAAGCGTGAACCCAACACCCTCCTCTTTTCCGGGTCACCCAGACCCCTTACATTCCAGCTAAGGACCTTCATTTAGTACCGGAGGTAGGTCCCCAAGCCCAAACCGCCCCTGCCATCCGGGCCACGATAGCCTTTTGGTCTGAGACCGCCGGAGGTTGAACATGCCGCGTCTTCGATCTCTGCCTTCTCCTGTACCTCTTCCCAGATTTCCTGTCCACCACATGCTCGCTCACAGTGCCAGTGTCCCACAGAACTCCAGATCCACCAGTGCCAGGGAAAGAGGGTGGTTCCCCTAGCTGGGATGACGCAGGGAGTGCCAGGGGGCCTGAGCCCTGATCCGAGACCGCCACAGAGAAGGCGTCGCCCAAGGGTCTGGAAGACTCCCAGAAAGGGCAGCTTGAGAGGGAGTCTAATTCCACAGGCCTACTCCACAAATGGCTCGAAAGCCCAGTAGGGAGAGCAGGGGCCACCCAGATGGCGGGATGCACGAATACCACCCAGGTCAGAACCGGGGTTGCATGCCCGCGAAGTGCCCCAACCCGTTCCGCCCAAAGGACACGCCCACGAGAGTCAAAGCCCAGGACCCGAGCAACAGTCGAGGCCATCGGTTGACCTTCCGCCTCCAACAGGGGGACCAAATCTCAAGAAGGGGGACCGCATGTTCCTAGGTGGGCCTCCTTGAAAGTCGCGTCTGCAGAAGCCTCCAACGAAAGGCCCGTAATCGAAGCAGAAGACAAAACGCTGTACTCCGCCACCGGTTGAGGGGGCGGAGGCCGCGAGAATCGAATGCTCAGGCGAAATGAGAATCGACCAACAATCAAAGCTGCCACTGAAATCGTCGCCGGCGAAGGCTCCGGGGGGCAATCCATCCAGAGCAAGGTAAGGCCCGGGTCAGACCCCGGCAAGGATCCGTCAGCCAGAATCTCGACAATCGACCCCAAATGGCTTAAGACCGGCCATAATCAAGCCACATACCGAGAAAGAAAGGGTACACCACGGGACCTGCGCAAGAACTCTGATCGAGCAGCCAGCGAAGCCGTCGGCAAAGCAGGGAGCCCTCCACTCGACGTCGCTTTGCGTCCCCAAAGTTAGGAGTCGCGCCATCTGCTGTTTCGACAAGCCACGTGCGCAACACCTCCGAGCACCAAGCTCTGCAACATCGCCAGTGAAGGCCTTTTAAGAAGGAACGAGAGGCCTTCCCGCACCGAAGACACCGATAGGGACTCCTTTACCCAAGACCCTATCAAGAAGCCTGAGTGTGGGTCCTCCAAAGAATTATCGACCACAACCGCGTAGGACCTGTTCCCACGCAGGCCGCGAGACTGAGGCTCTGAAATCTCCACCTTCGCAGGATGAGAGTTCTTCTGAATCCCAACCCCCAAGACCGAGCGACCCGCATCCAACCGGCAGTGGCGGCGCAGATGACCAGTCAACCCACAGAAAAAACACCACGGAGGAGAGGAGCAACTCGATGCCAGATGACCACCCTCGCCACATCTGAAGCAGCGGCGTCCAGGTTTCCTATGTAACACAATCGTCCAGTCTCCGCTAACCCCCTTCGACGCCTCAAGCTGCGTACGCCAATCGGTCGCTTCCTTCTAGATCTCCCCTCCTCTTCGGGTGACCCACCGCAGTCGGTCACGCTTTCGCCCACGAAAACCCCGCTCCCCTCTTCGCTTGCACATCGCTCGACTTGATAGTCGACAATCACTTAATCTCATTTTTCGTTTTCTTGAAACAACAATGGAGGTTAGCTGGAATCAAAAGTAGATCCAAGTTGAATATTGAGAGGATGGTTGAGACCAAATGAAATATAAGGGCTAAAGTAAACCTATTATGAGCATCTTGCGATGTTCTTATAACTGTTCCTTTTGATTTGGAAAAAAAATATAGGACATATGATTTGCTTTTACCTTTTTGTTTCCAATATTTGTATATTGCCATCTGCTATTATTTGTATTTGGAGTCATTTTCATTTCCATGACTTCTATATGTTTAGAGTGGTTCGACATTTACGTTTCCATGGCTTCTATGTGTTTAGGGTGGTTCGACAAAGTACCATTTAAACTCTAGGTGGCTTCCTATCTTTCAAAGTGATCGGGATCGCCGAGACCTTGTAAGCTACATACCTTTGCACTGGAATATAAAACATTCTCTACAAAACATATTTTTTTTACATGTCTGTATAATTATGATGAAATATAGTGTTTTAGTTTCATATGCACTACTATCATCTTGAAGAACTAACTTGTATTCTATGTTGGCTTTTATTGGATCTATTTGTCAGTGATCTTGTGATGACCCAGAACTATATGCATTATGATTACAGGGAATGTGGGATTTTGGAGAAGTTATCTAGTTTCAGTGGAACATCACGGAATTCTCCGTTCATAACTGGAAGGAATCTGATAAACTCAATAAAATAGTCTTCCAATATTGATTTTAAGCACAAGTCAAGAATACATTTTTTAAGTCTCGCAAATGATTAATGTTGAAAAATATGAATTGCATGCTTTTAAAGGGTGCTTAGTGGTCTCTTATACAGTGCAGACCAATGAAATTCTAGAAAGTATCACAAAAAAAGATAAACAAAAAACAACCTGTGAGCTTACAATACAACTTTTAACACTCCCCTTAAGATGGAGTACAGAAATCCATCGTACTTAGCTTGGTACTGCATCTCAAAGGTGAATATAGTGGCTTGGTAGAGCTTTTGATGGTTTTCGAAGAAGGAACATGAGAACTAGCCACATACTCTTTTTGTGTCTTATCTATGGTATAGAAGCAATCAACCTCCATGTATGATTCTCTCATGAAGCACAAGAATTTTATCTGTAAAAACCACTGCTAGATTGTTGCATCGTATTAAAATTGGGAGATACCTCCACCTGAAGGCCAATCATAACCCGTTAAAACAAAAGAAAAAATCTGGTAACGGAAAATGCGATATACTATATTTATCTTTTTGCTTGTTTTTGATTTCGTATATATGGACTATTAGTAAAAGAAAAATTTTTATCTTTTTGCTTGTACCCACTTAATGGTATAGTGGTAGTACAGTGTGTCTACCACACAAAAGACCATGGTTCAAATATCACTCTTGCAGGGTTGCGTTAGGTAGTCGACGACCATCGTAAAAAATAGTCGAATTTTTCAATATGGATTTGAGCAAGAATCCATGTAGCTGACCTTACTTATAGTTGGAGAAGGCTTAGTACATTTTTATATATGGACTATTAAGGGGGAGAAAAGGATGCGAGGAGCAGGTGATAGCAACTGGGTACTTGTCCAAAAGAGGAAAATGATGGTCGGACGAGGAACACCTGGATGACTGGAAGCGTTGGGTTGAACCCGTCTGCCACTTCCAGTCATGGTTCGAAAAGGCTAGCCTCGAGGCGGTCGAGGCGTACGCCTCGAGGCGGTCGAGGCGTACGCCTCGAGGCGAGGCGGTCCCTTTTAGCCTCGAGGCTTACGCCTCGGACCAGTCCTGTGAGGCGTGCGCCTCGAGTGGTCGAGGCGTAGCCTCGAGGCGGAACGCCTCGAGGCGGTCGAGGTGTTTCGTGAGGCGTTTTTGCTTTTTTTGAAGTATTTTTTATTATTTTAATGGTTTCCTTAGCAGTTTTAGAAGCTTATCAATACCTGTTTATTTAGGATGATTATATAAGATGAATGCCTAAATATGATGTTTATTTCATGCCGATAACTTCATATTTACAATTAATGTATCCAACTATTTTGGCAAACTCTTACTATTTCACTCTTAATGAATGAATTCATAAATATTATATTAAACAATACTTGTAACTTAACAAATGGGAAAAGGCTTTGTTGTTGTTGTGATATTTAATCGAACTTTTAATTACACCAATATTTCAAAGATTTGCTCGAAATGGATATGATTCATGGTTTCTCGTGCGATTATATATTATATGTTAGACACATAACATAAATTTCTTCGATGTATATTTAGTCATACTTTTAATTACAACAATATTTCATAGACATATATGTATTGTTTCATTCTTTCTCAATATCTATAGTCAATGAATTCCTCTTTGATTGGAGGAAAATGTGTAGAAATGTATATGATGTTGTTCTATCTTCTATTTTGGAGTTCTTGTCTTTATTATTTCATCATATATTGTAGTGTAAATTATTATATAGTGGCCAGAGAACATATAATGACATAGAGATGTATATAATTGTAGTTTTATACATATTTTTCTATATAAATTGAGGCTTACGCCTCGACCGCCTCGAGGCTACACCTCGCCTCAATTCCAAGGAGACCGCCTCGTTCCGCCTTTCGTTTTTTCAAACCTTGCTTCCAGTGCATGGGGTATGAACGATGTCAATGGACAATGGTGAATCAGGAGTTTTATCTAGGAGGGGCCATGTACACATATATCCTATATGCTCAAAATGAAAAGAATATTATATTTGGAGTGATATTTTTAAATACAGTGATTATAATCCAAGGATTTTTTTAATTTGAGAAACTTGCAATTTAAATCTTGTTTAAATAATTTCGTAAGGTTGGAGTTTCAAATAGATTTTTATTTTTGATGGCGATTCTTACATTTTGACAAATCTAATAATTTAAACTATCTAAATCCATCCTTACCTCTAAATTATCAAGCAAGCTGCTTCTCTATTCAGACGGCTTACAAGGCCTTGCACTTTTGTTATGATCTTCAAACCAGGGATTTCATTTGCGGTATACTGACAGGTCTGGAAGTGGAATATCCCGTTGCACGTTTAAGTGTTCCTCTGGTTGTTGCATCAGAATCGTGTGATGACAAGTGGTCGGAGGACCATGTTCTTCCTTGGGGCGGACAGGTCATGTCAGGGATATTCTAGGTCATTGGAGGATGCATATCATTTGTTCTTTACTTATAGCTCATCGAGGGCTATTTGGACTTTGACATGGTGATGATTGACCGTGCCTTGACATTTTGAAACTCTCTGAACCATCTTCATGTTGGTGTGGAGTGTGCATGGGTTTTTGCTGTCTCCATCCTTTGGGCTAGTGGTTGACCAGGAATGGAGTCATTTTCCGTGGTAAGAGTGTGTAAAAGACGTTGTGGAGAATCTGTAAGTTCATATTTATTCCATAGGTCTAGGGGTCCTTATATAGGACAAAACCATAGAAACCCTAGAGAGCCATACAGAGAAAAGTACAGAGGTACACTTAATGGGGATACAAAGAATAACTACGGTTACATTCTCAACACTCCCCCTCAAGTTGGAGCATAATTATCAAGCATGCCCAACTTGGAAATAATCCACAAAAGCTGCTTCTTCGGTAAGGCTTTTGTGAATACGTCAGCAAGTTGAAGATCAATACCAATATGAGGAGTAATAATTCTTACACTTTTAACAGCATCACGAACGAAGTGGCAGTCAACCTCGATATGCTTGGTTCGCTCATGGAACACTGGATTCGTGACAATGTATGTAGCATATTTTTTGTCACAATATAATGGAATAGGAGTGGTAATAGCAATTCCGAGTTCTTGCTGGAAGGTAAGTAACCATGTGATCTCACATGTAGCTTGATCCATTGCCCTGTATTCTGCTTCAACACTGGATCTGGACACAACAGTTTGCTTCTTGCTCCTCCAAGTAACAAGATTTCTTCCAACGAACATAGCATACCCTGTGGTGGAGCGTCGATCCTCTGGTGAGCTCGCATAGTCGGCATCGGCATAGGCAATAAAATCTGTGTATCCATGTGCCCCGTAGAAGAGGCCACATCCTGGTGATTCCTTCAAGTATCTTAGAATCTGAAGAGCATCCTCCCAATGACTGTACCTAGATTGCTCCATATGTTGGCTAGCCCTGCTCACTGCATAAGAGATATCTGGTCTAGTGACAGTTAGATAAAGAAGTTTGCCAACTAAACTTCTGTATCGAGTAGCATCTTCAAAGACAGGATCATGTGACGTGACATGTTTCTTAGGATCTGCCGGAATACCAGCAGGTTTGCATCCAAGTAATCCTGCTTAAGTAAGAATGTCTAGACAGTATTTCCTCTGTGAGATATGAAGACCTTCTGTAGTGCGTAGTACTTCTATGCCCAAGAAGTACCAAGGTCTTTGGTAACAAACACCTTCTGCAGGAAGGCCTTGGTCTCTAGTATGCCGTTGTCATCATCCCCTGTGACCACCATATCATCTACATAGACTGCCAGAATAACCGTACCGGTTGTTTGTCTTCTGACAAACACATAATAGTCCGAGGCTGTTCTCTGGAAGCCAGGAGTGCTGATTTCAGTAGTAAGTCTCTCGAACCATGCCCTTGAGCTTGTTTTAGGCCATAAATGGCCTTGTGAAGTCAGCATACACTCTCCCCCTCGACTTCATAACCTGGAGGCTGCATCATGTAGACTTCCTCATCAAGATCGCCATATAAAAAGGTATTTTTCACATCAAGCTGAAAAATAGGCCAGTTTTTGTTAGCCACCACAGAAAGTATGGTCCGTATAGATCCCATACGAGCAACATGTGAGAATGTCTCAATGTAATCCACCCCATACGTTTGTGTGAAGCCTTTTGCCACAAGGCGAGCCTTTAACCTGTCAATTGACCCATCTGGTGACTGCTTGGTTGTGAAGACCCATTTACATGCCACAGGTCGAATCCCTTTGGGACATTGTGCAAGATCCCATGCCCCCCTGGAAAGGAGAGCATCCATCTCCTCATCCATGGCCTTTCGCCAACCAGAATCCTGTAAAGCACTATGATGGTCTCGCGGAGTAGAAATAGTCATGAGAGCATATGCATATCGTCTGTCAGTGCAAGATAAACCAGCAGTAGAAGTGAAATGAGACATAGGATGAGAAGAACATTTCCTCTTTGATTCTCGCAAGGCAATGTGAAGATCTCTTGGATCATCCGGGACAGCATTGGAAGGGACACTTGAACTTGAAGAAGGTATATCATCCTGCAAAAAAGGGATGGGCAAAGGGACGTCTGGTGGTGAAGGTTGTTGGCGATGTTTATAAACAATTGGTGGAGGAGGAAGATCCAGAGGGATATCGGTGACAGGCTGCGTGAAGAAGCTGGTCTGCTAAAAAAAGGTTACATCTGCAGAGATATAATAACGATGTCCAAGAGGGTCATAACATCTGTAACCCTTTTGAGTATGAGAATAACCAAGGAAGACACATTTGATAGCACGGGGGGAAAGTTTGTCTGGAGTGTGAAAATTATGAACAAATGATACACACCCAAAAATTCGTAGAGACAGGGAAAAGGTGATTCATTCGGGTGAAGTATAGAGAAGGGTGTTAACCCCTTTAGATTGAGAGAAGGAACTCTGTTGATAAGATGAACTGCGGTTAAAACATCGTCACCCCAGTAATTCTTGGGAACCTTCATCTGAGTGAGAAGGGAGCGGGCAATATTTAGGAGATGTCGTAGCTTGCGTTCGACTATCCCATTTTTTTGAGATGTATATGGACAGGAGGTCTGATGTATGGTCCCTTGGGAAGCAAAGAAATCTGCAAGGTTATGTTGAGTAAATTCCAAGGCATTATCAAAACGGAAAGTATGTATATTTGAGGAAAAATTATTTTTGACATAGTGGAAGAAATTTTTGAAAATTTTATTGATCTCGGAACGTTCTTTTAAAAGATAGACCCATGATGACCTGCTATAATCATCAACAAAAACAACAAAATACTTATGCCCACTTATGGTTCGAAGCGGACAGGGTCGCCAACCGTTACAATGAACTAAAGAGAAAGAAACTTCACGACGAGGCTCAGTACGAGCAGGAAAGGAAGCTCGATGATGTTTCCCGAACTTACATGCCCCACACTCAAAGGGCTTGAGCATAGATAGTTCGGGGAACATTAAGGAGAGAGCTTTTGCAGACGGATGACCGAGACAAAGATGCCAGAGAAGAGGGTCAGCAGAGATGGAAGTCGCGCCAGCGAAACCAAAGTCGGAAGGAATATCAAGATAATATAGGCCATTCTTCTCATGCCCCCCACCAAAAATCTGTCTCGTCCGGATGTCATGAAAGTAACAACAAAAGCCATCAAATATCACTCGACAGTTAAGTTCCGTGCATAGCTTATGAACAGACAGAAGACTGAGAGGAAAGTCAGGAGCGCAATAGACATCAGTTAGCCAAAGTTTGGAGGAAAAATCCACGGTTCCCACACTGGTAATAGGGGAATGAGCACCATTTGCCACACGAGCAGTTTTTACAACAGGGGATGGCCGTGAGGAGGTGAGAAGACTACCTTCTCCTGTAAGATGAGTGGACGCTCCCGAGTCGATTATCCAGGCGGGAGTAGAGGTAGAGGCAGAGCTGGCAATCGTACCTGTTGTGGCAGCCAGACTAGCAGTAGGGCCAGAAGAAGGAGTATCAGTGGTAGAGTTTTGTCGAAGGCGAGCATACTCTGCTGCAGTAAAGGAGATAGCATTGTCTGTGGAAGACTGGGCATGAGAGGCGTCCGTCCATAGTATCATAGGTGCCATCGGAAGACACAGTCTCATAGGCGTGGTTGGCATTAGGAGGCATGCCAAGTTTCGCCCAGCATCGTTCTGATGGGTGATTCCAGCGTCCGCAATGGGAGCACGCTGGGTAGCAGGCAGTAGTAGAGTCACGTCCACGGCCGCGACCTGAGTCACGTCCTCGTCCATGACCACGACCATAAGTACGACCACGTCCCCCCAGTAGGTCGAGCGTCCTCTTGCAAAGTGTGCGGTAGTCTCTGTAGACGGAGGGGGGGTTTGGAGACTCGAGCTCATGGAGTCTGCCAAAGATAGTCTCAAGAGAGGGTAGAGCAACAGCTGTCAGAAATTAATCCTTCACGGGCTTGTACCGTGGGTGTAAACCTGAGAGGAACCGATATACCTGTCATTCTGCACGTTCTCCTATCTGTTTATCACAGCAAGCAGGTTGAAATATAATGAGTTCCTCGAACAACCCTGTGAGGAGGCTATAGTATTCGATCAAGGATTTATCTCCTTGATTTGCAGACTAGCTCCGAGTGTATATCAGAGAGCCTAGACTTGGTCGTCTTCTGGGAGTAAGTCTTCTCAAGACTATCCCACATCTTCTTGGCAGTGGATTTGAAGAGCAGGTTAGAGGCTATATTTGGATCAACACTGTTAGTCATTCATGTAATTACTTGGCAGTTGTCGACATACCAGGTGTCGTAGTTGGTCTCCGTCTCCTTGGGCGGATCAGTAGTGAGAACATAGATCTTGCGCTGGCCACCAATAAAAACTCGGAAGGAACCAGACCATAGAATATAGTTCTCCGAAGCCTTAAATTTGATAGATGTGCCCTGTACCATCATAGAAGAGGTAGAGTACATGGGCTTGGTGTCTGAAGATGCAGATGCGAATGCCATGGTGGCCGCACAGGTCAAGAAGAAGTGACCTAGAAAGTGTATGTAGCCTTAGGTAGCATGGGAACCTAGTAGTACATCTTGAATAGACAGTGGGGACCACAAGAGGCTGTTAGGCCGTAGGCAGGGCGGCATGGGGATGCGGCGGGCCTCGGGGCGACGCTAGGGCAGCGTCGCGTGAGGCGCAGGGGGCGGCGCTAGGGCGTTGCGTGAAGCGCAGGGAGGTGCAGGAGCAGTGCCGGGGAGTGGGGAGACCGTAGGCGGCGCGTAGGGCCGCGTGTAGGGGTTGGTGGGCGGGCGCAGGGGAGGAAAGGGCAGGCGGTGGTGGCGGGGATTAGGTCAGAACACCGGTCTAGGATCGCTGCTCTGATACCATGTGGAGAAGCTGTAAGTTCATATTTATTCCATAGGTCTAGGGGTCCTTATATAGGATAAAACCCTAGAAACCCTACAGAGCCATACAAAGAAAAGTACAGAGGTGCCCTTAATGGGGATACAAAGAATAACTACGGTTACATTCTCAACAGACATAATAAAGCATGTCGAGATCCTGCTGGACTCTTGGTCCTTGTAACTCTCATACTTTAGGTTCGTGAATATAAACTTTTTTCGCATCACACGTTTTCCTTTAAAAAAACCCAACTGAGCTGGCATTTTTGGTCGATGTTTGGTGGACCTAAATTTTATTTGTAGGATAAAAATGCGAGTCAGGTGGAGAGGATAACCGCATTTAATGCGTGTGCTAACACTTTTTGATGGGAAAACCTATCTGACACCCCAATTAAGCATGCCTTACTGATTTGAACATGAAGATAGCAACACGGTTGATCTACAATGGGGGTAATCTCACACAACGATTTGGCTTGATTATCAAAGAATTTCTAGTTAGCATGTTGATGAGATTCAGAGTTAGGCAATTGTTGTTTTCTTTTTTTTGGAGGAGAAAGATGGTGTAGCCCCAAAAATGGAGCTCACCGCAAATTTATTTCATTAAAATGCGATTGAACTTACACCCATACAACACCACCTCACTAAACTACAAGGTACGCCATACTGTCAACAAAGCCCGCAATGGCCCAACACCCTCTCACTAAAGAACTGGCGCCCTTTTACAATACCAAACAACACAACTACACGTTAGTCCATAAGGTCATCGGTGCCCTGCAGTGCCCTAACACCCTCTCACAGATGAACTGACACCCTTTAAAGATCTTATCATTTCTAGCACACCAAATGGTCCAGAGGATGACAAATGGGCTAGCTGCATCCTCTTGAGAATTCCCACAAGTCGTCCTGATTGAGCTCCAGTACGTCTCGCTGTCCACCGAGCGCAGCCACGGCGCAACCGCCTGCTCCCACACTGATGCAGCGTGAAATGGAAATATAGGGCTGCACTTATTTAATTTTATCCATTAATTTTATTTACGTTTATTTGAGTCGTTGTATTTTTTTAATTAAATAAACGGGATCGCCTGTGATCTCAACTAGTTAGAGATTTGAATTTCAAATTAGTCGGTTAGTCGGTTAGAGTCAAATTAGGATAATTAGTTTGAATTTGAAGTTGAGTTTCTATTTTTGTACCCTCATCCCTTTTATATAAAGGGATGATAGACTATTGTTTGAGACAGGTCAGTTGATATAAAAATTGAGATTTTTAATCTCTGCCTCCCTTTCTCTAGTCTCTCTCCTTCCCCACGTGGTCTTCACGTTTCTCTCCTCCCATCCCCTTGTGTTCCCGACAAGCTTCTCTTCTCAACCCCTCAATTTTCTTCTCTACCAAAAAAATCCACCGTTCAAATAATTTTTCATCGCCGCGCAAAAAATCTCATTTGCATCAATTGGTATCAGAGCATGGCCTACAGATCGTCCTCACGATTTGACGATCCATCCAGACACTCGCACCGACATGCGACGAAATACTATCATTCGTTGGAGCGGAAACGACGAGCCGAAGAAGCTTACAACAAGGAGATGGATGCACTGCGTGATTTCCAGTCCAAATGTCACGATTTCCAGTACAAATGTCGAGATATAATGGCTAATTTCGAGGTTATGTGCGCCGCCCTATCAAAGTCTTCCTCTACTGAGGCCGCCGCCCAGAGTTTTGACGAAGAAAAACTCGCCGTCAAGGATGATTTACTCGCTGTCCAGGCCATTCCAGAAGAAAAAAGCGACGAAATGCTTGCTGTCCAGGTATTTTCAGACCTGCAAATCCCTCCGAAACCAACCCCGGTACCATCCGCGGATCCCTCTGCGACCCCAGCCCCGTCGCCGCCACTCCCACCCGAGTCACCACCTCCGCATCTTCCCCGGAAACCCCAGCGCCCCCTCCCGCCCTCCATGCTCCATCGTCGATGCCCCCTGCCCCCGCCCCGTCAACCTCTCGCTACCCAGGACCCCTCGCGATACCCCCAACCCCCGTGTCCCCTCCCGCAACTCCTACACACCCCGTAATTTCCCCCGCCTCAGCCCTTGCACCCCATCGGCCCCTTCCCCAAACTCCAGCGACCCTCCAGAAACCCCACCCACCGCAACTACTACACCCCCCACGCCTTCTCCCACCATCCCCGTACCCCCTGCGACACCGCCCCCGGCCCCTGCTGTCACCCCCACACCTCTCGTACCCCCAGCGCACACCCCTCCCACCCCCCAAAGCCCAGCGCCACCGCCCCCCAAAACCCCCTTCTAGATCGCCGCCACTTCGCCTCCCCGATGCCGCCTTCAACCCTACCCTTCCCATCCCGCCGCCACTCTACCCCCTTTCCCCATCATCCTCCCGCCACCGATCCAGCGCCCTCATCCGCTCCCCCACACTCGCCAATCCACCCCTCGTGCGCCTACCCCAGCTCCCCCTTCTCCCCTTTCCCATCCGTGCTCCACCACCGAACCCCCAACCCTCGCCTCCGCCAGCCCCATCCCGACCCCCTATCACCCTGTGTCGCTCCCGCGAGCGCCTCACGCACAGCCACTGCCAGCACCGCTATGCTCCGCAACTTCCTCAAACACGAGGTTCACCTGCGCCCGTGCGAGTAGTGCCGCCGTTACCGAGCCTACAAAGGAAAAGATTTCTAACAGAGGGCTCCTTATCCATGGGAGTCAAATCCCTTGAAATTTGGGATTGCAAGTTAACTTGGAAAAATTGCAGAAAAGTTCCCCCATGCAAAAGTTCTTATTCAAAGGGGCAATTCAAAAGCTCCTCTTACAAGATTTGTTTTAGTGTAGGGGTACGAAAATTGCAACCCACCCCCCTGCTGCAGAAATATTTAAGAAGAAGGGCTGATAGGAAGAAATTTGGGTGGCTTCCTTATCCTATTAGCATTAGGAACATGGGTTTCACCTATTTAAAGACCCCATGGCTTCATTCATGGGACACATCTCCTCCTCTACTCTCCTTGTGCTATCGCTTTGCTATGGACTCTCCAAAGGCCGAGTTGATCGTCATGAAGATGCCCCATCAGTTCTTCGAGCACTATGTTAACAGGATGAAATCCGAATGGACGCCCGCATGTGCACCACACCTGCTCTTCCGTCGCGAGGTCAACGCCGCCAACACTCGCGCCACGCACGCATGGATCCCGCCATTTGCCCCACATCAGTTCTTCCATAGGATAATCAAGGACGCTGATTCGAACTTATCAACCTTCAAGCCTGCAGATTCAGCAATTCGTCGGGAGACGAATTTTTCAAGCGGAGGAGAGTTGATGCAGTGTGAAATGGAAATATAGGGCTGCACTTATTTAATTTTATCCGTTAATTTTATTTACGTTTATTTGAGTCGTCGTATTTTTTTAATTATATAAACGGGATCGCCTGTGATTTCAATTAGTTAGAGATTTGAATTTCAAATTAGTCGGCTAGTCGGTTAGAGTCAAATTAGGATAATTAGTTTGAATTTGAAGTTGAATTTCTATTTTTGTACCCTCATCCCTCCTATATAAAGGGATGATAGGCTATTGTTTTAGACTGGTCAGCTGATATAAAAATTGAGATTTTTAATCTCTATCTCCCTTTCTCTAGTCTCTCTCCTTTCCCACGTGGTCTTCACGTTTCTCTCCTCCCAACCCCTCGTGTTCCCGATGAGCTTCTCTTCTCAACCCCTCAAGCAGTGAGAAATGGAAATATAGGGCTGCACTTATTTAATTTTATCCGTTAATTTTATTTACGTTTATTTGAGTCGTCGTATTTTTTTAATTAAATAAACGGGATCGCCTGTGATCTTAATTAGTTAGAGATTTGAATTTCAAATTAGTCGGTTAGTCGGTTAGAGTCAAATTAGGATAATTAGTTTGAATTTGAGTTACACCATGGCTGACGTTTCACAACCAAAGAAGAGATGCTCGTAGTCTTCCTGCTCAAGCCTGCATCTGTCGCACCGAATCTCCCTGGTCCCCAGAAGTCTCGCCCTGCACACCTTGGAAAGTAGCCGCCCACTTCTCGCCAACCACAGGAAAAGCTTAATCCACATAGGAATTCTGCTTGCCTAAATAATTCTGTAGTCTCAAGCATTCTCCCCTCGAGTTTCCCCGTGCTGTATGTCAAACACTCTATACGCCTTCACCGAGAAACTCCCTTCCAGGTGAAGTGGTCCCTACCATCGCTTGGGCCAACCACCTCTGCAAGATCCCTCAAAAGGGCCACGACCTCATCGCATCTCTGGTTCGACAAAGCAGAAGTGAAAGATGGGCACCAAGATCCCTCCGCCCAAACTTCATACACCGTAGCACTCCTGTCTCCCGCAATGGTGAAAAGCCGCGTGTATTTTTCCCTGAGTGGATCTACTCCCAACCAATCATCCATCCAGATTCTGAAGCCACACCCATCCGCCAGCACCGGTCTCAGCAACCCACCTAACTCTGGCAAGACATTCATCAAACTCCTCCAAAGCGACAATGGCCTCCTGCAAGCCTTAGCACTCCACGCACTTCCAGTCCCATAGATGCTCCACATCATCCTGCAAACCAGGTCATCAAACTTCCCCCATTGTCTTAGCGCCCACTTTGCCAGTAGAGCTTTAATCATGAGCTCTAATTTGTGTACCCATAGGCCTCCCTCCCTCTTTAACCTCATCACCGTGTCCCACCCCACGATGTGCACTTCCCCTTCCTCCTGCCTCCCGTCCGTCCAGAAGAAACATTTCATCAAACCCTCCAACTTCTTCCTCACCCCTACAGGCATCAATCTTGTTTTTTTTTGAGGCCAAAAATAGGGGGATACACTCAATGGTGTTCGCCCCAATGTTTATTTAAAGGAAGAAAAAACGAAGAAAGACAGTGGGGAGCAGAAACAAAGACATACAACTACTGATCCCACTCATCTACCAGCCTCGCGGAGTGTATCCTCACATTTTCCTTGTAGAATCTTTGCCCATAAAAGAGGACCGCATTTCTGCCAAGCCACAAGGCCCATAAAATGGCAATGGGTCTAAAAAGCTCCCGCCGTGCTCTGCTTCTGTTGGCAACCAACGAGCCACAAAAGGAGGCCAAGTCCGTCGTGCACAACCAAGCCAGATTTGCCTCATCCCAAATCAGAATCGTTTTAGGGCATTTGAAGAACATGTGTTCAAGGGACTCAACCGCCTCCTTGCACAAGAGGCATCTATCAGAGACAGAGCCTAGAAGCCTAGCACCGCGGTATCTCGTCATCAATCTTCGCCTTCTGAACAACCACAGGAAGAAGCCAATACGCTCAGGGAGGCCCAGACTCCAAAAGAAGGCGCAATCTCGGCATCAACCTTGTTGCAAAAAAGAAAATCGGGATGGCGGACAATGCATGCTTGAGGATTACCAGCTTCCCCCCTTAGATAACGTTCTGTTCTTCCAACCTGCCAGCTTGCTCTCCATCCTGCTAATCACGATCTTCCAGTCAGCCACCCGCAACCGCCCAACAACCAGGGGGAGCCCCAAGTAAGTGGTCGGAAGGGCCCCCTCCGGACAACGCAAAATGTCGGAGATATTGTTAGAAAATAGGAACGCGGAAGTGAAATGATAAACAAAGCATGAATAACAGAAAGATAAACTTGAACACAGAAATTTTTACGTGGAAGCCTACTCCCTAAGGAGCGGATGAAACCACAGGAGAACGAATCAAAGGGTTGATATCATATTGCTTTTCTCGTCTGAATACAATGGATGTGGGGGTATATATAGCCCCCACCGAGTCTCCACATCCCACAACTAGTAGATGCGGGACTAACTGGATGTGGTAAATGGATCTTAGAGGGATCCATTTACCCATCTCCCCACATAAGTGACGCATATAAACAAATACTCTAACACTCCCCCTCAAGTGGGAGCATGAAATGCTCCACTTGGACAAACAAAAAGAAATCTCAACTCACACTACATGACACTACAGGCAATATCAACTTAACGCGTACAACTGTTGGCTGCTGTCGAGGACGTTGCTTCTCATGTTGTGCAGGTAAGGAAGACGAACGGCCTGGAGTATGAGTCAAACTGAATCTCCTCGTCGGAGAGCATGTGCTCTGTAGTGCGCTTGTCAGAGTCACTGCAACTGGAATGAGTCTCCTCGTCGGAGTACTTTAGCCTGCCACAACATGTGGACAACTGCTCCATCTCTGAAAGGGTCGAAAAGATCATCGCTAATTATCCATACATAGATCTCTGAAGATGGGTCTCTCTCATAGGGGCTTCGAAGTGGGTTCTCTCTCATAGGATCCTCAGAAGGATCTCGTACTGGAGTTCACGATCGCTTGAGAATGGAGTCTGAAGAAGTCTCCTCGTCGAAGAATTGGGGCTCTCCCATCTGGCACATAGAATGATACTCTACTCTGGAGTCCCTACGAAACCACATGAAAACCCTAGCCCACATGGCATAGGAATGGGATCTCTACTCAGGAGTCCTTATGGAACACATGAAAACCTTGCCGAAACACAAAAGATGGGGACCACACAAAAGATGGCAAACATGTGCACATCTGAAAAAGACTGCATACATGTGCGTATCTGAAACTGAGGACTCAGAACCGATCATCGAGTTTGAATATCTGTCAGTTGTAGAGTCTGAACAACCCGGCTGGTCTGGAATAACATCTGAAGAATATGGAATCTGGATCCGACCTGTGACTCTACACAATACTCCCCCTTTCTCCCATACTTGTCGGAAAATGACATCGACACAGTTGGGAGACGACAAGATAAATGGGGAAAACACGAATCATGCATTTTTTATGGCCATTTCATTCATCATCAATTTTTTAATAGCCACCATTTTTTTAATATGCCATACCATTTTTTTCGGCTTTTCTTCTCACATTTTTGAAACATTTTTTTAAAGTTGTTTCATTTATTTTACGGATTTTCCTCTTTTTTCGCGTACGGTTTTTTTTTGTACGCACCTCTTTTTTTCCCAACAAACGGCCCACTTGGGCCCAAACCTTTTCTTTCTCTTTTTCTTTCTTTTATCTTAACCAGGAACCCGGCCCGTCTATCCCCTCTCCCCCCTTTTTTGAATCAGATTTTTTTTACTTCGAAGTAACCCATTTTTTTAATCTCACGTCCCTATTTAGGTTTCCTTGTCGGGGAACCCATTGACCAAGGACCGCCGCCCCACTTCCCCGTTGGAGAGGGCGCTGCCCCACCCGGGCATCATCATCGCCGCTGCCCCCTTGGGGTTCTTGCAATTTGCGGGCCGCCTGGAGAAGGATCGCTGGAGGAAATGCAGCTTGGAGGAGGGGCGAGGCTCTGCCTAAAGGAGCTCATCAGCGTTGCCTCCGCCTGGTCTTGGAGAATCGTCGCGAGGTCTTGCTCTCGTGCGAGTAGGCTCGGGATGGGAGGTGAGCGTGGACGAACACGTGACAACACTTCGCCTAAACATCGCGGAGGCTTAGGACTGGAGATTATGGCGGGAGGGAAGAAGGGAGCACCACCTGCGCTAGTATGCATCGCCCGAAGGTTGCTGTGGCATCGTGCAAAGAAGGACTGATAGGTGGAGATGTCGCCTCCACTGAGACTCACGCCGATGGGAAGGGGGTTCGAGCTCTGCCTAGAGGCCGCCACCTCCCTTCGCCTGGGTGCCACTAGCCCTTTGCGCGCTAGGAGGAGTTCGCTTGCGCTTGGAGAGGAAGATCCGCTTTTGCTTGATGGGAGAGCTCGCCGCTGCAGGTTCATCGACACCCTTTGCGCATGCACGACCGGAGAAGGGGAACCTAGAGCAGCCGCCTGGATTTTTCGTCGCTGATTGGGGCTGGAGAGGGCGCGCACGGGGGTGGCTCCACCTGGAGCACCGCTTGGAGCCGTCATGGGGCTCCGCCTGGAGAGAGGCGAGGGGCTCTGCTTCTTGGAGGGTTGCGGCCTGGAGATGCGCAACTTGGCGATGCACGACTGCGATGCATGTTGAACAAAAATATGGTCTGGAACCCTAGAGCATTGACCAATTTCATCATTAATCTTGAATGATAATGATCTTCAGGAGGAACTTTAAGAACAAACCATAGTTGAATCGGATCTCAAACAGAAGGAAAGCAAAGAACTTAAAATCCTCGAGAATCTAACCCGCTCTTATACCATGTTAGAAAATAGGAATGCGGAAGCGAAATGATAAATAGAGCAAGAAGAACAGAAAGATAAACTTGAATACAGAGATTTTTACGTGGAGCCCTACTCCCTAAGGAGCGGGAAGAAACCATGGGAGAATGCCTCAAAGGGCTGATAGTCTATTGTTTTTCTCATCTGAATACAATGGGTGTGAGGGTCTATATATAGCCCCCACTGAGTCTCCACATCCCACAACTGGTAGATGTGGGATTAAAGACTGGATGTGGTAAATGGATCCTGGAATCTCCCCAGATAAGTGACACATATAAACGAATACTCCAACAGATCTCCCGAGAGTCCTCCTGAGTCCCCCCAAACGTGAAGACCTTAGACTTATCTCTATTTAACCTTAGGCTCGAGATCTCCCCAAAGATACCCATAATGTAAGAAACATGTCTTGCATGCTCCGGGTCCCCATCTATGAACGGAACTGTGTCGTCGACATACTGCAGAATGGGGATGGACGTGCCGTCCTGCATGTATCCAGCACAAAAACCGTCCGCCGTCGCTAGCCTCATCATTACCACCAGTGCATCCGCCACAATAACAAAGAGGAGCGGTGCCAGAGGGCACCCTTGCCACACCCCCTGCTGGGCTGAAAGAAACCTCCCTCCGATCCGCCATTCCCCAGCACCGAATAAGATGCCGTAATGATGCACCTTGTTACCCAACTAATCCATCTGATCATGAATCCCCTTTTCTGCAGCGGCCGCTAAAGGAATCGCCAGTCAACGCGATCGTAAGCCTTAGAAAAGTCCACCTTCCAAAGGACCCCCTTCTGCTTCTCCCTTTTCCAATCCAGCACCAACTCCGATGCCAGCACCCACGAGTCCGCCATATGCCTACCCGGGACAAAGGCAGTCTGCTCTGGAGATATGATTCCCCTTACCTCACTCTGCAATTGGTTTTCCAGGACCTTGGCGACAATCAAATAGATGGCATTGGACAACGCGATCAGCCTAAAATCCTCCACATGAGCGGCTCCCTCCCGCTTGGGCAGCAGGAACAGGAACGCCTTATTCAGGCGCTCAAAGCCTTTGTTTCCCTCCTCGAACTCCCACAGCACCGCCAACACTTCCACCTTCACACACTCCCAAAACTCCCTGGAGAAGCACACATAGAAACCGTCAGGTCCCGAGGCTCCATCCGCATTTAGTTGCCACAGAGCCTGCCGAGCCTCTACCTCCAGGATTGGCACCTCCAGCTCCTCAACCTCTTGGGGGGAGATACGCCCAACCCCTCGCCTGTGCCATCCCCAACCTGCCCCTCTCTCTCTCCTGGAGACAGCGATGAAGTGTGATCTTACCTGCCTACCTATCTCTGCATCGCTCGTCTCCTGCACTCCTCCCACCTTGATGCTCCTAATGAGATTCCGAGGCCTTTTGCCACTGGCCACGAAATGGAAGAACCACGTTTACCGTCCCCCTTCCTTAGCCATTTCTGCCTCGACCTCTGCCTCCACTCGATCTCCTTTTTTCTATCCTCCAACCGCACCTGGTTCAAACTAGCACATCTCTCCTCCACCTCATGCGACAACAACTTCCGCGAGTCCTCCACCGCATCAAGGCGAGAGATGGCCTCCTGCGCTGCCACCCTCACACACTGCTTATGTTCTCGACTGCTCCTTCTGAACTTAATCAACCGCTTTCGCAAAAGCTTGAGTTTCTGAGCCAAGACCGCCGAAGCCGACCCTTCCAGCTGCGTGCTCTGCCAAAATCCCACCACCGTGTTGCGGAATCCCTCCAACATCCAAGCCCGCTCAAATATGAAGAAAGATCGTAGTCTCACGTCCTCACATGAGGACAACAGGATCGGGTTGTGATCAGAGTGAGCTTGACGTAGAACCCACGACTCTGCCAGAGGAAAGGACATCGCCGCCTCCTAGGAAGTAGGAACCTGTCAATCCGCAACCGCGATCTGGCATTTATCCAAGTGTATCAACACCCACCAGCATCAAAAATCTGCAACTCCGCGTCCGAAATGAACTGCCTCATCTCCGTCGAGCTCACATCCGCACCCCCGCGCAATCGTGGCCTATCCTCCGGCTGCATTGTCACATTGAAATCCCCCTTGATGATCCAGATCTCTTTCGGGTACCTCTCTCGAAGAAGCCTCAAGTCATTAGTCAGCTTCGATAGTGCCTGGCCCAACCGCGGCCCATACACGTTAGTCACCCACATCTGGACCCCATCCGCCTTTCGCTGCAGGAGGACCGAGAGAGAGATAGTGTCTCCCCCTACACACCTCCTTTACCAGATCAAAGGCGTCTCCACTTCGACCCACTGTCATCCCACCTGACGCTCCTGACGCGTCCAACGCCCTCCACTTGCCCAGGAGAGGGCCACCTAAGGAGTCACAAACCTCATCAAAACCTTAGAAAATCTTCATTTCTTGCAGCAGCATCACATCCGACCCCACCTCTGCGACTATGTCTCGGATCACCATTCTCTTGTCTGCCCTCCCCGCTCCCCTGACATTCCAAGAGAGAACCTTCATATTTCCACCTCAACAACTCTCGATGGCCGGACCACCCCCAGACAGTTCAACAGTGCCTGGCTCGCCACCAAACCCGACCAAGGTCTTAAATGTCGATTTCGGTCACTATTTCGGTACCGACCAAAATAGAATTTCAATGGAATTTCGGTGGAATTTCGACCAAAATTTCGGTCATTTCGGTCATTTTTTGTACTAGGACCCCCATATTTCGGTCATTTCGGTCGAATTTCGATTTCGACTGGATATCGATATTCGACAGAAATTCGACCGAATTTCGCTGAAATTTGAGGCCATGAACCCGGCTATCCCCCGCTACTACCAACCGATGGCGCCGCACCAACCCTCGTGTTCGAACTTGCCGCTCCCATCTCGCTCCCAATCGGGCGTCCTCCCTCGATGCCGACCCATGCAAGCCCTCTACCCGCTCCATTACATCAACAACCGCCTCCTCCACCTTCTGGTTTCAGCAGATGAGAGCCGGCAATACTGCTTCCCAAATCTCTCAGAGTTTGACTGCCGCAGCACGAAATCCCTTCTGGACTTCGTGGAGGTCTCAACTAAAGACACCAGCTGGGACTCCACAACCTTCGCTGTGACATGTGCACCCCGATACTCCCTTACCGCCTCTACCAAAAGCTCCTCCACTGCCACCCTCCCTGTGTCACTTCCACTTCCGTCCAACCGGTTCGAAGCATGGCCTTAAATTTCGCCGAAATTCGGCCGAATTTCGGTTTCGGCAGGTGACCGAAATTCGGCCGAAATGGCTATATCGGTCGAAATTTGGGGGGGTCTAGTTCAAAAACCCACCGAAATGACCGAAATTTCGGTCGAATTTCGGTCGAAATTCGACCGAAATTTCGTTTCGGTCCCTCACCGAAACGAAACCGAAATCCGACTTTTAATGCCTTGGTTCGAAGAATCTGATCTGGATGCCCCACGATCGCTCCTGGGAGCACCATCCGGCTTGATCCACGCCGCAGAGACTGCTCTAGAGCAATGGAGACTCCTCTATACTCGGAAAGCGGGGTCGCTCCTCCCGTCCCCGACTCCGGGTCCTCCCCCATCCCCCGCTCTCGAGACTCCTCCGAATCAGAAACCCGATCACAAACCTCGCACTTGGGGTCCTCTACCTGCCCCCTCAACCTCCCCTCCGGAGGGCTGCTGCAACCCTTGCCCACCTCCTCGGCACGCATTCCTTCACTTGCACCCGGAAGGATGCATGTCCGATCTTAATGAATAACTCCGGAGGGAAGGCTGCCAGCCTCGCAGCGAACTCCACCTTCACATGAGCATCATCCCCCTTAGATGCCCCGAACACAATACTTAAATCACCATCCCGAACTCACGAAGCAGCTTTGCCAACGAATGCTCGTATACCACGCCCGTAAGGGCCTGCCCTTTAGCCTCAGTGTCTTGTATAGAACTACCCATGTGAGCTGCTATCGCGGAGCGATGGTCGCCTCCACTTCACCAATCCATATGGCACCCTCCAAAGCAAGCTGGATATCTCCCCAACGGATAGCCCACGAGCAAACACAGTGCCCTCCTGCAGTTGCACCACGTTCCCCCCCCCCCCCCCCCCAAATCGGACCCACCCGCTACCCAATATCTGCCATAGCCGTCTGCAGGCACTCAGCTGAACCAAGGCACTCTCCCACCAATACGGCCTCCAGAGGATCCACATCCTGTTGGGAACGCTTCGAGGTCGTCCCCTTGTGGTCGAAAACCCCCTGCTCAAGAACTTTACCACTCCCCCATGCTCTGCCCGGCTGGCTCCACATTCTAGGATATTTTTTTCTTTGATGGACCACCTCGCCGCACTCGAAACACGCCACCACGTTCCTGCACACCGTCGCCGGGTGGCCCCTATCCACACATTGAAGCATCTCCGGGATTCTCCTTGCGATACAAACCAAAGCTCTCGGTGCGGTCGAGATGGGACCCATCTCCGCGACCAGCCCACAGTGCCATCTCTGGTTGGGGAAAGCCGCTCCCTCCTCTTCGATGAAACCTCTTGCCATACCCCATCCTCCCCTGGTGGACCCCCTCCCAGCTCCGGACCCCACCCCTCGCCCACCAACGGCGGGTGGGTCGGGCACCTCCCTGCGTCGCCCCCGCCAGCCAGCCCCCGACCACCTCCCTACGCCGCAGCTTTTTCTGCCAGTCCCCCACCTCCAAACACAAAGTCGGCTCGATGCCCCTACTCCTCCCGTCGCTGCACTTCCCACGACCGCCTAGAACAATCCCCTCTGCCTTGCTGTAGCGAGACCCGCCGTCCATCTCTACCCAGCCGAGGTTGGTTGGAGCCCCTCCGTATGTGGGCGGAAGCCGCCCGAGCCCCCATTGCCGCAACCAACGGATGCCGCCGCAAAGGCGAGAGGCTGGCATTTTTCTCCACCCGCCACCCCATCCCCTACTTTCGCCGCCATCTGATGCCGCCCGAGCCCTCCACCACTTGGAGATCAAAGAATAGGGGCGAAGAAGGCCCCCCCCTCCGCGCGGGGTCCCCGGGTAGCCCTCCGTCGGCGGCGGCGGCCATCCCTCGCCGCCTGAAATCGAGAATCCTGCCGCCGAGTTCCTTGCATCACTCGATGTCGAGAGAGTCGCCGCCCTTTTCACAACTCCCTCTAGGAACTTCCTTGACGCAGAAATCCTAGAGTCGCCCCCCGCAGAATATCCCGAGCGAAGCACCATCCCACCTCTAGATGGAGTTCAATTTCTAGGCAATTGTTGATTATGCAGAATAAAAAAATAACAAATGACGAGAAAACATCACTATTATTAAGCGAGCGAACTGAATGGTAAATCGTTTATCTACTAGAATTTTGATGAACTACTACACCATTCCGTATCCTAAGAGAAACGCCTCGAGATTAGTGTTGAGATACTTATATCTCTATGCTTTTATTTATGTTTTTCTATTTCTCTAGTCTACTTTATGTAATTTTCTCTTAGAGCTTTCCTCCTATATAAGAGAGCTCTAGGGCTATGAGTGTTGGAACAAATAGATGAATTGATATTCGTAGGACCCCTGGGCTCTCTTATATAGGAGAAAAACCCTTGGGTAGATAACATGTATGTACATGAAGAAATGAAAATACATATATAACACCAAAAGATAATAATAATCTCCACTCTCCCCCTCAAGCTGGAGCATATATGTCTATCATGCTCAGCTTGGAACAACATCTTTGGAAAGGCCCTCCAGTAAGTGCCTTGGTAAATATATTTGCAGTCTAATCTTTAGCAGAACATGAGAGGTAGATATAAGACCCTTCTGAATCATGTCTCTTGTACAGTGGCAATCCACTTCTATATGCTTTGTACGCTCATGGAATGCATGATTATTTGCAATAAATAGTGCTGCCTGATTATCACATAGAAGCTGTATAGGAAGAGGTACGCAAGCAGCAAAATCAGTCAGAACTGACCTGACCTACATCATCTCTGTGCATCCCTGAGCCATGGCCCTGTATTCGGACTTTGCACTAGATTTGGCCACTACAATCTGCTGCCATGGCTAAGGCGGTCTAATCTGCAGTGGATGAAGGAACAATAATACGATTCAGTCTATAAAATGCTTCCTCCATCGGAGGAATAGTGGAATCTGCCAAGATCTGAGAACGTGCTGCCTTGTATTCTGGATCAAGAGCTGCCATGAATACACCAACCATAGTGGCATTCCGGTACGTCTTCTGTTGCTCAGGGGTGGCTGTGAGAGGCATGAAGCTGTAGAGCTTCTCGAACATTCCACATAGAGACATGTATAATGAGTATAAGGGCCTGCCATTCTGTTTGATTGTGAAGATGTCATGCTGTAGTTGCAGAATCTTCGTCTCATTCTTTGCCTGTGAATATGTAGCAGCCAGAATGTCCCACATTGCTTTTGCAGTGGGCTGATGGAGAATATCGTTAGTAATCTCAATTGCCAGAGTTCCTGATAGCCAAACCTTGGCATATGCATCATCTGCCTCCCATGAGGCGTTGACCCCAGTCTTCTCAGCAGGCTCTTCCTCAGTAAGAATGTGCTTCTTACCAGTTGACTTCATCATACTCATGAACTGCATTGCCTACAGTTCGTAATTTGACCCTGGACCTCTGAAGGCGCCTGTAGATGGAATATCTGCCTTGCTTTCTGACATGATGATGATAGAAGACTAGGGTGGTAGACTGAAGATATGATCGTCTACACGAACATTCATGGGTTTAGTTGCATGTGCAGACTCAAGCAACCAAACCCATAGACTTGAAAACTCGAGCGAGAGTCTCCTCTATCACAAAGGTACCCTAGGGTTAGACGAACCCTAGGATATGAGACTGCTCGCAAGTCCTAGGAGGGCCGAGATGCGCACAACCTCTGAGGTATGCGCTCGTGCGCACGCGCGAAGCTAAGGCTGCATGTGCACGCTAACCGGGGTTGCACACGCACAGGAGGAGGCGTAGTGCCTAGACAACCCGCACCGGAGTATGCACAGGAGGTGCGGTGCTTGGGTGCGCAGGAGGCGCGAGTGAAGGGCGTGGGCGACGCGCAAATCCGCACGACGAGCGGCGCGTAAGGCCGTGCGGGAGGCCGAGGCGGCAACGCACGAAGGCCGAGGCGACGACGCAGAGGGCTTGGAGGTGGTGGCTAGGGTTAGGGCTTGGTTCGAGAACTCCGGTCTAGGACCGTCGCTCTGATACCATGTTGGGAAAAATAAGAGAGTTGTTTATTCCATACGCCCTAGGCTCTCTTATATAGGAGAGTAGCCTATGGGTAAAATACATCAAGAGTCCAAAAGAAAAGAGAAAATACGAAACGGTACAAAATAGAATAACATATATCTCTACAATAGGTACATGAAGAAATGAAAATGCATAAATAACACCAAAAGATAATAATAATCTCAATAATGAGGTATACAACTTTTCATTTCAAACTTTTCCACATGGTATCAGAGCGACGATCCTAGACTGGAGCCTTTGTCGTAGATCCCAATCGACATCTGAGCAGCAACGGCTACAACCGTCGATAACGGCAGCAACAACTACAATTGACCGCTGCCGCCCAGAACAGTAGCAACGACTATAGCCAGGCCAGCCACCGCCACCCGCAAGCAGAAGCAGCGGCTACAACCGCCGCCGGCTGCCGTCGCCTATTAAAGGCTGCCGTACCCCTCTTTAACGTCGATCGTGAACTAGGAGGTCTGATTTGGTTCCTAGGGTTTGATATTTTTATCCTCTAAAACCATCCTAGGCACCTAAAGAAGCCTCCTGTGGATGGAAGAGGTTGTGGTATGAGTCTACACTCACAACCTTCTTCCTATCTGTCTATGTAGATATTGTTATTCCAATATGCAACCCCAGTCTTAGAGTTTCTTGTCATCATGTCAGACAACAAAGCATATATTCCTTCCCTGGGTGCAACTTCAACATGACATCTTCACGTCGAAGCAGAATGGTCGTCCTCTCCATACCCTTTACACTTCTCTAAGGAGTATGTTTGAGAACTTACATGGTTACATTCCCTTGACTGCTACACAAGAGCAACTCAAGGCATATAGGGATTCAGTGATGACCGGAGTTTTTCTAGCAGCACTCGACTTTGAGTATGATGCCGCTAGAGCACATATTCTTACTGATGCCAGCATACCTCCAATAGAGGAGGCATATCGTAGGTTGAGTAGGCTGTCCATATCTTCTGGTGGTAATCAGCTGTCTCAGACATCTTCAGCCATGGCAGCATCTCGTGGTAGGGCCTTAGGGGAAACCTTACACAATATCATGGTCGAGGTGGCTGTGGTTGGGGAGGAGGTAGTCAGCCTTGTACTTACTGTCACATGCCATGTCATTATTAGGAAACATGCTATTCTAAGCATGGGTTCCCAGCTTCAGCACTTGTGGCAGGGCAGATCCAGCAGGTTGGCAGTCCTTCACCTTCATCTGATTAGAGATTTGACGAGCTTGTGGCACTGTTCAAGGAGATTATGCCTACTCCTGGGTCAACCAGCTCTCCTTCAGGATCCTCAGAGGTAGCTGGCTCAACATCAACATCTACATCAGGTATATCATATGCTTTTACTAGTTGTTACATGGTATATTTTTTCACAATGGATTATGGATTCAGGAGCATCCCGTCATCTCTGTGGTGACAGAGGTCAGTTTAGTTCTTTCAGTCCAACGTAGCCTTGATGCAACCAATGTGGAGTCGTTAGGGTTTGAACTAAGTGCAATTTTAAAAGGTTGAAATAAATGACTCGGTTAATGAAACAAGTAATGTTATGCGCGACACTAATCCCGGGGCAGAAATGCAACGACTAAAAACAAACAGTGAAACGAACAAAAGGGGGGGACAACGGGACTGGAGATTGACGCAGCAAGGACGGGGTTCATGCGGATGAACAGGGTTTGGCACTCGAAGACTTTGACGATAAAAAACAAATAAATGATGCTAAAACTTCAGCAAACAATTGTTCAGGAGATGTTCAACGTCCAGCACAACCTCATCACAAATTTAGGGCAACCCAAGTAGTTAAAAGATTACTGGAAAAATATAGTGATATTGCGACACTTAGGGATCTCAATATTTCACCAAACCAAGCAGTAATATAGCAGTCAACACTACTAATGTCATTCGGACAGAAAAATATGCAAAGATGCGCTCATACCACAACTGACGAGGGGTTTCGGCGCGCTTCAGACCTGGTCGGCGGCAATATTGGGTGCTGGAGCGGCTGCAGCAACACGATATGGCCTGCGTCAAGGGGAAAGAGGGGTGGCGACTGCACAACGGCAGGTCGAGAAGGTTGGCGGCAACGTGGGTGTGAGCGCTGACTGTGGATTGGGGGGATGGGGAATTAGGGAGGAGAGAGGGCGGCCGAAGAGGGAGGTGGGCAAGGGGAAGAGGAGGGCTGAGGCGGCGGGGTGGCAAGAGGATGGGGAAGAATGGGTCGCTGGCGCGCGATGGGGGGAATGTGGGTGAGCGTCGGGGAGGGAAGAAGGGGAAATGGGCGGCGGCGTGAGAAGATTAACGGGAATGGGGTGGAGACGACGGTATGGAGAGTTAGGGTTCGGTGGGGAAAGAGGCACGTGTGGGGAAGGGAGAAGAGAGAGAGGCGGGAAACGAGAGAGAGAGAGGGAGAGAGAGAACAAGTGATGGAAAAAATAAATCTTCATTCAAATAATCCAATCCTTCCCAGAGGTGGGGTGCCTTTATAGAGGCCAAATCCCCTCAAACAAGCAACTAATTTACTATAAATAGAAAAAAAGGAAAAGATGATAAGGCCTTATATAATGGGCCTTTTACATAAATAAATAAAAATGAATAAATAAAAGAAAAAACAAATGCCTGACTAAAAAAAGAAAAATATCACATAGCATCATGCTGCATCAGCTCCCCCCTGCTGAGAAGAATCTCACTCCGTCGACACGGCGTCGCGATAATTCTGAAGTATATCAGGGCGGAGTTGTTGAAGTTCATCCTCGTCAATCCAGGTGCAATCTGTCAGAGGTCGTCCCTTCCACTTGACTAGATAGCGACGGAAGAGACCACGTCTAGTCGTCATATCTCGTATGTTGGCAATATCTTCTATTTGATCGGCATCAGTTGCGGTTGGTGGTTGGTGCGTATCATCAGCGGGAATTACTGGCGTGATTGCATCTGTCTGGTCATCTCCATGATATAAGAAGAGATCTGAAACACTAAAGACGGGCGACGTCTGGACATCCGGTGGTAGATCAAGTAGGTAAGCATTCTGCCCAATTCTCTTGAGGATTCGGAATGGACCAATCTTTCGGAAACTCAATTTCTGGTGGACACTCAAAGGAAACCTCTCCTTTTTTAGGTGGACGATCACTAATTCTCCAACTCTGAACTCGCTCTCTCTACGGTGTAGGTTGGCTTGGGCTTGGTATTTCTGGGTCATGGTTTGTAGTTTGGCTCGAATTTCGGTATGGATATGGGTTAGGTGTTCGACCAGGTCCTCAGCTGCGGCACTACTCCTCCCTTGCATGATTGCGGGTGTAAGTTCTAGAAATTGGGTAATTGGAAAGCCGTACACATTCTCAAATGGTGATTTTTCGGTGGATCTATTAGTGGAACTGTTATACGCGAATTCGGCTTGGGGAAGAATTAAATCCCATTTGGACGGAGAGTCCCCTGCAAGACATCGCAATAAATTCCCTAAAGATCTATTAACTACTTCGGTTTGCCCATCTGTTTGTGGATGATAAGCGGTGCTGTATTGCAGACGAGTACCAAGACGAGACCAAAGCGTGCGCCAAAAATGAATCAAAAATCTGATATCACGATCCGAAGTTAAAGAACGAGGAACACCATGCAATCGATAACATCACGAAAAAACAAATCAACGACATGAGATGCATCTGAAGTTTTTTTACATGCAATGAAGTGTGCCATTTTAGAAAATCTATCCACAACCACAAAAATAGAGTCAACTTTCCGTACTGTGAGGGGTAAGCCTAGCACGAAATCCATGGTGATGTCTTCCAGGGTCGCGGAGGGATCGGTAGAGGCGTATACAACCCAATGTTCTGCTTATGGCCTTTGAATCTCTGACATATCTGGCATTTTTGTACAAGTTTGTAACATCCTTTCGCAATTGCGACCAATAAAATCGCTCTTGGAGAAGAGTCACGGTTTTGTCCCTTCCAAAGTGTCCAACTAAGCCACCGTTATGCAGTTCTGAAATTAGATTCTCTCGAAGGGAAGTGGCGGGAATGCACAGTCGGTGGGCCTTGAACAGGAATCCCTCATGAAGGACATAAGTGGCTGTCGGATCCTGTCCAGTGTCAACACACTCTGCATAAGCATGTCCGAAGTCAGGGTCAGTGGGGTAAAGATCCTTGAGCGCGTCAAATCCCGTTGTGCTTACAGTCATTGTGGTTAAGACATGTGCTCGTCTGCTCAACGCGTCGGCCGTGCGATTCAGGGTTCCAGCCTTGTGCTTGAGATGGAACGTGTATTCTTGGAGGTAACCCATTTTGCATGACGCTTGTTAAGGGTTTTCTGAGGGTTCAGATATCTTAAGGCTTCATGATCAGAATTAAGGACAAATTCACGCTGAATTAGATAGTGCCTCCAATGCTTGAGAGCTTGCACCACGGCATAGAATTCGACATCATATGTGGAGTACCGTGATCGAGCTTCATTCAACTTCTCACTGTAGAATGCCACATGTCATCCTTCCTGACTCAGGACGGCACCAATCCCAACATGTGAGGCGTCACAGTCAACTACGAAAACCTTGGAGAAGTCAGGAAGTGCCAAGACAGGGGCATGGGTCAACCGATGTTTTAGTTTTTGAAAGCTGGTTTCTGCCTCAGGAGTCCAAGTGGGTGCTCCTTTACGTGTGCAATCTACTAACGAAGCCGTACAAGTACTAAAGTTTCGGATGAAACGTCGATAGAAAGAAGCCAATCCCAGAAAGCTACGAATCTCAGTGAGGGTTTTGGGCACTGACCAGCTCTGAATGGCCTGAATTTTGGAGGGGTCAACCTTGAGTTCGTCGTCAGTGACAATGTATCCCAGGAAGAGGATCGTGTCAGACATGAAGGAGCATTTCTTAAGGTGGACATACAATTGTTGGGCTCTTAAGGTTTCCAAGACTTGTCGTAAGTGGACTAAGTGGTCGTCTTTGGTCAAGTTGTAGATCAATATGTCATCAAAGTACACAACCACAAACTTTCCGATGAAAGGCCGCAATACATGATTCATGGTTCGCATAAAAGTGCTGGGAGCATTAGACAGGCCGAAGGGCATTACTGTCCATTCATAAAGGCCCTCTTTGGTCTTAAAAGCAGTCTTCCACTCGTCTCCAGGTCGGAGGCGAATTTGATGGTACCCACTGCGAAGATCCATTTTGGAAAATAATTTGGCACCCGATAGCATGTCGAGCATGTCATCAAGGCATAGAATCGGAAAACGATACTTGATCGTGATCTTGTTGATAGCACGACTGTCCACGCACATCTTCCATGTGCCATCCTTTTTTTGGGTAAGTAGAGCAGGAACCGCCACAGGACTCATACTCTCTCGAACATACCCGCGAAGTAGAAGATCAGTGACCTGCTTATTCATTTCTTCGTGCTCACTTGGGCTCATCCGACAATGTGGCAAATGTGGTAATCTTGCTCCGGAAACTAGGTCAATGTGATGTTGAATGTCTCGTAATGGGGGTAGTCCTTCAGGTAACTCTTCAAGCATAATGTCAGCAAACTTTTGAAGGATGGATCTTACCTCAGACGGAGCTTCGGGTATCGTTGTCTCTTGTTCGATCACCTCACGTCCCATCAATGCGTAAATAGTAGAGCTCTCCTGAATTTCACGTTGGAATGTCTGGGCTTCCATCAACAATACGGGACTGGTAGTCGAAGGCTTTGACGGTGGAGTACTTTTACCAGATTGCGCGGTCGCGGATCGAAGCGAAGCCACCTGTCGAGGGCTAAGGGCCTCGCGTTGTGGTCTAAGGGTCACACGCACCTTGTTTATGAGAAATGAGTAAGTGTTAAATTTTCCTCTGTGTTCAATGTCTCGATCAAACTGCCACGGTCTCCCAAGTAGTACATGACAGACATCCATAGGAGCTATATGGCACCAAACCTCATCGTTATATGAAGGGACAATTGAGAAGCTAACGAGACTCTGATGATGGATCGGAAGTTGAGTGCCACCTCGAAACCATGCCACACTGTACGGTTTCTCGAGTGGTTGAGTTGGTAAGTCCAACTTGTCGACCATTTCTTGAGACACGGAGTTCTCAACGCTTCCTCCATCTATGATCAACGAACAACGACGCCCTCCTGAGGTACATGTAGTTCGAAATATACTACGTCGCAACCAACTATCAGCGTCATTGACAACGGGTGTGAGCAAGATGTTCGTGGGTGCGCTGTCAGGGGCGATAAAGTTCTCATGTTCAATTACCTGGAAAGGTCCGGATATATCTCCATCCACTCCAAGAAGCTCATAGTCATCAGCTCCCGAAGTGACAACAGTTAAAGCGGCTTGATCCTCTTCAGGCGCTTCCTGATGGTCGGGGGCAGGGTCTTCAGGGTCTTCGATGGTGCATAAATGGGCGGGCATGGCCTTAGGGTTTGGGCACTCAGCTGCTCGATGTCCCTTCTGATAGCATCGGAAACAAGTATCATGTCCGACAACAGGTCAACTTCCCAAGATGCCCGGTCCGGGGTTTCCAATAGATGGTCGTGCGCAGCAGTGGTTGAGGGTTTAGTTTGGGGTTTGCCTGCAACAATCGATGGTGAAACTATTGGTTCGGAGGTCGTCATCAATGCACTAGTTCGTGGGACGGTGTTCACAGAAAATGACGTCCTCCTTGTCTGGACTTTAGCAAGCTTAGTTTCAGCCTGTTCAGCTTGTTTATAGGCTTCGTCGATGTTTTGACAGTTGTGGAGGTAGAGTTCATCTTGGATAACTTGACGAAGTCCTTGCATGTAGCGGGTGACTTCCTGGACAGGAGTCTCCTGCAATCGGTTGTAATGAATGAGGGACTGGAATCCTTCGGTGTACTCTCTCACGCTCATGGTACCTTGTCTCCAAGATTGCAATCACGCATATAGATCTCGCTTGTAATCTTCAGGCACAAACTTTGTTTTTAGTTTGGCCTTCATCTTGCTCCAACTGCGAATCTTACCCTTTCCCTTTCGTTTACGTTCAGATTGAAAACGATCCCACCATAGCAGAGCATGTCCTTTTAGTTTGATCGTGACAAATTGAACTTTTTGTTCGCTAGGCATAGTCTTCCATACGAAGAAGTATTCGACGGTTTGGAGCCAATCCAAAAATACATCAGGATCTCGTCCTCTGTTAAATTCCGGAACATCAAGATGGATGCCTCGGTCCCATCCGTTGTCGGGCCTAGGGCCATGTCGTGACGGGAATTGATAACCACTAGTAGGTTGTGACGTATATCCAGGAGTGTGTGGATCTTGGTTCTTTGAAATGAAAGGGGTGTCATCTCTTAATCCTGCATCTTCGCTTTCCTGTGAAAGATAGTCGCTAACGTGTCCGTCGGAGGTAGAAGAACTAGAGTCTCGGGATGTGTTACTCCGTGAGTGTTGTCTCCGACTAGTACGCCGACCTTTGTTTGGCGTCTCATCATTATGATCCTTACCTAGCATGCGACTATTTAGTGTGGCAATTTGTCCGTGTGCTGCAGCAAGTTGTCCGTTCGCTGTGGCAATTTGTGCGCTCAGTTGATCGAACATCTGCTTCAGTTGAGCAGACAAGGATTCTAATGATAGCTCAGTTGGTGGGGTGTTACCGGCTTTAGAGGTAGTCGGTTCTTCAGCCATGGGAATCCTATACCTTCTTCTCTCTTTTTTTTCTCTTTTTTTATATGCAATAAAACAAACGAATCGGATCGATTGGCTCTGATACCAAATTGATGCAACCTACGTGGAGTCGTTAGGGTTTGAACTAAGTGCAGTCCTAAAAGGTTGAAATAAATGACTCGGTTAATGAAACAAGTAATGGTATGCGCGGCACTAATCCCGGGGCAGAAATGCAACGACTAAAAATAAACAGTGAAACAAACAAAAGGGGGGGGGGGCAACGGGACTGGAGATTGACGCAGCAAGGATGGGGTTCATGCGATGAACAAGGTTTGGCACTCGAAGACTTTGACGATAAAAAAACAAATAAATGATGCTAAAAATTCAGCAAACAATTGTTAAGGAGATGTTCAACGTCCAGCACAACCTCATCACAAATTTTGGGCAACCCAACGATGGGGGGAATGTGGGCGAGCGTCGGGGAGGGAAGAAGGGGAAATGGGCAGCGGCGTGAGAGGATTAACGGGAATGGGGTGGAGGCGGCGGTATGGAGAGTTAGGGTTCGATGGGGAAAGAGGCACGGGTGGGGAAGGGAGAAGAGAGAGAGGCGGGAAACGAGAGAGAGAGAGAGGGGGAGAGAGAATAAGTGATGGGAAAAATAAATCTTCATTCAAATAATCCAATCCTTCCCAGATGTGGGGTGCCTTTATAGAGGCCAAATCCCCTCAAACAAGCAACTAATTTACTATAAATAGAAAAAAGGAAAAGATGATAAGGCCTTATATAATGAGCCTTTTACATAAATAAAAATAAATAAATAAAAGAAAAAACAAATGCCCGACAAAAAAAAGAAAAACATCACATAGCATCATGCTGCATCAAGCCTGGATGATCTGTTTTGATAGCAGATGGGACACACTCTCCCATTACTGGTCTGGGGGAAGTGAAGTTAACTCCCGCAATGCGGCTTCAGAATGTTCTTTATGCTCCTGAGTTTTCTATGGATTTACTATCATCCATTGTTGAATACATACAATGAATATTATTCGCTTTACTTCTTTAAATTCATTGGTAATATCTGTTTGCTCCTATATTTACTAGCGAAGAATTTTATAATAACGGAAAATAATGGCTACCATGTTGTCTTTTCTTTTAGTTGTGGAATTAGCAACAATTATCGAATATTCACATTCATTGCAATTATGCAATTGCGAGAACAAAAGATGTCTTTATAATGAATACTATTTGTTGTCATATATTAATCTTCGAATTATTCGCTGCCATTGACCAAATTTGTTACAATGATAACACTACATCATCGAATATAGAAGATTGCCCTTCTTAATCTAGGCATTGGCTCTGCCAGAGTCCGATTCGGTTCAATTTTATCCATTTTTATGAATTGAACTGGATTAAAGATTACATAGAAATAATGAACCGGAATCGAATCGATGGGAAAATGAGTTTTTCTTGGTTCGATTTCAAATTGCGAGAATCGATTCTATTCAAGAAGTGAAATCAATTAGTCAAATCACCAAGGATTTACACTGTCGTGCCATATTTAACCCATTTGCTCTTGTGTTTCAGGACATTCTTACGTACAAGGTGATTGGATCTGGCCGTGAGCAAGGGGGTCTCTACAAACTGGTGTAATCTCCTTATGTTGGTGCCTCTTCTCTTCGCACTAGGTCCGCGTCTCCCTCTATGTGGCATCTTCGATTTGGTCATTTTCCTCTACAAAAGACATGTCACGTTCTTTCATAGATTTCTCCTTGCTCTACCTTTCAGTGCGAGGCCTGCCAGCTTGGGAAGCATCATCAGTCCACTTTCCATAGTCGTCAGGGTCTGAGTAGTCATAGTCTGTTTGAGTTAATTCATTTTGATATTTGGGGTCCTGATTGTGTCCTAGATTATCAGGGGTATAGATTTTATCTTGTTGCAGTTGATGAGTTTTCAAGATTGTCTTGGGTCATTCTTCGTAAGAACAAGTCTGATGCTGGTCCTGTTATTCACTCCTTTATTAATGACATAAGGAACATTTTTCAGCAAAAGTCAAGTTTATACGGTCAGACAATGCACTAGAATTTTGCAGTACTCAGCTTTCCCAGTTTCTTACATCTCATGGTATTGTGCACCAGACATCTTGTATGTATACTTACCAACAGAATGGGGTAGCTGAACGAAAACACCGCCATCTTTTGGATGCTACCATGACTCTTTTGATTCAGAGCCGTACTCCTCATTCGTATTGAGGGGACGCGGTTCTAACTGCTTATTAGCTGGTAAATCGTATGCCGTCTTCGGTTCTGGGGGAAAAGATCCCGTTCTTGATTGCGTTTCTGAAGACGGTTCTTTCCTCACTTATGCCTCGTATCTTCGGTTCAGTGGCTTTTGTTCATCAGATGTCTCATGGTCTTGACAAACTCTCTCCTAGAGCTGTCAAATGTTTGTTTGTTGGGTATTCCACGACCCAAAAGGAAGATCGTTACTTTGACCTTGTTCGACGAAGGTACTATGTTAGTGCAGATGTCACCTTCTTTGAGTCCGTTATGTATTTCTCTCCTACAGGTGACAAGCTCATTCCTTCAAAGGATGGAGAAGTGGCCTACATGCCTCTACCTCTTATCTCCACTACACCATCATCGTCACCACCACCACATTTTCCTCCACTGCCACCACCGCCACCTCCACCACCACCTCCACCAACGCCTACCACACCTACTTTCTTTCCCTAGGTTTACCAACGTTGACCTCGTGCTCATGTGACTCATCCATCATCCAGCACACCCAAGGTATGTTCTGAGCATTGAGTTCTTCTAATGGCACTAGTGATCTGCGTGTGTAGCTTAAGGTGCAGGATGTCTCGGATAATACATCTTCTGCGAGTACTGAGGACCTTGATGTACCTATTGCTCTACGGTGGCAGTTGTGTGCATGCATTATGCATCCTCTTGCTTCCCATGTTTCCTTGAAACGTCTCTCTAAGGATTTTCAAAGGTTTGTTGTGCGACTGTCAGCCGTGGAGATACCATGGTCCTATCATGAGGCGTTGTAGAGTAGTCAGTGGTGTCTGGTGATGGATGACGAGATGGCAGCTTTACAGTCTCGTGCTATGTGGACTGTTGTACATGCTCCTCCAAGTGCGTTTGTTGTTGGAAGCAAATGGGTGTTTACTGTGAAACACCGAGCTGATGGTACTGTGGACGGATATAAGGACTGATTGGTTTCTCGTGGGTTCACCCAAACCTATGGGGTAGATTACCAGGATACTTTTTCTCTCATTGTGTGCCACTCTACGCTGCGGATTCTTATTGCTGTTGCTGTGGTACGTGACTGGCCACTTTTCCAATTAGATGTCAAGAATGCTTTCTTGTATGGAGATCTGTAGGAGGAAGTTTACATGTAGCAACCACCAGGGTTTGTTGCTGAGGGGGAGTCCAGTATGGTATGCCATCTTCACAAGGCCATATATGGCCTTAAGTAGAGTCCGAGGGCTTGGTTTTAGAAGCTCTCAGAGTTGATTAAACAAAAAGGTTTATTAGATCTACTGCATATCATTCTCTCTTTGTTTAGAGAACTCAACGAGGTACCGTTGTTGTTTCGATTTATGTTGATGACATCATTGTTACTTGTGGAAGGAAACAAATCAATTGCATTATGAGAGGCTTTAGGTTTCTCTTATATAGGAAATGAACTTATTGGGAAAATTACAGGAAGAAGGAAAAAGAAATATAAAATGAGAAAACAATAATAAAGATAACTAATATCTCAACACTCCCCCTCAAGCTGGAGTGTAGATATCAATCAAACTCAGCTTGGAACAACATCTCTGATAATGTCCTCTCGCTAGGGCCTTGGTAATTACATATGCTGTCTGGTCTCCAGAGCTGACATGCATAGTGGCGATAATACCCTTCTGTATCATGTCACGAGTGCAGTGACAATCCACCTCTATATGCTTTGTCCTCTCATGAAAAGCTGGGTTGTTGGCAATGAAAAGAGCAATCTGATTATCACATTAGAGGTGCATGGGAAGAGACACCTCTATAGTCAGGTCAGTAAGAACAGATCTGACCGACATCATCTCTGTACTAGCCTGAGCCATGGCCCTGTATTCCGATTCAACAGCTGATCTGGCAACCACAGTCTGCTTTTTACTCTTCTATGACACAAGAGAATTCCCTATGAATACAACAAAGCCTGATGTAGACTTTTTATCCTTTGGACACCCAGCATAATCTGCATCTGCGCGTGCTGTAACTGAGAGAGATGTGCCTCTGCTGAAAAGAAGTCCAGTACCGGGTGAAGTCTTCAGGTATCTCAGAATCATATGGACTGCATCCATATGTGCCTGTTTGGGCTTCTCCATAAACTGACTCACTTTGCTTATTGCAAATGATATGTCGGGCCTGGTGTCACATATAACAGCTTGCCAACAAGCTCTCTGCACCTCTTCTTGTCGACCTCCTCACTCCTCAGTATCATCATCATAGAGCCTCATGCTCGGGTCAACAGGAGTAGTGACATGTCTGCAATCTGCCATGCTTGTCTTTGAAAGAAGATCTATAACGTACTTCCTTTGGGTCATCACAAGACCCCACTGGTTCCTGACAAATTCTAGTCCAAGGAAGTAACGTAATTGTCCAAGATCCTTGGTTACAAATCACTGACCTAGGAAGTCCTTGACACCCTGAATGCCATGCTCATCATCCCCTGTAACAATAATGTCATCAACATAAACAAGAATAACTGTTGTACCTCTCCGGGTCTTCTGTACGAACAAGGAGTGATCGATAGTTGATCTCACAAACCTCTGCTGCTCTATCAAGTTCGAGAGCTTCTGGAACCATGCTCTTGGACTCTGCTTAAGGTCATAGATAGCCTTATGTAGCCTACAAACCTTCTGACACTTCCCCTCAGCAGCGAACCCATGTGGCTGCTGCATGTAGACCTCCTCCTGTAGATCGCCATAGAGGAATGCAATCTTCACATCAAGCTGATAAAGGGGCCAATCTCGTGTCACAACAACATAAAGTAGAATACGCAGAGTAGAATGCCTTACAACTGAAGAGAAAGTATCCTAATAGTCTACCCCATATGTCTGGGTGAACCCTCGTGCCACAAGTCTCGCCTTATAACGATCCACGCTGCCATCCGCACGGTGTTTCACAGTGAACACTCATTTGCATCCCACAACAGATGCATCAACAGGAGCGGGAACAAGGCTCCATGTACCATGTGATTGTATTGCATGCATCTCCTTTTCCATGGCTAATCTCCACTGACTACCCTTGAGAGCCTCCTGATATGTTCGTGGTATCCGCACGGTTGATAGTGCCATAGTAAACTTCCTGAAATCCTCTGACAACCTGTTCAAAGATACCTAAGCTGCAAGAGGGTAAGTAGCACACACCTATTTCGGCTTTCACAGAGTAATTGACACGTCAAGATCATCTGCCAAGTCCGAAGCCTGTAGGTTTCCCTCTGGAGAGGGCACCTGCTCATCCTGTCTCGAATCCTGCTGCACAGACAACTCAATAGTACCATCAGTAGGAACAATATGCTCATTACATACCTGAGGCGTGCTGGATGATGGACAAGACCTGTGAGCAGGGGGACAGAGCGAGACCTGCGAGTAAAAACACATGGCAAAAACTGAACCAAAGGAGGAGGAGGTCGTGGAAGAGCAGGAGTAGATGAAAGTGAAGGACCGACTGTAGGAGGTGACGACATGTATATCTCATCATCAGAGTCAGATGGAGCAAGTCTGTCACCTGTAGGAGAAAAATTACATGATAGACTCAAAGAAAGTAACGTTAGCACTAACAAAGTATTCCGCCTTAGCAGATCAAAGCAGCGATACCCCTTTTGGGTACGAAAGTAGTCGACATACGCACACTTGACATCTTTAGGAGAGAGCGTATTACGTTCTGGAGAGACATCATGAACAAAGGCAACATACCCGAACACACGAGGTGTAAGTGAGAAAAGATCCTTCTCGGGAAATGCAATCGAGAAAGGAATCTTTTCTCCTAACATGGACGAGAGCATACGGTTCACCAAGTAGCAAGCAGTAAGGACAGCATCACCCCAGTAAGCATGAGGAGCACGACTTTGTTTCAACAAGGTTCTGGTCACATCAAGTAAATGACGGTGTTTGCGCTCTGCAACACCGTTCTGCTGTGAAGTATAGGCACATGAGGTTTGGTGAACAATGCCATGAGATCTAAGGAACTCAGAAAGCTGTAAGGTGTAGAATTCCAAGGCATTATCAGAACGGAGATATTTGACATTGGCTGAAGAAATATTCTTTATCTTATTAACAAAATACTTGATAACAACCTCGGACTTATTCTTCAATAAAAATACCTAAGACAATCTAGAAAAATCATCGACGACTATAAGATAAAAACGATGTCCCTGGTGATCAGGAACAAGACTAGAACCCCAAATGTCTAAATGTAGGAGCTCAAATAACTGAGAACTGCTCCGACTCTGACGGGATGGAAAAGAAGAACGATGACGCTTCCCAATCTGACATGCCTCACACTGAAAAGAGGATCTCGTAGAAATCTGAGGAAGGACATGACATAATTTATGCAGAGGAAGATGACCAAACCCAAGGTGCCACAGATATGGAGAGACCGGTTCGGTAGGTATAGCAGAAACACTAGCATGAGGAGGTTGGACTAGTCTGTAGAGTCCCTGCTGCTCACGGCCACATCCAATCACCCTGCTCGTGAATATATCTTGAAATACAAGAGACGAAGGGTCAAAGATGGCACGATAATGCAAATCCTTGGTGATTTGACTAATAAAAAGTAAATTCATCTGAAAAACAGGAGCATATAAAACATTCTTAAGACACATGGACGGTGTCAAATCCACCTCCCCCTATCCTGTAACGGGAAGTGGTTGCTATTAGCAATGACAACCCATCTGCCAGGTGGTATAGTCCTGTAGGACCTTAGTTGCGCTCTGTCTCCACATAAGTGGCGAGAAGCACCAAAATCCGCAATCCACTTTGTTATGTCTGCATCCGTACTGCCAGTAAAAGCATAGGTGATACCTGAGGAGCTCGTAGAGGCTCTGGCTGCTGTAGCGGTATCTGGTGGTGTCAGCAATAGGAGACATGATCTCCCAAATACGAGAGACAATATCATCCAGACGAGAATCGACTTGGGGAGCTGAAGTCTTTGAAGACACAATCTGCTCTGCTACTCGGCCAGAAACAAGATATTCTGATAGCATGTATCCTCTGCATGTCTAGGCTTGCGACAGTAGGTGCAAGGACCATGCTAGCGTCCACCGCCTCTTCCGCGAGGGGTGCACCCTCTGTTGGGAAAAATAAGCATCGTGTTTATTCCTTGAGCCCTAGGCTCTCTTATATAGGGAGAGGCTTATGGACAAATTACATAAAGTAGACAAACGAAAAGATAAATAGATAAAAGATACAAGAATATAAATAAACTTCTACACTCCCCCTCAAGATAGAGCATAGATATCTATCATGCTCATCTTGGACAAGCACTTCTGAAAGGGACCCCGAAGCAACGCTTTAGTAAGGATGTCTACTGTTTGGTCTCCTGAGCTGACATGTGTTGTAGAAATGAAGCCCTTCTGGATCATATCACGGATATAATGGCAATCCACCTCAATGTGCTTCGTTCTCTCATGAAAGCAGGGTTGTTGGCAATGAATAATGCAACCTGATTGTCACATTCTAGTGATATGTGAAGTGGAACATCTATATGTAGATCTGTCAGGACTGCGCGAACCCACATCACTTCTGCACATGCTTGGGCCATAGCTCTATATTATGATTCATCACTGGATCTCGCAACTACTGTTTGTTCTTGCTTTTCCATGACGCAAGTGACTCCCCGATGAATATAGCAAAGCCTGATGTAGATTTCCTATCCTTTGGGCACCCTGCATAGTCTGCATCTGCACATGCTGAAATAGTAATAGTGCCCTTCTTCCTAAATATCAACCCTGCGCTTGGAGATGACAAGATACCTTAGTATCATATGTATGGCATCCATGTGTACTTGGCGAGGTTGCTCCATGAACTGGCTCACTTTATTTACTGCAAATGTAATATCTGGTCTAGTAATAGTAACATAAAGGAGCCTCCCTACCAGTTCTCTGTACCTTCTTTTATCAACCTCCTCAGTGTCGTCATCATGCATCTTCATGCTTGGATCCATTGGTGTAGAAGCATGTCGACATCCAAGCATTCCTGTGTCACTTAGCAAGTCAGTGACATATTTCCTCTGAGTCATCACGAGTCCTTCTTCATTTCTAGCAAACTCCAATCCAAGGAAATATCTCAGTCTTCCTAGATCCTTGGTAACAAATTTACGGCCCAAGAATTCTTTTGCTATTTTTATTCCCTGCATATCATCTCTTATAATGATTATATCGTCAACATACACCATAATGACAGTCATACATCTGGATGTCTTATGTAAAAAAAGAAAATGGTATGCATTTGACCTTTTGAACCCTTGCTTCTCAAACAAATCTGAGAGCTTCTGGAACCAGGCTCTTGGGCTCTGTTTTAGGCCATAGATCGCCTTATGAAGCCTGCATACCTGTCCACACTCCCCCTCAGCAGTAAACCCAGGTGGCTGCTGCATGTAAACTTCTTCCTGAAGATCACCATATAAAAATGCATTTTTGACATCTAATTGAAACATGGGCCAGTCTCGAATCACAACATCAGATAAAAGAATCCGTAAAGTAGAGTGTCGAGCAAAATGAGAAAACGTGTCAAGATAATCTACCACATACGTTTGAGTAAAGCCTCGAGCAACCAGTCGAGCCTTGTATCTATCAATATTGCCATCGGTATTATGGTTCACCGTAAACACCCACTTGCAACTCACAATAGATGCCCCAGTAGGAGCTTGAACAAGACTCCAAGTACCTCTCGACTGAAGGGCAGCCATCTCTTCGTCCATAGCCAGACGCCATCTACTATCAGCTAATGCTTCTTGGTGAGTCCTTGGAATATTCACAACAGATAAAGCACCTACAAATCTCCTGAAATCTTCTGCCAGACGCTCAAAGGTAACATGAGAAGCAATCAGATATGACGTACATGACCTCTTCTGCTTCCTCAGTGCAATAGGCAAATCAAGGTCTGCATCAGTTGTACGAACATCCCTGTTATCCCCTGCATGTTCTTGCTGAGAAATGTCGTCAGTCCCATCATTAGAAATAATGTTATCAGAACAAACCTGCGGCATATTTGATGATTAACCATGATCATGAGCAGGGGCTGGCCGTCGATTGTAGTGGCGTGGTAGAGGAGGAACCAAAGATGTGGGAGGTGGCAGAGGTGGTGGCGGTGGTGGGGATTGTGGTGGTGATGGGGATGGCGGTGGTGGAGATGTAGGAGCTTGTTGTGGCGCATACAAGGGTGGAGGAGGAATATAAATTTCATCACTTATATCTGATGGCACCAACCTGTCACCAGTAGGAGAGAAAAACATGACAGACTCAAAAAACGTGACATCTGCACTGACATAATATTTTCGACGCAATGGATCATAGCAACGATACCCTTTTTGAGTTCTCGAATACCCGACAAAAACACATTTGACAGCCCTAGGAGAGAGCTTGTCAACCCCTGGAGACAACTGGTGAACGAATGCCACAGACCCAAAAACACGTGGAGTTAGGGAAAACAACTCCTTGTCAGGAAAAACAAGGGAGAATGGTATCTTCTCCCCCAATACAGACGAGGGCATGCGGTTAATGAGATAACATGCAGCAAGAACCGCATCACCCCAGAACGAGTGTGAAGCACAACTCTGGACAAGAAGCGTGCGAGCGATATCAAGGAGGTGGCGGTGTTTTCTTTCTGCAACACCATTCTGTTGGGACGTGTAAGCACAAGACGCTTGATGAAGAATGCCATAGAATGAAAGAAACTGAGATAATGTTCGAGTACAGAATTCAAGGGCATTATCAGTTCTTACAATCTTGATAGAAACAAAAAACACATTCTGCACTTCTTTAATAAAATTCATAATAGTGATGCCCGCTTCAGATTTATTCTTTAACAGAAAAACCCAAGACAAATGACTGAAATCATCCACAACAACTAAATAGAACCTGTGTCCCTGATGATCTGGAACACGACTTGGACCCCAAATATCAATATGAAAAAAACTCAAAAGGAGAGCTACTGCTCCGACTCTGATGACTAGGGAAGACAGACTGATGATGCTTCCCTAACTGACAAGCTTCACAATCGAACGACGAGTGGGGTGAGATCTGAGGAAGGACTTGACGCAATCTCTGAAACGGAAGATGACCAAAGCGTAGATGCCATAAGTAAGGAGAGACATGTCCAGTGGAATGGGATGATGCTCCAGCATAAGGTGTATGGACCAGTCGATACAACCCGCCTTGCTCACAACCATGTCCAATCACGTTGCCCGTGAGAATGTCCTGAAACAAAAGAGATGATGGGTCAAATATAGCTCGACAATGTAGATTCTTAGTAAACTGGCTAATTGACAGTAAGTTCATTGAGAAATTAGGAGTATGGAGCACATTCTGCAACTGCATGGAAGGTGTTAGGCCGATCTGTCCCTGCCCTGTTATGGGAGAATGAGTCCCATCTGCTATGACGACGGTCCTTCCTGGGGAAACTTCCCTGTATGATGTGAGTTGGTATCTATCTCCACACAAATGATGTGTGGCACCTGAATCTACAATTCATTCTGAGGTACGTGACCCCTGGTAGAAAGCAGAAGTATGAACACTACATGAGGAACTAGCTTCTGCAGTAGAAGCAACGTCCAAGCTGCTCTCTGAAACTGGTGGAGGAGTACTGGCTGGTGGCATGATATCACGTAGACGAGACACTAGGTCATCATATCGTGAATCCGAAGCTGGAGGAGCACCCTGATGCGGTATCTGTTATGTTGCACGAGCAGATGCTGGGAAACCATGCTTAGAATAGCATGTGTCTTCTATATGACCAATCCGACGACAATAAGTGCATTGTAATCCACGACCACGACCAACCCTACCATGTGGTCCTCGTCCACGGAAATGAGATGAATTACCTCTTCCTCTAGAGGCTGCCATAGAAGAGGAATTTGGCACAGTAGTAGGGCTTGAGATATTGATTCGGCTCAATCGCCGAAAGGCCTCCTCCATTGGAGGAATGGTAGCATCTGCCATAATCTGAGAAGAAGCCGCCTCATACTGTCAATCAAGAGAGGCTAGAAAGACTCCCACTATCGTCGCATTCCGATGTCTTCAATTGTTCTGGAGTAGCCGTGAGAGACATGAAACTGTGAAGCCTCTCAAACATTTCCCTCAATGCAGTATAGTGAGCATGCGGGGGTCGACCATTCTGCTTTATCGTGAAGATGTCATGTTGGAGCTGTAGGATCTTTGTCTCATTCTTGGCTTGTGAATACGTGGCGGCAAGAATGTCTCACATGACTTTGGCAGTAGGTTGATGCAAGACATCATTAGCAATATCTGGAATTAGGGTGCCAGACAACCAGACCTCAGCATATGCGTCATCAGCCTCCCATGAGGCATATAACCCTGTTTTCTCCTCTGGCTCATCCTCGGTAAGAATGTGTTTCTTACCCATCGACTTCATTAGGCTCATGAACTGCATGGCCCATAACTCGTAGTTGGATCCATCCATCTTCACAATAGGCGCATGACCTTTGAAGGTGCCTGTAGTGGGGATCTCGGTCTTGCTTTCTGACATTCTGGCTGGAGAAAACTTGGGTTGTAGACAAGATAAGTCTTGGTCTACACTGACATGACTAGGTTTAGTTGCACATGGAGACCTCTATGCAACCAACCCATTAACCTGGAGGCGAGTGGAGGGCCTCTTATGAAGATGACAACCAAACCCTAGGGACGATGAAACACTAGGGACAGCCGGCGGCGCACGTGCAGAAGGAGCACGTACGGTCGGCGCATGGGAAGACGACGCTTGAGCTCAGCCGCACAGCCGTACGGGCCCACGCGTGGAGGCGGAGCGTGAGGGCACGCGCTAAGGGGTTGCGCGTATGAAGATAGCCCGCGAGGGAGGCGGTGCGACAAGGGCATGCGCGGAGGGGCGACGTGTCGATGAGGGGCGGCCCGCGAAGGCTTGAAGGTGGAGGGCTAGGTTTAGGGTTCGGTACGAGAGCTCCGGTCTAGGACCGCCGCTCTGATACCATGTTGGGAAAAATAAGCATCGTGTTTATTCCTTGAGCCCTAGGCTCTCTTATATAGTGAGAGGCCTATGGACAAATTACATAAAATAGGGCGACCATTCTGCTTTGTATTGTAGATATCGAACTGTTGCTGAAGGATCTTGGCCTCATTCTTCGCTTGAGCATAGGTAGATGCCAATGTGTCCCACATTGCCTTGGCAGTGGGCTGAGTCAGAATATCATTGGCTATTTCTGTAGTGAGAGTTCCACACAGCCAAATACGCGCACATGCATCATCTTGCTTCCAAGAAGTATTTGCCCCTGTCTTATTCGTTGGCTTTGGATCTGTCAGGATGTGCTCCTTGTTGTTGCACTGCATGAGGGTGAGAAACTGCATGGACCACAACTCGTAGTTGGTCCCATCCATTTAGCGATGGGCGCCGGGCCCTTGAAGGCTTCGGACGAGAAGGTGTCACCCTTGTTCTCTGACATGATGATAAGTCGGCCAAATAACGGAACTCAAATGGGGAGTTAGACCGATATAATCGAGTCTACACGATCATACGAAGGATTGGTTGTACGTGTAGACTCATACAACCATCCTTACCAATACTCGTTCCTTGTTAGGGCCAGAAAGCATGAATTATAGGTTTGAACTCACGCTTTCCGGTCAGAGTCGGAGGCCCTTGGGGTTGGGGAGGAGTCCTGGCATGCGCGGGAGGCCGCTTGTGCGCGACACGGGGCTAGAGACGACGCAGGTGCCCGCTGGAGGCGGCGTAGGTGGCCTCTAGATGCAGCACAAGATGCCACATAGGTTGCTGGAGCGGTGCTAAGGGCTGCTGGAGTGGTGGGGTCGGTGGTGCAGCACCGTAGGGTCGTTGGAGGACCGCCAAGACCGCTAAGGCGGTGCGATGGGGTCTGCCAAGGCTGTTGGGGCGGTGCGGAGGGCCTGCCAAGGCTGCTGGGGCGAAGGGGCGGTGCAGGGGGGCCCGCCAAGGCTGTTGGGGCGGTGGCGACGTGCTGCGGGGAGAGAGAGAGGAGGCGGCACTTGAGGGGTTTTGGGTAGGGTTAGGGTTTCTTTTGAATCAGGGCTCCGATCTAGGACCGTCGCTCTGATACCATGTGGAAGGAAATGAACCAATTGCATTATGAGGGGGCCTTAGGGTTCTCTTATATAGGAGAGGAACCTATTGTGCAAATTACAGGAAGAAGGAAAAAGGAACATAAAATGTGAAAACAATAATAAAGATAACTAATATCTCAACATTACTGGCGGCGATGAACAAGGCATTCATGCAGCTAAGGATTTCTTGGACGATAGTTTGTGACCAAGGACCTTGGCAAGCTACGTTACTTCCTTGGCTTGGAATTTGCACGGAATCAACAAGGTATGGTTATGACGCAAAGGAAGTATGTTACTGACCTTCTATCTGAGACAAGTATGACAAGATGTATACCTGGCACTACACCAACGGATCCCAATGCTTGGCTCTATGATGATGACTCTGAGGAGTTGGATAAAAGACGGTACAAAGAGTTAGTCGGGAAGTTGTTATATGTTACTATTATCATGCTTGATATATCATTTGCTACGAGCAGTCAATCGATTTATGAAGCAACCCAGACAAGCCCATATGGATGCAGTTTGCATGATCTTGAGATATCTGAAGTCTTCTCCAAGTGCATGCCTTCTTTTCAGAAGAGATGCGTCTCTTACAGTTACTGGATGTGCAGATGCGGATTATGCTGGGTGTCCCAAGGACAAGAAGTCCAGTTCAAGCTTCGTTGTGTTTGTTGGTAGCTCGCTGGTTTAATGGAAGAGTAAGAAACGTACAGTTGTTGCTCGATCCAGCGTTGAATCAGAATATAGGGCCATGGCCAAGGGAGCACGGAAATGATGTGGGTCAAGTCCGTCCTGACTGACCTAACTATTGTGGTGCCTCTTCCTATGCAATTTAAATGTGATAATCAAGCAGCTCTGTTCATAGCCAATAATCCAGCCTTTCATAAGAGAACGAAGCACATTGAAGTAGATTGTCATTACACCCGTGATTTGATCCAAAAGGGTCTTATTTCCACTTCTCATGTTGCATTAGGCGATCAGATTGCATACATGTTTACCAAAGCTCTTGCGAGGGGTCCTTTTCACCGTTGCTGTTCCAAGATGAGCATGATAGACATATATGCTCCAGCTTGATGGGGAGTGTTGCGATACTTATATCTCTACGCCTTTATTTATGTTTCTCTATTTCTCCAGTCCACTTTATGTAATTTTCTCTTTAAACTTTTCTCCTGTATAAGAGAGTTCTAGAGCTATGAGGAATACAACTTTTCGTTTCAACTCTTTCTGCAATAAGTAGCAAAATACTCCATTTATACGAAGAGAAGAAAATATAATTTTGAAAGAGAAAAAGAGAAATTATGAAGCTACCCCTACTTGACATCTAGAGAGGTCCTCATCTTTCTTAAAATAATCTTATCCTAAGACATATCCATGGTTGCACCAATCTTTGGCTAGCTCTTTTCTTGCAAAGAATGTAGTAATCTGTGAGATGATATGGAAGATTGAAAAGTAGAATTGCTCTTGACGCTTAAGCCTAAGGTGTTATTCTATGGGGCTAGAAACAATGCTGGAGTAATAAATACCTATATAGATGTACTCAATTGTGGAAAATTTAACAAATGCTTATAGGAGCTTGTTCTTAATTTGTAATGGATAATTATGTTCTTATAAATACGTTATAGCCTTAAATGACGCTTTTCACTTTTAACTTCCTTGTGCTCATTGTTCTTTTGCGAAGTCTTGAAACTGATCTCTCCTTTAATCTAATATTGGATATTAGGAATTGGGGTATTACTATAGCACTTGGTCGTTAGTAGTATTTAGCCTATTCGATTTTTATGTATTTCTCTTAGTTTATTTTGGAATACCAGATTTTAAGATGAATTAATTGAATGTGAAATCACAATCGATAGCTCTGTGGTTTTCATCGTTTTGTTTGGAGAGGATTGGAATTGTTAATATTTGCTTTTGGGATTAGTTGTATTTATTAGAGTTTGATTTGCTGTTTTTTCATGTGCTCTATGTAGCCTTCGTTTCATGCACAATTGTTCACCAGATAACAGAGCCTTCTCAGCAGTTGCAGGATCAACAATAATATCTTGTTTTTTCTTTCATTAAAACTGAATGCATACACTGTGTGTCCAGCGTTAAGTACTAATAATTTTTCTGAATTTTTTAGAGGAAGAACTAGTTGTTATTGTATATTTATAGGCCCGTCCATCACGTAAGTCCTAGTCAGACAGGACAATAATCTGTACTAAACATTGTCCTAATAGTATGCTCCATCTTAATTACATTGTTTTCTATACAACTCATTCAAATTCCAGATATCATGTATTGATAGTATATGCCCCATTCATACCAGTTGCTGCTTCTGTTGTTGAGCACCTTCTTGGGGGGGGGGGATTAATTATTTGTTAATTTTCCAGTATTTTTGTTGAAAAAGTTGTTTGGTGTATGGAAGGTAACTTGTGGCTGTGCAGCTGGTGTTGCTGCTGCATTCAGAGCTCCTGTGGGTGGTGTCTTATTTGCTCTTGAAGAAGTCACTTCTTGGTGAGAAGTTTAATTTGCGGTGTCTTTTTTAATTGGAATATAGATCGCACAGTATTATGCTTTTGGTCTTCATGTCTAAGGATGCATTCTACTTCCTTAAATTTTAAAGAACTGTGAGCAAGACCGTGATTTTCCGGGCAAGTCTGTGATTCTATAGATTTATGGTCGTACTTTTGCTCTGCATATACTATTCTTAGTAAAGATGGCTGTCTGACATTTAGCGGACTCGGATTGTTTGTTTATTTTTTTCTTAGTTCATCACTACCGAGGCACCTTTATGTTCTCCTTAAAGAGGGTTAACCTTGTTTGTTTTCTATTGACAACAATAAGAAAATATCCCTTCCAGTTTTTGACATGGGGGCAGAGCAAGGAAGTCCCTAAACGACTTCAGGAATACGTCACACTAAAAAATTTTTTCTCCTCTCTCGTCTCCTTGCTTCGCTTCAACATGCAATGCCGAGACTCTCTACTAACCACACTCTTGTAGCACTCCCTTTGTTCCTCTCAAGCTGATTGCAACCTCCTCCAACCTACTAGAAGACATAACAATGTGACTGCCCTCCGCCTCATGCGCCTTCACTTTTATGTGTAATTCATGTCGAGCATTCTTTAAAACCCGATCGATCATTTCAATTTTTGACCAGTTATGTCTTTGCTCACACATTTTCTTAGTATAAGTCACATTTTTTTTTGATAAAAGAGAGGGTGATCTCCCGAGGTGAGAGTCACCGCAACAACAATTTCATTAAAAAGATTTGGGATACATTACCTTGTGATCCAGGAGTTGTACAACGCATTGCAGTGTGCTACAACATTTTCTGAGTAAAATCTCTGATTTTTTAACACCACATCATTTCTCCCTACCCAAATCACCCACAGAACAACAAAAGGTTTGTAGCAGTCATCTGATGAGCCGGTCCCTACCGTCCGAATTGACCTCCACAAAGCGTCCGCCCCCGTCCATCGCCACCCACGGGATCCCCGCCTCCTACCAAACCTGCGCCGACGTAGGGCACTTGAAAAATAGATGATCCGACTCCTCCATCCTGTGGCATCTGTCGCATAGAGTGTCTTCCACGCCTAAGATCCTCTCCCTCCTCGCTTTATCGCACAACCGGTCCCTTCTCAAGCACCACAAGAAGACCATGACTCTGCAAGGTATCTTAGCTGCCCAAACTACTTTCATGTCCAGACACAGATCCATATCTTGCTCCTCTTCCACTCTCACCATTTCCTTATGGGCTCGCTTAACAGAGAAACGCGTGCCCTCCCACTCAAAGTGGTCCATTCCCTGATCCAAGTCACCTGACAGAGGCAGATCCTCCTGCAAACTGACAAACTCCTCCAACTGTTGATCCGACAGTTTAGATAGGAAAGTCAGTGACCACGTACCCGAATCTGCCGCCTTCGCGACAGAACCCTCCCTAGATGCCACCAATGCAATATCCCTAGATGCCGCCAATGCAAAAAGCCTCGGAAATCTATCTCCCAGGGCTCCCTCGCCCATCTAGTCGTCGTGCCAGTACTTGAACATGTGCTCGTCCCCACCTTGGGTCGTAACCTATGTGCAACCTTAAGGTGTCTTAATGCCACCCATGTAGCATTCACCACTTACAATGTAGCTTAAATCGGCTCCCATGAATAGATCATGCTATTCTTTATAGACATATTTCCTCTAACCTCGTGGCTACAACACCACCTTGCCACCCTCCTCTACATGATCGGAGAAACCTCATCGTCATATACCACCAGTATCACTCTAAAGCTCAATCTCGCCATGGACATTGCTTTCTCCAAGTTAGTTCTTTGATATTTGCCTCCTCTTTAACTTCCGACATTTGTCAATAAGCGTTCATCGCCGTGTCCTCACAAAGTTTCTCTTGTCTCTACAATACCACTTACCTCTGGACCCTAGTGCCTCCACTCTTCAAAAATATGCATGTCCGCACTATAGGCTCATAAATGGATTAAAAGAATCCAAGAGTGCTTATTTAGGGAACTTTTGATTTTTATGTATTTATTATCTTATTTGTTTTTGTTGGGAAAAATGAATGAGATGTTTATTCCATAAGCCCTAGGCTCTCTTATATAGGAGAGTAGCCTGTGGGTAAATTACATAAAGCATACAGCTAGAAATAAAAATAACATAGTGACACACAGAAGACTAATATATGCGTTAACACTCCCCCTCAAGATGGAGCATAAATATCAATCATGCTCAGCTTGGAAACACGCTTCTGGAATGGACCTCGTAGTAATGCCTTTGTGAACATATCAACAGTTTGATTCTCTGAGGTGACATGAGATGTAGCAATGAACCCCTCCTGAATCATGTCATGTATGAAGTGACAGTCAACCTCGATATGCTTGGTCTGCTCATGGAATGCTGGATTGTTTGCAATGAACAAGGCTGCCTGATTATCACATTCTAAGTTCATAGGAAGTGGTACATCTAGATATAGATATGTAAGTACAGCCTTTACCCACGTCATCTCTGTGCTAGCCTGGGCCATAGCTCTATATTCGGATTCAGCACTAGATCTGGCTACCACCGTCTGTTTCTTGCTCCTCCATGAGACTAGAGAATCTCCAACATAGACTGCAAACCCCGAGGTGGACTTCCTGTCTTTGGGACAACCTGCATAGTCTGCATCCGCACATGCTGAGATAGAAATCCCCTTTCCCTTCTTGAATAGCAAACCTGCACCTGGAGATGATTTGAGATATCTAAGTATCATATGTATGGCATCCATATGAACCTGACGTGGTTGCTCCATGAACTGGCTCACACGACTCACTGCAAAGGATATATCGGGCCTAGTGATCGTGACATACAACAGTTTGCCTACCAGTTCTCTGTATCTTCTCCTGTCCACCTCCTCTGTGTCATCATCATATAGCTTCATGCTGGGGTCCATTGGTGTCGTAGCAGACCGACACCCAAGCATACCTGTTTCACTCAACAGGTCCGTAACATATTTCCTCTGCGACATTACTAATCCATACGGATTTCTAGCAAATTCCAACCCAGAAAATATCTAAGGACTCCAAGATCCTTAGTGACAAATTCGCTCCCCAGCTTCTCTTTCGCCTGCTTTATGCCTTGCTCATCATCTCCTGTAATCAAGATGTCATCTACATAAATCATAATTGGAATAATGCCTCTTGAAGTCTTCTGTACAAACAAGGAATGATCAGCATTGGAGCGTTTGTATCCCTGTTTTTCAAAGAGGTCTGAGAGCTTCTGAAACCATGCTCTGGGGCTCTGCTTAAGGCCATAGATAGCCTTATGAAGTCTGCACACCTTGGCACACTCCCCCTCAACAACAAAACTGGGTGGCTGTTGCATATAGACTTCCTCCTGTAGGTCTCCATATAAGAACGCGTTCTTCACATCCAACTGATATAGCGGCCACTCCCGATTGACTGCGACTGACAGCAAGATCCGTAGAGTGGAATGACGGGCTACTGGTGAGAATGTATCAAGATAATCCACCCCATATGTCTGTGTGAAACCACGTGCAACAAGGCGGGCCTTGTATCTGTCAATACTACCATCTGCATTTTGCTTCACCGTGAATACCCATTTGCAGCTCACCGGGGTCTCATCTGTAGGTATAGGAACTAGACTCCAAGTTCCCCTAGATTGAAGTGCCGCCATTTCCTCCTCCATTGCTAGATGCCATCTACTATCCTGCAGAGCATCTTGATAATTCCTTGGAATATCCACAGCTGACAAGGCCACCACAAAGTTCCTGAAATCCCCAGATAGTCGCTCAAATGGCACATAAGCTGCCAATGGATATGTAACGCAACTCCTCTTCGATTTGCATATAGTAATAGGAACATCTAAACCAGCTGTGTCCTCATATGGCCCTTGCAACATATCCTTCTCAGAAATATCATTAGATCCATCAAGAGAAGTATCTTCAGTACATACCATAGGCGAGCTAGGAGATGAGTCATGACCATGAGCTGGAGGAGGCCTGCGGGTATAATGGAAAGGTAGTAGTGAAACGGGGATCGGTGGTGGTGGTGGTGATGGTGGTGACGGGGCTGGAGGTGGTGGTGTCATGTATATGGCGTCTGTAGTCAGTGGAGGTAGCTGCTGATCACCTGAGGATGAAAAATACATTACGGATTCAAAGAATGTAACATCTGCACTGACCATATACCGCCTACGCAAAGGATCAAAACACTTGTACCCCTTTTGAGTTCTGGAGTACCCAACAAACACACACTTGACAACCCTAGGAGAGAGCTTGTCAGTACCAGGAGACAACTGGTGGACAAAGGCAACAGACCCAAACACACGGGGAGTAAGGGAAAACAGATCCTTCCTAGGATAGATAAGGGAAAAAGGAATATGTTCATCCAAGACAGAGGACAGCATACGGTTGATTAGGTAACATGCAGCGAGAACCGCGTCACCCCAGTAAGAATAAGGAACATGACTCTGTATAAGAAGTGATATTGTGACATCTAGTAGGCGGCGATGTTTCCTTTCAGCAATCCCATTTTGTTGAGAGGTATGAGCACATGATGTTTGATGGATAATCCCTTTTGAGGAGTAATAGTTGGCTAGGACATGAGTGCACAATTCTAGGGCATTATCACTTCTTACAAACTTCACAGATGTGGAGAAAACATTTTGAATTTCATTCAGAAAATGGATAGTAATATTGCCTGCTTCAGATTTATTTTTCATCAAAAATACCCATGACACACGAGAGAAGTCATCCACAAAAACTATATAAAATATGTGTCCCTGATGATCAGGTACACGACTCGGACTCCAGACATCAATATGAAATAACTCAAACTTGGAGGTACTACTCCGACCTGGACGACTGGGATAGGTAGACCTTTGATGCTTTCCCAACTGACAAGCCTTACATTGGATAGGTGTGTGAGGAAGACCCTGTGGTAACACACGACGCAACTTCTGAAGCGGTAGATGCCCAAGGCGCAGATGCCACAGCGAAGGAGATACTGGTCCAATGGGAAGGGATGAGGTTCCAGCGAATGGAGTCTGATTTAGGCGGTAGAGGCCTCCTTGCTCATAGCCACGACCAATCACGTTGCCCGTACGGATGTCCTGAAAAATAAGAGAAGATGGATCAAAAATTGCCCGACAATGTAAATCCTTCGTAATATGACTGATTGACAACAAGTTCATTGAAAAATCAGGTGCATGTAGCACATTCTTGAGCTGCATAGAAGATGTCAGTCTAATCTCCCCCTGACCAATAATGGGAGAATGTGTACCATTGGCAATGACTACTGTTCGGCCTGGAGGAATCTGAGAATATCCTGTAAGTAAACTCTGATCGTTACATAGATGTTGTGTAGCGCCCGAGTCCATAATCCGCGGTAATATATCTGATCTACTACTGGTAAATGCAAGTATGCTACCTGAAGCACTGGTCGACGCAGAGGCAGAAGCAGCAGCATCAGATTGACTCTCAGTAGTTGGTGCTGGGCCAGATGGGTGAATAATGCCCCTTAGACGGGCAACTAGATCATCGAACCGCCGATCCAAAGTAGCAGCAGATGGAGGCTCTATCTGCTCAACGACTCGTGCAGATGCAAGAAATCCATGCTTCGAGTAGCATGTGTCTTCATTGTGTCCAACGCGATGATAGTAAGTACATGTTGGTCGAGTGCGGCCTCCTCTGCCACGAGGTCCACGTCCACGACTCTGATGATGAAATCCGCGACCCCTGTTGGTGGCCATGGCTGAAGTATTCTGATTTGTGGCCGTGGAAAGAACGGTGATCCGGCTCAGTCTATGGAAGGCTTCCTCCATGGGAGGAATAGTAGAGTCGGCCAAGATCTGGGATCGTGCCGCCTCTTACTCTGGATCAAGTGCAGCAAGGAACACGCCCACCATAGTTGCATTCCGATATGTCTTCTGCTGTTCTGGCGTGGCTGTCAGAGGCATGAAGCTGTAGAGCTTCTCGAACATCCCTCTCAGGGATGTGTAGAGTGAATGTAGAGGGCGACCATTCTGCTTTATAGTGAATATATCATGCTGGAGTTGCAGAATCTTTGTCTCGTTCTTCGCCTGCGAATATGTTGCCGCCAGAATGTCCCACATATCCTTGGTCGTGGGTTGATGTAGAATGTCATTGGCAATCTCAATTGGCAACGTACCAGATAGCCAAACTTTGGCGTATGCGTCATCAGCCTCCCAAGAGGCATTGGCTCCAGTCTTCTCAGCAGGCTCTGGTTCGGTAAGAATGTGCTTCTTACCCGTTGACTTCATCATGCTCATGAACTGCATTGCCCACAGTTCATAGTTTGTACCGTCCATCTTTACAATAGGCGCTGGACCACGAAAGGCGCCAATGGATGGGATATTAGCCTTGCTTTCTGACATACTGGAGACTGAAGACTGGAGCGATTGACTAAAGATGAGATTCGTCTACAATGACATAGACGGGTTTAGTTGCACGTGTAGACCTCAAGCAACTAAACCCATGTAGATGACGGTGTGCGCTTTAGGGCTTAGCACACACGCACGCGCACAGGGAGCACGCGCACACGCAGTCGCGTGCAACTGGAGGAGCACGCGCAATCGCTCGCGTGGAGGCGAACGCGCAGTCGCGCGCACAGGCGCTGTTGCGCGTGGAGGAGCACGCGCACGCACAGTCGTGCGTGGAGGAGCACGCGCACAGGCGCAATCGCGCGTGGAGGAGTACATGCACAGGCGCAGTCGCGTGTGGAGGAGCACGCGAAGGTGCAGGCGGAGGCGCGGCGAGGCGGAGGCGCTGACAGAGGCGCCGACGATGAGCGAGAGGCACGCGGGTGGGGTAGGGTAGGGTTAGGGTTTCGAGAACTCCGGTTTAGGTCCGTCGCTCTGATACCATGTTGGGAAAAATGAACGAGATGTTTATTCCATAAGCCCTAGGCTCTCTTATATAGGAGAGTAGCCTGTGGGTAAATTACATAAAGCATACAGCTAGAAATAAAAATAACATAGTGACACACAAAAGACTAATATATGCGTTAACATTTTTTTATTTCCATTGTTATCATTAACATTTGTCCATGCGACAAAATTTTCATGAAAAGGGGGGAAAAGAGTGACATAGAAGACGAAATAAAACAAGGAAAAAAGAAAGGTGGAAGCTACTTGGTCTCATTTGACTAGTCCCTTTTCACCCACTAGAAATATTTTCATACGAGGAATGGAAGAATGCAGATGAGCCTAGAGACATCCATATCAATATCTGTAACTCGCGCATCGTTTAAAATGAGAAAGCGATGTGCTTTTTTATGGTGAACCTTCCCCCGGCCCATATCCAATCATCTCTACCATATGAAGGACCATCCACATCACCAAGGTCACCCATCAAACTCTGGAAATCTTCCATGCGTTGCTGAGAGAAACTCGTCTAAAAAGAGGGGCACCACAAACCATTCTCTAAGCCTCTGCAACGCTACAGTCTTGAATTATTCTTGTTTCTTTCTCCTCTCTTTGACAAGTTTGCCACCGAGGTAGGTGCATAAATCAATAGTGGACTTCTTAATCTACTAGAGATCATGCATAATCATCATTGCTTGTATTGTAGCATATGGTGAAGATCCTATTTAGATTAACAACTCATAACTTAGAGAGGGCTTGATATAAATTAGGATCATCATAGTGGTATTTTAGTAACCATGTCTCGACATACTCGTGAACGGACTAAGGTTTCCTTTTTGAGAAATCATGGGTTGCACACTATTAGAGGTGCGCACCCTACCTCAAATTTTAATAAAGAATAAGATAAAGTATTCTTGTTACAAAGACCATACCTTAAAGAGTGCCATTGCATATTCAAATTTTAATAAAGAATAAGATAAAGACGTATGTTACATAGACCATACCTTGAAGACCATACCTCTGATTCTCCAGAACCTAAATCCCAACTGTGTTCCCCTTCACCTCAACCTCTCCCTATTAAATCCCATCTCTGGTCAACCTTCATGATCTATCCACCATTCATCAAAAAACGAGAGAGAGACAACGGGCTTCAGGAGGGGACCGGTGACACCGGCTTCTCTCTCTGGCGTAGACCTCCTTGGGCACGATCACGGTGACCTAACCATGCCGGGGTGCATCATCATCCACGGAGCTACGCCATGCTTTGCCCATGATGAGGTAATAGCTTGGAGGGGACCTTTGTCTGACTCCTGTCCCAGGCGTGAAACACCCATCAAATACCCCTTCTCCTGCTTCATCTTTCCTCTTTTCCCTCTCCTTTTTATCTCCATCTTCTTCCCTTCGTTTTCCATCTCCCATCGCCACAGATTGATGCATCCAACTTCTTCTCCCTCCTCACTTCCTCCTCTATCTACCACAACCCTCCACCATCAAGCTCCATCCACCACAACCACCGGAGCACCTCCACCCACCCCTCTCATTTTTAGCGTCAAGCCATCGCGTACAGAGCAGCATCGCCAGCCGATCAGAGAAGGAAGAAAACCTCCCTTGGAGAAGCTGTTGCCATTGATTCTTCACCCAAGATTTCATCTTGATCGTCAACGTGCGTGCCTCCAGTAGCCCTCGGATTGACGACGATCGGGACCACTATTGTAAAAGTCGGCCAACTAGTCGAGTCAGCGGGGAGGGGGTAGCCGACTCGACTAGGCCTAGTCGGTCATTACTAGTCGGCCCTTTTAATCGGCCGATTACTCGGCCAGCTTTTATATAGTACTTTTTTATTTTTTTGTTTTTTAAAAGCAAACTTACTCTAATATACTTAATGTTATATTTAAAGTCAATTATTTTTGTTTCATCATGATAATATAGTAAATGTACAAATTTATGCAAATATATAAGAATGTATAAAAATTGATTTATATATTGAAAATAATTAAAAAAATTCAAAACAGACTATTGACTGACTAAATCCGATTAGTCGTCTGACTGTCGATTAATCCTTAGTCAGTGATCCTGTCGACCGAGTACCGACTACCGATTTCTGCAGCCTTGAGCGAGACCATCAGAGCTGCTCGATCAACGAGCCCGAGCCGCATGCCTTGGGTGGACCCGAAGTAGTCAGAGGCCTCCATGTGGAGGCTCGTGGATTCGAGCCACTCCGTCGCCCTAGCCTGCACGTACGTGAGCCGAGACACATGTATCCGGAACAATTGCAGAAGCTCCCCCTCCAATTCCACAGATTTACTAGGAGATCCTCTCACATGCATTAAGCGCGTGGATCGAGGAAAATTGCTGAAGACCCCATCTTTTCTTTGGGATCTACAAGAACACCCCTATACGGGGGAAGATTTGCATATGAAGCCCAAGCGAATTTGGACATTTGAGAATTGCACCAGATGGTCCAATATGTAAGAATTTGATTTTTTTATTGCAATTTAGTCCTTTCAATTTGCCATATCTTGAGCATATAGTGTTGGATTTTTGTGTCCTTTTTATCGAATTGAACCTTATTTAATTCTCTATCATATATAACAATACATTATTATTTTGAGACATTTTCAAGCATCAATAAAATTAAGGGAATGATTTATATTTTTGAGCACACTTATTCTGATTGATTTGATTGCTTAGTTATTGTGGAAATTGGGGCACTAATTCGGGGAATTCATCTCGTGGTTTAATTATCAATGGATCAATTATTTTTGAAATCAATTAAAGGGGGAGGGGTCCATGGATTAGATTGAGTTTCTATTACTTGCTCTGCATTTATCTTGCATATTGCGCCATCATTTTTCATCATTTAAAATTCTTCTGATTATTCCACCTTCACACTTTGCATAGCATTATTGCCTACGATGAAATTATTTTCAAAATTCATGCATTATATTTCTTTGAATTAATTAATTACATCTCTTAATTTAAAAACCCATAAAAATTGAAAAATAAAAAATTCTAAAAAATATTCTTCTCTTATAAACCATTTTTGGATTATTTAAATAGTAATTCTAGACCCTCATATTACCTCACTGAGTTCGACCATGGGACATATCCAAGTAAAAGATAAATATTTAATCACATCAAGATTTAATTATCTAATTATTTCTTGGTGCGTTCATTTTTTACGGATTCTGAATTACCCGGCTACAACAATTAAAATGATGAATTAAATAGGGTGATTCTGGAGCTGTCAGTTGCCTCCGCTGGAGACCTGGCCGTGATGCGCGACACCTGAGAGCACTGTTGCAAAAGTCGGCCGACTAGGCCGACTAGTCGGCCTGACTATGCGACTCGGGTGGGTGCCCGAATCGAATAGGCCAAGTCGGCTTATAGTTGCTTGAGACCGACTAAGCGGGCGTATAGTCGGTCTAGGCAGCCGATTAATCAGCCGATTTCTGCATAGAGGATCCGAGATTCGGATCCGGGTAATGACTTAAAGGGTTACTGTTAGACAGTAACCCTCTACTCCACTCGACACCCCCAACCCCCCGACCCCTCCAGTGCACGATACCCTCGAGGGCCCCGACCCCGCGCCACCTTGTCGCCTCCAGTGACTCGTCGACGCTGCCTCCAGTGCCTCGCCGCCCCCGTCGCCTCCAGTCTCCAGTGCCTCACCGGCCCCGCCTCCGGCGCCTCGCCGCCCCCGCCTCCGGTACCTCGCCGCCCCCACTTTTAGGTTATGTTTTTTTATTTTTTATTTTTGCTTATATTTTGTTTCTGCTTTTCTTAGGTTGATCATGTTGAACTTAAATGTTGATATGTTATTGTTAGCAAATAACAATGTTAGATAAGGTTTTCTTCAATTTTTTTGCTTAGGTTGATCTTAGATGTTGCTTAGATTTGCTTAGGTTGATGATGTTGAACTTAGATGTTAATATGTTATTATTACTTGTTAGCCAATAACAATCTTAGGTTAGTTTTCTTCATTTTTTTTGTTTTTGCTTAGGTTGATCTTAGATGGTATTACTTAGATTTGCTTAGGTTGATGATATTGAACTTAGATTTTAATATGTTATTGTTACTTGTTAGTCAATAACAATGTTAGGTTAGGTCTTCTTCTTTTTTTTGTTTTTCTTATGTTGATCTTAGATATTATTCCAAATGTTTGTTAATTTAGATACTTGTTCTTCATTTTTTAAGCTCTTGAAAATATTAAAATTGCTAACAATATGAAGATAAATGATAATATATGTATTAAAATATGATTTATATATTAAAAATAATTAAAAAATTCAAAACTGACTAATGCCCGACTAAATCTGATTACTCTCCCGACTGCCGATTAATCCTTAGTCAGTGACCCTGCCGACCGAGTACCGACTGCCGACTTCTTGCAACCTTGCCTAAGAGGGCAACGGGTGGGGTCTAGGGCATGGGTGGGATATGAGAGTTCCAGTTTAGGACTGTCGCTCTGATACCATGTTGAGAGAAAATAATGAAATGCATATTCATGAGGCCCTACAGTTCTCTTATATAGAGGAGAAACCTGTTTGGCAAATTGCATAAAGAAGAAAGAAAGAATATATAATACGTAAAAGAAGCAAAAGATAACTAATATCTGAACATGTATGATTTCTTTGAGACGTCTTTAAATGTTGACCTTTGGGCAGAGCTTAGGGAGGTAGACGTCAAGTTTTCGGGACAAACATAGGTTATGGTGGGTAGCTTTAATGTCTCGTTATACTCTGATTATAGCTCAAGTGGTAAAGGTGCATGGATCTGAGAATTGCTCAATTTGTTGAAGTCATGGGGAATTGGCACTAGAGGCACTAGATGCTTTTAATAACAAGTATACTTGAGGTTGAGTTAGTGAATCGAAATGTTATTTACAAGATTATTGAGGAGGATCATAAGCGAGAAGTGGAGTGGAGGCAGCTATCTCATTAAAATTGGTTGAAGGAAGGTAATATGAATACATAGTCTTCTATGTCGTGGCTCATGGTTGGCATTGCTGAAATTACATCCATTCTGTTGCAGTTGAAGGTAATGTCTTTCATGGGGAGAGGGTAATGACTAAGAGCTATTATAGACAATCTCATACGCAAATTGATGTGTAGCATCTAGCTTCTCCTGATGGCTTGGCTGGGGAGTTTCTCAAGTGTCGGTATGAGGGTGTTGATCTGATTACGGAGTTTGAGCTTCATGAGATTCGGAAGGTGGTCTTCAATTTGAATGCGGCGGGTTGCTTTGGGCCTGACGGGTTTCCATTATTTTTTCATAGAGTTTTGGGACTTGGTGACGGAGGATGTGATGACTATGGTGGCAGAGTTTTCCAAAGGGAATCAAGGTTTCGATTGTTTGAATCGGTCCATTTTTTTACTGCCAAAGAAGGATGTTGGGGCTAGGGTACCGGACTTTTGTCTCGCTGCATTGTCTAACTTGGTCTACTTTATAGTTGCTAAGTTGGCGAATTGGTTGAGAGGTGTTCTAGGGTGGCTTTTTTTCCTGCATAGAGTGCTTTCCTGCATGGTAGGTTGATGACATATAGCTTGGTGATGGCCTTAGAGATTCTTACGGATTCGAAGAGATGTAATGTTCAGGGTCTGCTGTAGAAGGTAGAATTTTTAAAAGCTTATGAATGCGTTGATTGATGGTTCCTTTAGGCATCTATGCATCTGAGTCGTTTCCCAGACACTTGGAGTTTGTGGATAAAAGGTTGTAAAGCGACTTCATTATGTGTGGTTCTTATCAATTATTTTCCCATGGTTGCTTCATTTAGCGGCATGGATGTTCGACAAGGGTTCCTGTTATAAAATTGGAATACAGAAGCGAAATGATAAACAAAGCATCGATCATAAAGATAAAACATGAGCTTCAAAAAAAAAGATAAAACATGGAACACAAAGATTTTTACGTGGAACACTACTCCCTAAGGAGTGGGATGAAACCACGGGAGAAGGCCTCAAACGACCATATGCTTCATTGCGTTTTCTCAATAGATACATGAGGTTTGGGGCTCCTTATATAATCTCCACAGAGCCTCCAAGTCCCACCACTGGTAGATGTGGGACTAAACACATGGATGGGGTAAATGGATCTTGGAGGTATCTATTTACCCATCTACAACTCAAGTTGCGCACAACCAAATACTCCAACACTCCCCCTCAAGCTGGAGCATGCAATGCTCAGCTTGGACAAATAGAAAGAAACTCAACTCACAATACATGACACTACAAACAATATCAACTCAACGCGCACAACTGTCGGCTGTTGTCGAGGACGTTGCTTCTCATGACATGCATGTGAGGAGGACAAACGTGCTGGAGTGTGAGTCAAACTGAATCTCCTCGTCAGAGAGCATGTGCTCTGTACTGCGCATGTCAGAGTCACTGCAACTGAAATGAGTCTCCTCGTCGGAGTACTCTGGCCTGCCACAACATGTAGACAACTGCTCCATCTCTGAAAAGGGCCGAACTGAAAAAGCCGTGGAGTGGAATCCTCGTCGGAGTCCACGTTCGCTGGAGAATGGAGGTTGAAAGAAGTCTCCTCGTCGGAGAACTGGGTCTCTCCCATCTGACACAGAGAATGCTACTCTACTTTGGAGTCCCTATGAACCACATGAAAACCCTAACCAACATGGCATAGGGAATGGTGCTCTACTCTGGAGTCCCTATGGCTCACATGAAAACTCTGGTCGACAAAACAAGAATGATGGGGGCCACAAAAAGATGGCATACATGTGCACAGTTGAAAAGAAGACCGCATACATGTATGAAACCTGAAGACTCGGAATCTGACGTCAAGTCTGAACATCTGTAGAGTCTGAACAACTGGCTGGCCATGCAATCTTGATTGGAGAATCTGGATCTGAATCATCTGACAATCTGGTCTGCAGAACTCTACACAATACTCCCCCTTTCTCCCAGACTTGTCGGAAATCAATGACATAAACAAAGTTGGGAGAAGACAATAAAATGGGGAAAACATAAATCATGCATTTTTTCCCGGCTATTTCATTCCTCATCATTTTTTTAAGAGTTTAATGGGGCTGCCCCTTGCGGACAGCCAACATGGTTGCCCCCGCACCGTTTTCGGCGCTTTTTTTAATTTTTTTGAAAAATATCGCCATGTATATTCATCCCTATATCCCTCCTATATGCCATTCGAATTTTGTCAGAAACAGAGACTCCTACGGCCTCCATCGAGACAGTCATTTTTTAACGGTAACAGGATTTTTTAAATCGCACCATCTCGATGGAGGTCGTAGGAGTCTCTGTTTCTGACGAAATTCGAATGGCATATAGGAGGGATATAGGGATGAATATACATGGCGATATTTTTCAAAAATAAAATAAAATAAAATAAAAAAAGCGCCGAAAACGACGCAGGGGCAACCATTGTTGGCTGCCCACAAGGTGCAACCCCATTAAACTCTTTTTTTAATAACCATCATTTTTAAATAAGCGTATTTTTTTCGGCTATTTTCATTTTTTTAAATAGCTGTCACACATTTTTAAATCATTTTTTAAAGCCGTTCAATCTTTTTTTTAATGCCTTTTCAAATCATTTTTTTACAAATATGCATACGACTTTTTATTGTATGCGCCTTTTTTTTGAAGACAATATCTCGGCCCAAAAACTGAAGCGGGCCAAAAACTTCTCAACCCTCTCTTTTTTTCCTCCTTTTTTGTACGATATCTCTCCTCTCTTTTTTTGAACATGGCCTAACTGGCCTGGAATATGTGGCTTTTTTTCTCCTTTTTTATTAATGCCGCAACCCAAAATTGGGCACTCTTCCTCTTCCTTTTTTGTTTTACAAAAACCGTTTGGCCCTTTTACTATTTTTTTACATCCCCACTTGGGCCTTGCAACAGAAAAACACATTCTTTTAAAGCAGGCCATCGTCCCCCTAGGCCCCCTTGAAGAAAACGTGCGCCACCCGCCTTTAGGTTCCCACTTGCGGGATCCCCTTCTTCGAAGAGGATCGCTGCCACCATGATGTGTTCACCGCCAAGGGGATATGAGAGAGGCGGGGCTCGCCGCCAACATCTGCCGCCGACTGCAGCTGCCTACGCTGCCTGCGCGAACTGGAGATGAATGGGAAGATAGCTGGTGCTGCTTGAAGCTTCACCAACAGGAGGCATCGCCAGCAGATGCACCTGGAGAAGAGGCTGCGGGGAAAAAGGCGACGCCGCTTGGTCGCCTGGACAGGAAGATGGGCGCAGCGGGGCTCTGCCTGGTGGCCGCCATCGTCCCGGAGCCACAATTGCATGCGAGGAAGATGATTCTCGTGCCTGCACCAGCGTGATAGTGCCTGGATTTGCTGCTGAATATTGAGGCGATGCTTGTTGCATGAGAAACTAGGGTTCAGAAAACCCTTGCCTGGAACCTGGAGGTTGAAGTGAGCCTCCGACATATGCGAGGCTTCAACGAATATGGAGTTGCCGAGCATGTTGATTCTCCAGAACTTGCGAGACCAGCATAAAATTAGGGTTTTCATCATAAACCTTAGAAATTTCTTGATCAAATCAGCAAAACATGAACCAAACTTGACAATCTCCAGAACAAAAATCGAATCTCGAACAAGAACGTAAATTAAATCCTTAAGAATAAATTCTCGAGAATCGACCCGCTCTGATACCATGTTATAAAATAGGAATGTAGAAGCGAAATGATAAACATAGCATGAACTAGAAAGATAAAACATGGAACGCAGATTTTTACGTGGAACCCTAGTCCCTAAGGAGCGGGATGAAACCATGGGAGAAGGCCTCAAAAGGCCATATACTTCATTGCGTTTTCTCAATAGATACAGGAGGTTTGGGGCTCCTTATATAGCCTCCACAGAACCTCCAAGTCCCACCACTGGTAGATGTGGGATTAAACACATGGATGGGGTAAATGGATCCTGGAGGTATCCATTTACCCATCCACAACTCAAGTTGCACACAACCAAATACTCCAACAATTCCCTTTGCCCGTCTTTTATTTGTCCTGGTCGTTGGTGTGTTGGTAGTCATAGTAGATCAGGTTGCTGCGGAAGGATTTTTTTTTGATATTTTTTTGAAGACCAAAAGAGGGGGTAACACGCTATGGTGCCCTCCCCAATCAATTAATTAAGAAAATGGAAAGAAAAGAAAAACAAGTACAAAAAGGGGGTCATAAATATGACCAGGCTTCCACAAAAGCCTTTGACCGAGCTAATACATTTTCCCTATAGAAGGAGCTTTCCATTTTGATTTTGTAGTATGTTGATAAAATCCTCTTTACCGAGGGTGGTACAGAGAGTTGTCAATGACTTTTCGCGATGGTTGATCTGTTTGGAGACATTTCGGGCTTAAAGATCAATAGAGCCAAATTTGCATTTGTGCCATTTGGCTTGTGTCAAGAGGTGATTTCACACTGTGTAGCCTCGTTGAGATCCACCTGTGATTGCTTTCCCTTGTCATACTTTGGTTGTTCCTGGTGGCTGGAAGGTTGAGGCATGTGATCTGGTTGCTTTTTATTTAGAAGCTGGAAAAGAGGTTGGATGTGTAGAAGACATCCTTGATATTCTCTGTGAAAGCATATAGATAAGTTCGATTCTATAAGGTTCCCTTTACTCATGCCGATCAACACAAATAATCAAATATCAAATGTAATTCTGTCCAACCAAAGTGATAATAAAGCTATCACAATGGACACATTTTTATGAGGAAGCCCAAACTGGGTAAAAACCTCAACCGGAATCTTCAAGACGGGGGATTTCAACCGACCGAATCTCTTAGTCCCTTTCAACTATCAAGTTGCTTTAAACAAGGACAACTTCTTAATTACAACACTAGAAATCACTTGGTCTAACTTCTCTTCCTATCCGGAAGAGGGACTCATGCATGATAGGAACAACAAATCCTCATGATATCGATGTGACATGCAATGCGCTATAAGGTAATCAAAACAATTTTTCAGGCACAAGGTCAATATAGTGAGTTACAAATACGCAAAACCTTTTTCTTCTTCTCTCACAAAGAATGGAGTTGAATGCAAGTGAGACACTATCTATTTACCACTTAGGAAGAGTGTAGAAAGTGTAGAGAATAAGAGTGAATTGTGTTGGATATGAATAGCCTTCCCCTTCTTATATATGACATAAAATAGGCGTTTAGTATGGTTGCCAACTATTTAAACATGAAAGAAAGTGATGGTTTGTCTTAATCGACATTGCCATTCAAATCAAATGTTCATATCAAAATTAGTAGGCCGAAAAATATTTCAGCCATCACAACCATAGGGCTAAGTCGGCGTGTTCGAATGGCTAGTCGACTGGGGAATTGGACAAAGATTGTCATTTGACGATTAACTACCGATTTAACCAATCAATAGGATGAGTCGACTGATCAAAATCATCTGCCCCCTAGATAAGAACCAATCATATGGAAATTCAATTAGTCGGTTGATTGGTTTTGAGAACTGAATTGAGCTGGAGTTGATGCTATGTATATGCGTGAGGTTTACAATGCAACTTCCTCAATTAATTTAAACACTTAGAAGTCCTCTTAGTTTTCATCTTAATAGTAGCTTTGTGAATCAAGATTCCATGTCAATGTAGCTCTGTTAGCTTGAGCTTGTAGTCATATCGGCTTGATTGTAGCTTGAATAAATCTAGTTAGTGTTCATCATCGTGATCTTTTTGCATCTTTCTTCGTGAGATCCTTAGCTTGCTTCACATCTAAAATACATGCTAATATGACAAAGCTTTTTTCATAACTAAATCTATGCATGTATGTAAGTAATTGTTAATAATCCTGCCTTTCTAGAGTCAGTAGACTAATGTTGCTTAAGTCCATCCTTTCAATTATCCCATTTTCTTCCTCTCCTCCAAGTTGCTCCCAACTGGTGTTAGGGGAAGACTTAAGTCCATCACGAGATGCTTCTTTTGGTCCAGTTTTGATGATTGTTCAGCATGAATTTGGTGGATTGGAGGCCAATCACTCTTTCCAAGGATAATGGTGAACTAGGTGTACCCTTTCCAAGGATAATGGTGGACTAGGTGTTCTGAGCTTAAAGGAAATTAATAAGGTTCTTTTGTCAACGTAGATAGTTTGTATTTAGGTTCTTTTGTTAAAGTAGATAGTTTGTATTTGGAGTGATAGTTATGACTCGCTTTGTACTTTGGTTTGGAAGATTACGGAATCTCTCATTTTCCTGAATCCAGTAGGGCGACAACCTGGAAGGTAGTGTGCTTGGTGTTGCTAGAGGTTTAATAAATCACATGGCTTGTTTTGGGAGAATTTGGTGGCTTTTCTTTTTGGTGAGATGACTGAACATAGGACGTAGTTTTTAGTGAGATTTGCTCATATGTTTGCTATGACACTTGGCCATAATGTACTATGTTTGAGACATGGGTTAGGAGCTCTTTTTTCCTGGTATTTAGATCCTATCTGATGGAGCAGTGGGTGGCGGACCTTATGGTTTCTATGGTGGCATTATACTTAATAGAAGGTCCCTCAGTGGGATGTAATCATTGGTGTCGTGTTTATGGTAGGTTCTTGATTCGAAAAACCTACAGGGTTGCAAGCGGGATGATGGCTTTTAATCCAGGGGCGTGTACTGCTGATGGTAAGAGGATTTCGAGTTGGAAAGTTCGAATAAGTATTGTAGTTTTCTATGGTTGTTGAGATGTGGAATGGTGTTGACTGGGGCTAGGCATGCTCGATTCTTCCATGACACCAATGCCACATGTCCTTTGCTTTAGGAAAAGTGAGGATGTTGATCACCTTTTCTTCGATTGTGACTATAACAATGTTTGGGAGAAGGTGTAGGTCTCCGAGGTGGCAAGTGATTGTTTCGCAAGTTTGTGGGACTCTCTTCTGGTCGAGTTGGATTAGTGGAAAGAACCAGGGTTGCGTCTATGGTGTTTCTTAGATTGAGTTGGCCAGGAACTGCATGATAGATTTTATATTGAGAATGTAATAGAGCATGCTAAAGATCTACATGTCTCTTGTTGCAATCTATGTTAGCCTTATACATGTAATCCTGTGAATTAATGGGGAGGTTTTTGGGAGAGCACCTTATCGATGAATCACCCGTTTTCCTGCAAAAGAAAAGACAGTTTGTGTGACATCAGTAAAATATACAATGAGAAACTTTTGTGTGCAAAAAATACCATATGTATCCACACTGAAGTTATGAGAATTTTGAAGAGGAGCCTTACAAGAGGGCATATCAAGACCAAGGAAATGTTTGTTGGAAACCCTTAAGAATGTGGGATCTATCGCCTAATCTTTGATACAAGGTTTAAGATATCGCGATATATCACTTATATATCACTATGGGCAAGGTGGAGGTAACAATATACATATGTATATCCTTTTCCAGGATATCGATCAATATCTCACCAAAAATGATAGGGTTTAATACAAACTTTCTCGGATATCGACTGATATTTTGCCGATATCTATCTACATCAATGATATTACCCATGTAAGCTAGATTTCAATACTTATGGTAGGGTATGGTGCGACAGGGGACGCCGGGACGAGGTGCATACAACGGTTCTTCAACTGGTGAACTTTGCCCTTTATCCATAATATGTGATGTAATATAAACATAATGTGCTAACTGCTAAATACATGTCCTTTGTGTCTGTAAGTTGTTTTTGTATTAATTTTATCATTTCTTTTTAATACCTCTTACTTGTCAGCAGTCAGTAATCATCTGGCAGCATTGACAACCAACGATATGTGTGATATAATATGTAATGGTATGCTAAATACACCTTATTCTTGCATATAAGTGTGTATTTGTATGTTGTTTATTATTTTAATACCTCTTACTTGTTTATTATTTTTTGTGCCATTTTCAAGATTTCCACCGATATCGTCGATATATTCCGATATATGCCCGATATATCCTTTTCCAGGCAGACTGATACGATATCTGTATTTCGAACCTTGCTTAGATACGATCTAGTCAATTTATTTGGATAGCTTAATTTAATTTATTTAGAGTCTGTAGAGACAGATATTGTTATATGTTATGTCCCTGTTCGTAATTTCTTATTGTTCTCTGGACTACTATGTATTTACCCTTGAGGTCTCTCCCTATATAAGAGAGCCTAGGGTTCCCTTGAATAACAGATCACTCATTTTTCACAACATGGTATCAGAGCCTAAACCCTAGGGCTCCCTCTCTTCCCACCACCCCCTCTTCTCTTTCCACCGCCGTCGCCGCCCTCTTGGGCCCCTCTCCGCCGGGCTCGCTCGCCGGCCCCCATTCCCTCTCCGCCGCCCTCCTCTCGGGCTCCTCTCCGCCGCCCCTCCCTCGCCGGCCCCCAGTCCCAGCCCCGGGATCCCGCCGCCTGCCCAGGGGCTTCCGCCTCCACCTCCCGGCCGTGCCCTAGCTGGCTCTCGGTCCCCGCCCTAACCGGCCCCGCCACCCGCCGTCAGCCGGCTTTTGTTCTAGCCGGCACCGCGGCGCCTCCTGTCGCCTTGATCGTAGCCGTCTCTTCCTCCAGATCTATGGATTTGGGTGCTTAACATCTACATACGCACTCGAATCCAATGCAGTTTGTGTAGACATCTGTCACTCTGTCTACAAACCCTAGTTCTTCTCCAGCGGCGATATGTCAGAATCAAAGGTTGATATGCCCTCCATAGGCGCGTTCAAAGGTCCCTCGCCAATAGTAAAGATGGACGGTTCGAACTATGAGCTCTGGGCGATGCAGTTCATGAGTCTCATGAAGTCGAACGGTAAGAAGCACATTCTTACTGAGGATGAGCCAGCAGAGAAGACAGGGATATATGCCTCGTAGGAGGCTGATGATTTGTATGCCAAGGTCTGTCTGTCAGGTACACTGTCGATGGATATTGCCAATGATGTCCTCCATCAGCCCACTGCCAAGGTAATGTGGGATATTCTGGCTGCAACGTATTCCCAGGTGTGGAATGAGACCAAGATGTTACAGCTTCAGCATGATATATTCACGATGAAACAGAACGACAAATCTCTTCACTCCTTGTACACATCCCTGAGAGGGATGTTTGAGAAGTTATACAGGACCATTCCACTCACAGCGACTCCTGAGCAGCAGAAGACATTTCGGAATGCCACCATGGTGGGCGTTCTACTTGCATCCCTAGATCCTGAGTATGAGGCCGCTCGCTCTCAGATTTTGGCCGATGCAGTTATTCCTCCAATGGAGGATGTTTACAGGAGGCTCAGTCGCATATCGGTTTCTTCCAGCTCATCTACTCCACCCCCATCGGCGATGGCAGTATCGCATGGGAGAGGTGGTTAGTCTTCTGGTCGTGGACGTGGACTACGTGGTAGGGGTGGTCGCTTTCGTCATCCGTGTTCGTACTGTCACTGCACATGCCACTCAGAGGATGCATGCTACTCTAAGCTTGGATTCCCAACATCGGCGCGTGTAGCTGTGAGGCCCGCTCCCGCAGATCTGGGAAACCCGTTTACACATCATCCGTAATATCATGTTCTCTAGAAATCGCATTAGGGAACTGGAAATTAGGGAAAATTTTTCGCATTTATAAATGACATTCACAAATAAATCAATAAACCACAGAAGTACAACATGTCACAATTATATTGCATAAATTCCATAGCAGTTAACATGTAACACCAGAACTACAATATATACATGCATCCCAAATGTATCAGAAGAGAATAAAAGCATTATATATTGTAGTTCTGTTGTTACATGTTAACTGCTATGGAATTTATGCAATATAATTGTGACATGTTGTAGTTCTGTGGTTTATTGATTTATTTGTGAATGTCATTTATAAATGCGAAAAATTTTCCCTAATTTCCAGTTCCCTAATGCGATTTCTAGAGAACATGATATTACGGATGATGTGTAAACGGGTTTCCCAGATCCGCGGGAGCGGGCTTCACAGTTTGGTATCAGAGCAGTGGTACCCTGCTATATACATTCGTAGTATTATAGTTCTGATTGCATTAATAATCAGATAGCGACAATCCTCTGACTTGTCGCGAGTCTGAAGGGGAAATATGACATTGAAAATCAAGGACCACAGATGTCACCAATTGCAATTTATTTCCATATTGTATCCCAAGAAGAGAAAAAACATAATAGAAATATCCGCGAACATCAACTATTGTAATTAAGGATATTGGTTCTTATACAGAACCATGGCATCTAGTGCCGACCTTTCTCTCTTTTTAATTGATTCTGGAACGATGAATGCTCTTTGAACTTCTAACTTCAGTAGGTAGAGGTGCAGATGCCCTAGATCATCCTTGTCACATTATGGGCCGTGTGGCTAGTTGATCATCATAAGACTAATAGTCTGATAGCTACCAATGTTGATTGGTGGACATGAGACGATAGCAGGCTGTCTGCTACTACAGCTCAATAAGTTTGACCTAACTTTTGGTATGTATTGAATGCTAGATCACCATGTCATGGGTAATTATTTCATGAAGACGATTGTTTTCAGGATTCCGGACTTAACCGAGATTACCTATAAGGGTACATTACATGACTCCAAAATGGAGTATATCTCTGTGTTGAAAGCTTGGAGACTTGTTGATGAGGAATGCGATTCATATCTAGCAATTGTCCGAGAGACATGTGATGGAGAGTCGATAGCTTAAGACATCTCGATAGTGTCAGAATACTCTAATGTGATCTTTAATGATTTGTCAGGTTTACCACCTGAGAAAGAGATTGAGTTCGAGATTACATTACTACCATATACACAACTAATCTCGATGGCTCCATGCAGCTTGGCACTAGCTAAATTGAGAGAACTGAAGGTGCAGTCGCATGAGTTACTTGACTTAGGTTTCATAAGCCGGGCACTTCACATTAGGGTGCTCCAATTCTTTTTATCAGAAAGAATGACGAATCGATGAGATTGTATATAGATTACAGACAGTTACACAAGAAAACAGTGAAGAATCACTATCATCTGCCATGCATCGATGATTTGTTTAATCGGCTACATGGATCTTCGATGTTTTCAAGGATCGATCTTCGATCTAACTACCATCAGCTGGAGACTCAAGAGTCGAATATTATGCAAACCTTATTCAAGACTTGATGTGGAAATTATGAGTTTGATATGATGCCATTTGGGCTCATGAATACACATGCAACATTCACGGACATGATAAACAAGATTATTCTATCTATACTTGGACAAGTTTGTAATTGTATGCATTGACGATGTATTGATATATTCCCGAAATAAATTGAGATCGCATCAATGATCTAAAGACAATCATGGACATACTTCAAGAACACAAGTTGCATGTCAAGCTAAGCAAGTGTGAGTTCTAGTTATCCCAGGTCTCATTCCTTGAACATATCATTTTTGGAGTATGTATCGCAGTTGACCTTGCGAAGATTGCAACAATCATGTCTTGGAAGCGACCCAAGATAGTTACTCAAATTCGGAGTTTCCTTGGACTAGTGGCCTATTACAGACGCTTAGTCAGTAGTTTTTCCCAAGTTGTTCTTCCCTTGACACGATTGATACAGAAGAGAATTCCTTTCATTTGGAATGACTCATGCGAGCAGGCCTTCAGGACACTGAAGGAAAGATTGACGACTGCGAATATTCTTGCACTTCCCTCAGAAATTCAGGATTTTGCAGTATATACTGATGCTTCAAATGAGGACTTAGGAGCGGTTCTGATGCAACAAGGTCACATGATTGGTTATGCATCACGTCAATAGAGGCTGCATGAGCGGAATTACTCCATCCACGACTTGGAGTTGGTAACAGTTGTCCTCGTTTTTAAGATCTAGCACCACTATCCATATGAGGTGAATTTTGATATCATCAACATCTCAAAAGACTGTTTGATGAGCTACAAGTTTATTATGCTTTAACCAGCAACAATCTTCTCTATGGCCACTACATCTAGAAAAGTAAAATAATATGTGGCTCATCTCGATGTAAAACAATCACGGTTGTGGGCATGAGTGGACCTAATCTGTCCCTCCTAGCAGAAGCAACCATGGCAGAGGTGGTCTCACCTTTCTTAGGTGTATGAAATAATATAGATAATATACTCAACTTAATATGTACCTCCTAACTAGAAGAAATCTTTGATGTGGTAATCCTTTGTGACAACACGACCTCATATGGAGATTCCAGATCCGAGAAGGAACGGGCCTCACAGTAGCCGAGCATGCTCTGCCCCAATCAGCATCCACTGCAGAGCAGACAATCGTTTCGAGGAGCTTGTGGCACGTCTACGTGATATTATGCCACAATCATCTGGTGATTCTTCTGGTGGACCTTCAGATGTTGCTGCTACAACATATGCCAGTTCCTCTGCTGCTGCTAGTACCTAAAGTAGTGCTATAGCATTTATATCTTCTCATGATATATCTGACTGGATTATAGATTCTGGTGCCACACATCATCTCTGCCGAGATTGAGAGAGACTTGAGTCCTACAGGGACATTCCCCATGGCCGTTCAGTACAGATCGCAGATGGTACTTATTCCCCCCTTGTTGGACAGGGGGAGGTCTTCTTATCTCCTTCTATGCGTCTAAAGAATGTTCTACATGCTCCTGAGTTCTCGATGAATCTGTTGTCTATTAGTCAGATTACGAAGGATTTGCACTGTCGTGCTATATTTGACCCCTCTTCTCTTATTTTTCAGGACATACTAACGGGCAGGGTGATTGGCTATGGCTCTGAGCAGAATGGTCTGTATCGGTTGGTCCGGAATTCTTATGCTGGCATCTCTTCTCATTTTGCCAGACCAGTATTTCCGTACATCTGGCATCTTCGCTTTGATCATCTCCCGCTCCAGAAAATGCGACATCTTCTGCCTCAGATCTCTCCCAGTTCTTCCTTTCGCTGTGAAGCGTGTCAGTTGGGAAAGCATCATCGGTCTAGCTTTCCTAGTCATCAGAGTCGGAGCAGTAGCTCCCCGTCTGAGTTGTTTCACATTGATATCTGGGGTCCAAGTCGTGTACCCGATCATCAGGGACACATATTCTATCTAGTGGTAGTGGATGATTTCTCTCGTGTATCTTGGGTCTTTCTTTTAAAGAATAAATCTGAAGCAGGAGATGTGATTAAAAATTTGATTAATGAAGTGCATAATGTGTTTTCCTCTACTGTCAATTATGTTCGTACAGATAATGCTCTAAATTTTGCACACGGTCCCTCTCTCAGTTTCTTTCGTCGAAGGGCATTATTCACCAAACCACTTGTGTTTACATATCTCAGCAGAATGGCGTGGCAGAAAGAAAGCATCGTCACCTTCTTGACATTACTCGAACTCTCCTTATTCAGAGTTGTGCTCCTATCTCTTTCTGGGGGGATGCTGTTCTTACCGCTTGCTACTGGTCAATCGTATGCCGTCTTCTGTCCTTGGTGAGAAAATTCCTCTTTCTATCATTTTTCCTGACAAGGAATTATTCTCACTTACTCCTCGTGTCTTTGATACTGTTGTATTTGTTCATCTCCTGACTCCTGGACTTGACAAACTCTCTCTTAGAGCTGTCAAGTGTGTCTTTGTCGGTTACTCTCGGACTCAGAAGGGCTATCGTTGTTATGACCCCATAAACAAGAAATACTTTGTCTGTGCTGATGTCACGTCCTTTGAGTCTGTTATGTATTTTTCCCCTACAGGTGACAGACTGGTACCATCCACTACCAACGATGATGTCTATGTCCCTCCGCCTCCTAGTTGGAGTTCACCTGAGTCCACTCCTGCTCCTGTTACTATGTCATCTTCTCCACCACCACCTCCACCACCACCACCTCCACAACCTCCTATTCCACCTTTACCAAAATTTTATACGCGTCGGTCAGGTCCTGCTCAGGCTATACGTCAGACATCCATCACACCTCAGGTATGTTCAGATGGCATTACTACTGATGGATCAGATATGGTACATGTGCAGGATTCTTCATTGCAGGAGGAGACTACACCATCTAGTACAGTGGAAGATGACCTTGATATTCCTATTGCTATCCGGAAGCAAAAGCGGACGTGTGCATCTTATCCCTTTGCTTCACAGGTGTCTTTTCATCGCCTCACAGGCGACTTTCAGAGATTTGCCGCAGCTTTGTCTTCCGTGGACATACCACGGACCTATCAGGAAGCTATGCAGATTGATTGCTGGCGAATGGTTATGGAAGACGAGATGCGCGCCTTACAGTCTCGTGGCACATGGACCTTGGTTATTGCTCCTCCTGAGGCATCTATTGTTAGCTGTAAATGGGTATTCACAGTTAAATACCGCGCTGATGGCAGTCTAGATCGGTACAAAGCACGACTGGTCGCGCGAGGTTTCACACAAACCTATGGCGTGGACTATATGGATACATTTTCTCCGGTGTCTCGTCATTCTACTCTACGCATTCTCTTATCAGTTGCTGTGGTACGTAACTGGACTATATCTCAACTGGATGTCAAGAATGCCTTCTTGTATGGAGATCTGCAGGAGGAAGTCTACATGCAGCAGCCACCAGGGTTCACTGTTGAGGGGGAGAAGCATATGGTGTGTAGACTTCACATGGCAATTTATGGCCTCAAACAGAGCCCAAGAGCGTAGTTCCAGAAGCTTTCCCATCTGATTGAACGACAGAGATTCAAGAGGTCGAATGCAGACCACTCGTTGTTTATTCAGAAGTCGTCTGCAGGTACGGTTGTCATCATGGTCTATGTTGATGATATTCTGGTTACAGGGAGATGATGTTCATGGCATAGAGAGGGCAAAGACATTTCTAGGCCGTCAGTTCGTCACAAAGGATCTTGGAACCCTAAGATACTTTCTGGGGTTGGAATTTGCCAGGAATGCACAGGGTCTGGTGATGACCCAAAGGAAGTACATTACATATTTTTTGACTGAAACAAGCATGGTTGGATGCAGACCATCGAGTATTCCCATGGATCCAAGCATGATGATGACACTGCTGAAGTGGACAAGAGGAGATATAGAGAAATGGTGGGTAAGCTCCTTTATATTACCATAACTCGGCCCGATATTGCCTTTGCAGTAAGCCGGGTGAGTCAATTTATGGAGCAGCCAAGACAAGTTCATATGGATGCCATATACATGATACTGAGGTATCTGAAGTCTTCTCCAAGTTCAGGGTTGCTATTTGGAAAGGGCACAGATTTATCTATTTCAGCATGTGCAGATGCCGATTATGAAGGATGCCCTAAGGATCGAAAGTCGACCTCAGGATTTGCTGTTTTTGTTGGGAGCTCTCTGGTTTCTTGGAAAAGCAAGAAACAAACTGTTGTGGCAAGGTCCAGTGCTGAATCTGAATATAGGGCCTTGGCGCAAGCAAGCACGGAGATGATGTGGGTTCGATCTGTACTAGAGGATTTACATGTAGTCGTACCTTTACCCATGCAGCTTCAGTGTGACAATCAGGCAACTTTGTTTATTGCCAACAATCCAACATTTCATGAAAAACAAAGCATATTGAAGTTGACTGCCACTACACTAGAGACTTAATCCAGAGAGGATTGATATCTACAGCTCACGTGAGCTCAGGGGATCAGACTGCTGACGTACTCAACAAGCCGTTGCTCAGAGGACCCTTCCAGAGATGTTCTTCCAAGCTGAGCATGATAGACATCTATGCTCCACCTTGAGGGGGAGTGTAGAGACAAATATTATTATATGTTATGTACCTGTTTGTAATTTCTTATTGTTCTCTGGACTACTATGTATTTTACCCTTGAGGTCTCTTCCTATATAAGAGAGCCTAGGGTTCCCTTGAATAACAGATCACTCATTTTTCACACCAGAGTCTATCTTGTAGTTGACTCCATTTGAAAGTTTGGAAAATAGGTCATCAAAACTTAAAGGCATAACTTGTTATCCATTTTCTGGCCATTATAGCAACTCTTCCACTTGTTTTCTTGACGATGTAAGCTAGTGTTTCTCGTTAGTATCCACTCATCGGTTTTCTCCCACAAAAAACTCTGCGTGGTAGGGTTATTTTGTTATTTTCCATGTAAGCATCATGCATCTGCGTAACATGCAATTAATAATATCATTTTTTGGGTAGGTGGAGGAGCCATCTGATGTGGAGGGTATTCTTCACGTCTGCCATCGTGGCTGTTGTGGTACGTTCTGCAATGGGCTGGTGTAAGAATGGGAATTGTGGGCATTTTGGCTCTGGCGGCTTCATCATCTGGGATATATCTGGGTTTGTCTTCAAACTCAGATGAACCTTTTTGGTTATTTAATAAATGCACTTCATTATAGATTTAGCATAAATACGCTATTCAAGATTTAAGAGGAATAATCCGTACATTACTCCTATTATTTCAGGGGCCAGGAAGATTACTCGTTCCAAGAGTTGCTTCCTATGGCGATAATTGGGATAATCGGTGGTCTGCTTGGTATGTGGTGTGATATTTTCTCAGGTTTCATGTAAAAGAAAGCAGTGCTCTGTGATGTCTATCGTTTGATTTGGCTAATCTTTTACTTACTTTTTCCCAAAATTTCAGGAGCATTTTTTAATCAACTTACACTCTATATAACATATTGGCGTAGAAAATATTTGCATAAGAAGGGGAGCCGAGTGAAGGTTTGTGTTGAATTTCTGAAGCTGGTGTCTCGGTTTTGCCTACACACCTTTACATGCCTCTTGATTAGCATGCTTTGGATCATAAAAGTTGCAATATTTGGTGAATTCTGCAGATCGTTGAAGTTTGTCTTATATCTTTAGCAACTTCATTTGTTTCCTTTGGATTACCGCTTTTGAGAAAATGCAGTCCATGCCCTACTTACGAAGCTGATTCTGGTGTGGAATGCCCTGGGGCACCCGGTACATATGGAAATTATATTGATGTATGGTTCTTTTTGTGCTTATTACATGTTAACATTCTGTGATTCCAGTATCATATATGTGCTCATTACATTTTCATGCTCTTTTTTTTAAAACAGTTTTACTGTTCCAGAGATAACGAATATAATGATTTGGCAACCATTTTCTTTAACACCCAGGTTTGCACCATATGGCTTTTCTTTTTAGTATGTTGATGTTGCTTTTGTCCAGTATTTAAATATGTGAGCTCGCAGGATGATGCAATCAGGAATCTATTTAGTGCTAGAACGATACATGAGTACAGTGCTCAGAGTCTTCTAATATTCTTGGTATTGTCTCACTCTATTTGTATTTTCTATCATTTTTTGATTAAATTCTGGTCTTTGTGATGTTACGTGGAATGGTTTTTATGGATGCCTATAATTTTTCATATTACACATGTACCCCACAATTCATGGGCATTTTGCACATGCCGCCACAATCTTTCTCTTCTTTACATGTATGCCACTTCGTTTAATTCCCAGTGTCAGGAACGTGCTATCCTGTTATTTTGCAGATGGATTTCAGCTGTTTCGTTCTTTAAGTTTTTTCCAAAAAGCTTTGCCTTCTATATTAACTGGTGCTGGAAACGACAAATAAAAGAGGACAAGTTTCCTGAGCTAGCCAATTTATTATCATGACAAAAAAGATCGACATGGGCTTTATTTAAACTTCATCTCACTGATAGCTGCAAAATGATCATGGTTTATGTTTCAAAATAAAAAGCATAAGTTTTTCGGAGAAGTATTCGTATTTTGTGGACAAGTTAATGGCAATTGTGATTGATGTTTGCTGAAAATAATCCAACCAAGATAGGTTTCTTCTACTCAAAAGAGTATGAGTCTAGCTATTAAATGCACCATATAATCTAAGATCTAGCTGTCGCTTATCCTTCTGGGGTTATACGTTAGTTAGGGGATGACCCATCCTGTAATTTTTTTTCCAAACAGCCTCAAGTTTAGGAAGGAGAGGCTCAAGTTTAGGTAGAAGAGGTTTATGTTTGAGATTGATTGAGGTGAAAAACGGCCTTTTGTATGGACACTTGCGTTTCATTTTTTTTGAAAAGCCAAAGCTTGACCATTAAAAGGTTAATGGCCATCCACAAAATTGATCAATATCTTTGATGAAAAAAATGAGACAACTAGATTGGTCCCTGCTAAAGATATCAACACATTATAACTAATATGGTACAAAAGCCCTATTTGAAGAATAGGTGTAGCTTAGTGAAAACATTCTCAACATGCAACCTCTCATCGCAAAAGAGAACCTTGTTATGGGCCAGCCAAATAACCCATTGAGCGGCTACAGATTTCATTTGTTCCACCATAATTCTAAAACCTGTGGAAAGGAGAGAGGCCTAAAAGTTCTCAAGAGTCAAAGGTCAATCCAAGTAATCACACTGGCCATCCACTACTCTCTAGCCTGGTAACACGACAAAAACAGATGCACCAGCTCCTTCAGATTGGTTCCACAAAGAGGGCGATCAACGGAGATGTCAGATACGAACATAGACATGTGGATCTTGATCATCAATCTCTTTCATCTTAGAAGCTATTGGAAAATTTTGACTATCGAGGGCACCTTTACTCCAAATCAGTTGGCACTCACAGTGTAAATCACCATGGTCAAACACAATAGTACCCGAAATACGCTTGTGGGTTCTCTTCATTAACAAATATTGCTATCCCGCCAAACCCTACGATTATGCAAATAGAGGGGCCCACAATAGGGCTAAGATTGTCCATCCATATCTACAACTTGTAGTCTCTGTTTAGAAAGTGCAATAAGGAAGAGTAGGGACCCACATACTGATAAACCAATCCTTATAAACTAGCATGTCCCAGTCTGAAGCTAAAGTAATCAATCTCGAAAAGCAAACGTAAAGAGGTTGACTTTTGGATCATCCATCAGACCAAAATCTGGAAAAATAACTATCCCTCGAAAGGGAGTACATATGCACATGAAGCTCAATGAGAACTGAACAAATCTCCTTCCAAGATGTACACGAAAACTTATTTACTCTTGAGGCAAGAGTGATCTGCATACGAGGCCATAGATACTTGTGGTCAATCTATAAGAAATGTCCTCATCACTCCCCTAAAATTGGGGACTTGAGAGAAAGGATCTTATTCGTCTCATTTAGTCTCAAAATATTTAGACCCCCTCGTTTACATATAACATGACATAATCCCTTGATGATTTGAAAACTTGATGGCTCGTGAGAGGCTCCGTGTTCGGGAGAGGCTCCAGGAGAGACTCCAACTGGAAGGTCCAGTTCCACAAGATTCAGCATCTTCTCCGACGGGCCCTGGACGGTTGGCGCCCAACAGTGAGAGCGGTTGGGTGGAGTTTCGTTGTCGGAAGCATGAAAGGAAGGTATCCAGGAGCAGTGCGCCCCGCGGTGCGAGCATGCTTCTCCCTTTCGAGCGGGGTTGCTTCCGCTACTACTCGCTCGAACACTGGGCGAGCCAGTATAGAGAACCGATCCACTATTTCAAATGTTTTGGATTGGCGCATCGAAGCAAGAATTGCGGTGCATGAGTCCAGTCGGAGGCGGTGCTGAACAATGCTGTGGAGGCGCCACGCTTCCTGGTGGAGGAAGGTGGCGGTGGGGAGGTCTTGTTCAGGGGTACCTTTGACGTGGGCGTGGCAACGGAGGACAAGTACCAGGGGGATGTGGCTTTGGTGACGTCGTGGAGGGTTCTGGCTCGAGGCCTGAGCGAGTTCAAGGCGAATGAGTTGTTGTCTTTATTGCGCTCGGGGAGGTCTTTTCTTAGGTGGATGCTTGCGCGGCTTGATGATGGCTTGCTCGCACCTCGGAGCTTGAGTCTTGTGAGGCTGAGGGGGATCCCATTTCTCTGGCGTGATTTGTTCCAGGTGCGGAGACTCCTTGAGGGAATAACGGTGGTGGATGGCCTCATCGCCCGTGGTGTTCCTCCAGGTGAAGACACCGACCCTCTTGTTTGGGTTCGTCACCTTCACCCGCAGCAGCTTGGTTTGTGGACGGTGTAGGCGGAGCCGGAGGGGCGTAGCTTGCACTTGGAGCTTTCGTCGACGGGATCGACGTCGGTTGGGGCGACTCGGCTTCAACAGTCGGACTGAGCATTACACCATGCGGCTCCGGTGTGGCGGAGCGCACTCGCCGGATCGTCGGAGGTCGTGACAGCGGTTACGATCAACTCCCGAGGCGGAGGCGTCGTGGTGCCTCGAATCCCACAGGGAATTTGATTTGGGACTTTCAATGCGAGGCAACGGTTACCTTCTACAACTGTTCGACTCTCTCATGCGGATGACCCAGCCATTTCGTCTCACATTGTGGAGGGGCAATCTCCCTTGTCGATTTGAGCGATTTTTGAAGCAACTCTCCCACGTCAGATTTTTGAAGAGTCGGCGCCAGGTATCGGGTCGGATGCGCCTGCTGCTTTGGATTTGCAGCTAACCCGAATCCAATCAACTCGAGAGATCCACATTCAGAACAAACTCTCGGAAGATCTGAATCCGGACACTCTAGTTGACCCAGATCCGGACCCCCTAGTTGATACGAAGGCGGACCCTCATGTTGACCCGGATCCGAGCCTTCAAGTCGACCCAGTTCCGTTTGAACTAGTTTCCAGCCCTATCGTGGAGGATCCAAACTTGGTGTTTAGGCCTTCGAAGGTTACCATTGCAGTTGATCTGAAGGAAAGGCTCCGGGCCTCGGAGGAGGCTGGCGCGGAAGATGCGAGGCAGAGGGGTTGGTCCTCAGGGTGGGGGGTGTTGTTCGGGGGGGTGGCGGAGTGTGTGGTGGAAGGGGCGCAGGTGTCGCTACAGGGTGATAGGGGACCTGCGCAGGGAGTGGGTTGGCGGAGGTATGGGTTCTGCTACGAGCGGAAGCCGCTGGGTGGGAAGAAGAAAATGAAGAAGAGGTCGGTGGTCGTTTCTAGGTAGGGGCGGGGGCTGGCAGAATGAGAGCTACCTGCTCTCGTGGTAGAGGGGCCGCTATCTTCTATTGGGAGACTGGGTTTTTTAGCTTGCCGGATAGGAGTTTCCCGGAAAGTCTGGGCGTGGTGCCGCCCCTCAGGAAGAAGAAAGAGGTTTGCCCTAGAAGATGCTGTCGTGGAATGTTCAAGGGTTGGGTCGTCTCGAGAAAGGGCTAGGGGTCAAGAATCTGGTTGCTGATGCTCAGGCAGATATTGTTCTATTGTAAGAAACAAAGGTTTCGAGGGTTGGAGGAGAGGCGTGGCGGGATCTGGGGGGAGGCTCTACCTTCGACTTTGTTGAGGTTGAGGCACAGGGAGCGATTGGCGGGCTACTAACGGGCTAGAAGAGGAAGGAGTTTGAGAAGCTGGCCGAGTGGAGGTCCATCTTTTCGCTCTCAGTGTGTCTGAAGCGGAAGGCGGACGGCATCACTTTTACTGTGACAAATTTTTATGGGCCCACGGGTTCGATCCCAGGATCCTTGGGTACAGATCTTGCTAAGGTGGGGATGGCCAGAAAGGACGGTATCTGGCTCATCGTAGGCGATCTCAACTTGATTTTGCTCCCAGAGGACTGGCCTTCACGTAGGGGTGGTCGCGACTCATGCTCGGAAGATTTCAGGAACCATATTCATGCTATGGGGCTGATAATTATAGATGCGACAGGTTGCACATACACTTAGCGAAATGTGAGGTCGAGATCTCGGCTGGATAGATTTCTTCTCTCGCTTGAGGGGGTGGATTCCTTCCCCCTGTCGAGGGCGTGGGCATTACCTCGGGCGCATTCAGATCACACGCCCATTATTTTGTCTTTGGAGGAGTAGAAGAGGTCTAGATTCTTCTTCAGGTTCGAGCGAGCGTGGCTGCTGGAGGAGGGGTTCAAGGAAAAAGTGGTCTCACGCTGGAGGGGTTGGCAGGTGGAGGGTTCGACTGTGGCATGTCTGGATGGCAAGCTGGCGTTGTTGAAGAATTTCTTACTTTCATTTGGTCGAGAAGTGAGGGCACAACGATGGGAGCAGAGAAATGAGGCCCAAAGGAGTGGTCCGCATGGATGGGCTGGATGACCAGAGAGGGCTGATCAGGAGGAGGCGTCTGAACGGGCAAGGCTGCTGGACAAGTTACTTTTGGAGGATATGAAGGAGGAGGTTGAATGGAGGTGGAGATCTAGGCAGAAATGGCTGCGAGAAGGCGATGCAAACACCAAGTTCTTCCACTCAATGGCTTCCCACAGAAGGAGGAATTTCATCTAGAGCCCTGAGGTGTTTGTGTGTGCGGGGGGGGGGGGGGAGTGGGGGGATACTTAGCTAGGTCGTGCTCTCAGGAGACATTTTGTGGATATATCGAGAAGAAAGCGAGGGGAGGGGTGGGGGTAGCGTGGAATTGGGGTGGAGATCTTGTCGGAGGCGCAGGCGGCTGGGCTTGAAGCCCCCTTTGCTGAGGAAGAAGTGAAAAGTGCGGTCTGAGGGCTGAACGCGGATGGGGCCCTGGGTCCAGATGGGTTCCTAGTGTTTTTCTACAGGGAATTTTGGAACTTGCTGAAGGAGGAGGTGCTGGGCGTAATCAATGAGTTCATGTATGGAAACAGGGAGTTCAAGAAGGTTAATAGGGCATTGCTGTTTATCCTTCCCAAGAAGGAGCATCCGATACGGTGGAGGACTATAACAGTCTATAAGCCGATTGCGTTGTACAATGCCATATATCTGATCATGGCCAAGGTTCTGGCGAATAGGCTGAGGCGGGTCCTTGACTCGGTAATTCTTCAGAATCAAACTGCATTTATCCCTGGTCGACGGATGGCAGATGGTCTGGTTATGGCATCTGAGATCTGCCTCCAATGGAGATGTGAAAACAATAAATGCTTGATGTGGAAGATTGATTATGAGAAATCCTATGACTGCGTGGACTTGAGTTTCTTTTGGGCATCCCTTCGATGCCGTGGTTTCACTGATCTCTGGATAGCATGGATGAAAAGATGTGTCACGACCTTGTCTTACTTTGTCCTGGTGAATGGTAGGCATGAAGGAGGCTTTTTCCAGCCTCAGAGGGGAATGCGACAAGGATTCCCTTTAGCGCCGATGCTTTTTGTTCTGGTCGCGGATGCTTTGGCAGTATTGTTCAAGAGAGCGGTCGATGAAGGGTGGTACGAAGGCTTTCATTTGGGGACCATTTCTGTTCCACTATTGCAGTATGCTGATGACACAGTGATTTTCCTGGGCGGCTCAGAGGATATGCACAGAAGGGCGTTGCAGCTGGTGGAGATCTTCAACATCTCTGGACTTCAGATCAATAGACATAAGTCGGTGGTGATCCATTTTGGGATGGACGAGACTGGGAGTAACAAAATGATGCAGTTATTAGGCTGCCCCTTGGGTGAGTCACCCATTTCGTACCTAGATCTACCTCTGATGGCAGGCAGACTTAGGAACTAGGATTGTGACATGGTCCTCAGGAGATTTGAGCAGGGACTGACTGGATGGAAGGTGGTTACCCTCTCTAAGGGCATGGCCTCAAATTTCAGCGAAATTCGGTCGAATTTCTGTCGAATATCAATATCCAGTCGAAATCGAAATTTGACCGAAATGACCGAAATATGGGGGTCCTAGTACAAAAAATGACCGAAATGACCGAAATTTCGGTCGAAATTCCACCGAAATTCCATCGAAATTCTGTTTTGGTCGGTACCGAAATGGTGACCGAAACTGACATTTAAGGCCTTGTCTAAGGGGGGAAAGCTGATTCTCTTGAAACATGTGCTTTCGACGATTCTTATTTTATTCTTTTCAACAAGGTTGATGTTGGCGGGTGTTAGAAAAAGGTAGAGATAATGATGCGGAATTTTTTCTGACCAGACGTGAATCAACAAAGGGTCGACGTACATTTAGTTTGGTGGGAGGATCTCTTAAGACCACGAAGCGAAGGAGGCTTGGGGGTTCGGGACATGACCTGCATGAATAAAGCACTTTTTTGGCTAAGTGGATGATTCAGATTTGGGGTGACACATATAGATTGGCTGTCAGACAAGACCTAGGAGAAGAGTGAGCTCGTAGAGTCAGAGTTAGATACATGCATTGTTAAGCACTGATTCAGACTTTTTTGAATTGCTCAAGTAAATAGAACAATTCTGTATAGAATATGATTTAGCCCTTAGTACCATTTCTTTAAGGCTTAGAGAAGATGAATTACGACCCTGTTGATTTTACGCGTCATTTATGGTGTCAAGGGCTCGCTTGAGGCAGGAAGAACCCGGTTCGAGTCTTCTCTTTGGAGCGATGTTCGTGATATTTTACCACAACTGAGGCCGAGACTACGACCGAAGGTAGGGGGCGGGGATGTCTTTCAGTTCTGACGTGATAACTGGACGGGAGATGGGACGCTCTGCAACAGGTTCCCAAGGCTCTTCACGTTGGTAGCAACCAAGGGGTGCTCTGTATCAGAGGCTTGCGAGTTCGGTTCGTGGGTTCCACAGTTTGTGGCTGACCTTTCGGACCAACGATTGGAGAAGCTGGTTAGATTACAGTCCGATCTACCGTCACCTGACTGTCTCTCTCATGGAAGAGATCATTTCGTTTGGGAAGGGGGTAGATTCTCGACGAAGAAGGCTTATTCAGAGTTTAGGGGGAACATGGATGAACCGGACCCAGACTTGAGACAAGATATGAAGATTATTTGGGCTAGTAAGATCCCGTGCAGAGTGAAGGTTTTCCTTTGGAGCCTCAAAAGGGGCAGACTGTGTGACAAAGCGAGAAGGAGCATGCTGTTTCGCATTCCGGACACGCAGTGCGACAGATGTGGTGCATAAGCAGAGGATGCAAAACATTTATTTTTTAATTGTCTGTTGTCGGAACAAGTATAGAGGGAGGTTGGGGCAGCGTGTGTCTCACATGGTAGTTTGACCGATTTCTGGAGGTCGGTGGGGAGCAACTCGAGGATGACTGTGTGCTACTTTTTGCAGCTCTTTGGACAATCTGGGGAGGAAGAAGTGATCTAATTTTCAAAAATCAAGGTTTTATTCGGAAAGTGTAATCGCTTATTGTCTTTCCCTTTATTGTTTCTGGTCCACAAGGTAATGCACATCACTTTTCATTTTTAATATAAAAGTTTTGCGCGATGAGTCCCACCTCAGGATATCACCCTCTTTTTACTAAAAAAACATGACATAATTCCAATCTACAAGTTGCATACTAGGAAATGCCTACTCGAATTGCTCTATAAGGAATGAAACATAATTGCCTTGAGGTGATTATGAATCTCAATTGAAATGTGTCCCGTTGAGATGGGAAAAACTACAACTATTAACAAAGCCGATGGAACCCCTTAGACACAGAAGTTGTGGAAATAAATAAAATAACAAAAGCGGAATCAAGAACACAGACAAAATATTAAGATGTATGTAGAACTCTACTTCCTAAGGAGTATGATGAAACCACGGGGGAAAGCCACTAAGAGCTATGTTTTCAATTCATTTCTCAGTAATTACAATATGTGGTGGGCTCTTTATATGTGGAAAGATGATGCAGATAAAAATTTCACGACGATGAAAATAAATTTCGAACGGTGGAATTTTGTTGGAGAAGAAATCGGAAGGATTGAGAGGAGAAGACTCGTCGAAAAACGAGAGATTTTTGAAGAAGAGAATCACGGAGATCGCATCAAGGGAGAAGAAATAGAGAGAGGAGATACGAGATAAAATCTCAATTTTTCATATAATCTGACCTGTTTCTTACAATAGACTATCATCCCCTTTATATAGGAGGGGTGGAGTTACAAAGATAGAAATAAAATTCAAATTGACTCTAATTGATTTGAATCAAAATTCAAATCTTCCTTATCCTAATTTGACTCTAATTTGAAATTCAAAATACAAATTTAAAACTAGCTAACTAATTTGAGATCACATACGATCTCTTTTATTTAAATAATTGCAACGACTCGATTAATAATTAGACTCTAATTAACGGCGAAAAATAGATAAATAAAGCCCTATTTATCTGATTCACGCTGCATCAGTTCTCCTCCGCTTGAAAAATTCGTCTCCCGACGAATTGCTGGATCTGTAGGCTTAAGGTTGATAAATTTAATTCAATGTTCTCGATTATCCCAAGGAAGAACTGATGTGGAGCAAATGACGGAATCCATGTGTGGGCCGTGCGAATGTTGGAGTTGGTAGCTTCATGACGGAATATCATGTGTGACACGAATGCGGGCGCCCACTTGGATTTTGTTCCCTTGATATGGTGCTTGAAAAACTGATGTGGCATCTTCATGTCGGACAACTCGGCCTTTGGAGATTCCATAGCAAAGCAATAGCACAAATATAATGAAGGAGGAGATGTGGCCAATGAATTAAGCCATGTGGCTTTTAAATAGGTGAAACCCATAGTCCTAATCCTAATTGGGTAAGGAGGCCACCCAAATTTCTTTCTTTCAGCCTTCTTTTTAAATATTCTTGCTCCAGGGTGGTAGGCTGCAATTTTCGTACCCTTTCACTTAAACAAAAGTCATAAGATAAGTTTTTCAATTGGCCTTGTGGATAAAATAACATTAGAAGAGGGGTCTCCTTGACATATTCCCATTATATTTCATTACTCCTATTGTCAAGGGATCCGATGGAGTAGATATTCTCAGATTTTGTTAGGGTTCGGCTCTTCCCTTTGGTAATACGTTGACGGCGGCAACATGATGGAGGCTTGGGGCGGCGGTGCGTTAGCGCTGCTGGCGGGTGACGACCTATGGTCTTCCAATGGCGATGGCTCTTAGGTCGGTATAGCTTGCGGGACAGAGCACACCGATGGGGAGATGTTGGCAGTGAGGTGGCTTTAGTTGGAGGGCTAACAGGTGGTGGAAGGCGCAGGAGAGGGCCGAGGGGTAGGGGAAGGCGGGTGGCGCGAGCGCTGGGGAAGAGGGGTGGGAAGGTATGATGGAGGCGGTGCGTTGGGGCCGCGAGGGTAGCATGCATTGGGACATGGTGAGCCGCAAGGAATGCGGAGTGGCAGAGGGAGGGGATTTTGGTGGTGGTCTGAGGGGGGCGGCAGGAGGGAGCAACGGTAGGGGAATTGCTGGAGAGGGCACGGGGGCGGGGGTTGTGCCTCAGGGGGGTGCAGAGGTGTTGGGAGAGGGTGCAGGGGCTGGGAGAGGCGCGGGGGCGAGGCTGGACTGGTTGTTGGGGCCACGGGGGCGGCGGAAGGGGCTGAATGCGAGGCTGGCAACGGTGCTGCTGCGATCGGGGAAGGTGCCAGAGGTGCGAGGGTGGGGGAGGGGGTTCGCGAGAGGGCCACGGATGGGCAGTAGATTGATTCCTGCGGCTTTTGTAAGTCAGAATGTACTTGGACAGCGAGCATGTCGTTAGTTTTCTCTTCTGCAACGGCTTGGACAACGAGCAAATCATCATCGAAGGCGAGTTTTTCTTTGTCAAAAATCTGGACAGCGGCTTCGGTAGCGGGAGGCTTCGATTTGGTGGCGCATAGGTTCTCGAAATTGGTCATCAGACCTCGTAGTTGTGTTTGGAAGTCAAGCAGTATGCCCATCATCTCCTTGTCGTAAGCATTGTTGGTTCGTCGTTTTCGTTCCGACGAACGATAATCTTTCGTTGAATGTCAGCGCAAACGTCTGGACGGATCGTCAGATCGTGAGGACGATCTAGATGCCATGCTCTGATACCAATTGATTTAGATAAAAATTTCACGACGATGAAAACAAATTTGAACGGTGGAATTTTGGTGGAGAAGAAATCAGAGGGATTGAGAGGAGAAGACTCGTCGGAAAACGAGGGATTTTTGGAGAAGAGAATGGCGGAGATCGCGTCAAGGGAGAAGGAATAGAGAGGGGAGATACGAAATAAAATCTCAATTTTTCATATAATCCGACCTGTTTCTTACAATAGACTACCATCCCCTTTATATAGGAGGGGTGGGGTTACAAAGATAGAAATAAAAAATTCAAATTGACTTTAATTGATTTGAATCAAAATTCAAATCTTCCTTAACCTAATTTGACTCTAATTTGAAATTCAAAATTCAAATTTAAAACCGACTAACTAATTTGAGATCACATGCGATCTCTTTTATTTAAATAATTGCAATGACTCGATTAATAATTAGACTCTAATTAACGACGAAAAATAGATAAATAAAGCCCTATTTATCTGATTCACGTTGCATCAAAAGAGAATAATAAATTGTTTATTCATGAGGCCGTAGGGCTCTCTTATATATGGAAGAGGGAGGGTAAATTGCATACTCAAGATAAAAGGAATAGAATATACATAAAAGATAAGGAAAGATGATGTATATGTCGACTCCCCCCCCTCAATATAAAGTATAGATGTCAATCATGCTCAACTTGGAGCAACATCTCTGGAATGTCCCTCTGGCTAGAGCCTTGATGAAAACATCTGCTGTTTGTTCCCCTAAGCTGACGTGGGAACCATAGATAAAACCCTTTTGAATCGTGTCATATTTATAATAACAATCTACCTCATTGTGTTTGTCCTCTCATGGAAGGCTTGATTAAAGGAGCAGCCTGGTTATTGTATTGTAGCTGCATGGGAAGAGGCACAACAACAACTAGGTCAGTCATAAAGGATCCAACCCACATCATCTCAGTGCTTTCTTGAACCATGGCTATGTATTCTGACTCAACACTAGATCTAGCAACTTCAGTTCACCTCTCGCTTTTTCCATAACACCAAAGAGCTCCTATGAACAATGCAAAGTCGTTGGTAGATTTCTTGTCCTAGGGGCATCCTCAATGGTTTGCGTCAGCAAATGCCATGAGGACAAGGTATGTCCCTCTGCTAAAAAGTAATCGGTAGCTATAGAGGACTTCAAATACCTCAAAATTATATGAACTGCATCCATGTGTGCCTGTCTCAACTGCTCCATAAACATGCTAACTTTTCTCACAACAAAAGAGATGTTTGGCCTGGTAATAGTCATGTAGATGAGTTTCCCAACAAGCTTCCTATATCTCCTCTTGTCCACCACCTTTGTATCATCATCATATTGCTTTATGTTGGGATATATGGGTGTAGTGGCATATCTTGCAATCTGCCATGCCTGTCTCTAAAGGATGATCTGTAACATACTTCCTTTGGGTCATCACAAGACCATCATGTTTCCTAATGAACTCAAACCCTAAGAAGTATAGTAAATTGCCAAGGTCCTTGGCGATAAATTATTGTCCAAGGAACTCCTTAGCCACTAGTACGTGTATCGTGTAACAATGATATCATCAACATATATCAGAATGACAACGATACCTCTCTGAGTACTCTGAACAAATAGTGAATGATCTGTAGTGTCGATTAAAATGCTCGTTAATATGTTCTGAAACACAAGAGAAGATGGGTAAAAAATGGCAAGACAAAGCAAATCCTTAGTAATCTGACTAGTTGACAATAAGTTCATATAAAAGTCGGGTGTATAAGCACTTTTTGCAGATGCATAGATGACGTCAAACAGATCTCCCCTATCTAGTAATAGGGGAATGGGTTCCATCTGCAATGACAACGAACTTACCTGGAGGTACATATATGTAAGATGCGGACTGAGCTCTGTCTCCACATAAATGTTGACATGCACTGTATTCCATAATCTACTCTGTCATGTCTGCCTTGTGACTACTGGTAAGGGGATAAACTAAATCTGAGGTGCTTGAAGATGCTCTGGCTGTAGCAATGATGCCAGAAGGGCCCACAGGAGAATGAGAGGGTCTAGGAGAGGGAGGCATGATCTCCCTTAGATGGGAGAAAACTCATCGAACCTCTGATAAGTAGAAGTGGCAAGAGCAACATGACAACCGTAATCATGGATTACATGGATCAAGCGGTACGTGACAACGAGCTCACACCGTGTTGGTCAATGAGAGATTGAAATAGGGTTTTTTCCAACCTCGGCGGGGGATCAAGCAGGGTTGTCTTTTGGCACCACTCCTGTTCGTTATTGTTCTTGATGCGTTGGCTGTTATGATGAGGTTGATGGGATCCGAGGGCTGGTGTTCGAGCTATACAAGGGAGGACATATCCATCTAGCTTCTGCAGTATGCCAATGGCAATATTATATTTATGGGGGCCGAGGAGAACAAGATAAGAAGAGCGTCATGTATTATAAATATCTTTGGGAAGCTATTGGGGCTTCAGGTGAATGTGGTAAATCTACATTGGTTCCTTTTGGGCTCGCTGACTTGGAGATGCAGCGCGCAGCGGAGGCGCTGGGGTGCCCAACGACTACACTGTCGATCACGTATTTGGGTCTGCTGTTGGTGGCAGGGAGACACAAGATGAGGGACCGGAGGTGGTTACTGGAGAGGTTGGAGGGGAAGCTGACGGGATGGAAGGCGAGGATGCTGTCAAGGGGTGGGAAGCTGATTCTCCTGAAGTACGTTCTCTCGACCATCCCTATTTTCTTCTGCTCCACAAGGATTGTTGGGGAAAATAAAGAGCATGTTTATTCCATCAGCCCTAGGCTCTCTTATATAGGAGAGTAGCCTATGGGTAATTACATAAAGAGTACGACAGGAACTGGAAATAACTAAAGAGTACATAGGTAAATAATATATGTTAACACCCCCCCTCAAGATGGAGCATAGATATCAATCATGCTCAGTTTGGATGCACACTTCTGGAACGGGCCTCGTAGTAATGCCTTGGTGAAGATATCAACAGTTTGATTCTCTGAACTGACATGGGATGTAGCAATGAATCCCTTCTGGATCATATCACGTATAAAGTGACATTCAACTTCAATGTGCTTGGTTTGTTCATGGAATGCTGGATTATTTGCAATGAACAAGGCCGCCTGATTGTCACATTCTAAAGCCATAGGAAGTGGAACTTCTATATGTAAATCTGTAAGCACAGCCTTTACCCACATCATTTTTGTGCTAACCTGGGCCATAGCCCTTTATTCAGATTCAACACTAGACCTTGCTACCACAGTTTGCTTCTTGCTGTTCCATGAGATTAGGGAATCTCCAACATATACAGCAAACCCCGACGTAGATTTCCTGTCCTTGGGACACCCTGCATAATCTGCATCTGCACATGCTGAGATAGAGATCGCTTTGCCTTTCTTGAACAACAAGCTCACACCTGGAGATGACTTGAGGTACCTGAGTATCATATGTATGGCATCCAAATGAACCTGGCATGGTTGCTCCATGAACTGGCTCACTCGACTTACTGCAAAGGATATATTTGGCCTAGTGATAGTGACATATAGAGGTTTGCCTACCAGTTCTCTGTATCTTCTCTTATCCACCTCCTCCGTATCATCATCATATAGCTTCATACTAGGGTCCATTGGTGTGGTAGCAGGTCGACAACCAAGCATTCCTGTTTTGCTCAACAGGTCAGTAACATACTTTCTTTGAGACATTACTAGCCCTTACGGAAGCCCCAGAAAATATCTAAGAACTCCGAGGTCCTTGGTAACAAATTTACGGCCCATCATCTCTTTCGCCTCCTTTATTCCTTGTACATCATCATCTGTAATTAAGATGTCATCTACATAAACCATGATTGCAATAGTGCCTCTGGAAGTCTTTTGTACAAACAAGGAATGATCAGCATTAGAGCGTTTGTATCCCTGTTTTTCAAAGAGGTCTGAGAGCTTCTGAAACCACGCTCTGGGGCTCTGTTTAAGGCCATAGATAGCCTTATGAAGTCTGCACACCTTAGAACAATCCCCCTCAACAGCAAACCCAGCTGGCTGTTGCATGTATACTTCCTCCTGTAGATCACCGTATAAGAAGGCATTCTTCACATCCAACTGATAAAGAGGCCACTCACGAGTAACCGCAACTGACAGCAGAATCTGTAGAGTAGAATGGCGGGCCACTGGCGAAAATGTATCAAGGTAGTCCACCCCGTATGTTTGTGTAAAGCCTCGAGCAACAAGGCGAGCCTTGTATCTGTCAATACTGCCATTTACATTCTGCTTGACTGTAAATACCCACTTGCAGCTCACGAGTGACACATCAACCGGTATAGGAACCAAACTCCACGTTCCTCTAGACTGGAGTGCTGCCATTTCTTCCTCCATTGCTCGACACTACCTACTATCCTTCAGAGCGTCTTGGTAATTCCGGGGAATAGCTACGGCTGACAATGTGACTGCAAAGTTCCTGAAATCTCCAGTTAGTCGATCAAACGATACAGAAGCTGCTAAAGGAAATGACGCGCAACTCCTTTTCGATTTTCGTATAGCAATAGGAACATCTAAATCAGCTGTATCCTTGTCCGTCCTCGGTAACACATCCTGCTCAGAAAAATCATCAGATCCCTCAATAATAATATCTTCAAAACATACCTTAGGCGAGCTCGGTGATGAGCAATTACCATGAGCTGAGACAGGCCTGCGGGTGTAATGATATGGTAGTGGTGAAACAAGTATAGTAATGGGAGGTGCAGAAGATGGTAACGGTTCTGGTAGTGGTGGTGGTGGTGGTGACATGTAAATGGCATCAGTATTAGCTGGAGGTATCAACTGATCACCTGGCGCTGAAAAATACATAACAGATTCAAAAAATGTGACATCTGCGCTAACAAGATACCGCCTGCGCAATGGATCATAGCACTTGTACCCCTTTTGAGTTCTGGAGTACCCAACGAACACACACTTGACAACCCTAGGATAGAGCTTGTCAGTACCAGGAGACAACTGGTGGACAAAGGCAACCGAGCCAAACACATGAGGAGTGAGAGAAAATAGCTCTTTTCCAGGGAAGATAAGGGAGAACGGAATTTCTTCACCTAGAACAGATGACGGCATACGATTGATTAGGTAACATGCTGTAAGAATAACGCCACCCCAGAAAGAATGAGGAGCATGACTCTGTATAAGGAGTGACCTGGTGACATCTACTAAGTGACGATGTTTCCTTTCATCAATCCCATTCTGTTGGGAGGTATAGGCACATGATGTCTGGTGGATAATCCCCTTGGATGAGAAATACCTGGCTAGAGCATGAGTACACAACTCCAAGGCATTGTCACTTCTCACAATTTTAACGGATGCAGAAAAGACATTGCGAATCTCATTAAGAAAATTGATAATAATATTCCCTGCTTCATATTTATTCTTTAACAAAAATACCCATGACACACGGGAGAAGTCATGCACAATAACTATATAAAACCTGTGTCCCTGATGATTAGGGACACGACTCGAGCCCCAGATATCAATATGAAATAACTCAAACTTGGAGGTACTACTTCGACACTGACAACTGGGAAAGGTAGACCGATGATGGTTTCCCAACTGACACGCCTCACATTGGATAGACGTGTGAGGCAAAACCTGGGGTAAAACACGACACAACTTCTGAAGCGGCAGATGTCCAAAGCGCAGATGCCATAGCAGAGGAGAGACGGGTCCAATAGGTAGAGATGAGGTTCCAGCAAAAGAAGTCTGACACAGATGATAGAGGCCTCCTTGCTGATAGCCACGCCCAATCACGTTGCCCGTAAGGATGTCCTGAAAAATATGAGAAGATGGATAAAAAATCATCGGCATTGTAAATCCTTTGTAATTTGGATGTTAGATAATAAATTCATTGAAAAATCAGGTGCGTGTAACACATTCTTGAGCTGCATAGGTGGTGTCAGTCTAATCTCCCCCTGACCAGTAATCGGGGAATGTGTGCCATTAGCAATGACCACTGTTCGACCTGGAGGGATCTGTCTGTATCCTGTAAGTAGACTTTGATCGCCACATAGGTGATGTGTAGCACCAGAGTCGATAATCCAAGCTAAAGTATCTGATCCACTACTAGTAAATGCATGTATGCTACCTGATGTACTGGTAGATGCAGAAGCGGATGCATCAACATCAGGATGGCTCTCAGTAGTGGGTGCTGGGCCAGATGGAGGAATAATGCCCCTTAGACGGGCAACACGATCATCAAAACACTGATCCAAAGAGACAACAGATGGAGGCTCTATCTGCTCAGCGACTCGTGCAGATGCAGGAAATCCATGCTTAGAGTAGCATGTGTCTTCAATATATCCGGTGCGATGGCAGTAGGTACACGTAGGCCGAGTACGACCTCCTCTACCATGAGGGCCACGACCACGTGTATGATGGTGACCTCCACGACCTCTATTGGCAGCCATGGCTGAGGCAGTCTGATTCGTCGCCGTAGAGGGAACAGTGGTCCGGCTCAACCTGTGGAAGGCTTCTTCCATAGGAGGAATAGTAGAATCTGTTAAGATCTGAGACCGTGCTGCCTCATACTTAAAATTAAGGGCAGCGAGAAAAACTCCTACCATAGTGGCATTCCGGTAGGTCTTCTGTTGCTCTGGTGTAGTTGTCAGGGGCATAAAGCTATACAGCTTCTCGAACATCCCTCTTAGGGATGTGTACAGTGAGTGTAGAGGACGTCCATTCTGCTTAATAGTGAATATGTCATGCTGGAGTTGCAGAATCTTTATCTCATTCTTCGCTTGAGAATATGTGGCGGCTAGAATATCCCGCATATCTTTGGATGTGGGCTGATGAAGAATATCATTGGCAATCTCGATTGCCAGAGTTCCAGATAGCCATACTTTGGCATATGCATCATCTGCATCTCACGAGACATTAACTCCAGTCTTCTCAGCAGGCTCTTCTTCAGTAAGAATATGTTTCTTACCGGTTGACTTCATCATACTTATGAACTGCAACGCCCACAGTTCATAGTTCGAACCATCCATCTTCACAATCAGCGCTGGACCTCGGAATGCGCCCACAGATCAGATATCTACCTTGCTTTCAGACATACTTGTAATCAAAGACTGGAGTGGTAGACTGAGTATAAGATCGTCTACACGGACATAGATGGGTTTAGTTGCAGATGTAGACTTCAAGCAACTAAACCCATTCCTTTGGAGGTTTACGCGCTAGACCTTTGTGCAGGGCTGGTTCATGGCTTAATGATGCACATCAATGAGCGCACAAAAGGGGCGCGCAGGGAGCCCGCGAGAAGGCAGCGCGAGAAGGCGCACATCACTGGAGATGCACAGCCGAGCGCACACTGGAGATGCGCCAGATGTGCACTGGAGATGCGTTAGGCGCGTGCTGGCAATGCACGCGGGGCATAGAAGATGCGCTAAATGCGCGAGGCAGCAGGTGCGCGACGCAACAGGATACGCGCGGGGCGCAGAGGCAGTACAACGCAACGGGGGCGCAACGCAACAGATGATGCGTGCGGGGTGCATCGCAGCAGGATGCGTGATGCACGCAGGGCGAGGCGTGCGAGGCACTGGGCGCGCGGGAGCACGGGGCGCACTGCCGGCGACGCGTAGGAGGCCGAGATACACCGCCGGCGGCGCACGGAGAGAGAGAGGCTCGACGGTGGGGGTTAGGGTTTTAAGAACTCCGGTCTAGGACCGTCGCTCTGATACCATGTTGGGAAAAATAAAGAGCATGTTTATTCCATCAGTCCTAGGCTCTCTTATATAGGAGAGTAGCCTATGGGTAAATTACATAAAGAGTATGGCAGGAACTGGAAATAACTAAAGAGTACATAAGTAAATAAATGTTGCCTACTGGGGTGCGACGGAGGATGGTGTTTTTGATGAGGAGGTTTATCTGTTCTGATGAGAGGCAATCTAAGAGGGGCATGCATCTGGTGGATTGGAGCAGGGTAATCTCGTCAAAGAGTAAGGGTGACCTGAGTGCCCTACGAGTGGAGGACATGAACAAGGCATTCATGGTCAAATGGGTGATTCATCTTTAAGGCAAGTCGGAGGACCTGATTTGCAGATTGCTGAGGAAGATTTATGTGATCTCGATGTCGTTGGAGGTTGCCATTGGGCGTCTTCTGTCATCTTTGTGAAGAGGCAATACACATGTGTTTCCGAAGCTGGTAATTAAGTTGAGGCCAACTCTTGGAAACGGAGCTGGCTTTCGTTTTTGGCGGGACGACTGGACGTGGGATGGAGTGCTGGGGGAGCGATTCCCGAGGCTGATGCAGTTGGTGGCAAACAAAGAGAAACTGGTGCAACGGATATGGGATATTGGCTCTTGGTCTCCAACATTTTCCTCGGATCTTTCAGAGAAAAGGGTTGAGGAGTTCATGGCTTTGCAATCTGTTAGAAAATACGAATGCAGAAGCGGAATTAGAGATAAAATAATAAACAATGAAGAACACATGATTTTAACGTGGAACCTTGCTCCCTAATGAGCGAGATGAAACCACGGGAGAACGTCTCAAAGGGCCGATGTATGCATTGCACTCTCACTGGATACAGAGGGTGAGGGGTGATGCAAAATAAGGATTTTGGCAATGGCGGAAAATAATATTTTTTTGTTGGTGGATTTTCGGTAGAAGAAAATGGAGGGGTTAAGACGAGAAGCTCGTCAGAAACGAGGGGTTTGGGGGAGAGAAACGTGAAGACCATGTAGGAGAGAGAGAGAGACGGAGATAGAGAATAAATCTCAATTTTTCATATCAACTGAACTTCCTTAATACCATAGCCTATCATCCCTTTATATAGGAGGGATGATGTTACAAAAATAGACTCAAATTCAAATTTAAACTAGTTTATCCTAAATTGACTCTAACTAATTAACAGACTAATTTTGAAATTCAAATCGTTAACTAATTAATTGAGATCACATGCGATCTCGTTTATTTAATTAAAATTACGACAACTCAAATAAACATAAATAAAATTAACGGATAAAATTAAATAAATATACGGTCCCGTACTTTGGTTCCACGCTGCATCAACTCTCCTCGTCTCCCGACGAATTGTTGGATCTGCAGGATTGGAGGATGATGACTTCGAATCCGCGTTCTCGGGTATCCCATGGAAGAATAGATGTGGAGCAAACGGTGGAACCCAGGCGGCTTTGGTGCGGTGGTTGGAATCGTCAACCTCATGTTGGAAGAACATGTGGGGCGCAAATGGCGGCGTCTTCATGAACTTTGTCTCCTCATTGTGGTGGTTGAAAAATTGATGAGGCATGGACAACAGGGCCTTTGGAGAGTCCATAGCAAAACAATAGCACAAGGAGAGTAGAGGAGGAGATGTGTTAAATGAATGAAGCTATGGGGTCTTTAAATAGATGAAACCCAAGGTCCTAGTCCTAATAGGATAAGGAAGGTTTCCATATTTCCTCTTTTCAGCACTTCTCTTTAAGTATTTCGGCAGCAGGGGGGTTGGTTGCAATTTTCGTACCCCTTCAGTTAAGTTGAATTCATAGCATAATTCCTCCAAATAAACCTTTTGATAGAAACTTATGGAAGGAGGGGTCTCCCTGCAAATCTCCCAAGATAACCTCCTATCCCTAACTTTAAGGTATCCGATTCCCTTAGGAGGGGCGGCCGTTGTTAGGGCTTCCCTCTTCATCAAGCGGCGTCGGCGGCAGAGACTTGAATTCCAGGGGCGGCGCCGAGTTCGTAGTCGCAGGGCTGCGCACCATCTCGCGAGGGCAGCCGCGCGCGTGACCTCGATGGTGGCGGCACGTGGTGATGTAGGACCCACGAAGGGGCGAACTGCGGAGAGTTGCGGGTGGTATCGGGCGGGATGGTGGGCTGCGGGGAAGGGTCTGCGGAGGGGCGATGGTGAGGGGAAGAGGTGGCGTGGGATGATGAAGGTTGACAACGGGGTGGGGGCATGTTGCGGGGGTTGGGGTCGGTGTAACGAGAGGTAGAGGGTTGGGGACGGGAGGGGATTTTGGCGCGGGGGTTGGGGACTTTGCCAGGGTGTTGAGGGCAGCGGGAGAGGGTGCTTCGGGGATGAGGACTGGGGATGTGGGGGTCGCTGGTGGGGCCACTGGGGTCGGGGACAGGGGTGGGGTTGACTGCGGCGGTGCGGCGAGGATTGGGGAGGTCTGGGTAGGCGTCGGCGGGGCTGGGGGCTGGGCTGGAGCCGCAGGGGCTGCGGGAAGGGGGCCCGAGGGTGCGGGGCTGACAAGGTTGGCCTGCAACTGGGCTGGAACTGTTGTCGGGGGCGATATCGGCGATGGTGGCTGGTCTGAAGCGGCCTGGACTGCGAGCAGTGCGTCGTTGTCGGCATAATTTTCTTGGCTCTCTTCATCAGGAACTTTGACAGAAGTTTCACCGGTCTTTTTGGCAATGAGTTCTTCTAGTTGTCGCGTCAATAGCTCCCTATTCTGTGAAAGAACTTGGAGCATATTCGATAATGTTTGTCTAACCTCGGCACGCCATGCACGATCGTTAGAGTGAGATCCTTTGGATTGTTGTTCGCTTGAACGTCTGGACGGATCGCCAGATCGTGAGGACGATCTGTAGGCCATGCTCTGATACCAGTTGATGCAAAATAATGATTTCGGCGATGGCAAAAAATAATATTTTTTTGTTGGTGGATTTTTGGTAGAAGAAAATGGAGGGGTTGAGAAGAGAGGCTCGTCGGAAACGAGGGGTTTGGGGGAGAGAAACGTGAAGACCACGTGGGAGAGAGAGAAAGACGGAGATAGAGAATAAATCTTAATTTTTCATATCAACTGAACTTCCTTAATACCATAGCCTATTATCCCTTTATATAGGAGGGATGATGTTACAAAAATAAAGTCAAATTCAAATTTAAACTAATTTATCCTAAATTGACTCTAACTAATTAACCGACTAATTTTGAAATTCAAATCGTTAACTCATTAATTGAGATCACATGCGATCTCGTTTATTTAATTAAAATTGCGACAACTCAAATAAACGTAAATAAAATTAACGGATAAAATTAAATAAATATACAGCCCTATATTTTGGTTCCACGCTGCATCAAGGGGCTTCATATATAGTCCTCACCGAGTCTCCATTCTCACAAGTGGTAGATGTGGGGCTAAACAACTGGATGTCATAAATGGATCTTGGAGTTATCCATTTACCCATCTACACCATATTTGACGCATAACACATATACTCCAACATTCCCCCTCAAGCTGGCGCATGCAATGCTCAGCTTGGACAAACAGAAAGAAATCTCAAACTCACGCTATAGGACACTACAGTTAATGCCAACTCAACACGCACAACTGTCGACTGCTGTCGAGGACGTTGCTTCTCATGTCGTGCATGTGAGGAGGAACACTGGGCTGGAGTGTGAGTCAGTGTTGTAAAAGTCACCCGATTGACCCGACTAGTCTAGTCAGTAGGGTGACCGACCGAGTACCGACTAATTCCGACTAGGCACACTAGTCGACTAATTTTTGCTTGGAGATACTATATTTTTTTATGTTTTAATTTTTTATAAGCAAACTTGTTATAATATGCTTGATATTTTATTTAAATTCAATAACTTTTTTTATTTTATTATGATAATGTAAAAATGTACAAAATCTATGTAAATATATGTATAAAAATGAGCTATATATTTAAAATAATCATAAAATTCAAAGCTGATTAAAGTCCGACTAAATCCGATTAGTCGCCCGACTGCCGATTAATCCTTAGTCAGTGACCCAGCCGACCGAGTACTGACTACCGACTTTTGCAATCTTGGTGTAAGTCAAACTGGTGTGCTCTGTACTGCGCCTGTTTGAGACATGAAACTGAAGATGAGTCTCCACTAGGAGAACTTTAGCCCGCCACATGTAGAAGACTGGATCATGTGGACAACTGCTCCATCTCTGAAAGGGCTGAACTAAAAAGCCGTGGAGACATCCTCATCAGAGTCCACGGTCACTAGAGAATGGAGTCTGAAACGTCTCCTCGTCGGAGAACTGGGTCTCTCCCATACTGGCTCAGAGAATGGGATCTCTACTCTAGAGTCCTTATGAAACCACATGAAAACCCTAGCCCACATGGCATAAGAAATGAGATCTCTACTCTGGAGTCCCTATGGAACACATGAAAACTCTGAGCCGACCAAAAAGATGGAGACCACATAACTGATGGCAAACATGTGCACATCTAAATAGGACTCGGAATCTGATCGTCGAGTATGGAAAACTGAACTGTAGAGTTTGAACAACTGGTTGGCCTGAATCTGGGATTTGAATTTGGAACAAACTTGTGACTCTACACAATACTCTCCTTTTTCTCCCATACTTGTCAGAACACAATGACATCGACCATTGGGAGAAGATGAGAACATGGGGGAAGAAACAAAAAATCACAAATGCCGATCTCAATTTTTTTCGACTCTTCAAATCATTCATTTTTTCAAGACATTTTTTATCCTTTTTTTAACGGATATTTCCTTTTTTTATAAACCATCTTTTTTCTTTCTTTCTGTAAAATAGCCGTTTAATTAATTTTTTTGGCTTTGTTTCTTTTTTTTCTTTTTTTAATATAATTTTTTAACAGAATATTTCGACCCAAAAAGGTCCAATCTCCGTTTTTTTAAAGCCAACATCTCTCATTCTCCTTTTCTTCCTCATCGGCCCACTTGGGCTCTTACAATAGCCGAAGCCCGCTTGGCCCTCAAATTTATTGCAATTTTTTTAACAAACCTCGAGCCTTATTTTTGGTTCCCCCGTGGGAACCCTGATCTCGACATGCGCCCTCGATGGGCCTAACCTGCATCGCCAGAGTAAGAGTGGAGGATCGAGGAGCATCACCTCCTCTTCTGCTGCACCTCCTCCAAGGATTGGAGGTCCTCGTGCGCAACACTTGGCAGTGGTGCTCGCCTACTGGATGAGTGCCTCCTGCCGCCTGTTGCGGCTAGGGTTGCCGCCTTTGCATCTTACGCAGGAGATGGAGCTCTATCGCAGGAGATGGAGCACTGCTGCGAGTGCCGCATGGAGCCCTCGTCGCCTTCAGATACCACCGCCGCTGGAGGGAGCCGCCGCCTTGGCATAATCTTGTCAAGGCTTTAGGGCGCCGCGCTTGGAGTGTTCCATTGCTGGATCCCCATCGTCTGGAGATTCTCGTGAGCTCTATCACACGGAGGACTTGTTGGAGGGAGATCTCGTGCGAGGTCTTGTGCTTCTTCGAACTGGTGACGTGTTTTAGGGCTGCGCATGGAGTTTTTCGAATTGGCGGCGTGTTGGAGTTGCGCGGGAGGTTTGAGGGCTCGTTGCTGCTGGGATGCGTAGAAGTGCGCTGGGTGAGATGTCTTTGGAGCAACAGAAGGCAATCTGGAGAGGAAGATTGATCGCCTTTGAGTGGCACAAGTGTCACCACCCTGGTTCTTGAAGGAGCGTCGCTGCCCTGGAACTTGTGCTTGATGGCACTGGAAGCGATCTGGCCGTGAATATTAGGACTACTTGGCTTGTCGGTGGTGGGAATCGTAGGGCTACCGTGTAAGAGTCGCCAAAGGGGATCGCACAGCTACTGGTTCTACTTGGCTTGCCAGCGGTAGTTCTATCTAGGGTTCCGTTGCATGTAGCCCTTCCTACGAGATTGTGTACGGAGGTCCGTCTGGAGGCCTCCTCCTGGACTTGCTAGAGATATGGCTCCACGCGAAGTCACCGATCTTCGCACCGCTTGGCAGATGGTCTGATCGGGGTCGCAGAAGGCCTGAAGATGCCTCCAACTGGATATGGAGCAAGGCCTGGATTGTGGATCTAGGGTTTCCGAAAAACCCAAAGATCTTGAACGAAAACTTGAACCATATATGAATATATAATCTTCAAGAATGAACAACACCAAAATCGAATCTCGAATAAATAATGAAAACTAACTCCTTGAGAATCGAGCCCACTCTGATACAGTGTTAGAAAATACGAATGCAGAAGCGAAATCAGAGATAAAATAATAAACAATGAAGAACACGAGATTTTAACGTGGAACCCTGTTTCCTAAGGAGCGGGATGAAACCACGGAAGAACGCCTCAAAGGGTTGATGTATGTATTGCACTTTCTCACTGGATACATGGGGTGAGGAGCTTCTTTTATTGCCTCACCGAGTCTCCACATCTTACAAGTGGTAGATATGAGACTAAACAAGTGGATGTGGTAAATGGATCCAGGAGTGATCCATTTACCCATCTACACCATATGTGACGTATAACTCATATACTCCAACACAATCAGAGCTAGTGCAGTAGCAAGGACCACCGGGGGAAGAGACCACTTTATCTGGGGAGATGGTAGATTTTCGGTCAAGTGGGCTTACCGTTTCTTGATGGGGGGGTGAGGAAGTCGAGGAGGAGATGGAAGTGGACATGCGTATGATTTGGAAAAGCAAGCTATCGATCCGAATCAAGATCTTTCTTTGGCTATTTAGGATGGACAGAATCCTCACAAAGGGACGTCGAGGGCGGTTGATGGGGGCAGAGGATGTCACGTGTGATAGATGTGGAGAGGCAACATAAGTTCTGGATCAATTATTTTTCTCTTGCTTGTACTCCGCTCAGGTTTGGTGTAGGGCAAGCATACTTTGGCTTGCTGGATGGAGCTGCAGGATTCTGCAGAGATATGAGAGATGTGTGTGGTTTTGGGCACGAGGACAATACCTTTCCTTTTACACTGGGTTGGGCAATTTGGTGTACCAGAAACGATGCCATTTTAGGGGGGGATACCTTTTATTCAGAGAATGTGGTTGAGCATAGTCGAGCATTATGTAAAGCTTGGACTATATAAAATTTTGTAACTTTTATAGTTATTGGTATATATAAATATACGTGCCATGTGGTGGGTCCCAGAATGGGACACCACCCTTTCACTTTTCAAAAAAAGTTCCATCAGTAGAAACAATGTGCTCAGTACATACTTAGGGTGTGCTAGATGATGTGGGAAGGCCCATGAGTAGGGGGAACCATGAGAGACCTGCGAACATAAAAACGGGGCAACAATTAGGCCAATGTATTTGTTTGTGGTGTTGAAGTAGCCACTAGAGCAGGTGGTGGTGGTACTGGAGGTGGTGGTGCCCTGCGAGGAGGCTCATATATGTCCTATCCAGAGTCTGATGGAGTCAACCTGTTACCTGTAGGAGATAAATACATAACAGACTCAAAGAAGGTGACATCATCACTAACATAGTACTTTCGTCGAACACGATCGAAGCAACGGTACCCCTTCTGGGTAAGTGAGTAGCTTATAAAGACACACTTGTCAGTTTTAGGGGAGAGCTTGTTAAGGCCAGATGTCATATGGTGAACAAAGGCAACAAAGACAAACACATGGGGTGTAAGGGAGAAGATGTCCTTCTCGGGAAATGCAATCGAGAAATGGACCTTCTCTCCTAAAACAGAAGATGGCATGTGGTTCACCAAGTAGCAAGCAGTGAGAAATGCATCACCCCGGAAAGAGTGGGGAGCACGACTCTAGATCAAACTGTCCTGGTCACATGAAGTAAGTGACGTTGTTTGTGCTCAGCAAAACCGTTCTGTTGAGAAGTGTAAGCATACAAGGTATGGTGCACGATGCTACGGGCCCTAAAGAACTCAGAAAGATGTAATGTGTAGAGCTCCAAGGCATTGTCAGTTTGAATACACTTAATAGCAATAGAGAAATATTCTTTATTTCAATAATGAAAGATTTAATGTCAGATCGAACTTCAGACTTGTTTTCCAAACAAAAAATCCAAGAAAATCTAGAATAATCATACACAAATACAAGATAAATGGTGTCCTTGGTGATCAGGAACATTGTTGGGATCCCAAATGTCAAAATGAACAAGCTCAAATAAATGATTACTGCCATGACTCTTACGACCAAGAAAAGAAGAGGCGATGGTGCTTCCCAAGCTCGAATGCCTCGCACTGAAAGGTAGATTGCATGGAAATCTGTGGAAGACATGGCACAACTTCTACAAAGGAAGGTGGCTAAAATGAAGATGCCGCAAGTATGATGAGATTGCTTCGGTAGGAATGGTAGAGGCACCAATACAAGGAGACCAGACCAGTCTGTAAAGCACCTGTTGCTCACAACCACATCCAATCACCCTGCCTGTGACGATGTCTTGAAACACAAGAGAAGAGGGGTAAAAAAATGGCACAACATTGCAGGTCTTTAGTGATCTCATCTGAAAATCAAGTGCATATTGCACATTCTGCATGCACGAGGATGTCGTCAAATGAACATCCCCATATCCTATTATCCGTAAATGAAACCCCATTCGCAATGACGACTGATCTACCAAGGGGTATAGTTTGTATGACCTGAACTGTGCTCGGTCTCTACATAGAAGGCAGGAAGCACCAGAGTCCCTGATCCGCTCTGTCATAACTGCTATGCTATAACTGGTAAAAGCATAGGCTATACCTGAGGAGCTCCTAGAAGCTTTGGCAGAGGCCGAAACATCTGGGGAACCTATAGTGGTGTTACCAGAGAGCCACGTACGCATGTACGCGTCATCTTGCTTCCACGAAGCATTCTCCCCAGTCTTATCTGTCGGCTCCGTTGTGTTAGAATGTGCTCTTTGTTATGCACTGCATGAGAGTCAA